>CM057459.1:1373570000-1374170000 GCA_016271365.2 Neoceratodus forsteri
CTCTTATCTCTCCATGCGAGGGAGTTGAAGGCAGGCAGGCCAGACTCCACCTCCCCGCCAAGTCCCCATGCTACTTCATGGAGCAGCAGCTCCTCGAGCTGGAGTTGCTCACTCTTCCAGCTCCAACTTTCTTCTGTCTGAAACCACAAGCCTCCAGGGACTTTGTGACTGGGAGCTCCTGCCACTCTTGAGGACCGACCTTTCCTTAAATTTGTTGCAACAGTTCTTCTATTTCTAAGCCTAATCTATCCTTTACTATTTCTTGTCCATAAGGTTGGCCACCTATGAGCACCCCTTCTCCCTCTCTTGACTATACTATAGTGTCCTCTTTGATTTCCCTTTTCCCTCTCAGGTCTTCGTACAGGGAGGTTATTGTGGCGACTTCAGAGTATATGTAAAAAAGGTTGCGTTTATTGTTGTTGGATTTAGTATGTACTGTAATAGCACTGTGTCATAAAATACCATAATGTATATACCTTATGTTTATGAAACCTGTAAATGTTGAAAATACCATGGCACTTGGTGTTTGGTAATGGTAAAAAAGTACTAGGAGAGTATTATAGAAATTAAGTTAGTTGCACTATTTAAAATGCATGTAAATTGCTTTAAACTGAACACGCCAGAGGTGTCATGGTGATTTGCATACATCCCATGATGCATTGCATTATGGAAGTATGTATGATGTTGTATTTCTTTGAAACTTGATGTATTGCCAATGCCCTTTGGAGTAACCCTTCTTTCAGTGATTCTGCATTGAGGTTCTTTGTCTAAAGCTTGTTTTTTTTTTTTTTTTTTTTTTTTTTTGAGCCCCTGCTATGTAAGCAAATAGGGCTTGCATGGGGTGGTCGCTACATCTCAACTAGTGAATTGGATCAGAGATTATTGTCAGTAGGTGCTGGCTAAGTGCAGAGAAAATACATTTATAGTCTGTTGCTGTAAACTGATGTACTGAAGAAGGGATATGCCATTGCTTAAGGTTATTTCTTGTCGAACCTGAAGTTTGGTCCATCAGTGATCCCATGACTCTTCCACAGAATTGGTGTCAGCAGTGGGATAACTTGCTGGAAAAGTCTGGACTGGCCAAAGAGGGATGTTTTCTGGTGAATATCGCCCAGGTGGACCGATGCACCAGGGGTTGCCAGAGGAGAACCCGGAGAAGAAAGTCCATGGAGTTCTCACCAGAACCATGGCTGACAGACGGAGAGAAGCTGCTGCCTGGACTGGACCCGAAAGCTTGGAGGAAGGCCAAGCCTGACGAAGAGATGCAGGTCGAGGTAGACTGGAGGTGGAAACCCTAATGAGGATGGTCCACTGGACGAGTGGGCAATGGCTGGAGGCAGACCGACTACGCAGAGAGGCGGAACACTAGTGCCAGGTGCTCGAGGGGTTCCTGCTAGAGAGCTTGGACAAAGAGTCAGAGGAGAATTTTTCGTGGGCTCAGTTTGAGGAGGATCCCCCTGACTGAGCAGGATATTCCTTTGTTTCCTGTGTTCTCAGGATGTTACCTGTTGGAGGTCAGAGATGCAAGTATGGAACCTGAATGTGAGACCCCAGGTAAGACAGTGCCTAGTGATATTGTGCTGGGGTAGAAGACTCCAAGTAAGAAGAAGCCTATGAGGCTGAAGGGACTTTTTCTTGCTTTGATGCAGCTAAATATATTAACAGTATTGACTGGGTATATTGCATGCTAAAATACTAATATTGTCAAACTGTTACAGTATGTTAAAGTTAAGGATGGTAGAGATCATTTAAAAAAATGTCACCCTTGGAAAAAGGGAAACTCTCACATAGGTAGCAAGGTATTAGATGGCTGAAAATGGCACAGTGATTCAAAGGATGTTTACTAAGACACCCCAGAGTTAAAAAGTTAAGGAACCTGCTGTTTACCATTGCAGGATATTCAGCATGGGAGGTTCCTTGGCGTCCTGTAGGTTTCTGTAGATACCTTCCTGGGGATAAGATGACCAAGGATTTGGGGTCATAGGTTATAAAAGGTTGAAATAGGAGAGTAGAAACTACTATTGCTCCTTCCATATTCCCACTGGCACTTTGTGTAAGACAGAAGGGTCAAGTTAGTGCAGACAAGGCCAGAGGTGGCTCTGCAATGGTCCCTTTCTGTAGGAAAAGTGTAGCAAGTTTGGTCAGGGGGTGGGCCTGATGTCAAAGAAAGAGGTACCCAAGGGCAGACAAGGAGCCTGAGGTGGTACATGTGTTTTATTCTTTTCTGAGTAAAACCTACAAAGGAGAAGTGGGTGAAAAATGGATTGGAACCTGTGTTGGGGTAACACCTTGAGTATATACCCTCAGGTGTCTATATCTGTAAAAAGTGAAATGAATCAAGAGTTGTAATGGGTTTATGTAGAGGGGATGAACCCAGGAATGGGCCCCTGCTTAAAAATGACATGTCTGGTGGGGTTGGAGCAGGTAGTTACTCACCCCAGAAAAAGTCTTTCTATAGTACTGGACTTTACAGATGTCCAGATTTTTAGTTAAGAAATATAACGGACTTTCCCTAAAAGGAGATGAGAAGGTACCATTAGTCTCTGTTGAGAAATGTGTTTATGCCTCAGGGCAAAGAGTGATGATATCCACTATGTTTATGACAAAATGTTTATTGTTAATAGGGACCCTGAGATGCAGCTTCTGAAGATTGGTGGGTAGAAGCTCCATCCCTTCCTGGGACAGGAAGGTGGCAAGCAGTCTGCAATAACTGCTTCCCTCTTAAGGTGGGGGATATGTGACCGGGAGCTCCTGCCACTCTTGAGGACTGACCTTTCCTTAAATCTGTTGCAACAGTTCTTCTATTTCTAAGTCTAATCTATCCTTTACTATTTCTTGTCCATAAGGTTGGCCACCTATGGGCTCCCCCTTCTCCCTCTCTTGACTATGCTATAGTATCCTCTTTGATTTTCCTTTTCCCTCTCAGGTCCTCGTACAGGGAGGGTATTGTGGTGGCTTCAGAGTATATGTAAAAAAGGTTGCATTTATTGTTGTTGGATTTAATATGTAATAGCACTGTGTTATAAAATACCTTAATGTATTTACCTTGGCCCAGATATTCAAAATGGTTGCGTATCGTGCAACAGTGTTGCGCCATGTTCAACCCACTGATGCACCCCAGCGCGATATTCAAATGAGAAAAGTGCGCGGCACAAATCCCGATGCGCCAGAGCGCATCAGTAAAGTATGCAGGTAGAGGTGGGGGGACATGCCCATGCATAACCTGCACAGCCCGATATTCAGCCCAGGATGTGCAGAGCCAAGCATGCACAACCTCTACCTGCGCCAGCACAAAGTTGATCCAAAAAAGGAACAATGGATGGCCACCCACAGGTGAGCTGCTGTGTTGCAGGGTGCAGCATGGCAGCTGTGGCCACCCGAGCTCTGGCTGCACCTCCGTGGTTGCGGCCACCCCCCATGCTCGATCGCAGGCTACATAAAAATAAGTATAAACCTATATCCCTGGTGGTCCAGTGGACCTGTCTGCCCGATCGCGGGCTAAGTATATTAATAATAGATCTAATATCACTGGTGGTCCAGTGGACCTGTCTGCCTGATCACGGGTTAAGTACACAAACAAGTCCTATATCCCTGGTGGTCCAGTGGACCCCCCTCCCCACCCACCACCCACTGATCCCCACTGCCCTCTCCCCATCAGTCAGCAGCGGACAGCAGCACCCTACCTGCCTGCCACCCTGCCGCCCACCGACTGACACCATAAGTAGGTACGCTCTCATCCACAGCGTGAGCTATCGGCATGTAGTTCTATAACAGATTCCAGATATGTGAATGGATCCATTCACATATCTGGAATGTGTAGTACGGTATGGGCTGCACACAGGACAGTTCATTATATCAAAGTCCCAGCTCCATTCTTCAGCCAGTATACAGAGTCCATGTCTGAGGGGTGTAACCGAATGACCCCTTAAGCAGGCAGCACAAATTTCACACTGAGCATTTTCAGAAAAACAAAGACACTCCCAAAAGGAGCTTTTCACTTTGCTCCTAGGATCTCTCTCTCTCTCTATCTACCTCTCTCTCTCCCTCTACCTCTCTCTCTCTCTACCTCTCTCTCTCTCTCTCTACCTCTCTCTACCTCAAAGCTGAATTGCACTCCACTCGGCCGTACCATAACTGCACATCTTGAGTAACTGCCCCATGAACTACAGGACATGTCCCCAAGGGGGTAGCTTTTCACTCACCTCAAGTCACCATGGTGCAGAAAGCAGAACACCAGCTGAAGCCCTACATATTCCCTTCAGGCCACAGATCCTTGAAGCTTGAGCTCCCGGGAACTCGCAGCTCTTGGTGGTAGTCTCCCACCAGGGACACGAAGTCCCAAACACTCTGCTCTGCCATCCACCCTGTCATGACTCTGACCCACAGCAACCACATAACTTGTTATCCTGCAGGCTCACTGCTTCCCCGCAGGGGGAAAAGGCTTCCACTCTACACACAGCTGCCATCACATCTTCTCCCTGGGCTTTCTGTCTTCCCCAGCTGACTCCCCAAAATTTGATGCACTGAATGGACAGTCCACTCCACTCCTCCTACACCACCAACTCCTTCCCACCTGTGCACTCCCACACCAACCGAAGAGCCTGCCCCAGGGTGCTGGTAATGCAGATAACTCCCTGGAGGTGGACAATGTAACCCTTTGAGGGCCTGGGCTGCTATTCCTGAACCAAATATCCACTGGTGAATGAATCAGCACACTGACTCTGGCACTCTAACCCCAGAAGGGGATCACAAAGCTAAAAAGACAAAGACTCAACACAAAAGCACTGGATGGATGGCCACCTCCAGAGCACTCCTTAACTGATGGTCAGGCTCCCACAGGGTGTCCCTCCAAAGTGCTGGTCCCCTACTGTGCCAAGGCTAATGATCAGTGTGTGTGAGAGTGAACTGTGCTATCAGACCTGGCTGAACACTGTGCAACATGGTCCTGGTATGCTGGAGTTCTTTACTCAAGCTCACACCACCTGAGGTGACAGTGGGGCAAAGGGTTTATGGTTCAGTTTCCCCTATAACTAGTGCACCTGGGGCTTTTTCTGTGTGGGGGCTGGCAGACTGAAAGAGAGTAGTCTAGGGAAAGCCTCCTTGGCAGTCCCACAGGTGGAACTAGACACCCCAGCCACCCACAGGGGTTGAAATTAAGTTTTGCATCCACTAGCCAGCAGGGCTAGTGACCTGGAAAATCCACTAGACCTACAGACATTTCTACTGGCCCAGCTGGTGTACTTACTGAAATATTACTTTTTCCAGTACAGGCTTGCAGGACTACTTAAATAAAAATTTCACTAGCCCAACACAAAATCAGCTAGCATTTGGTTAGTGGGGTGGTGCCAATTTCGACCCCTGCACCCAGTGATGAGACTAATGGTAAAAGGTATACGACTGAAGTCCGATCTTGGTATCTGTATAAAGAACAGCCCTGCTGCTCCTTCTACATTTGCTGTAACTGTATTGGTCTGTGAAGATATAAATGCTGAATAAAGGCCAGCTAGTTGACTCTATCAAAGCTTGCGGACACTGTTATCTGTGTTTTTCTGTGGATCCCTTCCCCCATTTGCTGGTGCATTGCAGGCCCCGTGTCTTCAGATCAGGAGTACATATAAATATTTCTGGTGTGAGCCCTCCCTTGGAGTCATACCAGCTGTGACATTCCTAGTGCAGGAGGGGGCTACATGTGGGGGCTTGTCTGGGGTTTGGGGATATTTGATGTGCCATGGTGGGTGTACCCTTTTACTTATGGCAGCTTTGGGGGAGGGCAACAGAACAGCAAGCCCAACACAGCTGAAAATACTGCTGGCCACCACTGGGACTGTGTGCGAGACCCCTGGGTTCTGGGTTTTGGGTGGGAGTCAAAACCTTTTTTGGGTCTAAATGTGGAAGTTTGCATTCCATTTTTATGTTTGCGTGCACGCATGTGCAAGAAACATAGTGCCATCATCTGAGTTTTTCAGAGGTGTGTCAGCATCTTCCAATTCAGTCAGTGTGTTTGCAGGCGTGGTCACAGTTCTTCAATCACTGCGGGAGCTGTCTATGACAGCAGTTGAAAATGCAGTGGCATACAGTTGAAAGCGGGAGCTACACTTCAGTGAGCAGCTCCCCCCCACACACACACAGATCATCTGTGTTGGTTACCTGCTAGATTGCTGTAGTCTTGTCTAGTTTAGAGAGACAAGCCACACATCATTACTTTAATAAACTGTTCCCTGCCACAGCAGGACCACCAAAATGTGTGGGTGCCTAACAGTCCTTACTCACACCAGCTCTCTAAAGCACACCTTCATGGACTCCATGGGTTCTAATCCTCCAGAAAAAAAATACCTCAGCATTTGATGTGAAAACTCAGACTTCGTTGTATGTGTAATTCCAAGCGTTTTCTCTTACTAGACTCTGTCAATGTGAACTCCCCACTGCTAAAACCTATGCAAACGAACTTGAGCGTACTGTACTACCTGCAGCTGAAGCAAAGAACAGCCAGAATGCACAAAGGAGAACATACTGCTATGCATTTCAGCAGCAACCAGTGGGGGAGGTTTTCATGACTGAAGCACTTTAATGCACCTTTTAGTGTTGTCATATACACACCCCTTGTGTGGTAATTCACTAAACTGCACACTTAGTCTGGTAATGCAGCTTCAAAATATTTTTTTTTTCTCTGAATTGCCATGAGCTGGCATTTTTATGTAACTGCAGAAACAAGATGCTGTATGTCAGCCATGTGTCTGCATTCCCACACTCATCCTCCTCACAACTCTCAAACAAAGCCAGTGGTGTTTACTGAATTGAGAAGAGTTACATGGATTTCAGAAGTTGTGCCAGATACACTGTACATTGCCTCGTCCACTCTCTTTGTTTCAACCCTCCACCTCCACTTCTCTTGGGCAAAGCATGAAGGCTAGTTCACACTAGCACATTCAGATACTTAATAATTCACACTTCCTTTCAAATCAGGGAAAGGCATGTTGTTGGTCTATTACACTATGACAACAAGCATTTGTCAATGCCAAACGTTCGCTTGCAGGTATTTGCAGCAGTATTTGGCACTTGGACATGGCTTAAAAAAATCTGTGACAAAGAAGTACAAGCATTTGTCAATGCTGAATGTTGCTTGCTTCTATGTGCTGTTTAGGTATTTGGAAATCATTGGAGTGCAAATATTGAAAATTCGCGAACTTTTCGAGTGTGCGTAGGAACTGCGCAATGCACACTCGTAAAACAGTCATTTTTAGGAATTTTTTTCACCAAATTTTCAACATAGCCATTTTAAGACCTCTGCTCATGAACAGTGTCACTGTGATTTTCTTAATGTGTCCCATACATTGAGTTTGCACACCGACTGCACCATTGTGCGTTACATGGGCGGAAACACGTTTTGGGCAGGATGTGAAAAATGACACTGTACTGCTCATGAGAAGGTGTGGTAAAATGGCAATGTTGAAAATCTGGAGTGAAAATATTGAAAATTCACAAACGTACGAACGTGCGTAGAACTGCGAATGCACGCTTGTAAATGGTCATTTTAGGAATTTTTCCACCAAATTTTCAAAATAGGCTTTTGAGAGCCCACCTTTGAATGCTGGTTTGTTGTTTAATCGGTCAAAAGGTGATTTCGCTGCAGTGATCATAAATCACCCTTGGGGCCCGGTAACGCCATGACAGTGACAGAAATCATGAGAAGGGGTCCCAAAAACCCCATGTTGAAAATTTGGTGCCAAAATTCCAAAATATGCCCAAGATATGCAACAAAGTTGAAAAACCATCTAGCCCATTATACAGCTTACCGGCATTTCCTCAGTTCGCGGTCGGCTTTGAAGAGTGCAGACGTGTTCCCGGTCCAGCGATGATCATCGTGCCGAGCTCTGGAGGTAAGTATGGGGTGAGGGGGGTGTGGGGAGGCAGGGTGCGCAGTGGGTGGGTGCGGGTTGTGGAGGAGGGCGGGGAGACTTTGTGGGACTGTTATTAATTTGCAGGGTTTTTTTCTATAATTGATGACGGGACATTTGCATGCTGGGGTGGGCCCAGCATGGCAGAAGGATGGCTGGGGGTTGGAGCTGATGGGGATTGGGCACCCCATCAGCAGACGATGCGAGGGACGCTTGCCACGCTTGGGGTGGGCTCCAGTGTGGCAGCAGAGAAAGCTGTTTGGAGGAGGTAGCCAATGGGATTGGGGATCCCTCAACAGATGATGCAGGATGTTTGCCACGCTGGGGTGGGCTCCCAGCATGGCAGCAAAGATTTGGGGGGGGCGTGACGCACTGCAAGCACACAGCAGTGGTTTTCTTTGAAGAGAAGACCACCGCTGTCATACACAGCACCGCAGCGATTGGTGCAGGACTGCCATGCCTGCTCAACAGAGCAGGGGATTGCACAGGGCAAGCACACCTCCAAAGTGTCCCGTTCTCCCAAGACGTTCCTTGTGCATGAGAGCAAGCGAACGTAAAAACAAAAAACAAATGATGGACTTTAGAGGACACAGTAGCAGTGCCATCACATTGATTTTGCATTTTCCTGTAACTCTAGTGCAAATTCCCCCACCATACATTTCATTATTTCACATGAAGCAGAATTGCTCTGATGCCCCTGAAGCAAATGATTATTTACCTTTTAATAGACCAACATAGATGTAACAACAAGAACAAAGTGCTCTAGCTTTCGGACCAACCAGTCCTTCTTCAGAAGCTCATGGCAGTTGTTCAGAAAATACAATACTTATAACAGCTAGATAATGCAGAGAAAAACAGAAAAAAATCCCCATTGGTTTTAAATAGTCATTTAAAAAAAAAAAACAGAAGATGATGTCAGAGAAGTTTAACAGTACTATACTGCCTTCAGCCAGAAGCAACCTTGGGTTAAACATGCTTGGTGGAACACACATACAAAGAATCCTACTGCATATAAATTTAATTGACATAAGATAACACTGCTGAAGCAGATAACTCCTAAATCAAGCTATGAGTGTCACAGTTAGTATAAGGATGTGATTACTGCAAGGCAACCCCCACCCAGATTAAAGACAAACTAAGATTGTTATAGGGCTCATGAAGTTTCAATGTATGCATTATAGACAAGAATTTACCAGTAAAATTGTCTTAAAGACATAAGTGCACGCTGTGTGATGTGTAAAACCTAGCTGGACCTGTCACCCAGCTGTACTCTCCAGCTAGATATAAGGCCCAAGAAATTTCAAAAACCTCAGGACTATATAAATTATAATTTAAATATAAATTGATAATATTAGTGTCAAACAAAAAACTCTAGTCGAGGAACCTCAAGGAATTAAGACCACATAGCCTGACATGTACTGTCAATATACACTGAGAATGTAACAACTTGATGTACCACAAGTGTCTAAGGAATCTGAAAAAGAGATAAAAATGTAATTTCTCTCCTCCTCTTCATACAAACAATACACCCTAACCCACCCCACATCACCATAATGTGAGTGGGGGAGATACATAGCTTTAAGGAGATGTTGTCTCTCTCTCACCCCTTTTTTTTCTCTTCTCTTTCTCTCTCTCTCTCCCACAGACACACGCACACACACACACTCACTCTCTCCTAGTGAACCTATATTCACTTCAGTCACTGCAATTGTTCCCCAAAAGAATTCAACTTGTCATGAAATCCTGAGTAAAAGGGCTTATGTCTGATGCCCCTGTAACCAATGCAAGTCAAAGGGAACAATTTCCCTGTAAATGACTCCCTATAGATCTGGGAGCCCTGCTGTATGTAGTGTGCCAGGGTCTTACAATATAATTCTTATTTTAATGCAGTGCATTAAAAAAAATTATACTGAAGCAAATGGTTTGTTGCCTTTTACTGAACCAACATACATGGATGTTACAAGAAGAACAAAGTGTCTAAGTGTTTGGCCCAACAAGGTCTTCTTCTGAAGTTTACATGAGTAAACTTACAAGGGATGTTCTAGCCTGTGTGACAATGGTTTCAACTATGCCACTGAACTTGAAAAAACAGCAATTAAATAACTTGGGATAATGCTGGTATATAAATGAAATCAGTGCACATAGTGAAGGCATTGTTAGCTGCTGTCAAAGACAGCAACAGTACAGCAGCTACCTGAATTCACCTGCTTTTAATTGCTGTTTTAAAAGGGGGATTTTTTTTAAATATCCTGTAAATAGTTTCACAATAATTCCCTCATACCTTTTTTACCAAGTGTCTGCTCTACATAATTCAATGGTTGGCAGCTCCTCCACAGCACATAAATGAACAGAGACTATTTTAGTTGTCATTTTTCATATCTCGCCTGAAATGTGTTTCCACGCATGTAGCGCACAATGGCGCAGTTGGTGTGCGAAATCAATGTTTGGGACAGATTAAGAAAATCACAGTGACACTGTTCATGAGCAGAGGTCTTAAAATGGCTATGTTGAAAATTTGGTGACAAAAGTTCATAAAATGACTGCATTACGAGCGAGCATTGCGCAGTTTCCACGCATCCTCATAAGTTCATGAATTTGTAAGATTTTCAGTCCAGATTTCCACCACTGGCATTTTTCCACATTCTCTTATGAACAGTACAGCTGTCATTTTCACACCATGGCAAAATGTGCTGCACTTCCAGCGAAGAAATGTGTGTCACTGTGGGAAATCACTGTTTGGGACAGATTAAGAAAATCACCATGACACTGTTCATGAGTGGAGGCCCAAAATGCCTGTGTTAACAATCTGCTGTAAAAAATCCCCAAACTAATTACATTATGGGTGTGTGTTGTGCAGTTTCTATGCGCACTCATAACTTCACCAGTTTTTCTGATATTTTAGCTCCAGATTTTCAATATTGCCATTTTTTTACACCTCCCCATAAACAGTACAGCTGTCATTTTTCACATCCTGTTCAAAATGTGTTTTCACAACTGTGGCGCCAAATGGTGTAGTCACTGTGCAAAATCAGCTTTCAGCTAATGAAATGATATTGCCACTGTTCATAAGGTGGGTGTCACAAAAAAACAATGTTGAAAATTTGGAGCGAAAATACCAATGAACGTCTGCGGCGTTCCCTGTAGAGACTGACAGGCCTCAGAGGTGTGACTTGGGATTGTCGCCTGTAATGCTCATACCATTCCACCCCCACCCACACCCTGCAGCTAGTGAGAGGCATCAAGTTGTGCCTTGGACTCTTCAGCCTCAAAGTTCACCCCATTCTCCTATACTGCACCCATCTCACCATATTTCCTAATAGAATGGGGTCAACATAAGGGCCAAAGACCCCAAGGCACACCGTGACACCTGTCGGTGTCTGCAGGGTAGGGTGTGGTGAAATGCCATAGCCGTTATGCCCGATGACCCAAAGGCACACCCCAATGCCTGTCACTCTCTGCAGGGTGGTGGTGGGGTTGGCTTCAGTTCAATACTTCACTGCCATTCCTATTACCCAGCTCTGTAACTCATACACTACCAGTGCCAATGCCAGCAAGCAAATATTCAGCATTGACAAATGCTCGTTGGGGGAAGTCAAAACATTCCTGAGCCACCCCTGGAAACGAGCCTTAGCTCGGGGTGCCATTCCCAGTCTCCGTAATTCAAATAATTAATTATTTCACCCAAATTCCACATTGTGAAAGTCACTATTCTAAAAGACACTGATGTTGTATAAGTTTGTATGAAGTATGCCCAGTAAAATATCATGACTTTCAGAGAGATAACAACCATTTCTGACTTCTTTACCAAGAAAATTGGCTGTTACTGTGCCTAATGTTCAGCATTTTTCCCAGTTGGGTTGGAAGCTCAATTTCAGCTGAAGCCTTGCCTTAGACACTCGTGAAATATTGCTCTGTCTGGCAGCTGAAAGGATGATGCAGGCGTATCATTCACAGCAAGTTGGTGCTCTGTTCATCACTCGAATGAAAGAATGGGAGATTAGACAGACTGGTGCATAGTTTAGGATAACTGGAGCCCCGTACACAGTCACAAAGTTTTCCCATGTGCTGTGCTACTGCGACACATTACTGCCTTGCACCCCTCTGTGTCATGCAGAAAAGGGTCATGTACATCCCTGCTGTATTGCACAGGTCAATGCACAAGAACTCGAAAAGGAGATGGGGTGAGCCTGCTAATGAAAGCAGTAGTATGCACAGAGGTGCTGTGCCATGCCAAGTGGGTATCTGATGTCCTCACCCCCGGTTGTGAGGCACGGCAACCCCATATCCAGAAGAACTGCTGAAAGCAATTATTTAAGGGGTCATTGGCTTGTGAGCCGGAATGTTTGTTTTGTCAGGGGGAAGGATTAGGTGGTGCAAGGTACTGCCAAATTCATATGGGACAGGGACAGGGCTTGCCAGAAAACGCTGAACCATCCCTGGTACCCCAATACTGACCGTTGAGTGTACATATAACAAATTACTCAGCCCAGAAGTGCACCTTAAATTCTGAACATATGACATACAAAGAAGCCAGCAGAAGACGGCCATTTGGTCTATCAAGCCTGCTCGTATTGCAGGGTCCACAGCTTGAGCTACTGTCCCTGCCCCCCCCCCCTCACATCCTTTCTTTCTGCACCCACAACCTTTATTTCCCCTTAAGTGTGTTCCGGCCTCTTTTGAAGCTACCTACCATCTTCAATGAGACCACCTCTTCCAGCAGTACATGCAAACTGGCCACCACCCTCTCTGTGAAGAAATGCTTCCTAACTTCCCTCCTAACCCCCCCCACTCCAGGTTAAGGCTGTGCCGTCTTATATTTTGGTTGATACTTATTTTTATCTATTTATCATTGATTCAGAAAACACCTTTGAGCACAAGCTCTTTTACAAAGGTTCCCCATCTTAGATCGCAGGTAAGTTACACAAAGAGAAAGCAGAGTTGTAGCACAATTGCACAGTTCATCCAGGATGCAAAACTAACAGTACTAATGCACAAACATAGGTATAAAGGTGAAACGCAGAGCCGCCACAGAGAGCCTTGTCAGCGGATTGGGTTGGAAGGAGAGTTAGTCGTGGCTGGGGTAGTGTGGAGGGCGCACCACGGAAGACATGTCGTGACCATGTCGTGACTTAGCTTACAGAGATCCCTCCTTACCCATCCTATTTATCCTTTCAACTACTTGAAGATCTCAATCATGTCCCCTCCCTTTCTTCTCTCCTCCAGGGAGCACACGTTCAGTGCCCCCAACCTCTCCTCATCTACTTTACCCTGCTGATGCACAGTCGTCTGTGTTGCCTCCCTCTGGACCATCTCCACCAGGATCATGTCCTTTTTGAGGTGTGGGTGCCAGTTCTGTGCTCCATTCTCTAGATGTGGCCTCACCAGTGACCTGCACAAGGGCAGTATAACCTCCTCTCTTCTACTGCTGATGCCCCAGGCTATGCAACCCAACATCTGATTTGCCCTCGCTACTGCTTTCTTGCACTGCGTGGAGTGCTTCAGGTCACTAGTGATCGTCACTCCCTGGTCCGTTTCCTCTGTTGCAGATACCCAGACCCCTCCCAGGTAGTACTCCATTCTGGGATTCTTGGCCCATTGTGCATAACTTTGCATTTCTTTTCATTGAAACCAAGCTGCCAAATCCTGGACCAGGAACCAAGTTATGGATCAGGGGGGTGATATCAGGGATGACACTGGTGGAAGTGTCGGGTGCTGGACCATGACATGGCATTATGCTTCTGGTGCTTTGTCATAGGCTGGCGCTGTGGCAGCCGCAGTTCCAGAATGTTACTGGTCATACAGCCTGTGACACTAACACGTGGAACACCAATCTGCACAACTGTATGAGCAGCGGTTGCAGTGGATGTTCTGCCCCTGTAGACAGCGGCACCATTTTGTGCGCAACAGTTTTGGTATGTGGCAGTATGGGGAGCCCAGTGCACCCCAAACACCCCCACCACCCAACACTGCAACTCTAATGGGTCCCAGGTTCCAGAAAAAGGTGTGTTCCATCAGTTAAAAAAAAAAAATCTAATATCCTTATTTTTTTTTGCTTCTCTGCCCTGAAGCAGGATTAGTGCCACTGTCCATGCCTGTGTTCTTTTGGAAGAATCCTGAAGCATCCTGCTCTTGCCTGTTTAAGCAACGTGTGCTTGATGTTTTGTAGACGGCACAGAAAGAGACTCTACTGAATAAACTGAGGAAAAGCAAGAGCTCCACCTTGTGGTCAATTTAATAAAAGCTGCTATCTGCCTTGTCAAACAAAGCTCAAGGAATAAAAGGAACCCCAGTCTCCAGCACAAACTAGTCCTGGTCAGAGCTGCTAGAGCTGCAGCTGAGGAATTTGGGGTAACAATATTGAAAATTGGTATTTTAATAATTTGATACCGAATTTTCAACTTAGCCTTGTTATGACCCTGCCGCATGAAGGAGGGCAGACAAAATGTGCAACTTCTCCTTTCAGGATGCAGAAACACATTTTCACTAGAATTTGAAAAATGACAGCTATCACATTCATGAGGTGCTGTAAAGATATGGCTATGTTGTAAATTTGGCATAAAAATATTGACAATTGCCAAAGTTACTAGACTGCGTTTGCAAAATTCAGCATAGGCTCATAACTTTTTTTTTGTACACCAACTTTAGAGCATAGCCTTCTTATACCCCACCTTGTGAACAATGTCAGAGAACATTTTCAGCTCCTGCCCAAAAGGTGATTTTGCACAGGGACCACAAAATCACATTTCAGGATGTAAAAAAAAAACAAACAAAAAACATTATGGCCATTATGACTTGAAAACTGACAGCTGTCATATTCATGAGATGCTATACAGATAAGACTATATTGTAAATTTGGGGTAAAAATATTGAAAATTACCAAAGTTACGAGCCTGTGTTCGCAAAATTCAACTTAGGCTCAAAACTTTTTTTTAATATTTGTACACCAAGGCCTGGATATTCAGACTGCGCCAGGCTGTGGCGCAAGCCTAGGCGCAGTGCAACTTGGCTGCTCAGGGGCTTTGATAGGGTGACATTCAACGGAGCTGCACCATGGCACAGCATCACTGAATATCTCACCCTGGCCACCTGCAGTGTGCATGGTGCAGTGGCACTGCACCAGCGCAAGTGGCCAGAGTGGAGCAGGGGGATGCGCTAGCGCAAGTTCGGTTGCGCTAGGCGCAACAACCGCGATATTCAAAAGTGCACATGCAAATGGGGCCATAATGCATGTAATTATGGCTCCATTTGCATGCAGGTGTGCCGATCCCCGGCAACTTGCACCTGGCACCCTGCCAGGCTGCAGCCATCTGGGACTGATGCCCCCCTGCACATCGCGGAAAAGTGCCCCACTGCCCGATCAAGGCATATGTAGAATATATTGAATGTCCAAAATCCCTGGTGGTCCAGTGGACCACTTCATGCCTGATCGCGGGCTTAAGTAGTAAAATAAGCCATCCAGTATCCCTGGTGGTCCAGTGGACCACTTCATGCCTGATCGTGGGCTTAAGTATTAAAATAAACCATCCATTATCCTTGTGGTCAGTGGACGCTTGCAGCCAATCACGGGCTTAAGTATAAAAATGATGCCACCCAAAATAACCCTGGAAGACTAGCGGTACCCCCCACCCGCCCACTGAGCCCCACTGCCCGCTCCCCAGTCAGCGGCGGGCAGCAGCTCCCATCCACTCTGCCGCACCGCCGCCTGTTGACTGACACTGTATGGTAGGGCTGTACGCCCATTGGTCCACAGTGAGCCAATGGGTGTGCAGCCCATACCGTACTACATATTCCAGATATGTGAATGGATCAATGGGCGACAGCCCTACTATACAGTGTCAGTTGGCGGGTGGTGGGGCGGCAAGCGGTGGGGAGTTGACGCCTGACGCTGACCGGGGAGCGGAGCGCCGGGCTCAGTGGGCGGTGGGGAGGGGGGTACCACTAGTCCACCAGGGTTGTTTGGGGTGAGATTATTTTCTACTGACACCCGATTGGCGTAGCAAGTCCACTGGACCACCATGGATAATGGATGATTTATTTTTATACTTAAGCCTGTGATTGGTCATGAAACAGTCCACTGACCACCAGGGATATTAGACGGTATATTTTAATACTTAAGCCTGCTGACATGTAGCGTCCACCTGGGAGCACCAGGGTATTGACGGTATATTTTACATTTAAGCCCACAATCGATGCGGAAGTGGTCCACTGGACCACCAGGGATATAGGACGATTAAGATTTTCTACATATGCCCGCTGACATACAAGCGTCCACCGACCACCAGGTATATTGGACATTTTGTCCTTCAACAGATGCCCGCGATCAGGCATGGGGGGGCGCTGCCAAAAAGGTGCAGCCAGAGCTCGGGTGGCCACCCACAGGTGGCAGCTGCCGTGTTGCACCCTGCAATACGGCAGCTTACCTGTGGGTGGCCACCTGTTGCTCCTTTTTTTTGGCTCACCTGTGTGCAGCGCAAGTAGGGGTTGTGCATGCATGTGCTCAGCACATCCCGGGCTGAATATCTGGATGTGCGCAGTTTGCATGGGCACGCCCCCCCCACCTGCGCTGCATACATTACTGATGTGCTCTGGCGCATCAGGATTTGTGCCAGGCTCGATCCCCGTTTGACTATCGCACCGGGGCACATCAGTGGGTTGCGCATGGCACAACAGTGTTGCGCCATGTGCAAACCTTCTGAATATCCAGGCCCAAATGTTCAACATAGCCATCTAATGACCCCGCCTCACGAACAATGGTGGAGAAAATTATCAACTACCGCCCAAAAGGTGATTTAGTGCAGTGACAGTGAAATCATCTTCGGCACAGATTTACCTAATGTCATTTGCATTGTTCATGAGGTTGTATCCCAGAAAAGGTATGTTGAAAATGTGGAGCAAAAATATTGAAAAATGCCCAAGTTATGCTACTACATGTAAGTTGAGGTGCTGGCAGTTAAAGTATTACTAGGTGCCCACAACAAGGCACTTACCGTGGTCTCATGTTATATCACCCCCAAAGAGCAGGCCAATGGTTTCAAAGGGTTATAGACTACTTTAACAACTGACACCACAACTCTGAAGTAATAATGGTTGGAGACTTTAACATAAACTGGCTCCCTGATGTGAACCCCTATAAAGATGTAATCTCCTTCATCAATGTTGCATAGATGGTGGACTCCCCTACTAGAATAAACTATCATAGTGGTTCGAGTACAATACTGGACTGACTGCTTACCAACTGTCCTAAGAGACTCTTGAATACCTCTGTGCTCCCCAACTCAGTTAGTAACTACCCCCTATCTGATGTCACTGGTCCAACAAAGACACTAAACCCCCCAACTAAAACCGTAACTGGCTGAGTATGAGATGGAGGAGAGGTGAACGGGCAGACTAGATGGGCCGAGGGTTCTTTTCTGCTGGCATGTTCCTATGTTACTAACAAAAGGGCAGCTTAAACCATTAAAATCTCACCTCAGACAACAAGACTGGTCCCCTACTGACACCTTAGAAGATGTCGAACAAGCTCTTGACTACTTCATTGCTGTGTTCAACGCAGCCTGTGATATTTATGCCCCTCTCAGGAAACGCAAGATTAAGGAAGTAAGGAATTCATGGATCATGCCACCCCTTTTCAAACTTATGACCAATAGAGAAAATCTGTGGCATCGGGCTTGAGCATCCGAGAGACAGTCTGATACACAGCAATATAGAAAGGCCAGGAATGACTGTACGTGTGCCATCCGCATTGCTGAACGTCACCACTGTAAGGACGGACTCGCCAACTCCGGGAGAGATGGTAGAAGGTTTTGGGACAACATAAAGGATTTGACAAGGAAAACCAACAAAACCTCACCATCCATGCTGGACGTTAACGGGGTTATCACCCAAAACCTGAAAGTCTTAGCTGACACTTTTAACGCTGCATTTACCGACCTCAGCAGTGTACTCCCCCCAGATTACTTTGAGACAGCAAAAAACAATAACAATGATGTAAAAGAAAACCAACCACCGGGCTCCCACCCCCTTTTATTTTAAAATCATTATCAAAAGGAAGCCAAAAAGTACCTGCAACGTGTACTTGGAAAATCGAGATTCAGTGGAGACTCACTAGATCTTAAATTTGTCGTGCTCACCCTTGATGAAATACTCACCCCGTTGAGACAAATCTTGATCTTATCGTTACAATTTGCCAAATTCCCACAGAAGTGGAAAGCTGCAGTAGTAACACTTGTCCATAAAAGCAGAGAGAGGACCACTAACTCTATCGCCCCATATCCACTCTCCCCCTCCACTGCAAAGCATTGGAGCACATCGTGCCAAATCAGCTAGTTGAATACCTTGAGAAATACCAGATCCAATACCCCCAACAAAATGGATTTGGAAAATCACACGGTACCACCACTGCCTTAATAGAGTCACTGGCTAAATACATAATGCTATAGACCGAGGTCAGATGGTGGAGATGACCTTTATCGACTTCACCAAGATCTTTGAGATAGTTAATCACACATTACTGCTTGAACAAATATCCAATACCGGGCTCTCTGAAAGCACCGTGAGTTGGTTCAGAAGCCACCTTGCAAATAGAGCTCAGTGGAATGGAATCCTCTTGGAAAGCCAGGCAGAGCACACTGGTGCCCCCCGAAGATCTATTTTAGGCCCCTACTTTTCAGCCTATTCCTTAACCGCCTCCCCTTTGAATGCCCAGATAGAATTTTCCTATATACAGACAATGCTGTGTTCTATACCAGCGACATGGACCCAGTACTCCTGGAGAAGCAGCAGGTTCTTGAAACAAAATCTGCTCATGAACTATAAAATGACTAAAGTTGTGATATTCACTAACCCTCCCCACAACAAACATGGAGTATACCAGCTCACCATACTAAATAGCCTCAACACCCCCATTGACCTTGTCCACTCATTCAGATACCTAGGGGTTACCCTAGACAGCACCCTGTTCTTCACAAACCATGTCAAATATGTTGCCAAAGCCGTCAATACAAGAATAGGTCTACTGTATGAGCATAAACACTGTCTGACTACTGAGACACTCCGGATTGCAGTAAGCAGCTCTGTTATCTCCATATGACAGCAGTTCAGTTGCAGTGGCATACAGTTCAGAGCAAAAGACCGCTACAATCAGTAGTGGTAACATGTTTGCAATTTGCATACTGCCGTCAGCAGGCAATTTACATGCTGCCATCGGCAGTATGCAAAGTGCCTACACGTCAGCATTGCATCTAAACAACTGTCATAGACAGCTCCGTTTTTTTTCTTGGTCCCCCCCCCAACAAACACCCAAGTAGCATGCTGGGAGCCCACCCCAGCTGCACTCATGCACCCCCATACTGTATGGCTGACGGGATGCCCAATCCCCTTCTGCTCCACTGCCCCCAAACAGACTTCCAGATGCCACGCTGGGAGCCCACCCCAGTGTGCCAAAAGTCCCGCGTTGTCTTCGTAAAAAGAGAAAGACAACACCTGTAAGAAAACAACGGTCCTTTGTTGACTGTCTTGCCCCCACCCCCAACCCGCACCCACACTCTACGCACCCACCTCCCCCGATCCCATACTTACCTTCGGAACCCAGCGCAATGATCTTCAGTGGACCTAGAACACATCTGCACTTTTCAAAGCCAACCGCGAACTGAAGAAATGCCGGTAAGCTGTATATTTTTATTTATTTAAATATTCAGAAAGATCTTTGAGTCAGAGACTCATTTACAAAGGTTTCACATCATACATAAAGGGATACATGGACAGAATTTGGAATACAGATTACAGTACAATTACAACTAAGTCAGTGAGATTACATAGTTGTACAGTTGTTGAATAACATAAATTTCATTTGTATAATGGCATAAATGTTTTTTTTTTTTTTTTTTTCAACTTTGATGCATATCTTGGCCATTTTTGGGAATTATTTCAAACAAATTTTCAACATGGCGTTTTTGGGATCCCACCTCATGAACTTAGTCACTGTCATTTTGTTATTCAGTCCCGAAAGGTGATTTTGCGGTCACTGTGCAGAATCATCTTTCGGAACTGATTAACAAAATGACAGTGTCACAGTTCATGAGATAGGCCTCAAAAACCCTATGTTGAAAATTTGCGAAAAATTCCCAAAATGACTGTTTTACGAAATGCAGTGTTGTGCAGTTCCTACGGCGCTTGTAACCTTTGAGAATTTTTAATATTTCCACTCCAGATTTTCAACATTGCCATTTTACCATACCTCCTTATGAACAGTAAGCTGTCATTTATCACATTTTGCCCAAAATGTGTTTTCGCACATGTAGCGCACATTGGCGCGGTTGGTGTGCGAAATCAATGTTCGGGACACATTAAAAAAATCACAGTGACACTGTTCATAAGCAGTAGTCTGAAAATGGCTACGTTGAAAATTTGGTGACAAATTTCTCTTTTCAGTGTGCCTTGTGTCCCCCTGTGGTGTAGTACTAATGCAGTGAACTTCAATAATTCCTTGCTCTCCTCACTGTTTTCTGTCTCTCTGCAAGCCTCCACCCCTTCCCCCCTCAATGACCAAGCTATATCTGCTCACATTTCTGTTTTGTTTTGCACTGCTTACCCTATACCAAGGTCATATACCTTAAAATTACTGCGTAGTCCTTTGCGGTGCTTTTTGTTTTGGCCTAGGTTATGGCAGTAAAGAGGAACAAGTAATGGAAAATGGTTACTTTGGCCAAAAGACTGGAGTCAAAAAGCAATGATACAAAATACAAAGTGTTTTGCATATTTCCTTTCTTTAGATTAAACTGGAGTGAGATCTGATTCTTTGAAAATTGTTTTCACTAATTTCCGTACATATGCACTTGTTTGCCTGTTCCATTTTCATTTGTTGTGTGTATCTGAAAGTGACCATTCAGTACACGTAATGTACTTTGGTGGAGTATAAAAGACATGTCAGGTACAACTAACTCCACCCTGAGGAAGCCACGAGTTTAGAGGTGAAATGTAGGGGTGTTAGCACAGCATCTCATGTAGGTCTGGTACTTCAATAACATTGGAATAAATGAACCTCCTGGTGTGCGCACGTTTGCTTTCTTCTGAACATATAGGCCCAGATATTCAAAAGAGTTGCGCCATGAGCAATTGGGTTGCGCCAGCGCAAGTCTGAAAATGCACCATTCTGTGATATTCAGCGGGAGGCAGTTGCACCCCCCCAAATCACGCTGAGCAATAGCGCAATGATAATGAATGTATGTGCAACTGAAGGGGGAGGAACCATGCATAAATGGCGCAGTGTGATATTCAACAACATGCACCATGCGCAATAGGGGAGCAAGCAGAAGTTGCACGATAGTGGAAATGAGCCAAAATAAAAAGGAACAAGGGAGAGGCGCAAGAACGCTACAGGGAAGGCACATGAGGCTGAACCATAGCAGCACAAAGAGGGCAGGAGGGACACACAGGGCAGGCCAGGGAAAGGGCACCCTGAACAGAGACACAGGGAAGGTGTGGGGAGACACAGCCAGTGCAGAAGGGGGAAGTGCCACACAGCACAGAGGCCACAACATTTAGGTGTTCCCGATGCAGGGGAAGTAGCAGCCAGGACAGCGGGGGGAACACAGAAACAGCTGCCAGGAAGGGTGAACACAAGCCAGGGACATCGCCAGTGCCACCATCCAGATGGAGGCAGTAATGAGGGGGGTGAGAAGGCAGACAGCGGGGGGGTGGCTGTGGAAGGGCCTGTCGGCGGTATGCCCCCAACAGGCAGTACTGAGCCCACACCAGCTTCGAGCTGTACAGTGATATGGAGATCATGGGCCGGTACCGCCTGAATCGGGCAATTCTGAGGCTGCTCTGTGAGCTGTGCAGTGATGTGATGCAGGCACCCACATGACGGAGCCATGCTCTGTCAGTGGAGACTAAAGTGACAGCTTGCATGTGCTTGCTCACCACGGGTACCTTCCTGAGACCAACAGGGACACCACAGGCATAACCCAGTCAGCCGCATCACGCCACCTCACCCAATTCCTCAGTGCACTGCTGCCACATGCTGCAGAGTACATCCATTTCCCCAGCACACCAGCGGAGCGCAAAGCAAACATACAGGAGTTCCACAGGGTAGCACGTATGCCTGCCGTGCTAGGGGCAATAGACTACACCCATGTGGCCATCCGCACACCACCTGGCCCTGAGGGGGCCACATATGTTAATCGGAAGGGCTATGCTAGCATCAACTGTCAGGTGGTGTGCGATGCCAGGGGGAGCATACTTAATGTCTGTGCCATGCACCCTGGGGGAGCACACGATGCCTTCATCTGGCACCAGTCGGCACTGCCACAGATTTGAGAGTGGGGACATCCCCACTGGCCACTTAGTGGGTGAGTATGCAAACCACATGACAAACTTAGGGCATGGGAGAGGTATGGTCAGAGGTGACATGGGTAGTGGCCTACATGGCCTGGGGCATGGCGATGCTGATCACCAAACTAACCTCCACCCTCTACACACAGGTGACAGTGGATACCCACTCCGTCCCTGGCTGCTCACACCATACCGGCGGCCCACGACCCCATCGCAGCAATGCTACAATGAGGCACATGCCACCACACATAATGTCATCGAGCAGGTGTTCGGTATGCTGAAGGCACATTTCCTTTGCCTGGACACCTCTGACGGTGCCCCACAGTTCAACCCCTCAAAGGTCTGCGGGCTATTCCTGGCATGTTGCATCCTGCTCAACATGGCCAAAGAATGTGGGATAGCCTTACAGGTCAAAGAGTGGGACAGCGATGGGGACGATGAGGACGCCAGTGACAATGGTGATGGACAGCCCCCCCTTGGGCGACGGGACCCCTGACTGTTTCAGCTGGCACAGCTGCACCGGGACACCATCATGGAGGAGCACTTCAGCCAACCCAGGTAAGTCATGGGGCCATGTGCAACCACCAGTGGCAAAGGCACAACCCACAAACATGCATGGACACACACCAGGGGTGCATGCCATCAAGGGAAGTGGCCAGGCATGGAACCACACACACCGCCAGGGATGGGCAAGGTCTAAGATGGCACGTGGTCAGACACACACACACACACACACACACACACACACACACACACACAACTCACCAGATATGCACAAAAGGTAGGAGGCATGCCGACCCAGACCACCACCCCTAGCCACATACATGTCCACAGTCCACCACGCCCACTGCCTGTCATTGTGCGTGTGTCAGATGCTGGGCACCATTGCACAGTGGTGTACAGTGCAATGCAGGCATCATCATGCCCACGCAACTGCGGACAGCAGCTGGGAGGGTGTGAGATGGACTGTGTGTGTGCGTGCAGGACCGGGTACCCACCCGTGCATTGCCCGCTGAATGACACAATGCACACAGGGCAGCATCAGACAGTAGCCGCACTGGGAGACAGGTTAGTCATGCACCACAGTGCCACGGCTGCCACGGATACGTGGGGGGCCCCGCTGAGACCCGCCAGTAGTGACAGGCTGACCACTGGCCTCATGGGGTGGCACCGACGGTCCTCAGGGGTTCCACTGCATGAACATGACCGTGCTCGCGCAGGAGTCTGCAGCACACCAAACGTGCCTGTGCCAGGCGTGCTCGGGATGCCCACAGCTGAACCCAGTGTCGACAAGGATGGTGTCACATGACGCCGGGAACAGGGGGTGGACATTGCACTGCACGGTGTCTGCGACGCATGGGCAAATAACTGTGTGCCCACTGTGGCCATGGCAGCTGTGATTGTCAGTCAGCCTGTCAATGGAAGTGGTCACATCCTCCCGCATCCGGTCCATCCCTGCCAGGAGTAGAGTGGTGTCTCTGCTGCGATGCTCCTCTGCCTGGTGCAGAGCCACACTCTGTACATCCACCGCCATCACAAGCCACATCTGCTGATTGACTGATGCTTGCAGTATGCGGGTGTGCTCATCCAAGAGGTCATATGCCTGATTGGCATGCTGTCCCTCAGGGTGTTCGCAGCCCTGATGCTCATCACCCCTTGAGGGTGGGTGCTGCACACCAGGGCCAGGCCTGGGCATGTCCTCAGGCAGTGCACTGACGCCACCCTCTGACACTGTACCCCCATGCCCATTGGCTGACTGCTGATGCTGCCCCTCAGGCTGCCACTCCCCAGGGCTCAATGTTGCCGCCGCAGTGGCCGCAACAGTCCCACTGTCCTGTACACACAGCAGTGCTGCTCCACTGGTGCTGACAGGCACAGGCTGGGACTATGATGACACGCAGGCCTCCACAGCGGCACCACCCACAGCCATGGCTGTGATGTAACCTGCTGTGTGGCCATCCTGTGGCGCACACACACACGCGTCACTGCCCATGACATTAGCAACATCATCATCGGTGACGGATCCGGCACCAGCCCGAGTCTCGGCATGCTGCCATCTGTGGACGCTGGCACGCTGGGACACGGGCAGGACCTCCTCCGCACCTGCTCCACCAACATGTCTGGACGTCCAGGCGGGCCCACTGTCGCCCTGAGCCACGTATTCCTGTGGAGGTGGATGGGCCCTCCTCCATCTCCATGTGACCGGCATCAGTGGAGAAGCCCACCACCGCTGACCCATGCAGATGCTCAGCAGCTGTAAGGGAAAACAAAGTTGTGTTACTGCATGTGACCTACCCTGTCTCCCCCCCAATAGACAGACCATGCAGTGACAGGCTACCACCCGTCTGGAATCCACCACCCGGAACACCCTCAATGGTGCAACACTGCATGCTGCCAGCAACCCGCTCCTCCTGTGGGGTCAGGCGTAGCACCTCCGGCTGTCCCCCACCTGTCGCAGACCATGCTGCCCTGATGGCAGCCACCTTCTCCTTAATCCTCCACTTGTCTATGCCCATCTTCTTCTTGCACTTCTGCACGGAGCGCTGGTGGCTGCCATGCAGGTTTACAGCACGCGCCACCTCCTCCCATGCAGCAGCATGGGCCTGTGGTGTTTCCTGGCATCTGCTGAGAAGCGGCTCCTGGTCTAGATAGGCCTCGAACAGGGCATCTGTCTCAGCCTTAGTGAAATTTGGCCTCCTCTTCCTCCCACGACTCTGTTCCTCTTCCTCCACAACACGCTAGGTCATGATTCAGCCAGTGAGAATGACAGGTGTTACCTGTGACTGTGCAGTCCCATGCATGTCCCAAAATCCACAGACCACACTCCCAAACAGCATGCAACTCACCGCAATAGACTGCAGTAACCGACTATGGCCAGTGCAGCCCAATGTCGCACTTTATAGCGCAACCCATGCAAATGAGGTGAGGCGCATCTTTAAGTGGATGCAAATGCAGTGACTGCACCATTGAATGGCTGATTAGCTGAGTTGCAAGTGCCGGCTGAATATTGCGCTGTTGCACTTTGCGCAATTGTGTTGAACATGCTGAGCTAAGGGCGTAGTTCTGTGACATGCGCAGTACACATCTAACTGCGCATGCCCGGGTTGATGACACAGGCGCCTGCCACACTGCTGATGTGCTGTGCACAGGAGGCAATGCAGGGCATGGCCACCATTGTGCCAGTGGTGCTACAGCACTGTTCACCTATATGGCACTGTGGCACTGGGGCATCGTAGGCGCACTGGGGCAACAGCGTGGTAGGCCGCTACAGGAGGTGGCACACAGGCACCCAATCACACTACATGCATTGGGTTCCAATTGTGCTGTGGCTGTCCGTGCACCAGAGACCCTTAACCCTGTGCCTGACCTTTGCCCCCTAGGCACCGTGCATCAGGCATGGGTGCACCACTATTGCACTGTTCAGTGACAGCATGATAGGGAATGGCAGCGCTGTACCACACAGCATCTGCACATGGCAGGACCATGCTGCAGAGTGGCATTTTGACTGAACCGAGGAGCAGAGATGGCGCAGAGGCATGCTGTGCAGTGGAGCTGGCAAACCTGGTTGCCATTGTGGAGCCACATGTTGGCCCACTATTTGAGGAGGCACCACTGGACAGGGCCAGGAGTCAGCTGTGGCAGGAGGTGGCCGACGCCCTGGAGGAGACCATCGGTATGGGGCAGATGGCAGAGCAGTGCCGCCAATGATATGGGGACCTGAGGTGGAGGGACCAGGACCTGCTTGCCCACCTGCGGGCACATGCCAGGAAGGGCACGGTGCCACGGCCAGGTAGGTGCAACATCCATACACTTTTATCATCTATACGGGTATCACGGTTGCATGTGTCCACCACATGGGGGGCCATCTGGTGTTGGCCGTGGTGGTGTTATCAGGGTGTGGGGTGGGTGGGTCTGGCTATGTGGGATTGCACACACATGGGGGAGGGGAAGACTTTGCTACAGGATTGTACTAATGTTCCTCTCTCCATGTTTGCACCTTAGGCCCAGAAGAGTGCAGGCTGGTGAGAGAGAGGAGGTGCCACGAGGAGGACCAGCAGGCCGGGAGGGGTGAAGGTCCACAGAGGCGCAGGGACCAGCCTGCTGATGGTGAGTGCCTTACATCCATGATTACTATTGCATGCTGTGTAACAGGGCAAGCAGCGGGGCATGGCCATCATCCATTGACACCACTGCCATGCACGCAACTTGTTACAGTCAGCACTGTCTGGTGGCACTACATGTCTGGGAGTGCATCAATGGTGGTCCGTACGTGCACCAGGCACATGGCTGTGGCACTGCCTTCACACTGCATAGCCAAGTCACTGTACAGCCATGGTGGTGCTGTGCAGGACATGGGCGGTGGGTGTGTGCAGTGGTCCACATGGCTGTGGCTGCCTGGGTAGGCAGGTCTTGTGGACACGGTCACTGAGGGTGGTCGCCCACAATTACAGGGGCGTGGCACACGACTGTATGCCATGCACAATGGGTGGGCTGCAGGGGTCTGGTCAGTCACACGTATTGACTCTGATCCCTTGTCCTAGGTGGACAACACTGGATGGCCCTGGAATGGGCCATACAAGAGATTCTGCAGCTGGCACGGGCGTCCCTGGCAGCGTTGGTGAGAATGGAGCGTGTCATGGGTCCGGAGGAGGAGAACCTGGAGATGCCACAGGAATGGAGAGCAGGGCAGAGAATAGGCCCTCCAAGTCCCCCTGATACCCATACCCCCTGGACCCACCCTCACACCCCTTCTTCTCTCTCCCATTTGTACACCCCTGCCCCATGTCCGTCCCCACCTGGTTTGTGGCCCTTCCCCCCACCCTTGTATATATTTGTAAATATGTTTCAGAGTTCTTATATTTTACTACATACATTTTGTTATAACAACTGTGGTGGTCTCTGATTTACAGTGGGCTACAGGTGCTCAGCTGCAGTGGTGTGCATGGCGTCAGGGGGTGGTGCACGCATGGGTGTGTGGTGCAGAAGTGAACCGCCTATGGTGTGGGCAGGGAGATCAGTCACTGTCTGTGGTTTGTGTGTTGTACTCTGTGCACTGGATGCCTGTGTGCAGTGATCCATGGGTCCTGCACTGTGTGCATGGCACCCCTGTCAGACCATCCATGGCCTGTGCAGCTGACACCCTTGCATGTCTGTGATATGCATGGTCTGCTGGCATGTCAGTGGTGGCTGCTGTGGCCAGTGGTGGGACGGGATGTGTCCTTGGGAGGGTGTGAAGGGTGCTGTACCACTGGAGGTGGGGTCCGGGGCATGCCCTGTCGCATGTGGGGTACCTCGCGTGCTGACGCATGGTCGGTCTCTCAGCTGTACTTCAGGGGGGACATGCAGAGCGGCACTGTATATGCATCTGTTGCATCACTGTCTGCTGCCACCCGCTGCAGGGTGCCGATAGTGGGGCTGCCTTGCATATCTCCATGGTGCACAGGGTTGCATTGTCACAGTGGGGGTGGTGGCATGCATGGGGTGTCCTGCACTGTTGGGTGCTACTCCTAGGCAGGGTGTATGGGGATCATGGTGCAGGGTGTGCTCTGCATTTGTAGGATGGTGTGGTATGGGGTGGTCGGCCATTCTTGTGTGCCGGTCACAGCTTGCCAGGGGGTGTGATGGGGCACCATGACCCGGCTGTGGGTTGGTTGCTGGTTTCCATGGGCCAGTGGTTATTCCAGCCCTCCTCCAGTTGTGCAGTGCATTGGGTGTGGGGGGACGATGTCTGTTCTGCTGTGTGTTCCTCTGCCCATCTGTGGCATGGGCGGTGGGCCCCTACATCCCCTGGTTGTGCTGTTGCATTGCTGCCCTGCTGCTGGGGGGCATTCCTAGTTGTGCTATGGCACATCTGGACTGCTCAGCTGAACATCCCTTGTTGCACTATGGCGCATCAGATCTGCTTAGCTTCCCCTCCCTAGTTGTTTCTATGGTGCAGGTGGTGTGTTATTCAGTCGTCAGCCGTAGGTACATCTTGGCCTGCGCAGTTTTTGAATATCACGCTTCTTGCACATGGGCGCAGTGGACTTGCGCTTGCTCCTGCTGTTGCACACTTTTTGGGTGCAGTTTGAATATCTGGGCCATAGTGTACTGTGCTTATGCACTTTCGAGAGCAGTGGTGTGCACTCCTTTGCCTTCCTCTCCTACACTAGGATGGGTAGAGACCAGCTGTCATTTCTGCTGTAATAATGCTTCCTGGCAAGGACCTGTTAAGACAAAATGTACCCCCCATCTCAGTAATCCAAGGGAGCAGCCAAGAAATGGAAGCAAACTCAGTGACTAATCTTCTGTAGTTTAGTAAAAACCCTAGAAAACTCCTCACCTCTGTAACTTAGAGATGAGTGGTCCAGGACCAAACATCTGTTGTATCCAACTCAGTGCTCAGACCATCTGCCGGTAATATCAGGTGTCCCAGATACTTTCTCTCTTCAAAGAAAAGGTTGCATTTGGCCAGTTTCACCTGTAGATTAGCATTCACCAGCCTACACCGGACTGCCTTTAACTTGAGCAGGTGCTCCTTGAAGGTTTTGCAAAGGTTGCTTTTGTCATCTGGATAGACAAGATATGAAGTCCCTTTTGCAGGTCATGCACAACCATACGACACTGGATGTCTTAGAATGTTACACAGACAAAATAGCAAAATGTAAACTGTCCTTGTTTGGCTGTGAAAGCAGTCTTCAGATGATCCTCATGTTGGACCACTACTTGCCAGTACTCACTGGCCAAAACTATAGTGGAAAACCAGTTGGCTTTTGTCACACAATCCAGACTATTGCCACTGCCAGGTGGCAGAAATGCTACACACAGACTGTCTACAGTCCAGTTCCTGTTACGCAACAGCAGCAGACAGCCTTCCAATTGGTCAGTCCAGGCGTCAGTCACACACCATGGGGGGTTGGGTGACTGTCACTCCACAGGTGATTGGCCATGACTCTCCCAGGTGAATAACTAAAGTCCATCAACATTTGTTGGGCCCTCCTGGCTCTATGTCAGGCTCCTGGAGCCTGACTAAGCCTTGCCTAACTTCTGCCCTGGCAGCGATATTGAATGGGGTCAGAGATGGCAAAGATGGCTGAACCTTGTAGTTCTTTTGGACAGTGGCCCAAATGTCTTCCCTGGGAACATGGATGGTGGCACTGGAGTCACAGCTAGTGGGGAAGGGGACAGGGGGGATTAGGCATAGAAACTGACCCTCCTGCAAAACTTTATTACAATATGAAAGGCAAAGTTACCTCACTGGAGGATTCTATCAAGCAAGCACCCCACCCCCATCTTTCGGGAAATCCAAGCAACATGTAAAGCTCAAAAGATTGTCCTACTATACTAACTGAATTTAAAAATATGCCTGATATATCATTAAACAAGCAGATGGGGCAGGCCTTCAGAATCTGCATTTAGCATTCAGAATTTGCACTGAATCCCTGATTTCAGGTCACAGGCTCAGGAGGCAGTATAGCGCAGTGGTTTAAGGCTCTGAGGCTGCAAATCTGGTGACATCCAGTGGACCAGACCTGGGTTTGAATCCCACAGCTTCCACTTGCATACTGTGTGACCCCTGAGCAAGTCACATAACTTCCCTGTGCTCCCAGGTCACTCCTGTAAAAAAGCTTTCAGCTTAGTGTGCCACGTAAGGATTAAGCCATGAGAAAGCATGGGTCTACTGTGGTATTAATCCATTGGGAGGGGGGGGTTAGGCCAAGTGGGTCTAACCAACCAACCATGGATTAATTCCACTGTAGACCCATCCTTTCGAGTGGCTTAATCCAGTTGTAACATGGCAATAAGTGTATGACTAAAAATCTTTGAACAAATGAGTACAACCACAATAATTCACTATCAGAATACTATAAATTCAACTACTAAACTTGAAAACAATTGGAACACACCTTTTGGAAATATCGTGGCTGCTATTTCACTGTTAAAATAACTTTCATTACAAGCTTTAAGCTTTCTAATATCAAAACATATTTTACAACTTTTCAAAAACTTGCAATTCACGTTCTATTCTAGGTGCTTTGATTTTCCTCGCTATGTATTAGAAGATATGGGCTGCACTGCATGATGGGAGTGTGCTATGGTACATTTTAGTTTTCTTTCTCCAGTTCTTTTGCAGACCAATAGGTGGCTGTCACACAATCCTAGTAGCACAAGCACCTTTTCTCCAAATGTATTGAACTAAGCCAATCTGAAAAACACTTTAGTGAACAACTACTATTTTGCGGAATATTATTTTCACTTTTTTCCCTCTAAACTACCTAACTGAGCAGGACATAGAACAACATAACGTTTACTGCTTTCATCTTTCAAATACTTCTTTTGACTACTATTGTTGGTCTGTTTCTTTGATTTCTTTTTGTTTCTCTCAATTTATTTTTCTTTTCACCCAAAGAAGTATCCTCTCTCTTTAATTTTGCTTTGTTTATCTCAGTGTCTGTTATTTTTGCTTTCGGTTATAGAAGCTGCATGCTCATCTTTACCGCTGTGTATTCACCAAGAAAAGGCTAGGCCAGATAATGTTATTCAGTCATCCACAATGCATTGCACCCACAGTTGCTTAGAAAGCAGTAGATCAGAAGGGATGGTAACAGTATGTAACTGTTCACTTCTACAGAACTATTGCTGCAGCATAATTAACAGTATATGTGGAGTTTAAATGTACAATCTTTAGTAACTCATGAACTTCTGTTGTAGCTACAATATAGAACAGTCTTGAAAAAGTCAAAAATCCTGTGCCAGGAAAATTCTTAGTAAATATAACTTGGGACAACTACACACTGCAAGCTAGTTGCATATTGCTTTCACTTGAATACTGCTTTTTGCCTGTAGTGGATTGCCAAGGTATTACAATACAAACCATGATCTACTATGGTATTAGACTTTTTGATGTTAAACAAAGAAAACATAAATAGTCCTGAATCATTAGTCAGAATTGTGGGCAATGCATTTTCCCAATTTACTTCAAAGAAATCCATGGGTTGAGCTCGATTTTGTCAGTTTAGGAAATTCATCCACTGGCCAAAGGGTTATTATTCTGCACTACATATGGTTCGGGGTCAACAATTCTATCTTTATGAGATTGTTCAAATCTAGAAGGTTGTCCTGAAGCCTTTTTCCTTCATTGGTTTGCCCATGGGACTCCTTAACACCAAAGTCCCTTACCCGTTGAGTGATCCTGAACGAGCCATTACCCTCCCTGTGCTCCAGTTCACCCATCTGTATCAATAGATAAAAGCAGGACCCCAATTAAAATGAGATGCATTTCAGCTCAGAAACAGACAGACAGACAGACAGTGTGTGTGTGTGTACACAGTAAGATTGCCCCATCTTACATGATAACCCTCATTTATATAGCTCTTATTAAAAGAATGGCCCTATCCTTACCCCTTTCTGTCACCCTAATGGATTGCACTGGGGGAACCATGCAAGACAGTTGATGACCTTACATCTCATAGGGTCACTAGTCAAGAAATTCTATCAGTATCCCCACATTTCTAAAGTGCATAACTCAACACATCATTCTGGCTTTGGAGGTGGAATCTGCACTAATAAAAATACCTCGGGTCTATACAAAGCAAATTTATTTGTGTAATTTCTTAATGGGAGAGGACGCACCATTTAAATATCCCGATTTATCAAACTCTGTTTCGATCCCTTTTCTGATAACTTACTTTGAACAGGAAGTTACTGTAACTGGAAATTTTCTAAAATGTCTGTAGGTGATAGTAGATTCCATGGAAGCTTCTCGACAAGTTGATGTTTTTTTAATCCCTTGTCAGTTTCTCTCGCAATTTGCAAAGGCCAGCAATTGTTGTGTGGTTGGGTGGCCCATGCCTTAATACGTTAATGCTTTAGTAATGAAACATCTTTTTAATTGCTAATCCGCGATCCAAAATAAAATATGTTTTGGTCCATTAATTTAAACAAAGTGGTAAGTCTACAGATAAACTTTATACTACGGGTAGGATATTCTTACCATTTATTTCCCAAGAGCCTAGAAGAGATGCAATGCCTTTTTTTAATAATTGGATGTTATTAAAGTTTTTTAACCCAAACAAAAAAAGCTTGAAACAAATATCACCATGTACATCGAGACAGTATATTAACGGGACAACAATACGCTGCATACCTGTACAGTATCCCTGTATTTTCTTTGTGTTTTAGTGAAGTCCTGCTTTATCATTTTAAAGATGAGAATACTGAAGCACTGCAAGGTCATGCAGGATTTTTTCCTTTACAGGTTAAACCTATAGAAGACCTATATGGTCAAAACATATATTTCACCCTTGTAATTCCAGAGTGCATTTAATATTACCCTTTTGTTTTATTTACAACCCACACACAGCATTCTTTTTTTCTTTGTGTGTGTGTGTGTGTGTGTGTGCATGTGCAACTGCAGAAGAAAAAAATGAATATTTTTTCCTGGAGAAGGCACAATATGGAAGGCACCCATTAGTTATGGTCTGTTGCCCATGAAATGGGTAAATGTATAATCCCCTGCAACTCGTTCTACATTTTTGTAACTTAAATGTAAACTGTTATTTTGCTGGCAATGACATCTGTTTACTGCACAAGTCAATGTAAATTGCTGGTTAAGAAAGCCTAAAACACATAACGTGCTTATTGTAGCTGAATATGATTCCCGAATCCCTGTCTGGATTTATTTTTGGGGGTATATTCTTGGCAGGCGGCTGTCGTAATGAAACATTTCAACTACTGCAGTGTTGTGTGTGTGTGTGTACATGTACAGAAACATTTCAGCTACAGCAGTGTGTGTGTGTGTACATGTACAGAAACATTTCAGCTACTGCAGTGTGTGTGTGTGTGTGTACATGTACAGAAACATTTCAGCTACAGCAGTGTGTGTGTGTGTGTGTATATGTACAAAAACATTTCAGCTACTGCAGTGTGTCTGTGTGTGTGTGTGTGTGTGTACATGTACAGAAACATTTCAGCTACTGCAGTGTGTGTGCGTGTGTGTGTGTACATGTACAGAAACATTTCAGCTACTGCAGTGTGTGTGTGTGTGTGTATACATGTACAGAAACATTTCAGCTTCTGCAGTGTGTGTGTGTACATGTACAGAAACATTTCAGCTACAGCAGTGTGTGTGTGTGTGTGTGTACATGTACAGAAACATTTCAGCTACTGCAGTGTGTGTGTGTGTGTGTGTGTACATGTACAGAAACATTTCAGCTACTGCAGTGTGTGTGTGTGTGTATACATGTACAGAAACATTTCAGCTACTGCAGTGTGTGTGTGTGTGTGTGTATGTACAGAAACATTTCAGCTACTGCAGTGTGTGTGTGTGTGTGTGTGTGTACATGTACAGAAACATTTCAGCTACTGCAGTGTGTGTGTGTGTGTGTATACATGTACAGAAACATTTCAGCTACTGCAGTGTGTGTGTGTGTGTACATGTACAGAAACATTTCAGCTACTGCAGTGTGTGTGTGTGTGTATACATGTACAGAAACATTTCAGCTACTGCAGTGTGTGTGTGTGTGTGTGTACATGTACAGAAACATTTCAGCTACTGCAGTGTGTGTGTGTGTGTGTGTACACATGTACAGAAACATTTCAGCTGTTGGAGTGTGTGTACATCTACAGAAACATTTCAGCTACTCTAGTGTGTGTGTGTGTGTGTACATGTACAGAAACATTTCTGCTACTGCAGTGTGTGTGTGTGTGAGTGAAGATAGAAATATTTCCTTCAGCTACAGCATATAGTTAACATCCCATCATGACAAATAACTGAGTGGACCAAAAGATCCATTACCCACAAAGACAAACTGCTAGAATGTAGAGTAATGTGGAATACAGCATTGCCTACACAGCTCTATTAACGTGTTCTAGATGTACACATTGCCATATAATGACTTGATACATTGTATTTGTTTATAACATAGCATAAAAAAGAAAAACGAAATGAAGCACTCAGATAGGTGTAAACACACCATGTGGTACAGTAGAAACCATGGTCTAATACCATAGTAGATCATTGTTTGTATTGTAATACTTTAGCAATCCACTACAGCTAAGAAGCAGTATACAAGTGAAAGCAATATGCAGATAGCTTCAGCGTGTAGTTGTCCCAAGTTGTATTTACTAAGAATTTTCCTGGCACAGGATTTTTGACTTTTTCAAGACTTTTCTATATTATAACTACAACAGAAGTTTGAGTTACTAAAGATTGTACATTTAAACTCCACATACACTATTAATTATGCTGCAGCAATATTTCTGTAGAAGTGAACAGTTACATACTGTTACCATCCCTTCTGATCTACTGCTTTCTAAGCAACTGTGGGTGCAATGCATTGTGGATGACTGAATAACATTATCTGGCCTAGCCTTTTCTTGGTGAATACACAGTGGCATACCTCTCAACCCCCTGCCTCATAAATCAGGGACAAGGCTTAAAAAAACCTGGGACAAAGGACCAAAATCAGGGACACATTTTCAAAATTGGTAATATCTACTCAAGAACCTTGTAGAATAAGGGACTTGGTGTAAAATGCATTTTCTAAGGATGAACAAAACTAACTTTAATGTTTGACAATATTTTGTGCTTACAACCCCTACTGTTTGGTCATGGAAACGCAATTTTTAGGAGGGACAGAGTAAAATTTTGAGGTAAAATCAGGGACATCCCTGAAAATCAGGGACAGTTGAGAGGTATGCACAGTGGTAAAGATAAGTATGCAGCTTCTATTTATTTATTTAGATTTTGTTTACCAGGTAAACCCACTGAGACCAAAGGTCCCTTTTTCAGGGGCGACCCGGGGTGAATACACCGTCTATAACCAAAAGCAAAAATAACAGACACTGAGATAAACAAAGCAAAATTAAAGAGAGAGGATACTTCTTTGGGTGAAAAGAAAAATAAATTGAGAGAAACAAAAAGAAATCAAAGAAACAGACCAACAATAGTAGTCAAAAGAAGTATTTGAAAGATGAAAGCAGTAAACGTTATGTTGTTCTATGTCCTGCTCAGTTAGGTAGTTTAGAGGGAAAAAAAGTGAAAATAATATTCTGCAAAATAGTAGTTGTTCACTAAAGTGTTTTTCAGATTGGCTTAGTTCAATACATTTGGAGAAAAGGTGCTTGTGCTACTAGGATTGTGTGACAGCCACCTATTGGTCTGCAAAAGAACTGGAGAAAGAAAACTAAAATGTACCATAGCACACTCCCATCATGCAGTGCAGCCCATATCTTCTAATACATAGCGAGGAAAATCAAAGCACCTAGAATAGAAAGTGAATTGCAAGTTTTTGAAAAGTTGTAAAATATGTTTTGATGTTAGAAAACTTAAAGCTTGTAATGAAAGTTATTTTAACAAAAGTGAAATAGCAGCCACGATATTTCCAATAGGTGTGTTCCAACTGTTTTCAAGCATATGTATATCGTGTTGAATAGCTCAATTTATAGTATTCTGAAAGTAAATTAGTGTGATTGTATTTATTTATTCAAAGACTATTAGTCATACACTCATTGCCGTGTTACAAGCGGATTAAGCCACTTGAAAGGATGAATCTACAGTGGAATTAATCCATGGTTGGTTGGTTGGATCTACTCGGCCTTGTGGTCTAACCTCCCCCCCAACATGGATTAATACCACAGTAGACCCATGCTTTCTCATGGCTTAATCCTTGCTTATTACATGCCTATGTTTTCTATTTCAAAAAGGCTGTGATTGTCCAAACTACAAGCTATTTTCTCTCCACAATAAGTCTGATCCTTACGTTCTCCTTTTTTTCCTTTCTACCTTTTGGGGACGTCTGTATGCACATATTTGCATCTGTTTATATATTGTTTTTCTAATATACATTCGGTATGCATATATTTGAGTCTGTATTATACTGGCACGGTAGCACCAGTATAGTTGGGGTTTGTGAGATCGTGTAATGTTAAAGGCCAATTTTTGCAGGGTAATAATTTTGGTTGGGTTCAACAGATCTGCTTGAAATTTTGCATGCCTCATCGGAAGGGGCAGGTCTATTGATATGCTTGGTTTGAATCCCTAGTGTGGTTTCTGAGATACAGAGTGCTGAAAAATAAGAAATTTTTATGATTTTATGCTGTTTCTTTGTCAAACTGTATCTTAAAAAACAGCTGTAGTTACAGGGATGAAATTTGCAGGGTAGAAAATTGTGGCCTCACAGATGTACGTTTTGAAAGTTTGGTGAACAAATATGAATCTTTTCAAAAGTTATTAATTCTTGTGTTCCCCATTATTTTCTATGGAAAAAAACAAATGTCCTTGGCAGCATAGGATTCTAAGTTGGAGCAGCACTCCGGCATAGGATTTCATGCCGAAGTTTAGTAATGGGCATACGATTCTATGTCAGAGCTGCTGTCCGGCATAGGATTGTATGCTGAAGGTTACAGTGCAGGTCAGCATGCCTAGCTTCAGCAAGCATTTGTCAATGACGAATGTTGTCTCACTGGCATTGGTAGTGCAGGAGTTAGAGATGCATAATAGGAATGGCAGGGAAGTATTGAACCGACACCAACCCCACCCCCACCCTGCAGAGAATGACAGCGGTTGGGGTGTGCCTTTGGGTCATCAGCTATAACGCTCATGCCATTTAACCTCACCTTCCCCTGTAGACGCTAACAAGTGTCGTGGTGTGCCTTGGGGTCTTTGAGCCTTATACTTACTCCATTCCATAAGAAAATATGCTGATATGGGTGCAGTATAGGAGAACAGGGTGTACTTTAGGGCCGAAGACTCCAAGGCACACCTCGATGCCTGTGACTGGCTGCAGGATGGGGTTGGGGGTGGGGGTGGAATGGCTTGAGTATTACAGCCAATGATCCCAAGTCACACCCCTGATGCCTGTCAGTCTCTACAGGGTGTGGTGTTACAGATGGAAACCCTAACAGTGTAGGCATTTGTTGGTATTTTCACTTCAAATTTTCAACATGGGCTTTTTGTGACCCCACCTCATGAAGAGCGGCACTATTAGTTTGTTAGCCGAAAGGTGGTTTTGCACAGTGACTATGCCATTTGGTGACACAGGCACACAAAATCGCAATCCAGAAACTGTGGATTCCCTCCCAGTGTGGCATCTATTAGTTGGGGACCGGTGGGCAGACAGTCATAAAAGGTAAACAAAGAAAGCAGCCAGCCAGCCACACCTAGTAAAAGTTCTGAACATTGTTTTTTTTATTTTGCAAACACATTTTGGGCAGAGTGCAAAAAATGACAACTGTATTGTTCACGAGGAGGCGTACAAAAATGGCAACATTGAAAATTGGGAGTGAAAATATGCAAAATTGGTGAAGTCATGAGCAGGCATAAAAACTGCACAACACACATCCGTAACCAAACTATTTTTGGGATTTTTTTAACCACATTTTCAACATAGGCATTTTGGGACCTCCCCTCATGAACAGTGGCACTGTGATTTTGTTAATGTGTCCCAAAAGTTGATTTCCCACAGCGACCATGCCATTGTGCGCCACAGGTCAGAAAACACATTTTGGGCAAGATGTGAAAAATTACAGCTGTACTGTTCATAAAGAGGTGTGAAAAAATGCCAGTGTTGAAAATCTGGAATGAAAATATTGCAAATTTGTGAAGTTACAAGGGTGTGTGGAAACTGTGCAATGCATGCTTGTAACACAGTCATTTTATGGATTTTTTTCACCAAACTGGCAATATAGGGTTTTTGAGAGCCCACCTCATGAACAGTGGCATTGTCATTTTGTTAATCAGTCCTGAAAGGTGATTCTGTGCAGTGACTGTGAAATCACCTTTTGGGATGGAATGCTGACATGACAGTGACTAAATTCATGAGGAGGGGTCCCAAGAACCCCATGTTGAAAATTTGGTGCAAAAATTCCCCAAAATACCCGAGATATGCACCAAAGTTGAAAAAACCCTATTTATGCCATTATACAGCCTACCGGCATTTCTTCAGTTTGCAGTTGGCTTTGAAGAGTGCAGATGTGTTCCCGGTCCACCGAAGATCATCACTCTGGAGGTAAGTATAGGGTAAAGGGGTGTGGGGAGCCAGGGTACACAGAGGGTAGGCGTGGGTTGTGGGACGGGGCAGGAGAGACCACGATGGACCATTTTCTTCTTTTACAGGTAAAAATAAAAAGATAACTAGGGTCAGTTTTCTTTTTTTGCAGGTGTTTGGTACACTGGAGTGGGCTCCCAGTGTTCCATCTGCATAACGGGGAGGGGGACCACAGCCGACAGGGACTGGGCCCCCCATTGGCAAAGAAATGGGTAGGGGGTGCACATGATGCTGAGAAGGATTGGGCACCCCCTCCGCACACAGCACACATCAGAGGCTGGGGACATTATGCAACAGGGAGTGGGCTCTCTCTTTGGCAAACTAAATTAGGCTGGGGGGACTGAAGCTAATGGGGACTGGGGCCCCCGTCAGCAAGGAAAGACCATTGGGGGGGTGCATGATGCCGAGGGGGATTGGGCACTCCCTCAGCACACACTTGGAATGGGGGGGTATCATGCCGACGGGGAGTGGGCTCCCTGTCAGCAAATGAAATGTTTAGTGAAGTGCTTCACCAGGAAAGGCACGTCGGGAGTCGTGTAATTGTGCCACTGCGTGACAAGCTTGGCTGTCATTACAGTGGCACTTTTCTTAGATCTGGTGGCTACTTTACCTATTGAGGGTGTCAGCACCTGCAGCAGGCTTATTGGGGAATGAGGGATGCACCTACTAATGCATGCCCTGCATTCTCCTGAAGTGACCGCACCTCCAAATCTGCCACTACTGCAATATGTTGACTGGCTCGTAAGCTCAAGCCAACATAAAAATGGCTGTGGATCATTGGGGAGCCCTCTTCCAGTGTTCCCAAATCTGTCTTGTACCCCTAAAAAAATAAGTAAACAGTCCCCTGACATACTTAATTAACTTTGAAGCAGAATTCTGCATCCTGCCATTTTCGATGCAGAATTCTGCATCTATGTGCTAGCTTTTGCCAACATCGGGGTGCCTAATCCCTAAGTCAACATTTATACTGCTCTCCACTACTGTAGCACACAGGGGAGCCCAGCCCCAGTGTGCTGAAATTACTTTATAGTTTTTCAAGCACCGGAATGCTGACTCCCAGTGTTGGATGTCACCCACAAGCACAATTCCATTGCTGACAGGGGTGCCCAATCCCCCTGTCAGACTAATGTATCCCCACACCCTAACTCAAGTGGCACACTCCCTGGGAGCCCACCCCAGTGTGCACACATTCACTTTTCTCTTCCTGTAAATAAAGAAAAACCTTCCCTGTGGTTTTTGTTTTTTTACACCTATAATAACAAGCATTTGTCAATGCCGAATGTTGATTGCATTAGCCCGTTGAGCTCGTTCACTGCATCTCTGTCACACACTCAGTCTGTTTCTCCTAGTGCTGTGGGCTGCTCTTTTGTACTGGGCTCCTGCTTGCATTGGCACCTTTTTCTGCCCACTAAGAAATCCACAGGTGTCCCGACAGAGCTCCATTGAGGTGACTCACTCCCCCTCTCTCACTCGCTCATTCTGTGTCTCCTGGTGCTGCAGACTGCCCTTTTGTACTGGGCTCCTGCCTCTGTTGGTGGCTTTTTCTGCCCACAAAGAAATCTGCAGCAGTCCCAACACAGGTCTGTTGAGCCTGCTCACTCCCCTTCTCTCACTCACTCATTCTGTTTCTGCCGGTGCTGCAGGCTGGCCTTTTGTACTGGGCTCCTGCCTGCATTGCCACCTTTTTCTGCCAACAAAGAAATCTACAGCAGTCACGATAGAGCTCCATTGATCTCACTCACTCCCCCTCCCTCACTCGCTCGCTGTGTTTCTCCTGGTGCTGTAGGCTGCCCTTTTGTACTGGGCCCCCTGCCTGAGTTGGCACCTTTTTCTGCCCACAAAAAAATCCACAGCTGTCCCGACAGAGCACCGTTGAGTTTGCTCATTCCCCCTGTCTCACACACTCATTCTGGTTCTCCTGGCACTGCAGGCTGCCCTTTTGTACTGGGATCCTGCCTGCTTTGCTGCCGCCTTCTGCCCACAAAGAACTTTGCAGAAGTTACAATAGAGCTCCATTGAGCTTGCCTACTCCCCCCCCCACTCACTCATTCTGGTTTTCCCGCCGCTGCAGGCTGCCCTTTTGTACTGGGCTCCTGCCTGTGTTGCCAGCTTTTTCTGACCACAAAGAAATATGAAGCAGTCCCGACACAGCTCCACTGAGCTCTCTCACTTCCCCTCTCTCTCACTCACTCATTCCGTTTCTGCCAGTGCTGCAAGCTGGTCTTTTGTAGTGGGCTCCTGCCTGTGTTGCCACCTTTTTCTGCCCACAAAAAAATTTGCAGCAGTCATGGTAGAGCTCCGTTGAGCTCCGTCACTCCCCATCTCTCATTCGCTCATTCTGTTTCTCTTGGCGCTGCAGGCTGTGCTTTTGTATGGGGCTCCTGGTTGTATTGGCACCTTTGTCTGGCCACAACGAAATCTGCAGCTGTCCTGACAGAGCTCCATTGAGGTCGCTCAGTCTCCCTCTCTCACGAGCTCATTCTGTTTGTCCTGGTGCTGCAGGCTGCTCTTTTGTACGGGGCTCTTGCCTTGCATTGGCGCCTTTTTCTGCCCACAAAGAAATCTGCAGCAGTCCTGATACAGCTCCATTGAGCTCACTCAGTCCCCCTGTCTCACTCGCTCGTACTGTTTCTCCCACCGCTGCAGGCTGGCCTTTTGTACTGGGCCCCTGCCTGCATTGATGCCTTTTTCTGCCCACAAAGAAATCCGCAGCAGTCCTGACAGCACTCCGTGAGTTTGCTCACCTCCCTCACTCACTCTCTCGTTCTGTTTCTCCCAGTGCTGCAGGCTGCCCTTTTGTACTGGGCTCTTGTGTTGGTGCCTTTTTCTGCCCACAAAGAAATCCACAGCAGTCCCGACAGAGCACAGTTGAGCTCGGTCACACCCCCCTCTCACTCGCTCGATCTTAATCTGTCCCAAACACTGATTTGCCACAGCGACCGTGCTATATTCTGGCAGGAGTGCAAAAACATTTTAGCCAGGATGTGAAAACGACAGCAGTACTGTTCATAAGGAGGTGTGAAAAAATGCCACTGTTGAAAAATGTGGTGTGACAATAGTACAAATTTGCGAAGTTACAAGGCTGCATGGAAACAGTTCAATGCATGCTTGTAACACAGTCATGTTATGGAGTTTCATCACCAAATTTTCAACACAGGGATTTTAGGACCTCTGCTCATGAACAGCATCACTGTCATTTTCTTAATCTGTCCCAAACACTGATTTCCAATAGCGACCACGCTATTCTGTGCCAGAAGTGTGAAAACACATTTTGGCCAGGATGGGAAGAATGACAGCTGTACTGTTCATAAGTAGGTGTGGGAAAATGGCAATGTTGAAAATCTGGAGTGAAAATAGTATAAATTTGCAAAGTTACGAATGTGTGTGCAAACTGCTCAACGCATGCTCGTAACACAGGCATTTTATGGAGTATTGTCACCAAATTTTCAACATAGGCATTTTAGAACCTCTACTCATGAACAGTGTCACTGTCATTTTCTTAATCTGTCCCAAGAGGGGCACTGATGAGCAGCTAGCAGGATAGATGTGCTTCCACGCTGCTCCGGGCTAACGGCCAGATAAAAGGTAAAATTCGAGTGGAAAAAGTTGATTTCTAATTATTAAAATGGAACCAACCTGTTCCAGATAGTGGCATGGAGGAGTATCTTGTGCCCAATACTGGGAAAAGTCAACGAATTGTTGGTAAATTGGGAAAGAAGTCTGCGGCTACCATGGCCTCCATGTCAGGCGAAAGCACAGGCAAAATATCATTGTCGGTGGCCGAGATCGGTGCACTAGGTTGGGAAGTCACAGGGCAAGTGATCACTGCACTGAAGCCCAGATTGCTAAAACTAGAAAGTAAAATTGATCTTAAGCTGCAAGAGGTACTGCAGCAGCAGACCGTGCACTCAAATAAGATAGAGGAGGCCGAGGAGCACATATCATGCCTAGAGGACAAGAATGGGGAAACCCCAAGGCAGGTTGCACAACTACAGAAGGAGCTTGAAGAACTGAAAGATGCAATGGACTACCAAGAGAATTATAGACACCTCAACTTATGCCTTAGAGGATTGCCAGAAGGTGCAGAGAAAGGGGATATAATGAACTTTTGTGCCAAGGTTCTCCAGGAGCTCTTGGGGTTGCAGCCAAAAAATGGCTATTTTAAGTTAGAAAGGGCCCATCGAGCTGTGATGCCCCATCCATCAGGGGACCTGCCCCCGCAGCAGATAATTGTTAGATTCCATTCCTACCAAGACAGAGAAGTGATTCTCATAGCCTACAGAGGCAAGGGGGAGCTGGAGTATGAAGGGGCACGGTTATTCATCTCGCAGGACTATTCCCTATGGCTCCTTCAGAAGAGGAGGGTTTTCAATCTGCTCATGGCCCAGCTAAGAAACCTCAAGATTGAGAATTTAATGATTTACCCTGCAATATTAAAGATCAGATATGAGGGGGTGACGTATTCCTTCTGGGAGTTTAATAAAGCTGAACTCTTTGTGGCTGATTTGCAAAAAAAGATGGGCAAGTTACATCATTGAAATGGCTGAGTAATCTGCTAGACTGAGGGTTAGTTGCCATTGCAACATTAAGGTTTCTAAATGTCCCCCTGTCCATGTCGTCCTGGCCTGTGAGGTGGAGGAAAGTGGAGTTTTGTGTGTGCTCTGACTCCCGTGGAAGCGAGCTGAGGCCTGCCCAAGTGAGTGACTAAACTGATCAAACTGAGCAGTCAGTGTGAGCAGGTGGAGTGGTGGTTGATTCGCCGGACTTTTTTTCTGGGGGGAATGAACATATAGGTGGAGAATGCCTGAGACAGTGGTGTGGATCTTCTGCAATGTTTTTGGTCTTTAAGACATAAGAACACTGGATAAGCCTTTGGGGGGTGAGGATGTTCCGATAGCAATGCTCTGGGAGGTGGCTTAGCATGTATATTTGTAGCGCAGCCTACTCCTCTCTCATAGCATTAAGGCCTGAGGTATAAGGAGCCCAATAGGAGAAGTGCACGCTATGGATAAATGATGTGGCGAAAGAGGAAGGACTTGATAGAGATAGGTGACTGTCTCAAGTTTAAGATACAACCAAAATGTTTTTTGGGGGCCCCAGCTGGATTTGAAATCAGGAAAGGGGAGTGCTCCTACCGAATGCCTCTATGTATTAAGGCGGGGGGCGAGGCTGTACGGGGGGACATCAAAGTTTTAAGTGAGATGAATGTTTAGTCTGTGCATGTAGTTTGGCAAAGGTTTTTTCCTTAAATATATAAATAAGTGAAAATTGCAGTGACAGGAGCAGCAGGGCACTGATATCATTATGGGGATATTCGACACTCATGCAGAGTTTGCAATTAGTGCCATCCGGGGTGGGGCATGGAGACAGAAATCTTCAGAGAGATAAAGGAGTCAGGAGGGAAGTGGTGCACGGGGAGCGACAGAGACGAGGGGGATTTACTGAATGTTCGAGGGGTACTTGTTACTGGGAACTGGGAGGGGGATACATTGTTCTTGTTAATGTGTTATCTTGCTATTTTTCTTGTTTGTTGTTATATGCATCTCATGTGGAATCTGGAGTGGTATGTTGGAATACTGTATTATGGGGCTTGGTGGGGCCGGATGGTGGACTCTTATGCGTGGGGAAAAGAGATAAATGGTCATGGGTAGTCAGCAGGAATTCCAGGTAGTCTCCTGGAATGTGCAAGGGGTCACAGACCCAACTAAGCACATAATGCTTTTAACAGTGCTTAGGAAGCAAGGCACGCAGGTGGCATTACTCCAGGAGACTCACCTGTCAGACATGGAGCTCGCTAAGCTGGCTCAGGAATGGGCGAGTAAGTGTTTTGCTGCTTCCTACTCCTCCCAAAAACAAGGGGTGGCTGTCCTGGTGCATAGGAGTCTACCACTTGAGGTTAAAAGAATTGTAAAAGACCATGGGGGGGTAGATATATTTCTGTGGTGGGGCAACCGTATGGGGAACAAATCACATTTGGTAATGTGTACTTACCTGCCATTTATGAGCCACAGTTTTTCCCAGGACTCTTAGACCTGCTTATTAGGGAACAATTCCCTGGGTTGATATTGTGGGGAAGGGGTCTGAATAGTGCATTTAGATCCAATTATGGATCATTCAGAGGGCAAAGGGAGAAGGACAGAGGCATTAAATCAGTGGCGCATGGGTATGGGCAGACTGGGTGGGCCAAGCGGTCCTTATCTGCCATCAAAATCTATGTTTCTATGTTTCTATGTAAGCTCGACCTTGAGTTAGTAGATAGTTGGAGGATGGTAAATCCAGGGGCCAGAGAATATACACTTTTTTCAAATCCCCATGGGACATGGACAAGAACTGACTATATCCTTATCCCATGAGAATGGAATGAGAGGCTGGTAGATGTGTCACATAGCCCGAGTCACATCTCGGATCACGCTATGGTGATAGGGAAGATTAGGATGCAAGGGGAAAGAGATGCTCGCAGTGGAAGTTTCCTACATACATGCTCCCCAATAAGGAATTTAGGGAATATTTGTCAGCCCAGTGGCATTTTTATAAATAAACTAACCAGGGGTCGGAGGTGTCTCGTGCTGTTTTTTGGGATGCTGGGAAGGCCTTCATGAGAGGTTCTATAATTGCCTATATGGCCAGGGTTGAAAAAGAGAAGCAAGAAAAGAGGCAGAGACTGGAGTTGCTGCACAAGGAACTAGAAAGACGAGTGGCTCGGGGAGAGGGGGGAGCAGTAGAATGGCTGTTAATGATTGCAAGGGAAACATTGAATACTTTGGTATGGGAAGAAGCCAAAAAGGCGTGTTTTTTTCTGTAAACGTCAGATGTTTGAGTGGTCTAATATGCCAGGCCCGCTTTTGGTAAAGCTTATGAGAGGTAACAGGGATTAAGGATAAGGAAGGTAAGGGGTGTAGGGAGGCAAGGGAAGTGAAGGCCTGCTTTCAGGAGTTCTATACCCGGCTATATAAGGTGGAATGTAAGGGTAGGAGGCAGGAAATACAGGAATTACTAGACAAGGTAGAATTACCTGGGCTTACGGTGAGTCAATGGGACTGATTAAACCAGCCTATAACAAAGGTTGAGATCTTAAAGGCCATTAGTAAATTACAGAAAGGTAAGGTGGGTGGTCCAGATGGTTTCCCGTTGGAATTCTATAGAGCCTTAGTGGGTCAGTTGGTGGGTATGCTGTGAGGTATTCCAAGGGGAGGAGGGCGGGGTACACTTGAGGATACCTGATACCTGTTATGATGCCACAATATGTCTGGTCCCTAAGCTAGGTAAGGATCCATCAGATTGTGCCTCATACATGCCGATTTCACAATTAAATTGTGATCTAAAAATCTTGTCGACACGGCTCGAGGATTTACTGCCTGCGTTGGTTCACCCAGACCAGACTGGATTTATAAAGGGGAGAGTATCCTATCATAACTTGCGGAAAAAGCTTTTGATAGGGAAGAGTGAGAGTACCTCTTTGAGATGCTGACCTGGTTTGGTCTGGGTGAGTCGTACGTTGGGTGGGTTAGAGCCATGTATCAAGCCCCTAGAGCACAAGTCCTAATTAATGGGACTTCTACTGCACTATTTGCCCTGGAGAGGGGTACTCGACAGAGGTGCCCGCTATCACCACTGCTGTTCGCTCTGGCATTGGAACCCCTGGTGTCGGCAATAAGGCAGAGTCAGGAGATTCGGGGTATTTCGGGGTAGGGGGAGGTTGTGCATTAGGTCACCTTGTTTATTAGGGACACTCAGAGGTCTATTTTGTTGCTGTCAGATTTAATAGGGAAGTTTGCGGCCTTCTTAGGATACAAAATTAATCTAAATAAGTCTGAAATGTTCTGTTTTCCCAACCCAGAGGAAGCAGATAAGCAGTGGGGAATTCAGATTCGGGAGACAAGTGTTACCTATCTGGGAATTAAGGTGGGTAAGACAATTGGGTCATTATATGGGTTGCATTACACGCCACTTATTAAAATAATAGAGGTGGATCTGAAGAGGTGGCTACAGCTACCTGTCTCATGGATGGGGTGAATTAATCTATGGAAAATGAATATACTACCACGAATTTTGTACCCTATGCAAATGATCCCTATGCCCCTTATTAGAGGCGACATTGTCAAATTAGAGAAGCTTGCTACCAGGTTCATATGGAGGGGACAGCAGCCGAGAATTCGCTTGCAGAGACTTAAGGCGGAGACAGGTAGGGGAGGCCTCAACTTCCCAGATATAACAGATTACTATTTGGCCATCCAGCAACGCTATATTGCTGATTGGGTATACCACCCTGTAGTGGCAAGCTGGGTTACATTGGAACAATAGGGATGCCCAGGGCGCCTGTCTGCTTACCTGCACAGTGAAGATGTACAGGCCTATGCTGCCCAGGGTGGTCGTAACCCTCTAGTAAGATCAGTGCTAGCGACATGGAGTCTTCTCAGGAAGTCTAGGAGGATTACTATAGGAGAAACATTACTAATGCCAATAGAGGGGAATCCCTTTTTTCTACCGGGCTTAGAGGATGGATGGTTTAGGGAATGGGAGAGAAGGGGTGCTAAGTGCATGGGCAATCTGGTCTGTAATGGCACATTGGGTACATTGAGGGATGTTGTGCAGGGGTTGGGCCTCCAGGGGCAGCAAACGTTTCGATATTTGCAACTTCAGGCATTTTTATTAAAAGTGGAGGGGGGGAGAATCGCATGGGTGGGGGCCAGTAGAGATATTGATACATAGGACACAAAGTGAACCTAAGGGATTTATTGGGAAGGCAGCAAAGTTGGGGAGAGAAGTATACCCAGATTATACGCAGAGACTTAAGCAGCTTTGGGAAAGAGATTTGGAAAGCCAAATACCGGAGGACAGTTAGTGGCAAGTGTTGGCAGGCTATATGGGCCTCTCAATATGTAATAAATTTAAGGAAGCTTTTTATAAATTTTTGCACAGAATGTATTATCCCCCAACTGTGGTACACAGAGCACACCCCTCCATTTTCCCTCTTTGTGGCAGATGCGGAATGGAAAGAGGAACATATATACATTCCTTTTGGAATTGTGGGCTCCTGAAGGCCTTCTGGGGTAAAATCTTTGAGGAAATAACACAGTTGGTGGGGTTTCCTATTCAGATGGATCTTATCACAGGATTATTTGGTATGTCCCTGGGAGAGACAGGGGAGTGGGAACCACTACCACGACAGATCAGAATAATGATGGTTATGGCTAGACATTGCATTCAGAACACCTGGGTAAGTCATGTGGCTCCCTCCATCCTTCAATGGCACCAATTGGTGGTACAGAACTTGGCATTAGAAAGACTGTCACTGATGCTGAGTAATAGCGAGGACGTTTTTTATAAGGAATGGGCCCCCTTCTTTGCATCATTAAATAAAGAGGAGGAAATCATTTTGGGCTATGGCTTGGGGTATAGTATAGTATAGAGGTAACCGTGGGTTCTCCCTTGCCTTGTTGCTTTATACAAGGGATATACTAGCTAAGGAATTTTGTAGGAAGTGTCATAAAGGAAAGGAATCAAATGAAAAGGAAGTAGGAAATGTTTATGGATTTTAGAATAGAAGAATAATGAGTTATGAGATGCATATGTTTGTATGTCTGTATGTCTTGGTATAATGTTTCTGTTATACCTGTTGTCTCTTTTTTTCAAAATCAATAAAAAAATTATACAAAAAAAAAAATCTGACCTGAACACTGATTTCCCACAGTGACCGCTCTATTCTGCGCTGGAAGTGCAAAAACACATTTTGGCCTGGATGTGAACAATATGACAGCTATACTGTTCACAAGGAGGTGTGAAAAAATGCCAATGTTGAAAATCTGGCGTGAAAATATTGCAAATCCGCGAAGTTACGAGCATGTATAGCAACTGCGCAATGTACGCTCGTAAAACAGTCATTTATTGGATTTTTTCCACCAAATTTGCAACATAGGCTTTTTGAGAGCCCACCTCACGAACACTGGCACTGTCATTTCGTTCCTCAGCCCCGAAAGATGATTCTGTGCAGTGACCAAGAAATCACCTTTCAGGGCCAATTAATACTATGACAGTGCCAGAATTCATGAGGAGGGGTCCCAAAAACCCCATGTTGAAAATTTGGTGCCAAAATTCCAACAAATGACTGAGATATGCATCAAAGTTGGAAAAACCCTATTTATTCAATTATACAGCTTACCGGCATTTCCTCAGTTCGTGGTCGGCTTTGAAGAGCGCAGACGTGTTCCTGGTCCACTGAAGATCGTCGCACCAAGCTCCGGAGGTAAGTATGGGGTGGGGGTGTGTGGGGAGGCAGGGTGCAGTGGTGGGCACGGGTTGCAGGAGGGGGGCAGGGACACCGCTAAGGGACCGTTTCCTTTTTTGACAGGCCAAAAAAAAAGACATCGCGGGACCATTTTTTTTTTCAGGGTCATATGGCATGCTGGGGTGGGCTCCCAGCATGCCAACATACTCATTCTTGAGGGGGCAGCTGTAGCCAAATGGGTTTGGGCACCCCTATTGGCACACAACAAAAGGGAGGGGGGCCACATCATGCCGACTGGGATCGGGCACCCCCTCGGCACAAATGTTCTGGGTGTTTGTGGGGGAGCATTATGCCAATGGAGAGTGGGCTCCCTCGTTGGCACATGAAATGGGGGGGTAAACATGCTGATGGGGAGTGGACTCCCCCATCGGCAACATCAAAGGGCAGGGCCAGTGAAGCCGACAGGGATTGGGACCCCCTTTGGGAAACACAACCTTTTGTGGGGGGTACATTCTGTTGAGAAGGATTGGGCACCCCCTCGGAACTGGGGGTTCCTTAATATTGTTTGTGAACATGGGGGCAAACCACCGCCATGTTGATAAACAATATCGCACTTGGAAAGTTCCACCCAGCAATGACGGGTCGCTCCCTCATTGCAGCAAATGGCTGACGCTGCAATGACGAGGTGGCCCCTGATTGCAGCTGCTAAATTTTTACAAGTTGGTGGCACGCTGGCTGAACTAGTGTCAGCAACAGCATTCCACGGCATTGGGGGAAGTGGGCCAAGCCTTTAAAGGCTATGGGGGCATTGGCCACAACAGTGCCACGCCTCCACAACCCACTTCTAGAGAAAGTTGCCGCAATATGTTTCTTGCGCATGTGTGCAATCAACATAATAAAAAAATGGTCCCTTGTCATCACGCCAGTGCCCCCTCCACCATTCCCACCCTCCCACTTAGCATCCACCTCCCTGCACCCCCCCTTTACCTATACTTAACCTCTGGAAGTAGGGAGCAGGGATCAGGACACGTCTGCACTCTTCAAAGCCAAACTGCAAACTGAAGAATCAAGGAAAACTTGTATTATAACTGTCAATGTGGTTTTCAATTTAAGTTGATAGGGGAGCCATTTTTAGGAATTTTTACCCCAAATTTTCAACATGGGGTTCTTGGGACCCCACCTCATGAACATTGTCACTGTAATTTCATTATTCGGTCCTGAAAGGTGATTTTACGTTCGCTATGCAGAATCACCTTTCTGGACCAGATGATGAAATGAGAGTGCCAGTGTTTATGAGGGGAGGTCCCAAAAAGCCCATGTTGAAAATCTGGTGCAAAACTTCCCCAAAATGACTGTTATGAGTGTAGCTGTTTCTACACAGATCTTCAGAATCTCTCGCCATTTTTTCATTCTCAGATTTTCTTGAGGGGGCAATTTTGTCATACCTCCTCATGAACAGTGCAGTTGTCATTTTTCACATCATGTCCAAAGTGTGTTTTCACAGCTCTGGCACAGAACGGTGCAATCACAGTGCAAAATCAACTATTGAGATGTACTAATGAATCACAGTGTCACTGTTCATTAGGTGGGCTCCCAAAAAGACAATGTTGAAAATCTGGTGAAAAAATGTCCCCAGATGACTGCGTTATAACTGTGCATTGCGCAATTTCAAGACATATTTGTAACGTCGCAATTTTTTTATATTGTCACCTCAGATTTTCAACATTGAGCAATTTTGTCATACCTCCTCATGAACAGTGCAGCTGTCATTTGTCACAACCTGCCCAAAATGTGTTTTCGCAACTCTGATGCAGAATTGTGCAGTTGCTGGGTGAAATCAATTTTGGGGATGTACTAACGAAATCACAGTACCACTGTTTATTAGGTGGGGTCCCAAAAAGGCCATGTTGAAACTTTGGTGCACAAGTACCAAAACAAATCTCACAAAACTGGGATACTATTATACTATGTCAAAAAGTAAGACAATTCATTAACAAAAAACTTTGTTTAAAACAAAGTTAGGGTTTTACACTGATAGAGATTTGTACCTGGCTTTGGGGTGTACCTGACTTTTGGTTTTTGGGCCTGACTTTAGTGTTTTTTAAAGAACATTGATAGAGGTTTTGTATTCAAAGAGCAGTTATCTGATTTAAGCAATTATAATTGTGTACATGTCAGAGCAGTTGGACGGGGTGGCTGCTGCTGAATGTCAGAGCAGTTGGATGGGGGGTGGCTGCTGCTGAATGTTAGAGCAGTTGGACGGGGTGGCTGCTGCTGAATGTTAGAGCAGTTGGATGGGGTGGCTGCTGCTGAATGTTAGAGCAGTTGGACGGGGGTGGCTGCTGCTGAATGTTAGAGCAGTTGGACGGGGTGGCTGCGGCTAAATGTTAGAGCAGTTAGACGGGGCTGGCTGCGGCTGAGGAGCTGATCATTGGTAAAGGCTCAGTGGTGGCTTTGGTGCAAATAGTTGGTGGGGACACTGTACCAAAGGGTAAAGGCTAAAAAAAAAAATGTAGTCCTGATTAAGTGAGGGCATTGGAGCACAGATCATTCAGTAACTTGATGTGTGGTTGTTATAAAGGCTGGGAGACGGGGAACTACATATTGCAGGTGTGAAATTGCTAGTAAATTGTTATTGAAAGGGGAGAGTGAACAATGATGCAAGATAGAATAGTAATGGGACCTCAAGTCGCTAGAGCTGGCATTTTTGGGAGGGTGGTTGGATGCACGGGGTGTGGGGCGGCCATGGTACTAGACTTGGCATGGAAAATTGGAGGTTGCCAGTATGCCACCAGCTGGCAAAGCTCAGGGAGGAAGTGGAAGGAATTTGGAGACAGCTAGTGGAGTGGACATGGAGGGGGCATGGTATGGCCAGCAAAAATACACAGGGGGGTGAAACCTCAAGCACAAGGAGAGGAAATGGTGGTGGGCTGGGGGAACTGGGGCAGCCTGGTAGGAGGAGCCCAGAATGAGTGAGTGGCCATAAAACCAAGTGAGTGGAGGGGGGTCACAGAAGACCAGGGAGAGAGGGGTAGTACGGGAAGAGGCCGAGGGTAGCAGGGGGGAGTGGGGACCCAGGATCAGCAGAAAGGGGACCAGGGAGAGAGGTGCAGTAACATAAGAAAAGGAAAGGAGGAAGTTGGGTGGAGAACAGCCAGACAGGAAGCAGGGACATTGGGGAAGGGGGCTTCAGCAGGAAGGGAAGTGGAGCAGGGCCCAGAAATGAAGTTCGGGTTACAAGGAAAAGAGGGAAAAGCATTGGGGGGGTCAAATGGAGCAAAGCACAAGGATGAGTAGCACAATAGAAGAGCCAGAAAAGCAGGATTTGGGTGAGAGAGGAGAAGAAGAGAATCGAAAAGCTTCAGAGAAGGGAAGGGACAGCATGAAGAAACCAGAGAACCAGAAAGGGGACCAGGGAAGGGTACAGATGGAGGTTGAGGGGAGGAAGGCTAAGGTAGTTTCAGGGGGAGGAGAAAACAAGGGGATTGATGAGAAGAAATTGGAAAAAAGGAGGAAAATGGCAGCAGTGAGGGGTGCCCAGGAGGAAAAAGGGGATAGAGTCTTGATAGTGTGGGACTCTATTATAAAAGGAGTTACATGGAGGAGAAGTGAAGAGAGAGGGGAGAAAACATGGGTGGAGTGCCTGCCAGGTATGATGGCTGCCAAAGTTATCCATTGGATCCCCTCGAGGGGGAGGGAAATGGATAAAAACTCACCTGATCTTCCATCTAGGCACAAACGACCTTGCAAAGAGCAGCGTGAGGGAGGTACAGGCAAGATTTATGGCACTGGCCAGGTTCTACAGCGACTCGAACTTTAAATCCCTGTCCTTCTCAGAAGTGCTACCAGTACCAAGGGTCAGCACGGAGGCAAGCAAATGAGGAATTCAATAATTGACTTGTAGGTTGGTGTGCCCAGAATGGATATGGTGTGATAGGAGATTGGGGGTCAACATGGAGTGACACGGAGGAGCGCGCAACGCTCTAGAAATGGTAGACGCTTAAACGGTCTCTCCCGGTCTGAAATCACTTACTTACATTAATTTAACAACCTTGCGGTGATATCGGGTGTTTAAATCCCCTCTATTAGTTGTCGGAAGTATCGAGGTGTAAAATTATTTTAAAATTGAGAGTTGACTGTCGGTTTTTCTTTTAAAATTCAGTAAAATACCCTCCGAGATGTCAGTCGGGCTATGGGGAAAAAAACTCCAACGGTGACAGCGAAAACACTCGCGGAGGCCAAGTGGGTCCAACAGCAGTAATAATAGTCATGCCAGCAAAGAAGACATCAACCAGCTAAAACAACTGATGGCAGATTTAAAAGCAAGTATGGAAGGCATTAAAATCTGTACCTCCACACTCAGGTCAGACACAGATGCTGTCACTGATAAGCTGACAAACACTGATAGGCAGCTTTATTTTTTAAAGAATGAGGTAGCACAACTTAAAGAATTATCTGGGACCCAAGCAAAACAGATTGAATTCTTAACCAGCAAAATAGATGATATTGAGAATAGGGGTCGCAGAAATAACATACGGATACTTGGTATACCTGAGGGTTGGGAAAGAGATAGTGTGCCTGTTTTCCTTCAAAGATTTATTCCGGAGCTGTTACTTTACCAATGGTCTTACCCTCTAGAGATAGAGAGAGCACACAGGTCACTAGGTCCTAAGCCTCAAGCAGGAAATAGACCGCGTCCAATAATAGCATATTTCCTAAGGTTTTCAGTTAAAGAACAAGTTCTGAAGCTGGCAAGAGAAAGGAAATCTTTATTCTTTAATGGGAAAAATACTATTTTTTCAAGACTATTCAGGGGCTCTCATGGATAAGCAGCGTGAATTTTATGAGGTTAAACAAGAACTGTCAAAAGCTGGTGTACAATATCACTTTAAATATCCTGCTACTTTAATTATAATGGAATATAATGGCAGCACAATTTCATGTCCAACAGTTGCTGATGTCCGGGAATATTTACAGTTAGGGTTGGAAAGCCATAAGAATCAGCCAAGGCATATTTCAAAACCTCAGCCCAAGCAGTTAGGTTCAAAAATAGCTCGTGGTGCCTTGGATGGAGATCGTGCTAACCAACATGTCAGGTACCGCGTCACAAAGAGCTCAATCCATGGCTATAAAGCACTACTTGAGAAACAAATTCGCAAGCAACCAATTAGTTCATCTGCCCACCTGGTCCCATCTACCGCCAGGCAAAAACATGACTGGCATGGAAACTGGTCTCCAGGGGTACAAAGAAAATTAAGACCATTCCAAAGGCATTCACAAAATTATTCAAAACTTTCTGCCTCCAGCAAAAGCAATAAAAAACGCAGTTACAGTACGGAAAGCTCTACCCATTCGAATGATTCCTCATCACAGTTGTGAAGCACCAGAAGTCATTGAGATGGTTACTGATTTATGTGCCCCTTAGCAACAACTCTGAGCAATCTAGGGAGTGGAACTAATGTTAATGCAGAAGTTGTGACACACTTCCTGTAGTGCTACACTAGTTTGAACAAGAAGCTCGCCTGGGAACTTGACTTGAACACTTCTATGGTGATGTAGTTATCCTTCTTTGAAACGTTTTGCATATAAAGAAATTTAACAATCTGTGCCTAGGAGCCATGTTACATCAGTGATTGTTTAGGTGGGACCTGCTTAGGGTATTAAAAACTGATAGAAACAATAAGATAATAAGAAATAATTATCTTTGGAATAATTAAGTCAGTTATATGCCTTAAGCAAATATGCTCATTTATGTTTTAAACTGCAGATATTTATAGATATTAGACTAAATATGTTTCATCACTGTTGGTTTTTAATAGTCTCTCTTTTGCTTTTTCTGTTATCCTCATCTTCTCACATGGCAATATTGTTTTTTGTTTTTTTTTGGGGGGGGACTGAACGGAGAGAGATTCACTGATATATGCCTATTTCTCATACACTAGATTATTAACTAATTGTGCTGTTCCCCTTCTTCCTTTTTCCGGGAGAGGGTCCCTCATTTTCTTCCTCCTGCTTTAGTTTTTTTTACCAAAAAACATGCCTGGTGGTGAAGGACTCTTGACGCTGGGATGGCCTCTCTACTTATTGTTACTTGAACGCTTGCCTATGAGGGCAGTAATCCTTACGGTGTTATTTATAAAATGGACTTGTTTTGTGGATGCAGAATGTCAGGACAACTATTTTTGAACGAGGGGAGCCTGGCTATCATAGTTGATCCGGTTGACATTATACAACAGATTCTATGTGCATATATGGATAATATGACAGGGTGACCTGGGGAGTCAGGTTTTCCTTTTGTCAGAACCCAGATGAGAGCACTAACTGAAACATTAATATTTTCATGTGGGAGAAGTACTAATTTAGCTTGGGGAGCCAGGCTTAGTTGGTAGATCCCAATAAAAGATGTTGATGAGCAGTCCATGGATGTAATTAATTGCCTTGGCATATTTGGGTTACAATTGCACGTGAGTTGAAGCATCCTAAGTTAATTGGCATTTGTCATTGATGGCAAAGGAGCTAGGGAGAGAAGACATTAGTGAGGGTTATAGGCATGATGGAATAAAATGTGTGGGATCTGATAGTATCTGGAAATCCTCTCAGGACCATAGGATATACAGGGTTCCCCCCCCTTCCCCCCTTTTTTTTAATTTTTTTTTTTTTGTTATTAGAGATAGGATATTGCCTTTAGGTTGGGTTGTTTCTTGCATATTATGATTTCAGACTGGGATCTCTCATTCTCTGATTCTTTAGTACCACTATACCTTGGGTTAACTTGACACCTTGGATCGACGATCTGGTGTATTTAAAGCACTGAAGTAGATTATCATTCTACTTTTTATTACTTTTTTGATTTTGTTTAACAGACCCCCAGCCACCTTTTTTTCTTTTCTCTCTCTCTCCCCCCTTTATCTCTGCTTTGAGACATTTAACAGTTTTGTTATCATACTACACAGTTATAGTGATTATAGTGATTATTAACTGTTTGAATATTCTAATATCTTTGTCAATTAACTAGATATGGGTTATTAGATATTATTGCAGGTATATTATCTGACACTATTGTTTCCCTCCAAACCATTTAATTTACTATGAGTTGCAGTAAGTGTGAGGGTACTTTTCATATTAAGTTAAGTGTTAGATTCTGATACACCATGACTTCTAATAATATTTGCTTTGCCTCCTGGAATGTCAAAGGTTTGAGGTCTCCTATTAAGAGAAAGAAAATTTTAAGCTATCTTCAAAAAGAGAAAGTGGATATAGCTCTCCTTCAGGAGACACATCTTTTACTGGAAGAGGCAGCTAAACTAGCCAGGGCATGGGTGGGGCAAACAGAGTATAGTTGTTTCTCCTCAAAAAAGAGGGGTGCCTCCATATTGATTCAAAAGGGTGTTTCCTTCTTCAAGACTAAATCACATAGCTGATCCAGAAGGGTGTTTTCAGCTCCTGGAAGTTATTTTAAATGGGAAGAAGATAGTTATTTGTAATTTATATGCCCCGAATAGAGAACAGAGCAGTTTTTTTATGAAATTGCTATTTAATTAAGCTCCTATAATGATTTTGAGATTATATGTGGGGGAGATTTTAATGAAGTACTTGACCCGTTCCTTGACAGATCTAATGCTAGAATAAAGCAGCCAATGCCAAGTCCTAGAAGAGCCCTAGTTAGTTTAAAAGAAGACCTGGGGTTGATGGACACCTGGAGGACACTCCACCCAGATGGGAAGGACTATTCCTTCTACTCACAGACACTCCTCATATAGTAGGATAGACTACTTGTTAGTGTCCAAAGGGTTACATACAGCTTTGTCCTCAGCAGATATTAAAAGTGGTGTGATTTCGGATCATGGCATGGTGACAATGCAACTTTTTGTGGACAGAGATCTTAGCTCTGATAGGCGCTGGAGGTTTAACATCTCTCTTCTGCAGGATAAAGTCTTTAGGGAATTTCTTGAAGGGGTTGTAACTGAATATTTTGAGAATAATGACAATGGGCATGTTTCTTATGCTACTCTATGGGATGCTTTTAAGGCATATCTCAGAGGGAAAATAATATCTTTTGCATGTCACAAAAAAGAATGCACTTAAAGATTTGGAAACAAAAGAGAAGAAACTTAGAGAGTTAGAAAAAGAGTTTAAACAAGGAAGGAACAGAACACAAGTAAAGCTTCATGAAATTATGGGGCTTAAGTTTGAAATTAACAAGATATATTCTGCCAAGGCAGAATTTGCTTTGGCAATTACTAAACAAAAGTTTTGGGACTCAGGTGAGAAGTGTGGTAAACTACTTGCTTATAGACTTAAAAGAACACTCAATCAGAATTTAATTGCGGGAATAACAGATAAACAAGGTTGTGTTAAAGTGGAGAATAAAGATATTAATATAGTATTCATGGAGTTCTATAAAGAATTATACACTAGATCTGCTGCCGCAGGGAGTGACCAGCTGTCTGAGTTTCTGGGTGCCACAAATTTATCACCTATTGATGAGGAGGATAGAGAAGCTTTAGACAAACAAGTCTCAGTGGAAGAAATTTCCTAGGTTATTAAAGATCTGCCTGATAATAAGGCCCCAGGACCAGATGGACTACCAAGTGAACTTTACAAGGTAATGGGTCCCCTAATTCCTAAGTATTTGTGTAAAGTGCTTACTGAGGCATTCGAAGAAAAATCACTGCCGGATTCTCTCTCCAGAGCCTTTATCACATTGATTCCCTAAAAAGAGAGGGACCCTTGACCTATGAAAGTTTCAGACCAATATCATTGCTGAATGGAGACTACAAGATTTTAGCAAAGACCTTATCCCTGAGAATTCGTGAACATAGTAACCAAAATGACAGGTAGGGAACAGGTGGGTTTGTCCCTGATAGGTCTGGTATGGAGAATGTTCGTGCCCTCATTAATGTGATATTTTCAGCTAAGACTGCCAAAACCCTAACAGTACAATCTATAGATTTTTTAAAGCCTTGATACCTAGAGTAGAATACTTATTTAAAGTACTAGAGGCATTTAAGGTGGAAACAGTTTCATTCAATGGGTTAGGACTCTTTATAGTGCTCCCAGGGTGGAAGTAATTACAAATGGAAAAATCTCACCCTCTTTCAGGTTGTATAGAGGAACAAGACAGGGATGTCCACTTTCCCTGTATCTGTTTATTTTGGCTTTAGAACCATTTATTAAATTTATACAGTCAAATTCAGATATTCAGGGTTTCAAAACAGGTCTAGTAACTAATAAAATTTTTGCATATGCAGATGATCTACTATTTACTTTAACACATGTGGGTAGCTCCATTAGAGAACTCAAAATTGTACTAAATCACTTCTCAGGTCTCTCAGGTCTTTCAGTTAATTGGGAAAAAACACAGGCGTTACAGGTTTCAGACGGGGGTAGACTGGAAAAGAAAGATAATAGTATAGACAGGAAGTGTTGGAAGATGGATTATCTCATGTACTTAGGAATGAGAATCCCGTGTAATATCCACACTATTATAGATCTTACTCTTAACCCTTTAATGAAGGAAATTAAAGATGATCTAGAGAAATGGGCCAAGTTATCTTTATCCCTGGGAGGGAAAATTAATTCTATTAAAATGATGATGGCCCCCAAACTTTTTTATTTATTTCAGAATATACCATTAGAATTGGGAGCATCTAAATTTAAAAAAAATAACTTTTTTATGATTAAAAGTTTTCTGTGGGGTTCCAAACCACCCAGACTATCCCTCTCAAAACTCAGATCTCACTGGTCCCAAGGTGGCTTCGGACTTCCTAGATGGGAGACATACCAGCCAGCCTTCCTTTTTAAACAAGCTTTATTTTACCTTTTACCTCCATCTACAAATTTCCCTCTTTGGTTTGAGGTAGAGCGTCACTTATGTAAACCAGGGAAACCAGCTGATCTTTTATTCAAAATGAATCCGGGTTTTTACTTCTCTAACCCATGTATTCTCAGCTCAATAAAGGCAATCAAGTCACTACAAGCCAGCTTATCACTAGACAGACTACCTCCACATTTGGAAGGTTTATGGTCTAACTCCAATATACAGATGGGAGGTAAAAAGTATTGCAAAATAAAGAGTGGCTCAGTCTGGGCATTTCCAATGTAGGTGACTTAATTGAGCACAGTTCTAGAGTACTAAAATCATTCCAAGAAATTAGTCAAGAGTTTAATCTCCCTAAGTTTCATTTTGTGACCTTTCTGCAAATTAGGAAAACACTGTCTGACACTGTTTTAGGCCCCACTATGGTGCTACCTAGTGGTGAACAGGATTAGTCCCTTATATGTGGAACAGCTAGCTCTAGGGTTGGGGTATCTGAACTATAAAAATTAATTTGTGGTAACATTGATAGTTCCGTTCTCGGTGAAAATGCTAAATCTAAATGGGAATCCATTATTGGCTTGAGTATCTCTTCAGAGGATTGGGATTCTGCCTGGAGAAATGTGCATCAAGCTCTCAAAGATGTACAAGGGAGAACTATACAATACAAAATTCTACATCAATACTACTACTCTCCAAACAGGCTAGAGAAAATGGGTTTCTGTCTTTGGGGCATATGCTGGAAGTGTAATGAACCCCATGCAGATATTTCACACATGCTATGGAGTTGTCCTCAAGTAATTCAGCTTTGGGAACAGATTCATAAGATTTGTGAGAGGGTTACTGGAAGTAAGATCATGTTGTCTCCTTTAACTTTTGTATTAGGACTCTCCTCTCAATTATTTCCACTTTGAAAGCAGATTAACTGGATCTTATTAGCTGCCTTGGCCTTTAAGAGACTTTTACTTTCTAAGTGGAAAGAACAGGATGTACCGTCCCTGTCAGAACAGTATAATGGCATGTCAATCCTAGCGCAAAACAAGAGAATTTGTCACATTCTACTTAATCAGTTAGACCATGTTTTAGAAACATGGGCCCCTCTTTTAGAACTAATGGTGTAACTTTTGTATGTTTCCATTCTCTGATTTACAAGTTTCATATAATCAAATGCTGTATGTAATGGCTCTGTCTTTTGATTTCAGTCCTTAAGTGTTGTACTTGGAATATGATTGTGTAAGTTATGGTTTATGAATTTTTTTATTTTTTTTCTCTTTTTCCTTTTTTTCTTTAAAAATTTAATAAAATATGAATACAAAAAAAATACAAGCAACATACAGTAGATATACAAATACTGCACATTATATGAAACATGTACATTCAGATTTCTCCATTAACGTTTTAGACAACTGAGTTTTCAAAACAGTAAGCTTGTTACACTGCCATCAAAAATTCAGACAATTTGTTTTAAAAATGAATAGCTTTAAATTTAAATAATCTTTGTCCAAAACAAGAACCAAAGCATGGAGTTGCAGAAGCAAATTTGGATTGTAACCTAGTAGAAAAATGATTGTAACATCTAGGAAACAATCTCAGTAACAGACTGTGATAAAATCCCTAAAACAATTTTGTGTAAAAAGATTGAAACCTTATAATTAAACTTGTCCTTAAGGGACAGTAAGGCCAGTTCCTTGTACAGACCACAATGGTAAGTTGATTTGGGCAATCCAGTAACAAATCTACAATTACTGTGTTTTTGGATATGACCTTTGATTTGGTTGACCATGATGTGTTAATTCATAAACTATCTGAACTTGGCCTAGGGTCTCCTGCTCTTGTCTAGTTTGCTAATTATTTGAATGGCAGAAACCAGGTGGTTAAAATTGACAACGTTGTTTCCAGGGCTAATTTACAGTAGTTTGCAATGGGATTCCTCAAGGTTCCATCTTCTGTTCTCTGGCTATATTAATAGTCTGCCAGCAGTCTGCAAACCTGTGCACTATAATTCTCCTTTATGCAGATGATACAGTATTATATTTTCATAGTAAGGACATTAATGAATTTAACAGTGAAATGCGTAAATGCTTCAAAAATGTACACGAGTGGTTTATTAAAGAAAAAATAGTTTCCTCTTTTTCCCTTCTTCCCTGTTTTCTCCCTCTCTCCTTTCCTTCTTCCTTGCTTTTTTCTCTCTTCTTTCTTTCCTTGCACACTTTTTTCTTATCTTCACCTCTCCATTACTGAACATTGTTCATATTACAACATTTATCACTTTTTGCAATTTACTGAATGTCTTGCCATAGCCTGCCCTAGCATGTATTTTTTACATGGTTGCTATTTCTGATCCTATAATACCCTATTGATTGTAACCCTTCTGCTCTCCGCTTACATCCTGTCTAGGTATGTGTTTTATTATTAATACATGTATATAAGGCTTCTCCAATATGTTTACCTTAAATACTGTGTTTTGTTAAGTGATATTTTATACCTTACGTGGAGGATAGTCTTCTATTGTATAAGATGTGTGCTTTCTCATATACTCGAATTTCAATAAAAAAGAAAAAGTGAAAAAAAAAACATGGAGTGACACGAGCCTATATGCGCCAGATAGGCTGCACCTAAACAGGGAGTGGAAAGCAGTACTCAAATGCAAACTGGATGATTATGTTGACAGACGCTGCCATTTAAACTAAACCAGGTGGGGGGAGGACAGGGAAAAACCTGACTGTTGATGCAAGAGGCAGGGGGCAGCTAAAAGCCCTACACACACACACACACACACACACACACACACAGCAAAAGGGTAAGGGGGAAAACATATAGGAAAGGAGGAGAGAGGGGCATGGAGGGTCATGCATGTGAACACCAGAAGTCTGGGAAGAAAGATCCCAGATCTAACAGGGAAAATGGCAGAGGAGGGCCTTGACATAGTGGGGGTAACAGAAATGTGGTGCCACCAGGAGCAGGGATGGGAAATGGAGATACTAGGTTACAAATTGTTCAGGAAGGACAGGTAAGGAAACCGGGGGAGTTGCACTCTATGTAAAGAAGAGTATCAGGCCATCAGAATTGCAGGGTAAGTGGTGAGAGGCAGAAGGACTCTGGGTCTCATTGACGGTGGGGAAGGGGAAGTCAGTGTGTATGAGGGTGGTGTATAGACCCCCGGCACAGCACAAATCTGCAGATAGAAGTATGGCCGATGAGTTCGTGAGAATGGCGGCAAGGGGGGAGGTGGTGCTGATGGGGGACCTGAACCTATTGGACATAGACTGGAACACCCTTTCAGCTGCTTCAATCAGCAGCAGGGAAATATTGGAATCCCAACAATTGACCCTCCTAAATCAACTGCTCAGGGAGTCAACCAGGGCAGGAGCTACTCTTGATCTATTCCTGACAAATGGGGAAAGGGTGGAAGAGGTATCGGTGGGGGAACATCTTGGTACGAGTGACCACAACACAGTCAGGTTTAAAATGAGAAACTCTGCAGAGGTTCACTGGTCTAGGTTAAAGGTTCTGGATTTCAGAAGGGCGGACTTCAGGAAAATGGGGGAAATAGTGGCTAGGGTGTTGCAGGGGTTGGGGGAGTTGATGGGGGTGGAGGCAAAGTGGGGGAGGATAAAGGAAGCTATTGTAGTGGCCAATGACATCTGTGCCAAGAGAGAAAGTAAAAATAAGAGGAGGCTGAAACCTCTGTGGTATACTAGGAAAGTAGCAAAAAATGTAAGGATGAAAAGGAAAGCCTTTAGGAGGTTCAAGACAACTCAAATGGGAATGAACTGGGTAAAATACCAGGTGAGCCAGAGAGAAGCCGGGGTAGAGGTAAGGAGAGCAAAGGCACAGACAGAGGAGCAAATAGCGAGAGGGGTCAAAAAAGGGGATAAGACTTTCTTTTGATATGTAAATGAAAAGAGGAAGACGAGGCAGGGGATTCTCCAGTTAAGAACAAAAGAGGGAGGAGGTGGTACAAGGGGACAGAGAAAAGTCGGACCTTCTAAACACCTATTTTTGCTCTGTGTTCAAGAGGGAGGAAGAATAAGAAGGCAGCAGAGCAGGAAATGAAATGGCTGGGGAGGGGAGAGGGGAAAGTGGAGATGAGGCTGTTTCTCATGGAGGAAATATTGGAAGAACTGGGCTGCGAGAAAGTTGGCAGGGCAATGGGGCCAGATGGGGTGCACCCAAGGGTATTAAGGGAGCTAAAGGAGGTATTGGCGGTACCTTTGACTGCACTCTTCAATCAGTCCTTGGAAACGGGGGGTGGTGCCTGAGGACTGGAGGCAGGCAAATGTGGTCCCCCTGTATAAGGGGAGGGAGGGAGGAAATGGGAAATTACAGGCCCGTGGGCTTGACATCAGTGGTAGGCAAGCTCATGGAGAAGATAAAAAAAGGCAGGATCACCAGCTACCTGGAGACAAGCGGTGTGATGAATCCAAGACAACATGGTTTTACTAGGGGCAGATCCTGTCAAACAAATTTGATTGAGTTTTTTGATGGTGTCACCAAGGAACTAGATCAGAGGAGAGCAGTAGACGTAGTTTATTTGGATTTCAGAAAGGCATTTGACTCAGTGCCCCACGGGAGGCTGCTGTGTAAAATGGCAGGACTGGGGCTGGGGCAGAGGGTAGTCAAATGGGTGGGAAACTAGCTGGGGGAAAGGAGACAGAGGGTCATAATAAATAGGGTGGCATCCGGGGAGAGCAAGGTCATGAACGGAGTCCCTCAGGGATCAGTGCTGGGGTCTCTACTATTCAATATATTCATAGGGGACATCGTGGAGGGCCTTGAGAGGGTTGTGAGTATGTTTGTGGATGTTATCAAAATCTACAGTAGGGTGGACACGGAGGAAGGGGTGGAACAAATGCAGAGAGACTTGGGGAGACTTGAGGCTTGGTCAAAGAGGTGGCAGCTTGCATTCAGTACAGACAAATGTAAAATCACACATCTGGGCTACAGAAATCGGAGGGCAGGGTACTGTATGTGGGGCAGAGATCTGGAGGAGATGGAACAGGAAAGGGACCTAGGCATCATTATATCCAGGGACCTGAAGGTGGAAGGGCAGTGCAGGAGGGCAGTGGCCAGGAGGAGTGGAATGCTGGGATGCATCGGAAGGGGGATCACCAGTAGGAATAGGGAGGTCATAGTACCATTGTATACCCATCTAGTTAGACCGCACTTGGAGTACGGAGTCCAGTTCTGAAGGCCAGACCTCAGGAAGGATGTGGGGATGATAGATATGGTTCAGAGGAGAGCGAGAAAGATGGTAAAAAGGGTTAAGCCACCTATCCTATGAAAAAAGGTTGAGAGATCTGAACATGTACTCCCTGGAGCAGAGGAGGGAGAGGGGGGACATGATCGAGACTTTCAAGTACCTTAAGGGTATAAACAGGGTGCCGGGGGGGGGAGCATCTTCAAGATGCAGGGAAATCAGAGGACGAGGGGGCATGGCCTGCAGGTGGAGGGGGGACAGTTCAGGGGTAACATTAGAAAATACTATTACACAGAGAGAGTAGTAGAAAAGTGGAACAAACTCGCAGAGGCAGTCGTTGGAGAGGAAATAGTGGAGGGATTCAAAAGGGCATGGGACAACCACATGCGAGTACTAAGGGGGGGGAGGCACAGGCCCAAGCAGATAGCTAGGCAAATGGGCAGACTTGGTGGGCCTAGTTTGGTCCTTTTCTGCTGTCACACTTCTATGAATCTATGAATCTTCAACCAAAGTGATACAGGTCAGGAAATTGGATGTTATGGTTTTCAATTTTGATACCCCTCCCCCACCAAACCATACCATTGGAGCTGCACCCCCACCCTCCACACACCAACATGCGTCAGGCTGTGACTTTAGGTCATGGTGGGTCCCACCCCACCACCCACACCCTCCACACACCATCAAGCGTCGGGGTGTGCCTTAGGGTCATGTGATGTCATATATGTAACATTAAAATATATCTTCAGTGCTGTTTATACACACACACACACACACGCAGTCTATTCACAATCGTATTTTCTCATTCTCACATTTAATTCTCTCTGTTTAAGTGCTATTTGTTGCAGACTCGACTTGTAGCTCAGACTACAAACACTGCCTGTGATCGACAACTCTGACCCAACCCCCTCGTGACATCTCCTGACTCGCCACTATTTGCCTAAGCAGTTCAGTCGCCACAGCTCCACGTTCATTTAGCCTCAACCTCAGCTTTTCTGCGGGTGATCAACAGAGAGTGAGACCTGAGAGCTCCAGCGTCACCGTTAACAGGAGATTGGCTCAGGCTGCAGCAGGGGCAGCAACAGCATTGTCTTCCGCAGCCCATTACCAGGCCACACCATGGAGCTGCCAGCCACTGGAGAGCATTGAGAAAAAGTGGCTCAGAAAGGTAGGACTATAGGAGAGACGAGCAGACTGGGAGGAGGGAGTCAGTAAGCCTGACAGGCGACGGTGTAGTGTGAGCCCAACCTGGCAAAGCTGCAGCTTCTGCCACCTTCCCTGTCTACATGTACACCACAGTTCATGATCTGTCTTATTTTCTCTTTGCAGGGTAGAGTGGAATACCTGGTGAAGTGGAGAGGATGGTCCACCATGTAAGTTATCCAGCTTTCTGTAGCTAGCCTTAGCCCAAAAAAGTTACACAGCTCCCTTCTCTCCTGCAGACTCAGTGCATTTTTTTACTTTCCTTTGCCTTACTGTGAATGCCATCACTAATTTATACAAAGGAGCTATAACCAGACAATGCAGCTGTAATTGGTTGCTGCAGTCAGGGACCTCCCTGCAGCAAAAACAGCTGATTGTGTAGTGACTGGATGTTCTCTGATTGGAGCAGTCAATTTCTTTGAGCATAGTGGCATGCTCATTAACTGTCATCATCGATAGCATGCTCCTCTATTAGTCACGGCACAGACCAGCCCCAAAATGGACTGCTGCCATTTACCACAACACTGCCGCCTCCACAACCCGCTTGTGAAGGAAGCTGACGCAATTTGTTTCTTGCACATGCATGCAGGCAAACACAAAAAATGACTGCATGGCAAACTCCTATGCCTCCTGGTAATCCTGATACATGTTGTGCCACCTTGTGCTCAAATGAGGAAAAACAAACTTACTATCACCGTAAAATAAAGTCATGGTGCTGATGCCAAGAGTCACCATGAGCAGACATTATCATTTCAAAATGCATAATGACTAGCCGGCCTGCTGGCACAGAGGGTTGAGGCACTGGATGACTTACCTCATGTTACGCCGGTGACCCTGGTTCAGGAACGACCTTGGGTTATCAGGGTGCCAGCATGAGGGGGAGGGTGGAGCAGGATTGAGCATGCCGGCGGGCAGCTCTCCTCTCCTGAGGGTGGGTTGGCACCTCCTGTAGTTCTGCTCCCAGTGGGTGGAGGTCCGATGGGTAGCGTCAGAAGAGAGGGGGTGGCAAAGTAGCGGGAGGTGGAAGGGGCTCAGGTCACCATGGGGTGCGAAGCATGCCTCCACACACTCGCACAGCCATGTGCCAGGGCCTCAGGGGGTTCAGGGGGAAAAAATCCGTAAAACATACATATGTATCCCTGTCACTAGTTGGCAGGAGGAGGCGACAGGGACCAAAAAAGCTTAATTAAAAAAATGCATAATGACTGGAGGGAGACTTCCTGGCAAATCCTTGTAGCCCACGAATGCAACACAGGAGACCACTATGGGAAAACATTGAGAGCAGAATGAGGAAAAGTTATGGAGTCTCAGATTTTTGCAGTAAAGTTCAAGAGAGCTTTGATCGATTGTAGTGAAATTCTTAATCAGTGAAGAGCAGCAACTCAGATAGATTGGCAGTGTTCCAGTGATTAGAATTCCCAAAAGAGCTCTGAGGGGTTTATTAGCATTGTGTGGCATTGTATCCAACACAGGCAATGCAGCATAGTTGCACATCATAGACTGTGTTAAATAATTGCTTTTTCAGGGACCACTGTCAATAAATATCAGGAACTAGGATACAAGCATGGTTGAACAGAATACCGCATGTTATGGCAGAGTAAGTCTTAATAAATCAGTAGTAAGTTCAGGTAAATGCCTTTCAAATGGATGGTTGATGTCATTGGAGTTCTGTGCGGAAGATCAGGTAAATACCTCACAAAATGAAAGATCGATGTTGGTGGGTTTTGATCCTACCAGCTGAAGGGCTTGTTGTGGAGCAATGTAGGTAACAAATGAAACAAGTCTGCTGTGTAGCAGCTGAAGGTAACCAGGTGATGCAAGCTGCATCTCAAATCTGGAAGGTAGCAAAGGAAAGGAGCAGAGGTGCTGAGGGGCAGAAAAAGAAGCCCAAAAGAAAGCAAAGAAGCAGGAATGGAGTAGAAGCTCGGAAGACTATTAAAACACGCATTTGTCAATGCCGAATGTTGTTGCGCTGGCATTGGCCTTGGTAGTGCAGTGCAGAAACACAATTTGGAGCAGGATGTGAAAAATGACAGCTGTACTGTTCATAAGGAGGTGTAAAAAAATGGCAGTGGTGAAAATGCAGCATGTAAGTATTGTAAATTTGCTTAGTTACAAGGGTGCGTGGGAAATACACAACGCACACTTGTAACATGGTCATTTTATGGAGTTCCGGCACCAAATTTTCAACATAGGCATTTTAGCACCTCTGCTCATGTACAGTGTCACTGTCATTTCCTCAAACTGTCCCCAAACAGTGATTTCGCACAGCGATCATACTATTCTGCGCTGGACGTACGAAAACACATTTCGGGCAGGATATGTAAAATGACAGCTGTACTGTTCATCAAGAGTTGTGGAAAAATGGCAATGGTGAAAATCCAGAGTGAAAATATTACAAATGCACAACGTTACAAGAGTGCGTGCAAACTGCGCAATGCATACTCGTAACACAGTAATTTAAAGGAGTATCGTCACCAAATTTTCAACATAGGCATTTTAGGACCTCTGCTCATGAACAGTGTCACTGTCATTTTTGCAATCTGCCCTGAACACTGATTTCCCACAGCCACCATGGTATTGTGCGCCAGAAGTGCAGAAACACATTTTGGCCAGGATGTGAAAAATGACAGCTGTACTGTTCACAAGGAGGTGTAGAAAATCTGGCATGAAAATATTGCAAATTGCGTGAAGTTATAAGCGTAGCGTAAGCAACGCGAACGCAAGTCAGAAACAGAAATTTTTTGATGCCACTAAATTTGTAACATAGGCTTTTTGAGTCTACACCATGAACACTGCCACTGTCTCAGACATTGTCCCAAAAGGTGATTCTGTGCAGTGACTGCAAAATCACCTTTGGGACTGATTAACATCATAACAGTGACAGAATTCACGAAGAGGGGTTCCAAAAATGCCATGTTGAAAATTTGGTGTGAAAATTCCAAAAAATGCCCGAGATATGCATCAAAGTTGGAAAACCCCTATTTTTTTTCATTATACAGCTTACCGGCATTTCCTCAGTTTGTGGTCGGCTTTGAGGACTGAAGACGTGTTCCTGGCCCACTGACTATCATCGCGCCAAGCTCTGGAGGTAAGTATGGGGTGAGGGGGGTGTGGGGAGGCAGGGTGAGCAGTGGGTGGTGCGGTGGTGGGTAGGAGACCACGAGGACCATTTTCTGCTTACAGGTAGTAAAAAAAAAAAACATCGTACAGTTTTCTTTTACAGGTGGTTTTTGGGGAGTGCAGTAGCTGACGGGGATTGGGCACCATCATCAGCACAGAAGACGGGGGACATCATGCTGATGGGGAGGGGGCCCCGCCGGCACATTAAAGCGGGAAAGGATGCCGAGATTGAGCACCCTGCCGGCAAACAACGAAAGCGAGAGGGGACACATTCTGCTGATGGGGAGTGGGCTGCCCCATTGGCATATACTTGAGGGGCAGGGTAAGCTGACTGGGGGATTGGGCACCCCTGAAGTCAGCAGTTTAGCGGCCACTGTGCCGCCATGTTTCTAGCTGGCAAAGCATGTAAGAAGGGTCCGCTGCGTGTGACTAGCTTTACTTGCATTGCAGCAGACTTTCCTTTGATGTGATCACCGCATTAGAATGCATGGTGTGGCCCCGGCATGCAGGCTGATTGGGGAATGAGGGACGCACCCACTGGTGCGTGCCCTGCATTTGCCCAACGGCAACCGCACCTCCAAATCTGCACTACTGCAAGATGTTGGCTGTGCAAGCATGCCAACATAAAAAGGGGGGGCAGAGAACTGCTAAAGAGAAACAGGAGTGGGAAAGAGACACAGGAAGTGAGGGGAAAGCAGACAGAATAGTGGACGGGGTACAGAATAAATTGGGAAGGGGAGGGAAGTGGGAGGTAGACAACAGGACAGATAAGCAAGGAACCAGTGAGCAGCAGGCAAAGATGAAAAAAGGACACAAATGGATGAAAAAAGCAGGGGCGACAGTGAGAGAAGGGAGAAAGTGAGGCAGGGACAGAAAGAGCAGCCACATGAGCCACATAGCCGTCTGGTGCACAGAACAAAAACCGCTGTGCATGGAGTGCTGAGAGGGATCTCTTATACTTGGAATGGGGAGGAGCTGTTCTCCCCACATTGAACCACAGGCTTTAGCCTTCCCAAACAAAGGAACATATCATGAAGAAGGCTCAAAAGGAAAGGTAGTCTCCAGTATGCTGACCAGATATTACAGCTCTACTTGGACAGTAGTTCAGGGCTGTTCTCATGGAGGGGGATTTGCTAAAGCCCAGAAAAAGCTGAAACAAAAACATTCTCAATTTGCACGTCTGGTGCCCACAGAGCTGAAGGTAACGGCTGAGGGGAAAACAGTCTTCTTCACTGACCCCCACCAGGCATTGCAATATGCCGAGAAACTTAAACCCATATAAAGACTTCATAAAATGAGTAACTGATTGACACTGAAACTTTGCATTTTATTTGTTTCCAGCTAGTCACTGCTGCTCTGCAGTTTAGTTAGTTCTCTACAACAGACTTGGACATGACTAATGGTGCAGACTGAGAGACTCCACATGAAATTGTGATATGCCAACTATATCGACCAAGACCTGTTACTGCTGCTGTTAGGGTTGATTTGCATGCAGTATGTGGGGTTATGGGTGGTGGTGGTCAACTTTATGGATAAAGGAGTTGGCCATTGTGAAAGACAAGAACAGTTTTGAACTGTGTAACCGAACAGCAATGGCGCTGAACGCGTGGTGAATTTTCTGGTGTGGCACAATCATAATGTGGTCTGGCTCTCTGACCTCCACGGGCTGGATGGGGGGGGGCCAGGACAAGCAAGATATAGCCTGAAATTATGTTTAATCCAGGTCCCAAATGGTCTCACTGGCTCCCTCGGTGGTGGAGCATGGGGGGTTCAACACCACCTCTGGATCGAAAAGTATAGGAAATCATGCACGCTAAACCCCAAAAGCTGCCTTAGAGCAAGTAACCCCAAAAAAGCAGTGGCGAGCCCACAACAGCACTTGCTGTCATACAGCACTGGATCATAGATAAGTGTATAAAGAGAATGTATATTTGATGTGGCATTTAAGAGTTCTGTCCTAAAATATGTGCAGCATACACGGAATCAAAGTAGTAGTTACAGGAAGCGAGGAATTATAACTAAATAGAACATCGGTGGTGCTTCACTCATACCATACTACTCCAATTCATATAAAGCAAACCCACAATGGTGGGTATGGGTGAGTGATCTTTGGCTGGGCTGCATTTCATGTTACAAGAAGTAGGTGTAAATCTCAGGTGACTGAAAGGACTTAACTGTTGTGTGGTTTAAAATACTTGTAGAAAGATCTGGTAAGTAGGGGGAGTGGCTTAACTAGAAGGAAGCTACATTTAAAGACTCCCTTAGAAAGATTCTGCTAATAGCTTGGCAGAAGACTCCAGGAGAAAGGACTGCTGTGTGACTGAACTTCTACTGGGACTATATTGCCCTCCTTCCCTACCCTCCACCCCCCACCCAAAGCTAGTTCTATTTTTATAGGCAGGATTTGACTGACAACAGGAACTTCCTGTTTAGGGGCAGGAAGTGAGTGATCAGAACACCAAGGACCCACCATCCTAGAAGGGTAAGAGTAGCTCTCCGGCCCCCTAGCTGCTGGAAGTCTGCCTCTGAACAAGTAAGCGGTCTACTGAGAAATATAGGATATTCTTGTCTCAGAACAGGACAATCAGGAGCTTAAAGGGCACACAGGCAGAAAGTAAGAGAGAGAAAGAAAAACAGAGGAAAGAGTAAGGATTGCAAACAGTTAGGGTCCAGAAATAAGACATGATTGGAGTGGTGCAGTGCAGTGGCTGTGGAGCAGCAGTCTTCCGGGAGATGTTCTGGAGGATGGGTGTTGTCCCATCTGCAGGCACCTCTCTGGGCTGAGGAGGAGGTTGCTCATCTCCAGGCTGGAGTTGGTCAGGATTGTGGGACCTCCTCTTCCATCCAGGGACCACCAGTGCCACTGCCGTTGCCTAGAGGTTGCCAAGAAAGAGGAGCGGTTGGACCACAGTGGGCTCAGGGAGGGTGAGGGTGGTGGAACAGAGGCACATCCCTCCAGTTGTACCTCTCAAAATTCCTATGCCATTCTGGCAAAGTGTGGTTCCTCTATGGAGGCACCAAGTGGAGACCAAGGAGGATGCTGGGAACCTCCACAAAGGAGACCCACAGGAGGGTGGCAGGGACCCTGCAGGGAAGGAAACAACTCCTGGTGGGGGACTCCATTGTTAGGAAGGTAGAACTGGGCAAGGAAGGGAGAGGGAGGTAAGGTGTTTGCCTGGCTCCATGGCTTGAGGGACAGGGAGCGAATCCTCAGGATTGCCGGAGCAGCTGCACAGGGGAGGGAGCTGGATGTCATTGTCCACTTAGGAACAAATGACCTGGCTAAGAAAGGGATTAGAGAAGTGCAGGAAGAGTTTGTGGAATTGGGGAGGGGCCTTAGTCAAGTAGCACGCACGGTAACCTTCTCGGAGGTGCTATCCATCTATGGCATAGGAGAGGCTAGGGTGTTCCGTACCATGGGATTCAATCAGTGGTTGAAAAACTGGTGTGGAGCTCAGGGATTTGGCTTCATTGGGGACTGGGGTCCACCTGGGTGATCTGACCTATACTGGCATGATGGGCTGCATCTGTCCGGGAGGGAACCAGGATCCTAGGTGATAGGTTTAAATGCTTCATTGGCAAGTTTTAAACTAGCCAAGGGGGAGGCACTGGAAAGGAGCAGGGAAATCCTAGCCCCCAAACAATCACGGTAGTAAGTGTGGCAAACACCAACATGGAGGTGTCGAGAGAAGGGCAGGGGTAAATGGAGAAAGTGACAAAGGCAAGAAGGACAGGGATGGGGCAAAGGGGATAAGGCCATCAGGAAATGGAGGTAATGAGTACCAATGCCCGTAGTCTGGGCAACAAGCTCCCTGAGCTGGTGGCCTTAATGGAAGAGGATGCCTGGATATCGTAGCAGTCACAGAAACATGGTACACAGAGAACCATGACTGGGATGTTAACATACCAGGGTACATAACCTACAGGAGAGACAGGCAGGCGAGAAGAGGGGAGGAGAAGCTGTCTATGTAAAGGAAGGATAAAGCAACTGAACAAAAGAGTAAACAGGGAGGAGAGGAGGCACTGTGGGTCACCTTGGAGACTGGAAGGGCACCACAATCCGCACAGGGTTGTACAGACCCCATGTCAGGGGAGGGAAATGGACAAGGATATGATGGAAGGCATTCTTAGAATGGCAGAGAAAGGAGATACTGTTGATGGGAGACCTGAATATACCAGATGTTAACTGGAGCACGTTTGCTGCAGCCACACCCAAGAGCAGGGCCATTCTTGACACCCTACAGGTGGCAGGCATTAGACAGCTAGTTTCGGAACCCACTCATGAGGGAGCAATCTTAGACCTCGTACTCTCAAACGGGGGCAGTGAGAGGATCTCAGATCTAGAAGTGGGTTGCCATCTGGGGACAAGTGACCATCAATGTGGTTCACGTTAAACTCAGCTACAGAGTCAAGCCATACAAAAGTGAGGGTACTGGGCTTTAGAAGGGCTGACTTTGGCAAGATGGGAGAGTGCCTCAGAAAAGCACTAGCAAACAGGCTAGAAGGAGGTGTGGAGCAACAATGGGGAATTATCAAAACTGCCATCACAGAGGCAACAAGCCTTTGTGTGAAGCAAATAAACAAATCAAAACGAAAGAAAAGCCACTATGGTTCTCAAGAGAGGTGGCTGTGAAAGTCAGGAAGAAAATATAGCATTCCAGAAGTATAAGGAAACACAGAAGGAGCAGGACAGAGAGCTGTACCAGTTAAGGCAGAAAGAAGCAGGGAGGGAAGTCAGAATAGCAAAGGCCCAAACTGAGGAAAAGATAGCCAACTCAGTTAAGAAGGGGGATAAAACCTTTTATAGGTACATCAGCGAGCGTAGAAAGACAAAGGGAGGGATAGTGAGGCTGAATAGAATAAACGGTGGGTGGGCAGAGGGGGACAGTGAAAAAGCAGGAATACTGAACGAATATTTCTGCTTAGTATTCACAAAAGAGGAGGGGGAAGTGCCTAATCCAATTAACAGAAGCACTCTTGATAGGGGATCGATCCCAGTCCTTTCACAGAAGAAAGGGTTCTACAAGAACTCCTAAAACTGAAGGTGGACAAAGCAATGGGTCCTGATGGAATTCACCCCAGAATTCTAAAAGAGTTAAGGAAGGAACTAGTGAAACCACTGGCTACTCTTTTTAATAAATCATGGGAGGATGGTGTGGTACCCAAGGACTGGAGGAAGGCGGATGTGATTCCTCTTTACAAAAGTGGGACCAAGACAGAGGCAGGAAACTACAGACCTGTCAGTCTGACCTCTGTGATAGGGAAAGTGATGGAGTCACTTCTGAAGGAAAGAATAGTTGAGTACCTAGAGGTCAGTGGAGCACAGGATCCAAGGCAGCATGGGTTCACAGCAGGAAGGTCATGTCAGATGAATCTAATAGATTTCTTTGACTGGGTGACCAAAGTAGTAGACCAGGGAGGGGCTGTGGACATGGCCTACCTAGACTTTAGCAAAGCATTTGACACAGTCCCACACAAAAGATTATTAGTCAAATTAACCAGCCTGGGAGTGGGTCCCAGGGTGGTAGCCTGGGTAAAACATTGGCTGGACAACAGGACACAGAAGGTAATTGTAAATGGAGTCCACTCTGAAGAAAGGGCGGTTACTAGTGGGTACCGAGGGTTCAGTATTGGGTCCAGTCCTTTTAATGTCTTCATCAGTGGCATTGCAGAGGACTGGAAGGAAAGTATGCCTTTGCAGATGACACAAAGATCTGCAACAGGGTTGATACACAAGGAGGCGTGGAAAGGATGAAAAGGGACTTGGCAAGGTTGGAGGAATGGTCAGACGTATGGCAGCTAGGATTCAATGCAAAGAAGTGCAAAATAATGCACCTGGGAAACAAGAACCCAGGGGAAGAATACACAATGGGTGGGGAGGTAGTAACAACAACAAAACAGGAAAGGGACCTAGGGGTAATCATATCAGATGACCTTAAGGTTAGCAAGCAATGTGAGAAGGCAGTAGGGAGGGCTGGGGGTATACTGGGATGTGTAGAGAGAGGCATCAGCAGCAGAAAACAGGAAGTTATTATCACTCTGCAGACAGTTGGTGAGACCCCATCTGGAATACTGTGTCCAGTTCTGGAGACCCCATCTCCGCAAGGACATAGACAGGATAGAGGCAGTCCAGAGGAGGGCAACTAAAATGGTGCAGGGTCTGCAAGAGAAGCCGATGAGGAGAGACTAAAGGAGCTTAATATGTATACCCTTGAGGAAAGAAGGGAGAGGTGGGACATGATAGAAACTTTCAAGTACCTCAAGGGAATCAACAAAGTCCAAGAGGGTAGCATCTTTCAGAAAAGAGACTCAAGAACAAAGGGACACAATTTAAAGATAGAAGGAGGGCGGTTCAGGGCAATGTGAGGAAGTATTATTTCACAGAGAGGGTAGTGGATGCATGGAACAGCCTTCCTGAGAAGTTGTGGAGTCTAAAACTGTGGGAGAATTCAAGAATGCATGGGACAGACATAAGGCAATTCTTGTGGGGGGCAGGAAGATATAGGCTGTTGGTTAAATAGGATCTGCGGCCTATCCTGTAGGTAGGGAAATGGGCAGACTAGATGGGCCTAGCGGTCCTTATCTGCCGTCAAAGTCTATGTTTCTATGAAACACCTGACAAGAGCCACAGGGGTGCTTAGCTTGGGGAGTCAAGCCAGGGGACCACTGCATTCCCCCAAAGCCAAATTGCAATGCGCCCCACCCCCATGACAGAAGGAGATACAGAGTATATCCACCCAGAGAAAGATACCAGCTAGAAAAGCCAATTATTGACTGAGCCCTGTTAATGGTTGCAATCACACTACCAATTGGAGGCCAGTGATCACAGCTCATGCCTAAACACCCTCTTCTTTTTACTGTGGAGAATGCACTTGAAGTGCACCACCTGAGCCTCCCAAACAGAAGGGAGGCTGACTCACTAAAATAGTTGTGTGGGGAATGATGGTCTTTTTATCAGTGCCTCCCACACCCTACAAACAACAAACCAACAATACACTTTGTTAGCTGCCACTGCAGCAACTGTCAAGGGTGCTTCAGCGCTCCTCTGCGAGTTTGTTTTCTGTTGTTATGGTACTTTTAAAGGTTTTAATGTTAATGTTTATTCTAATGGAATAGATGGCATGAGGCCACAGCCACAATGGTGGCAAAAGCAAATTGTGGCACTCATGGAGGTGGACGAGAGACAGAGGAGGGAACCTAAAGGGTGTCAGTCTACAGACAGTACTTACAGTACATGCTCCCAAGAATAACCACATCAGTAAAACAACATGGAACATTAAAGGCAGGAACCACCAAATTAAGAAGAAGAAGGTGCTGCATTATTTAAAAAAAAACAGCACACAGATATAGGCTATCTCCAGGAGACATACCTAAATGATATTGTGCATCAGAAATTAAACCTTGGGGGGAGGGCAGGTACACTATTCCTCCTTCACAACTCAGGCAAGGGGTATAGCAATCCTAAAAAGATATTGCCTGGGTCTTCCAAGTTCTTTCTTTTGCATGTGATGTATGGAGGATTAAGACTGACAAAACTGTTCATAAGCTTGATGGTGTTACCAAACTGGGAAAAGGTAAGAATATACCTAAGGTCTTTTATAGAGTTTTAAGAGTTCATTTTGGATGCCTGGTTAGGTGCCCTTAGGTGGAAGATATCTGGCATCCCCCCCCGAAGAGCAGATTATCTGAGCCTGTACATTTGGGTATGCTAGCATAAGGTTCACAGTTTGAATCCCCCCAGAACTTGAGACTAAAAGTGATTTGGACCCACAAGCAGACAGGAGGGTTACCCTGTCTGTTACCTGTTCATAATACTGTGCTCGGAGGTTGGCACTGTGGGAGCAGAGGGCCTGACCTGCTGAGTGCATTTGTGACAGATTGTTGGCAGCGGTGGAGATACATTTGGTAACACAAGCTTTAACTGTTCAGTGTGTCAGCTTAATACTGTACAGCTCACTTGCAAAATAAGGCAGTGATTCTGTTTTAAAAAGGAAACAGAACTATATCATTTTTTTGCTATTAAGTTTATTTTTCAATAACCTTTACAGTACAAACCATAAAAGAAATACAACAGCCAGGAGACAATGTTGCACACCATACATAGTTGTAACTAAAGGTGAAGGGAAAATAAAACAAAGAAGAATTATGAATCCCCCTACCTCCTTCACCTTCAAAAAGAAAAATCTACCCATCCTGCCTAACCCCAAGGCCAGCACAGTCTCAACCAATTAAATGCTTACATAGTCTCTAATAGTGAAAGGTTTCCATAACAGTTCTTTCTGACCGTAGCAAATACTGAAGGGCCAAGAAAAATAAGATGGTGGGAATTGGGGAGGCGAGAGGCAGGATGAAATAGAGATCACTAGCCAAATTTCTCCTTGAGGATTAAGAAAAGAGGGCCCCAACATTTCAGGAACTTATCCCAGGAATGAGTGGCCCTAGCCACACATCACTCGGAAATTTATAGCATTGAGGAATTCGACCCACCATTCTCCAAAGGATGGTTCCCACTCATCCTTCCAATGTCTAAGGATTAGTGGTTTAGTTACCATGGCAACCATGGCAAATTTCTTCTTCTGAGGAAGCGTGGAAATGGAAGAATAAAGCCCTAAAAGGCAGGTGTCCTCCAAAACAAGGGAGACAAATTTAGATATGGTGATATGTTTTCTCACCAGCTCCCAACATTTTTGGATCTTAGGACAGAGCCATAACTTGTGGTATAATGTGGCAGTCTCTGACCCACAGACTCTACAAATGGGGGAGGATAGCCTGCCCATTCTGTATAGTTTGTTAGGTGTATAATACATATTGTGGAGTATGTTGAACTGAATATTCCTCAGGCGGTCCTGTTTAATTAATGCAAAAACTTCTGTCCAGATAGTACCCCAAGTTTTATCCGAGAGGTGCTGAGAAAGATTATGTTTCCAGTAAAAAGCTACAGGAGAAAGGCTAGTCCAGGGCCTGCTAATTAAGGCATGGTATATTTTGGAAATTGGTTTTGGCCCTTTTGCTAGTTTGGAGAGAGAAGTGAGGAAAGCCCCCACTGTCTCTGACCAGGGGGGTTTGCCTAGAAAGTCTCTAACACAGTGATGGATCTGGGTACATTGGAATACTTGCTGGGGGGAAATACTAAACTTTGTTAGCAAGTCAGAAACTGAGAGAAGCAAGCCCCCCTGAACTAAGTCTATTAGTCTCGGTTTTGGAGGAGGCCACCAGATTTTAGGCTTAATTGTGGTATGATCTATTTTCAAATTAGGATTATTAGAACTGTGTCATTTTGCTTACAGTCAAGTTCCTACCTGTTTTATTTTTTTTTCTGAAGTGCAAGTTAGAGTAGCCATAGTTAGGGAAGAAGATGGCTTCCAACTACAGCGGGCACACTGTAGACTACTTGAGGCAGTTGTGCCAGGACAGAGGAGTCCTGTATGAGGGGAGAGCCTCCAAGCAGAACCTCATGGATGCCCTGATGGCAGCAGATGCCCAGAGCATTGAGTCACAAACTGTGACTGTAAAAAACAAACCTTGAGCATGGAGGGGCCAGTGGCCAGTGCAGTGTCCAAATCCAGTGAAGATGACAGCAGAACCAGTGCCAGTGAAGGGCCACAGCAGCAGGGTAAGGTCACCAGCATTCTGGAGCCAGAAGCAATCAGGCTGCAGATTGAGTTGTGCAGAATGGAGCTGGAGTTCCAGGGAGACGCTGAGCGAGAGAAACAAGCTGCAGAGAAGAGCTGGGGAGGTTTACCTGTGTCTGACTTGGATGTCTAGATTTTTCTCTGTTTGATTAGCAGGGTATTTTCTCTGTCAAATTGTTGTGTATGGTATCTTGCTGACAGGAAGGCACTCATCGCAGCGGTGGGTCAGAGCTCTTAGCTGATTGTTTTGTGAGGGCACAGTTTAGGCCCAACCCCTTCCCACCCCTCACCCCACCCACGCCTGGAAATAGCTCCTTTATACCTGGGGTTCTGACATCATTTCTTCAAGAGTGCAAGGTGCATATCACTGTCATATCCTCTCTAGCACACTGCACTGACAATATAAGCATACACATTGTATAATATATATATTTCTATATAACAAACCAATCACACACACACAAAAAAAAGTAGATAAACATGTGGGGAGTAGTGCAATGTAATGGCTGTGGGGCAGCAGTTTTCTGGGAGTCTTTCTGGAGGCTGAAATGCTGCCCTATTTGTAGTCAACTCTCTGCCCTGAGGGAGGAAGTTGCCCGTCTTCAGGCCACACTGGACAGTTGTAAGGGAACCTTCCCCCAGGCCACACTGGATGGTAGGAAGGGAACCTCCCCCATCCAGGGAGCACCAGAGCCACCACCACTACCTCAGAGGTTGTGAAGAAAGCACAGCAGTTGGACCACAGTGGGCTCAGGGAGGGTGAGGATGGTGGAACAGAGGCACACCCAGTCAGTTGTTCCACTCCACAATCCATACACCATTCTGGGGGAGCATAGCTCCCCTATGGATGCACCCACAGAGGAGACTAAGGAGGCTGAGGACAACTGTCACAAGGGAGGCCCACAGGAAGGAGGCAGAGAACACCACAAGGAAAGGAAGCAGCTCCTGGTGGTGGACTCAGTTATTAGGGGGATAGAACTGGGGGGAGCAGGGAAAACTGAAGTAAGGTGCCTGCCTGGTGCCATGGCTTAGAGGGACAGGAAGTGCATCCTCAGGATCACGAGAACAGCTGCACGGGAGTCTGAGCTGGACGTTATTGTTCACCTAGAGACAAATGACTTGGCTCAACATGAGATTAGAGCAGTGCAGAAGGACTTTGTAGAATTGGGGAGGGGCCTAAGACAAGTAGCACACACAGTATCCTTCTCAGAGGTGCTGCCTGTCAATGGCATGAGTGAGGCGAGGGTACTTTGCACCATGCAGTTTAATGAATGGTTGAAAAAATGGTGTGGAGAACAGGAGTTTGGCTTCATTGGACTGGGGTTCCACCTGGAGGACACCAGCCTATACTGGCAGGATGGTCTGCATCTGTCCAGGAAGGAACAAGTCTTTGAGCAATCAGTTTAAATGCTTCATTGGCAAGCTTTTAAACTAGTCAAGGGGGAGGCACTGATAAGCAGCAGGAAAATCCCAGCCTCTCCCTACAAAATGGGGTACTAAATGAGAAAAAGACTGAGGTAGAAAGGTCAGTGGGGGATGCTGCAACAGAAGGTAAAGCCATCAAAAAATGGAGAGCAATGAGTACCAATGCCCATAGTCTGAGTAACAAGCTTCCTGAATTAGTGGCCTTGATGGAGGAGGAGGAACATCTGGATATCGGAAACATGGTACGCACAAAACCATGACTGGGACATAAGCATACCAGGATACACTATCTACAGGAGGGACAGGGAGGGTAAAAGAGGAGGAGGAGTAGCTCTTTACATAAGGCAAGGAATCAAAGCAACAGAACAAAAGGGAAAACAGGGAGGAGAAGAAGCACTGTGGGTAAATTTGGCGACCGGCAATGGCACCACAATCTGCACAGGGGTTGGATACAGACCTTCTTCAGGGGAGAAATGGACAAGGAAATGATAGAAAGTATACTTAGAATGGCAGAAAAAGGGGAGATATTGCTGATGGGTGATCTGAATATGCCAGATGTTAACTGGAGTGCAGTTGCAGCACCCATTTTGAAGAGTGGGGTTATTCTAGATGCCCTACAGGGGGCATGCCTTAGACAACTAGTATTGGAGCCCACTTGAGAGGGAGCAATCTTAGACCTGGTTCTCTCAAATGGAGATGAAGAGAGGATCACAGATGTAGAAGTGGGTAGCCATCTGGGAACTAGCGACCATCGAACAGTATGGTTCACAATAAACACAGTAATAGAGTCAAGCCATAAAAAGGCAAAAGTACTGGACTTTAGGAGGGCTGACTTTGCCAAAATGGGTGAGTGCCTAAGGAATGCACTAGCAAATGGGCAGGAAGGAGGGGTGGAAGAACAATGGGGAATAATAAAAACTGCCATCACAGAGGTAACAAGCCTTTGTGTGAAGCAAATAAACAAAATGAAGCAATGTAAGAAACCACTATGGTTCTCAAAGGAAGTGGCAGTGAAGGTTCAAGAGAAAAAGAAAGCATTCAGGAAGTACAAGGAATCACAGAAGGAGCAGGACAGAGAACTGTATCAGTTAAAGCAAAAGGAAGCTGGGAAGGCAGTCAGAACAGCAAAGGCCCAAACCGAGGAAAAGATAGCCAACTCAGTTAAGAAGGGGGATAAAACCTTTTATAGGAACATCAGGGAGCAAAGGATGACCAAGGAGGTAGTGAGGCTTAATAAAGGGAGGAGAGGTGGGCAGAGGGTGACTGTGAAAGGCAGAGATACTAAACAAATATTTTTCCCAGTATTTACAAAGGAAGAGGAGGAGGTACCTAAAACAAACAGTAGAAACACTCTTGGATACAGAAGTTGATACCAGCCCATTTACAGAAGAAAGGGTTCTGAAAGCACTCTTAAAACTGAAGGTGGACAAAGCAATGAGGCTGATGGGATTCATCCCAGAATTCTAAAAAGAACTAAGGGTAGAACTAGTGACACCACTGACTACCCTCTTTAACAAATTATGGGAGGATGGGGTGGTACTCGAGGACTGGAGGAGGGCAGATGTGATTCCCCTCACAAAAGTGGGAGCAAGGTAGCAGGAAACTACAGACCTGTTGTTTAACCTCAGTGGTAGGGAAAATGATGGAATCACTTCTGAAGGAAAGAATTGTCGAGTATCTAGAGGCCAAAGGCACAGGACCCAAGGCAGCATGGATTCACAGTGGGAAGGTCATGCCAGACAAATCTGATAGATTTCTTTGACTAGGTGACCAGTAGTAGATCAGGAGGGGCTGTGGACATGGCCTACCTAGACTTTAAGCAAGCATTGACACAGTCCCACACAAAGATTAATATACAAGTTAGCCAGCCTGGGAGTGGGTCCCAAGATGACAGCCTGGGTAAAGAATTGGCTGGAGAATAGGACACAGAGAGTAATAGTAAATGGAGTCCACTCTGAAGAAAGGGGGGTTACTAGTGGGGTACTGCAGGGTTCAGTATTAGTACCTGTCCTCTTCAATGTCTTTATAAGCGACATTGCAGAGGGACTGGAAGGAAAAGTATGTCTCTTTGCAGATGACACAAAGATCTGCAACAGAGTTGATGCACAAGGTATGGTGGAAAGGATAAGAAGGGACTTGGCAAGGTTAGAGGAATGGTCAAATGTATGGCAGATTAGATTCAATGTTAAGAAGTGCAAGGTAATGCACCTGGAAACAAAAACCCAGGGGAAGAGTACACAATGGGGGGTAAGATACTAACAACAACAAAAATGGAAAGGTACCTGGGGGTAGTCATATCAGATGACCTAAAGGTGGGCAAGCAATGTGAGAGGGCAGCAAGGAGGGCTAGGAGGATACTGGAATGCATAGGGAGAGGCATCACCAGTAGAAAACAGGAAGTTATTATCCCTCTGTATAGACAGCTGGTGACACCCCATCTGGAGTACTGCATGCAGTTCTGGAGACCCAATCTCCGCAAAGACATAGACAGGATGGAAGCTGTCCAGAAGAAGGCAACTAAAATGGTGCAGGGTCTGCACCGGAAGACATATGAAGAGAGACTTAAGGAGCTTAATATGTATAGCCTCGAGGAAAGGAGGGAGAGGGGACATGATAGAAACTTTCAAGTACCTCAAGGAATCAGCAAAGTCAAGAGGTAGCATCTTTCAAAAGAAGTGTGCAAGAACAAGGGGCACAATTTGAAGATGGAGATGTAGCTCAGAGGTAATTTAAGGAAGTATTTTTTCACAGAGAGGTTGTGGATGCATGGAGCGGCCTTCCGGAGAGTTGTGGAGTCAAAATCAGTGGTGGAATTGCAAGCATGGGACAGTCATAAGGCAATTCTAGGGGTTGGGGGTAGGAAGAAGTAGGCTGTTGGTTAACTAGGATCTGCAGCTTATCCATCAGGTAGGGAAAGGGGCAGACTGGGTGGGCCATGCGGTCCTTATCTGCCATCAAATTCTATGTTTCTATGAGGGAGCGAGAAAACAGAGAAGCAGAGTCAGAGAGATGAGCTGCAGAGGAGAAGAGGGAGCGTGAACAGCAAGAGGTAGACCGGGAAGAGCATGAGCACCAGCTGCAACATGGACTGGAGAAGCTACGACTCCAACCACCGGCACCAGAGCAGGTAAGTGGCTTGGGTTTAACTGAAACTACAGGACTGGGTTACAAATTGAATTCCAAATTGATAGCTAAATTTAAAGATGGGGAGGATATGGATGCCTTTTTAAATTCCTTTGAAAAGATTTGTATTCAGGCTAACATTTCTAGAGGGTCTTGAAGCTTCCAGCTATCCCCGCTACTTGCCGGGAAAGCTCGGGATGCATTCGGTCAAATGGACAATGAGGACAGTAATAATTACAGCAAACTTAAAGCTGCACTTTTAAAAGTTTGATTTAACTGCAGAAGCATACAGAGCTAAATTCCGTAAGCTCAGGAGAAGTCCTGATATGAGTTACGAGGAGCTAGCCACGAAAAAATGTCAGTCTTTAAAATGTTGGTGGGAAGGAATTGAAGCAAACTCTGTAGATACAATTGAAAATGCTATTTTGGTAGAACTGTTTTTTTTTTGGGCATGTCCAGCAGAGCTGAAAACCTGGCTGGAGGACGGAGATTCCAAAACAGTGTAAGAGGCTGCTGAACTCTCGGACTGCTATGCCAAGAGCAGACCTGCTCCGAGAATGAATGAGGTGGGCATGGCAGCACAGAAAGGGAAAAGTGCACCTTCAGGGCAGCTAAGACCCTCACTGCCTCCACTGAAACCAGTTAGCCCCAGGTTTCAGAGAAAAGATTTCTCTGAGAAAAGAAACGAACGTTGGGTCTTTAAAGAAACCAGGCATATTGCCAGACAGTGTCCCAAAAGGGCAAGCAATACGTAACATGGGGCAAGGAAAGAAGTAGGTTGTTTGTGTCCCTGGAAGCATGCCTGTGAACATGAGGGAACACATGCACCCAGTCACGGTGAATGGTGTACAGACACAATGGGTTAAAGGACACAGGGGCATCCCTGACATTGGTAAAAGGGGATCTGGTAGAGCCTGGTCAGCTTATACTCAATAAATATGTCACTGTACAAAACTTCACTGGTGAGGAGAAAACATTGCCACTCGCTAGTGTTCTGCTAGACTGGGGTGAAACTGGGGGACCTGTGCAACAGGTGGCTGTAGCTAAAACTTTAGCAGTGAATGTCATCCTTGGCAACAATCTCAAATGGGATGGTGTGTGTAGTTACCCGTAGCCAAGCGGCAAGGGAAAATTGTAGTTCCCTGTACCCCACAGAAGCCATTGTGGAAACCACTGGGAGGCTGATTCCCCAGCCTGTGTCTCCTGATATGGAGACTAATAAAAGGGGTTAGAAATTTTCCCAGTAGCAGTTAACCACACAGCTATGGAGGGTTACTCCAAAGAAGGAGGGGTGACCCATTGTCAGAGGGTTGGGGATGACAGTGATCCTGAGTGCCATGATGCTAGTGCTAGGGACCCTAATTTAAAGACTGAAGGGGACCTGTCCCATGCCTTGGGAATGTGTAAGGAGTTTGCAGCTGCTCAGAAAAGTGACCCTAGTCAAGAGAAGCTGAGGGCTTGGGCAGACTGATGGAGCACAGGGAGGTGACTGTAAACATAAGGTTTATTGAGAAGATGGACTCGTGTATACTCAGGATGTGAAGACAGAGGGAGTGGTGATAGGCAGGCAGCTTGTCGTTCTCTAGGGGTATTGTGAGCAGTTGCTCAAGGTTACACATGATATTCCCTTGTCTGGTCATCTGGGAATCATGTGCACTACGGAGTGGATGGCCCAGAATTTCTATTGGCCCAACTTCACCCAGCAGGTGAAGGAGTATTGCAGGTCTTGTCACCGGTGTCAAGAATTAGGGAAGGCAGGTAAGAAAACCCAAGCTACCCTAATTCCATTGCCTATAGTGGAGGAGCCATTTCAGAGGGTGGGAATGGATATTGTGGGGCCTTTAAGTACCTCCAGCTCCTCCAGGAAGAGGTTCTTCCTGACTGTGATGGATTATGCCTCTCGGTATCCAGAGGCAAACGTCCTGTCCTCACTGAGGACAGACAAAGTGGCAAATGCCTTAATTGGGATTTTCTCCAGTGTTGGGTTTCCGTAGGAGGTTATCACCGATCGAGGGGGTTCCTACATGTCGGACCCAATGAAATGTTTGTGGGAGAAGTGTGGGGTGGTGCAGAGGTGCACAACCCCTTATCACCTGCAAGCCAATGGGCTTGTGGAAAGATTTAATGGTACCCTGAAGTCAATGCTCCAATCGTTTCCTGAACAGCATGGGAGGAACTGGGAGAAATACCTTCCCCACCTGTTTGCATACAGCGAGGTGCCCCAAGAGTTGACAGGATTTCCCCCTTTGAACTCTTATATGGATGCCGGGTACGTGGGCCCCTAGACTTGATCTGGGAGGACTGGGAAGACCAGCTTACCACCCAGGGAACTCCCATAGTGGATTATGTCCTTAGGTTTAGGGAAAGGCTGAAGGAGCTTATGTGGACAGCCCAGGGCAACCAAGCAGCTGCCCAACAGAAACAAAAAGGGTGGTACGACCACAGAGCCAGAGCTCACTCGTACATGGTGGAACAGGAAGTCATTGTCCATATTCCAGTCCAGAAAGACAAACTGCAGGCTGTGTGGCAGGACTGTACAAAGTTGTTAGGAAGGTAAATGACATGAACTATATCATATAGTTACCTGACAGTAGACAGGCAGCAAGAGTGTACCATGTCAACATGATGAAGCCATATGCTAATAGGGCTGACATGGTCTTTGCAGTAAGTAGTCCTGGGGAGGGGACGGATGAAGGAGACACCCTTCTGGACTTGCTGGAAGAAAGCAAGAGGGAGTCCTCTGTGGAGGCAGTAAATTTGTCTCCCCAGCTGGCCCCAGACAAGATCCAGGAAGTAAGGGAGGTTTTAGCAGACTTTGCCCCATTGTTTAGCACCAAGCCTGAACTAACCCCCTTAGCAAAGCATGATGTGGAGACAGGGACACAGAGGCCCATACAGCAGACAGCATATTGGGAGTCAGAGGCTGTCAAAAAGGGCATTAGGAGGGAGGTGGAGGAAATGCTGGATTTAGGGGTAATCCAGAGATCCCACAGCCCCTGAGCCTCACCCATAGTCCTTGTGCCCAAGCCATATGGCTCTACTCATTTCTGTGTGGACTATCATGGACTGAATGCAGTCCCGAAGTCAGACACCCACCTAATGCCCAGACGGACAAACTCCTGGACAAGTTGGGAGGGGTGACCTACCCTGCGACTATTGACCTGACCAAGGGGTATTTGCAGGCAGAGTTAATGGAAACAGCTATGTAGAGATCGGACTTCATCACTTTGATAGGCTTATTTGAATTTAAAGTAATGCCTTTCGGAATGAAGAACGGCCTGGCCTCTTTCCAAAGGTTGGTGAACCAGGTGTTAAATAGAGCTGAGGAGCACACCGTGCCGTACCTAGATGGCATTGCCATCTTTAGTGCCAGTGGGGAGGAACACCTGTCCCACCTTAGGGAAGTGCTGGGCAGGATACAGAGGTCCGGGCTCACTGTCAAAGCTGAAAAGTGCCAGGTGGTCATGGCTGAAGTGGCATACCTCAGGCATGTTGTAGACCGGGGACAGCTTCATCCTAGCCAAGTAAAAATAGAGGTGATCAAGGCATGGGCCAGACCAGAATTGCAGAAGCAGGTCATGAGTTTTCTAAAGACAGCAGGGTACTATAGGAAATTTGTACCCAATTACAGTGCCCTGGCTGCTCCCCTAACTGACCTCATAAAGAAAAAGATGCCTAAGAAAATTACCTGGGAACCAGCCTGTGAAAAAGCCTTTAACAGACTGAAGGAGGTACTGTGCAGTGCTCCTGTACTGACAAGTCCTGACTATAGCAGACCCTTTATAGTTCAGGCTGACACCTCAGACATGGGTATTGGGGCAGTACTGAGTCAGGCATCCAACCAAGGAAAAGATAGCTCTGTAGTGTACCTGAGTAAAAAGTTACTTCCCAGAGAGCAGGCATACTCTACTGTGGAAAAAGAGTGTCTTGTCATAGTGTGGGCCCTAAATAAGTTAGCCATATTTATACAGGCAGCATTTTGAAGTACAAATGAAACACAATCCCCTGGTTTGGCTGACCCAAATGGGAAAAACTAATGGTAGACTATTAAGATGGAGTCTTGCCTTGCAAGAGTGTGACATGACAGTCTTACATAGGACTGGAGTGACCAATCAGAACACAGATGGCTTGTTGCGTCTGTATGAGGAGTGAACTGACTTGAGAAGCTCATCCCATGCAGGGGATAGAGCCCCCAAATTCAGTCTAGATGGGGAGGATTGTGATGCTTTGCCAGCTGGGTATGATTGTTCTATGATATTTGTAATATAGAATGTAGTAGGTGATTTGTCTCGCATAAGACAGCTGTGCTATGGGTGCTCCCCTCCCCCAGGTTTCAGAAAGCTACGGGATATATTAACCTGAAACCAGGAGGTAATTAAAAGACTAGAGAGACTTAATTAATGGTCTCCTGTTTATCTGACTTAATAATAACTGACCCAGCTTGCAGGATATAGGGCTCGTAAACTTTTATGACTTCTTAGAAGAATAACATTTTATAACAACATAGTGTGAAAAGCTGTAAACTCTTTGACCTGCCGTGGAAACAGGAAACCACTCAAGATAAAAGAAAAGGCTTGATTAAAGGAGTCATATTGGGAAATTAGTTTTTGCTGAAGTCACAGTATCTAAAATATCTTCTGACAGGTAGATTATTATTTGTATAATTTTTATATTCTAAAAGGAGGAGCTAGATGACATCATAGAAGGGGTGAAAACAGAGTTTAAGCTGTATTCTGTGTTTCAACTGAGTGACATTTCTTTTTGGTCTCTTAAGAAACAAGATCTGTAACTTAGGCACTTCGAGGTAATACATTAAATAGAAAAGATCTAACTGTACTTTGGTAGGAGTTTGTCTGTAGTTTTCCTTGTTTTTCTTTATGTGATTGTATGCTTTGTGATGTAGTGTTCTGTGCCTACATTTTACATAATTTTATCCATTTCAGTAACTATAGTATTTTGAAAGACTGCATGGGCGTGTCTTCAAAGTTCTTTTTGCATGTGACGTATAGAGGGTTAAGATTGACAAAAACTGTTAATAAGCTTGATAATGTTACCAAACTGGGAAAAGGTAAGAATATACCTAAGGTCTTTTATAGAGTTTTAAGGCTTCATTTTGGATACCTGGTTAGGTGCCCTTAGACAAAATATATCTAGCATCCCCTGTAAGAGCAGATTATCTGAGCCTGTACATTTGGGTACACTAGCATAAGGTTCACAGTTTGAATCCCCCCAGAACTTGAGACTAAGTGTGATTTGGACCCACAAGCAGACAGGAGGGTTACTCTGTTTGTTACCTGTTCACACTCTTGCGCTCAGAGGTTGGCACTGTGGGAGCAGAGGGCCTAACTTGCTGAGTGCGTTTGTGACAATCCTCACATAGGCATTGTCACTCACCCTCACAGGGACATTGTCACTCACTCTCACAGGGACATTGTCATTCACCCTCACAGGGACATTGTCACTCACCCTCACAAGGACATTCTCACTCACCCTCACAGGGACATCGCCACTCATCTTCACAGAGACATTCTCACTCACCCTTGTAAGGGCATTGTCACTCACCCTCAAATGGACATTGTCACTTATGCTGACAGGGGCATTGTCACTCACCCTCGCAGAGATATTGTCACTCATCCTCACAGGGACATTGTCACTTGCTCTCACAGGGGCATTGTCACTAACCCTCACAAGGGCATTGTCACTCACCCTTGCAGGACATTGTCACTCATCCTCACAGAGCCATTGTCACTCACCCTCACAAGGGCATTGTCAGTCATCCTCACAGGGACATTGCACTCACCCTCACAGGGACATTGTCACTCATCCTCACAGGGACATTATCACTCACCCTCACTGGGGCATTGTCACTCACTTTCACAGGAGCATTGTCACTCACCTGCACATGGACTTTGTCACTCACGCTCACAGGGGCATTGTCACTCACCCTTACAGTGGCATTGGATAATGGTGCTGGGCACACTATATGGTAGGTGATGGGTTCTCCTTAATACATAGGGGCCTCATTATAATGATAGCCATTTTATACAAGATCTCTTCCTCATACTGGTACAGGCACAAGGCAAGATCATGTGGGTCAGTGGCTTTAATTTTATAATAGGTAAAGTTTTGGGCAGGTCTTCATCCCACCTGTACCAACTTCAGAAGGCTGCTAAGCTGCTAACTAGCCAGATGAAGGACATAGGAATCTGACACATGGAGGGTTGTGCACCCCAACTTTAGAGACTACTCATACTACTCCCATGTGCACCAATCACACATCCATTAATGCTGTCAGTATCAGCAGAAATAACAAAGGACATAGTCTCTAGTAATTACCTACCCATGGTGATTTTAGACCATGTCCCCCCACCATGGTGGTGTGGCCACCAGACAGCGTTGGATGCTCAGAACACCATGGTGTGGAGAATGGACCCCACACTATTTCATAGTAAAGAATTTCACAGGCAACTAAGCACAGAAATGAAAGAATTCTGGACGTTGAATAAAGGCTCAGTAGAGGATTTGAACCCTATATGGGATACAGTAAAGGCCTATATAAGGGGCATAGTTTATGCCAGAAAACTTAAGAAAAGACACTAAACAACAATTCGAGGAGCTACACAAGAAGATAACTGAGATAGATAAAAAACAAAAGACCACCAGAGACCCAGAGACATACCACAGTGTATTACATCTGAGAGAGGAATACAACAGAATACACACTAGGTTACTAGAGAGGGCACTAACCCACTACAAGGCTAAGTTTTATGATAATAGGAATAAGTGTGGAAAGCTGCAGACATTTTCAGGTAAACAAGAATACGCCCAAAGACACATTGAGGGTGTACCTAATACATCAGGGCAGTTGCTAACCAGCCGGAAAAGCATAAACAATTTCTGGAATATAATTCCAAGTTGTGCACTAAGGGAGAAGGCAGCCCTGCCCCAGTGGAGGGCCACAACATGGACATGTTTTATGAGGGTCTAGAACAACTAGAGGAGGAGGACATGGATATGTTTTATGAGGGTCTAGTACAACTAGAGGAGGAGGACATGGATGCACTTGAGGCACAATTGTCAAAGCTGGAGGTTCTGGGAGCACAGGGCCAGCTGATAGCTGTGAAAGCACCAGGCTCCAAACTGAGTTTTACAAACAGTTGGTTCCAGCTATCCTGGGCCCGCTACATGAAACAGTAACATATGCACCAAAAGCAGGACAATTACTCTCCCCCCTTTCTCCCAGGCCAAAATACCAGTACTCACAAAACTGGAGAAACTGAGAGACCAGGTTGCATCATACAGGCCTATATCCCTTTTAAACTCTGACTTTAAACTCCACATAGCAGTGTCAGTGGCTCAGTAGGTAGCACACTCACCTCTGAGGCTGGGAGATCAGAGGGCTGTGGGTTCAGTTCCCACATCTGGCACTTGGGTTAATATCCCAATACTGACACTGTAGTGCAGCATGAGAGGGGTGCTGCACTTCTGAGGTGCCGTCTTTCAGATGAGACGTTAAACCGAGGTCCCATCTGCCTGGATTGGTGGTAGTTCAGGTGGATGATAAAGATCCCATGGCACTTATCGAAAAGAGTAGGGGAATTTCCCCGGGTGTCCTGGCCAAATTTCCCTTATTCACTAAAAATACCACCAACAGCCTAATCTGGTTCAAGGTCAGTTGGCATTCATCTGTATCCCCTTCTCCTGGGTCATGCCTGAAAATAGGCAGGATTTGTCTAGTGCACTTACCCGGTCAACAAAAAATAAATAAATAAAATAAATAAAAGTTCTGGCAGGGATGGATGGAAATGATCTCACCTCATGTCATGCGCAAAGACCAAGGTGGCTTCATGAAAGGTAGAGGGGCTGCAGAAAACCATAGAACCCCGCTACAGGTCCTGACTAGGGCAAGTCCCCCTACACAGAAGAATCAGGCAGGGGTGCCCTTTATCCCCCCTTTTGTCTGATTTGTCTCTGGAACCCGTGGCAAAAGCTGCAAGACAGCACGAAAATATCAGCGGGATAAACATGGAAGAGACCCCAGAAAAGGTATAATTGTTCATGGATGATCTCCCGGTCTGTGTCACTAAACCAGAGACAGCCCTGCCATGTTTGGTCAAGGTACTCTGCACCTTTAGAGCTATCTCAGGATATCCCTCTGTACAGACAGCTGGTGAGACCCCATCTGGAGTACTGCATGCAGTTCTGGAGACCCAATCTCCACGAGGAAATAGACAGGATGGAAGCTGTCCTGAGGAGGGCAACTAAAATGGTGCAGGGTCTGCACTGGAAGACATATGAAGAGACTTAAGGAGCTTAATATGTATACCGTCAAGGAAAGGAAGGACATGATAGAAACTTTCAAGTACCTCAAGGGAATCAACAAAGTCCAAGAGGGAAGCATCTTTTAAAAAAAGAGGTGTGCAAGAACAAGGGGGCACAATTTGAAGATAGGAGCAGCTCAGAGGTAATGTAAGGAAGTATTTTTTCACAGAGAGGGTTGTGGATGCATCGAACGGCCTTCCGGAGGAGGTTGTGGAGTCAAAAACAGTGGTGAAATTCAAACATGCATGGGACAGCCATAAGGCAATTCTAGGGGTTGGGGGTAGAAAGTAGTAGGCTGCTGGTTAACTAGGATCTGCAGCTTATCCATTAGGTAGGGAAAGGGGCAGACTGGGTGGGCCAGGCAGTCCTTATCTGCCATCAAATTCTATGTTTCTATAAGGTCAACCTGGGTAAAGTCATTGTGTTACCTCTCTGCAAATGTGAACATGGGGATGTTAACAGTGTGGCCTTTCAGGGGACCAAAGTAGGCTTCACATATGTAGGGGTATGGACTAGAAAGCACAGGAAGGATGTGTATGGGCCAACTACCCAGCAGTACTGAATAAGGCTACAGAACTATGCACAAAATGGCAAAGCCTCCCTTTGTCACTTCTAGGCAGCTCAAACATGCTTAAAATGGCGATCCTCCCTAAGTTCTTATACCGTTACTCAGGCCTTACCATTACACATACCTAACTCCTTCTCTAAACAACTGAGGGCAAGTGCCACAACTTAGCTGTGGCACAAAAAGGTGTCCCAAATTAAATATGAGCAATTGCCACATGCCACAAGTGTGCCACGTGTTAAAATCTATTATTGAGTGGCACAAATTGTTAATGTGGGAGAATGGTATAAACCCCAGTTCCAATGGGAACAAGCATTTCTATTAAAGGTGAACACAGGTATAGAACTGCTGGCCACATTTCTTGGGGGGAGGCATGTGTTCATGTCATTTTTAGGGCATACAACAAAGATATGGTATAGCCTGCTCACAGTTCTTTAGATACCTTCAACTTAGACATTTTTTGGGGGACGGGAGCTGGGCACAGGCTCTAAAATGCAAGGGCCCTCAGGCTTAGTCAGAGCTCTGGATGGTGAAGATGATACAAGTGGCCTGGTGTTCTGCATGTGCCAGTCACTGATGAACGCTGTGCCCAGCTCTTCTGTGCAGCATAGACAAAAGAGGGAGGAGGAATAAGAAGAAAATTTTACAGAACACTAGGAAGAGATCCTTGAAGTTGGGTGGAGGAAGATTATCCCGAGTAAATATAAGGCGATAAATTTTATGACTACACAGAGGGCCTACTACAAGCCAGCTAGAGCTGTCACATTCAACCCTCAGGTGGTGGGCAACTGCCTCAGATGTGGGTATTAGCCCGCAGATTTGCCACATCTGGGGTTAGATTTTCAAATGTTCTGGGATGAAGTGCCACACAGTAGCCACCACTCTGGTACAATATCTCCACATTCACAGAGATTCACATTTTCATTGGGTGCAGTTGTGGGGGATGTTAAATTTCCACACAGCTGCACAAAAACAAAATATCCACAAGCTACAATAAATCTTGGAGAAGGCTCTAAACTGGCTGCACCTTTGGGAATACCGCAGCTGCAGGAAAAACTGCGGATTTGCAAGAGGAGACCCACTTGTGCCAGTTCTTTCTCCCCACAGCTGCAGAAATTGAAGTATAGCTGCACAGCACTGAATACATACTGGAAATGCAGCCTATGCTGTATAGCTGCACAGCACTGAATGCATACTGGAAATGCAGACCATGATATATAACTGCACAGCATTGAATACATACTGGAAATGCAGCCTATGCTGTATAGCCGCACAGCACTGAATACATACTGGAAATGCAGCCCATGATGTATAGCTACACACAGCTGAATACATACTGGAAATGCAACCCCTGATGGAGAGCTGCACAGAGCTGAAGACATACTGGAAATACAGCCCATGATGTATAGCTGCACAGCACTGAACACATCCTGGAAATGCAGACCATGATGGATAGCTGCACAGAGCTGAATACATACTGGAAATGCAGCCCATGATTTATTTCGGCACACAGCTGAATAATTACTGGAAATGCAGCAAATGATGTGTAGCTGCTTAGAACTCAACACATCCTGGAATTGCAGACCATGATGGACAGCTGCACAGAGCTGAATACATACTGGTAATGCAGACCATGATGTACAGCTGCAGAGAGCTTAATACATACTGGAAATGCAGCACATGACATATAGCTGAACACAGCAGAATAGATATTGGAAATGCAGTGCATTATGTGTAGCTGCACAGAGTTGAATACATACTGGAAATGCGGCCCATGATGTATAGCTGCACAGAGCTCTATACATACTGGAAAAGCAGACCATAATGTATAGTTGCACAGCACTGAACATATCCTGGAAATACAGCCCATGATGTATAGCTTCAAAGAGCTGAATACATACTGGAAGTGCAGCCCATGATGTATAGCTGCATAAATCTGAACACGTACTGGAAATGCAGACCATGATGTATAGCTGCACACAGCTGAATACATAGAGGAAATGCAGCCCATAATGTATAGCTGCATAGAGCTGAACACATACTGGAAATGCAGCCCATGATCTATAGCTGCACAGAGCTGAATACATACTGGAAATACAGCCCATGATGTATAGCTGCACAGAACAGATTACATACTGGAAATGCAGCCCATGATGTATTTCTTCAAACAGCTGAATACATACTGGAAATGCAGCCAATGATGTGTAGCTGCATAGAACTCAACACATCCTGGAATTGCAGACCATGATGGATAGCTGCACAGAGCTGAATACATACTGGTAATGCAGCGCATGATGTATAGCTGCACAGAACTGAATACATACTGGAAAGGCAGACCATGATCTATAGCTGCACACAGCTAAATACATGCTGGAAAAACAGCCTATGATGTATAGCTGCACAGAGCTGAATACATACTGGAAATGCAGACCATGATGTATAGCTGCACAGAGCTCAATACATACTGGAAAAGCAGACCATAATGTATAGCTGCACAGCACTGAACATATCCTGGAAATGCAGCCCATGATTTATAGTTGTACAGAGCTGAATACATACTGGAAATGCAGCCCATGATGTTTGGCAGCACACAGCTGATTATATACTGGAAATGCAGCCCATGATGAATGACTGCACAGAGCTGAATACATACTGGAAGTGCAGCCCATGAAGTATAGCTGCACAGAGCTGAAGACATACTGGAAATACAGCCCCTGATGGATTGCTGCACAGAGCTGAAGACATACTGAAATACAGCCCATGATGTATAGCTGCACAGCACTGAACACATCCTGGAAATGCAGACCATGATGGATAGCTGCACAGAGCTGAATACATACTGGAAAATCAGCCCATGATTTATTTCGGCACACAGCTGAATAAATACTGGAAATGCAGCTAATGATGTGTAGCTGCATAGAACTCAACACATCCTGGAATTGCAGACCATGATGGACAGCTGAGCAGAGCTGAATACATACTGGAAATGCAGCCCATGATGTATAGCTGCACAGAACTGATTACATAGTGGAAATGAATCCCATGAGGTATAGCTGCACAGAACTGAATACATACTGGAAAGGCAGACCATGATGTATAGCTGCACAGAACTGAATACATACAGGAAATGCAGCCCCTGATGGATAGCTGCACAGAGCTTAATACATACTGGAAATACAGCACGTGACGTATAGCAGCACACAGCAGAATATGTATTGGAAATTCAGTGCATTATGTGTAGCTGCACAGAGCTCAATACATACTAGAAAAGCAGACCATAATGTATAGCTGCACAGAGCTGAATACATACTGGAAATGCGGCCCATGATGTATAGCTGCACACAGCTGAATGAATACTGGAAATGCAGCCCAGGATGTATAGCTGCACAGAGCTGAATACATACCGGAATTGCAGCCCCTGAGAAATAGCTGCACAGCACTGAACATATCCTGGAAATACAACCCATGATGTATAGCTTCACAGAACTGAATACATACTGGAAATGCAGCCAATGATGTATAGATGCACAGCACTGAATACATACTAGAAATGCAGCCCATAATGTATAACTGCACACAGCTGAATGCATACTGGAAATGCAGCCCTTGATGTATAGCTGCACACAGGTGAATACATACTGGAATTGCAGCCCATGATGGAGAGCTGCACAGCAATGAATACATACTGGAAATGCAGCCCATGATGTGTAGCTGTTTAAAGCTGAACACTTACAGGAAATGTAGACCATGATGTATAGCTGCACACAGCTGAATACAAACTGGAAATGCAGCCCATGATGTTTTGCAGCGCAGAGCTGAATACATATGGGAAATTCAGCCCATGATGTAGAGCTGCACAGAACTGAATATATACTGGAAATGCAGCCCATGATGTACAACTGCACAGGGTTGAATACATACTTTAAATGCAGCCCATGATGTAGAGCTGCACAGAGCTGAATACATGCTGGAAGTACAGCCCATGATGTATAGCTGCATAAGGCTGAACACATACAGGAAATGCAGCCTATAATGTATTGCTGCACACAGTTGAATACATAATGGAAATGCTGCCCATGATTTATAGCTGCATGGAACTGAATATATACTGGAAATGCAGCCCATGATGTATAAGTGCACAGAGCGGAATACATAGTCTAAATGCAGCCCATGATGTATAGCTGCACATAGCTGAATACATACTGGAAATGCAGCCCATGATGTATAGCTGCACAGAACTGATTACATAGTGGAAAAGCAGCAAATGAAGTGTAGCTCCACACAGCTGAATACATACTGGAAATGCAGCACATGATGTATAGCAGCACAGAACTGAACATATACTGGAAATGCAGCAAATGATGTATTTCAGCACACAGCTTAATAAATACTGGAAATGCAGCCAATGATGATGTGTAGCTGCAAAGAATTCAACACATCCTGGAATTGCAGACCATGATGGATAGTTGCACAGAGCTGAATACATACTGGAAATGCAGCCCACGATGTTAGGCAGCACACAGCTGAATACATACTGGAAGTGCAGCCCATGATGTATAGCTGCATAGATCTGAACACATACTGGAAATGCAGCCCATGATGTATAACTGCACACAGCTGAATGCATACAGGAAATGCAGCCCATGATGTATAGCTGCAGAGAACTGATTACATACTGGAAATGCAGCCCATGAAGTATAGCTGCACAGAACTGATTACATACTGGAAATGCAGCAAAAAAAGTGTAGCTCCACACAGCTGAATACATACTGGAAATGCAGCCCATGATGTATTTCGGCACACAGCTGAATAAATACTGGAAATGCAGCCAATGATGTGTAGCTGCAAAGAACTCAACACATCCTGGAAATGCAGCCCATGATGTATAGCTGCACAGAACTGATTACATACTGGAAATGCAGCAAAAAAAGTGTAGCTCCACACAGCTGAATACATACTGGTAATGCAGTCCATGATGTATTGCTGCACAGAACTGATTACATAGTGGAAATGCAGCAAACGAAGTGTATCTAAACACAGCTGAAAACATACTGGAAATGAATCCCATGAAGTATAGCTGCACAGAACTGAATACATACTGGAAAGGCAGACCATGATGTATAGCTGCACACAGCTGAATACATACTGGTGGAAATACAGCCCATGATGTATAGCTGCACAGAGCTAAATACATACTGGAAATGAAGACCATGACGTATAGCTGCACAGAGCTGAATACATACAGAAATGCAGCATATGATGTATAGCTGCACACAGCAGAATATGTATTGGAAATGCAGTGCATGATGTGTAGCTGCACAGAGCTGAATACATACTGGAAAAGCAGCCCATGATGTATTGCTGCACACAGCTGAATACATACTGGAAATGCAACCCCCTGATGGAAATCTGCACAGAGCTGAAGACATACTGGAAATACAGCCCATGATGTATAGCTGCACAGCACTGAACACATCCTGGAAATGCAGACCATGATGGATAGCTGCACAGAGCTGAATACATACTGGAAATGCAGCCCATGATTTATTTTGGCACACAGCTGAATAATTACTGGAAGTGCAGCCCATGATGTATAGCTGCATAAATCTGAACACATACTGGAAATGCAGCCCAAGATATATAGCTGCACACAGCTGAATACATACAGGAAATGCAGCCCATAATATATAGCTGCATAGAGCTGAACACATACTGGAAATGCAGCCCATGATCTATAGTTGTACAGCGCTGAATACATACTGGAAATGCAGCAAAAGATGTTTGGCAGCAAACAGCTGAATAAATACTGGAAATGCTGCCCATGATGTATAAGTGCACAGAGCGGAATACATAGTCTAAATGCAGCCCATGATGTATAACTGCACAGAGCTGAATACATACTGGAAGTGCAGCCCATGATGTATAGCTGCATAGATCTGAACACATACTGGAAATGCAGCCCATGATGCATAGCTCCACAGAACTGATTACATACTGGAAATGCAGCCCATGATGTATAGCTGCACACAGCTGAATACATCCTGTAAATGCAGCAAATGATGTATAGCAGCACAGAACTGAATACATACTGGTAATGCAGCGCATGATGTATAGCTGCACAGAACTGATTACATAGTGGAAATGCAGCAAACGAAGTGTAGCTCCAGACAGCTGAATACATACTGGAAATACCGCCCATGATGTATAGCTGCACAGAACTGAATACATACTGGAAAGGCAGACCATGATCTATAGCTGCACACAGCTAAATATATGCTGGAAAAACAGCCTATGATGTATAGCTGCACAGAGCTGAATACATACTGGAAATGCAGACCATGATGTATAGCTGCACAGCACTGAACATATCCTGGAAATGCAGCCCATGATTTATAGTTGTACAGAGCTGAATACATACTGGAAATGCAGCCCATGATGTTTGGCAGCACACAGCTGATTATATACTGGAAATGCAGCCCATGATGAATGACTGCACAGAGCTGAATACATACTGGAAGTGCAGCCCATGAAGTATAGCTGCACAGAGTTGAAGACATACTGGAAATACAGCCCCTGATGGATTGCTGCACAGAGCTGAAGACATACTGGAAATACAGCCCATGATGTATAGCTGCACAGCACTGAACACATCCTGGAAATGCAGACCATGATGGATAGCTGCACAGAGCTGAATACATACTGGAAAATCAGCCCATGATTTATTTCGGCACACAGCTGAATAAATACTGGAAATGCAGCTAATGATGTGTAGCTGCATAGAACTCAACACATCCTGGAATTGCAGACCATGATGGACAGCTGAGCAGAGCTGAATACATAACAAATGCAGCCCATGATGTATAGCTGCACAGAACTGATTACATAGTGGAAATGAATCCCATGAGGTATAGCTGCACAGAACTGAATACATACTGGAAAGGCAGACCATGATGTATAGCTGCACAGAACTGAATACATACAGGAAATGCAGCCCCTGATGGATAGCTACAGAGCTTAATACATACTGGAAATACAGCACGTGACGTATAGCAGCACACAGCAGAATATGTATTGGAAATTCAGTGCATTATGTGTAGCTGCACAGAGCTCAATACATACTAGAAAAGCAGACCATAATGTATAGCTGCAGAGCTGAATACATACTGGAAATGCAGCCCATGATGTATAGCTGCACACAGCTGAATGAATACTGGAAATGCAGCCCAGGATGTATAGCTGCACAGAGCTGAATACATACCGAATTGCACCCTGAGAAATAGCTGCACAAGCACTGAACATATCCTGGAAATACAACCCATGATGTATAGCTTCACAGAACTGAATACATACTGGAAATGCAGCCAATGATGTATAGATGCACAGCACTGAATACATACTAGAAATGCAGCCCATAATGTATAACTGCACACAGCTGAATGCATACTGGAAATGCAGCCCTTGATGTATAGCTGCACACAGGTGAATACATACTGGAATTGCAGCCCATGATGGAGAGCTGCACAGCAATGAATACATACTGGAAATGCAGCCCATGATGTGTAGCTGTTTAAAACTGAACACTTACAGAAATGTAGACCATGATGTATAGCCACACAGCTGAATACAAACTGGAAATGCAGCCCATGATGTTTTGCAGCGGAGCTGAATACATGGGAAATTCAGCCCATGATGTAGAGCTGCACAGAACTGAATATATACTGAAATACAGCCCATGATGTACAACTGCACAGGGTTGAATACATACTTTAAATGCAGCCCATGATGTAGAGCTGCACAGAGCTGAATACATTCTGGAAGTACAGCCCATGATGTATAGCTGCATAAGGCTGAACACATACAGGAAATGCAGCCCATAATGTATTGCTGCACACAGTTGAATACATAATGGAAATGCTGCCCATGATTTATAGCTGCATGGAACTGAATATATACTGGAAATGCAGCCCATGATGTATAAGTGCACAGAGCGGAATACATAGTCTAAATGCAGCCCATGATGTATAGCTGCACATAGCTGAATACATACTGGAAATGCAGCCATGATGTATAGCTGCACAGAACTGATTACATAGTGGAAAAGCAGCAAATGAAGTGTAGCTCACACAGCTGAATACATACTGGAAATGCAGCACATGATGTATAGCAGCACAGAACTGAACATATACTGGAAATGCAGCAAATGATGTATTTCAGCACACACACAATAAATACTGGAAATGCAGCCAATGATGATGTGTAGCTGCAAAAATTCAACACATCCTGGAATTGCAGACCATGATGGATAGTTGCGCAGAGCTGAATACATACTGGAAATGCAGCCACGATGTTAGGGCAGCACACAGCTGAATACATACTGGAAGGTGCACCCATGATGTATAGCTGCATAGATCTGAACACATACTGGAAATGCAGCCCATGATGTATAACTGCACACAGCTGAATGCATACAGAAATGCAGCCCATGATGTATAGCTGCAGAGAACTGATTACATACTGGAAATGCAGCCCATGATGTATAGCACAGAACTGATTACATACTGGAAATGCAGCAAAAAAAGTGTAGCTCCACACAGCTGAATACATACTGGAAATGCAGCCCGTGATGTATTTCGGCACACAGCTGAATAAATACTGGAAATGCAGCCAATGATGTGTAGCTGCAAAGAACTCAACACATCCTGGAATTGCAGACCATGATGGATAGCTGCGCAGAGCTGCATACATACTGGTAATGCAGTCCATGATGTATTGCTGCACAGAACTGATTACATAGTGGAAATGCAGCAAACGAAGTGTATCTAAACACAGCTGAAAACATACTGGAAATGAATCCCATGAAGTATAGCTGCACAGAACTGAATACATACTGGAAAGGCAGACCATGATGTATAGCTGCACACAGCTGAATACATACTGGAAGTACAGCCCATGATGTATAGCTGCACAGAGCTAAATACATACTGGAAATGAAGACCATGACGTATAGCTGCACAGAGCTGAATACATACAGAAATGCAGCATATGATGTATAGCTGCACACAGCAGAATATGTATTGGAAATGCAGTGCATGATGTGTAGCTGCACAGAGCTGAATACATACTGGAAAAGCAGCCCATGATGTATTGCTGCACATAGCTGAATACATACTGGAAATGCAACCCCTGATGGAAATCTGCACAGAGCTGAAGACATACTGGAAATACAGCCCATGATGTATAGCTGCACAGCACTGAACACATCCTGGAAATGCAGACCATGATGGATAGCTGCACAGAGGAATACATACGGAAATACAGCCCATGATTTATTTTGGCACACAGCTGAATAATTACTGGAAGTGCAGCCCATGATGTATAGCTGCATAAATCTGAACACATACTGGAAATGCAGCCCAAGATGTATAGCTGCACACAGCTGAATACATACAGAAATGCAGCCCATAATATATAGCTGCATAGAGCTGAACACATACTGAAATGCAGCCCATGATCTATAGTTGTACAGAGCTGAATACATTCTGAAATGCAGCAAAAGATGTTTGGCAGCAAACAGCTGAATAAATACTGGAAATGCTGCCCATGATGTATAAGTGCACAGAGCGGAATACATAGTCTAAATGCAGCCCATGATGTATAACTGCACAGAGCTGAATACATACTGGAAGTGCAGCCCATGATGTATAGCTGCATAGATCTGAACACATACTGGAAATGCAGCCCATGATGCATAGCTGCACAGAACTGATTACATACTGGAAATGCAGCCCATGATGTATAGCTGCACACAGCTGAATACATCCTGTAAATGCAGCAAATGATGTATAGCAGCACAGAACTGAATACATACTCGAAATGCAGCCCATGATGTATTTCGGCACACAGCTGAATAAATACTGGAAATGCAGCCAATGATGTGTAGCTGCATAGAACTCAACACATCCTGGAATTGCAGACCATGATGGAAAGCTGCGCATAGCTGAATTCATACTGGTAATGCAGTCCATGATGTATTGCTGCATAGAACTGAATACATACTGGAAAGGCAGACCATGATGTATAGCTGGACACAGCTGAATACATACAGGAAAAACAGTCTATGATGTATAGCTGCACAGAGCTGAATACATACTCGAAATGCAGACCATGATGTATAGCTGCACAGAGCTTAATACATACTGGAAAAGCAGCACATGACGTATAGCTGCACACAGCAGAATACATATTGGAAATGCAGTGCATTATGTGTAGCTGCACAGAGTTGAATACATACTGGAAATGCAGCCCATGATGTATAGCTGCACAGAGCTCAATACATACTGGAAAAGCAAACCATAATGTATAGCTGCACAGCACTGAACATATCCTGGAAATACAGCCCACGAGGTATAGCTTCACAGAGCTGAATACATACTGGAAATGCAGCCAATGATGTATAGATGCACAGCACTGAATACATACTAGAAATGCAGCCCATAATGTATAACTGCACACAGCTGAATGCATACTGGAAATGCAGCCCTTGATGTATAGCTGCACAAAGGTGAATACATACTGGAAATGCAGCCCTTGATGTATAACTGCACACAGCTGAATGCATACTGGAAATGCAGCCCTTGATGTATAGCTGCACACAGCTGAATACATACTGGAAATGCAGACCATGATGTGTTGCAGCGCAGAGCTGAATACATACGGGAAATTCAGCTCATGATGTATAGCTGCACAGAACTGAATACATACTGGAAATTCAGCCCATGATGTACAACTGTACAGAGTTGAATACATACTTTAAATGCAGCCCATGATGTATAGCTGCACAGAGCTGAATACATACTGGAAGTACAGCCCATGATGTATAGCTGCACACAGATGAATACGTACTCGAAATGCAGCCCATAATGTATAGCTGCACTCAGCTGAATACATACTGGAAATACAGCCCATAATGTATTGCTGCACTCAGCTAAATATATACTGGAAATGCAGCCCATGATTTATAGCTGCACAGAACTGAATTAATACTGGAAATGCAGCCCATGATGTATAAGTGCACAGAGCGGAATACATAGTCTTAATGCAGCCCATGATGTATAGCTGCACAGAGCTGAATACATACTGGAAGTGCAGCCCATGATATGTAGCTGCATAAATCTGAACACGTACTGGAAATGCAGCCCATAATGTATAGCTGCATAGAGCTGAACACATACTGGAAATGCAGCCCATGATCTATAGTTGTACAGAACTGAATACATACTGGAAATGCAGCCCATGATGTTTGGCAGCACACAGCTGAAAATATACTGGAAATGCTGCCCATGATGTAAAAGTGCACAGAGCGGAATACATAGTCTAAATGCAGCCCATTATGTATAACTGCACAGAGCTGAATACATACTGGAAGTGCAGCCCATGAAGTATAGCTGCATAGATCTGAACACATACTGGAAATGCAGCCCATGATGTATAGATGCACACAGCTGAATACATACTGGAAGTGCAGCCCATGATGTATAGCTGAATAGATCTGAACACATACTGGAAATGCAGCCCATGATGTATTGCTGCACACAGCTGAATACATACTGGAAATGCAGCCCATGATGTATAGCTGCACAGAGACTGATTACATACTGGAAATGCAGCCCATGATGTATAAGCTGCACAGAACTGATTACATGGAAATACAGCCCATGATGTATAGCTGCACACAACTGAATACATACTAGAAATGCAGCCAATGATGTATAGCTACACAGCTGAATTCGTATTGGAAATGCAGCCCATGATGTATTGCTGCACAGAGTTGAATACATACTGGAAATGCAGACCACGATGTATAGCTGCACAGAGCTGAATACATACTGGAAATGCAGCCCATGATGTATAGCTGCACACAGCTGAATACATACTAGAAATGCAGCCCATGATGTAAAGCTGCACACAGCAGAATACATACTGGAAATACGGCACATGATGTATAGCTGCACAGAGCTGAATACATACTGGAATTGCAGCCCCTGAGGAATAGCTGCACAGCACTGAATATATCCTGGAAATACAGTCATGATGTATAAGTTTCAGAGCTGAATCCATACTGAAATGCATAATGATGTATAGATGCACAGCACTGAATACATACTAGTAATGACAGCCCATAATGGTATAACTGCACACAGCAGAATGCATACTGAAATGCAGCACTTGATGTATAGCTGCACACAGATGAATACATACTGAAATGCAGCCCATGATGTGAGCTGCATGCAATGAATACATACTGGAAATGCAGCCCATGATGTGTAGCTGTTTAAAGCTGAACACTTACAGGAAATGCAGACCATGATGTACAACTGCACAGAGTTGAATACATACTTTAAATACAGCCCATGATGAACAGCAGCACACAGCTGAATACATACTCGAAATGCAGCCCATGATGTGTTGCAGCACAGAGCTGAATACATATGGGAAATTCAGCCCATGATGTATAGCTGCACAGAACAGAATACATACTGGAAGTGCAGGCCATGATGTACAACTGCACAGAATTGAATACATACTTTAAATGCAGCCCATGATGTATAGCTGCACAGAGCTGAATACATACTGGAAATGCAGCCCATGATGTGTTGCAGCACAGAGCTGAATACATATGGGAAATTCAGCCCATGATGTATAGCTGCACAGAGCTGAATACATACTGGAAGTAAAGCACATGATGTATAGCTGCACACAGCGCAATACATACTGGAAATACAGCCATTGATGTGTAGCTGCATAGAACTGGCTACATACTGTAATTGCAGCCCAGGGTGTTTGGCTGCACACAGCTGAATACATACTAGAAATGCAGCCCATGATGTATAGATGCACTCAGCTAAATACATACTGAAATGCAGCCCATGATGTATAGCTGCACAGAGCTGAATACATACTGGAAATGCAGAACATGACGTATAGCTGCACAGAGCTGAATACATACAGAAATGCAGCACATGATGTATAGCTGCACACAGCAGAATATGTATTGGAAATGCAGTGCATGATGAGTAGCTGCACAGAGCTGAATACATACTGGAAAAGCAGCCCATGATGTATTGCTGCACACAGCTGAATATACTGGAAATGCAACCCCTGATGGATAGCTGCACAGAGCTGAAGACATACTGGAAATACAGCCCATGATGTATAGCTGCACAGCACTGAACACATCCTGGAAATGCAGACCATGATGGATAGCTGCACAGAGCTGAATACATACTGGAAATGCAGCCCATGATTTATTTCGGCACACAGCTGAATAATTACTGGAAGTGCAGCCCTTGATGTATAGCTGCATAATTCTGAACACATACTGGAAATGCAGCCCATGATGTATTGCTGCACACAGCTGAATACATACAGGAAATGCAGCCCATAATGTATAGCTGCATAGAGCTGAACACATACTGGAAATGCAGCCCATGATCTATAGTTGTACAGAGCTGAATACATACTGGAAATGCAGCACATGATGTTTGGCGGAACACAGCTGAATACATACGGGAAATGCTGCCCATGATGTATAAGTGCACAGAGCGGAATACATTGTCTAAATGCAGCCCATGATGTATAGCTGCATAGATCTGAACACATACGGGTAATGCAGCCCATGATGTATAGCTGCACAGAACTGATTACATACTGGAAATGCAGCCCATGATGTATAGCTGCACACAGCTAAATACATACTGTAAATGCAGCAAATGATGTATAGCAGCAGAGAACTGAATACATACTGGAAATGCAGCCCATGATGTATTTCAGCACACAGCTGAATAAATACTGTAAATGCAGCCAATGATGTGTAGCTGCATAGAACTGATTACATACCGGAAATGCAGCCCATGATGTATTTCTTCACACAGCTGAATACATACTGGAAATGCAGCACATGATGTATAGCAGCACAGAACTGAATACATACTGGAAATGCAGCCCATGATGTATTTCGGCACACAGCTGAATAAATACTGTAAATGCAGCCAATGATGTGTAGATGCATAGAACACAACACATCCTGGAACTGCAGACCATGATGGATAGCTGCGCATAGCTGAATACATACTGGTAATGCAGTCCATGATGTATAGCTGTACAGAGCTTAATACATACTGGTAAAACATCCTATGATGTATAGCTGCACAGAGCTGAATACATACTGGAAAGGCAGACCATGATGTATAGCTGCACAGAGCTTAATACATACTGGAAATGCAGCACATGACGTATAGCTGGACACAGCAGAATATATATTGGAAATGCAGTGCATTATGTGTAGCTGCACAGAGTTGAATACAAACTGGAAATGCAGCCCATGATGTATAGCTGCACAGAGCTAAATACATACTGGAAAAGCAGACCATAATGTATAGCTGCACAGCACTGATCATATCCTAGAAATACAGCCCATGAGGTATAGCTTCACAGAGCTGAATACATACTGGAAATGCAGCCAATGATGTATAGATGCACAGCACTGAATACATACTAGAAATGCAGCCCATAATGTATAACTGCACACAGCTGAATGCATACTGGAAATGCAGCCCTTGATGTATAGCTGCACACAGGTGAATACATACTTTAAATGCAGCCCATGATGTAGAGTTGCACAGCAAAGAATACATACTGGAAATGCAGCCCATGATGTGTAGCTGTTTAAAGCTGAACACTTACAGGAAATGCAGCCCACGATGTATAGCTGCACACAGCAGAATACAAGCTGGATTTGCAACCCACGATGAGTTGCAGCGCAGAGCTGAATATATACTGGAAATTCAGCCCCTGATGTATAGCTGCTCAGAACTGAATATATACTTTAAATGCAGCCCATGATATACAGCAGCACACAGCTGAATACATACTGGAAATGCAGCCAATGATGTGTTGCAGCACAGAGCAGTATACATACGGGAAATTCAGCCCATGATGTCTAGCTGCACAGAACTGAATACATACTGGAAATGCAGCCCATGATGTACAACTGTACAGAGTTGAATACATACTTTAAATACAGCGCATGATGTATAACTGCACAGAGCTGAATACATACAGGAAGTACAGCCCATGATGTATAGCTGCACAGAGCTGAATACATACAGGAAATGCAGCCCATAATGTATAGCTGCACTCAGCTGAATACATACTGGAAATTCAGCCCATAATGTATTGCTGCACTCAGCTAAATACATACTGGAAATGCAGCCCATGATATTTGGCAGCACACAGTTGAATACATACTGGAAATGCTGCCCACGATTTATAGCTGCACAGAACTGAATTAATACTGGAAATGCAGCCCATGATGTTTGGCAGCACACAGCTGAAAATATACTGGAAATGCTGCCCATGATGTAAAAGTGCACAGAGCGGAATACATAGTCTAAATGAAGCCCATTATGTATAACTGCACAGAGCTGAATACATACTGGAAGTGCAGCCGATGACGTATAGCTGCATAGATCTGTACACATACTGGAAATGCAGCCCATGATGTATAGATGCACACAGCTGAATACATACTGGAAGTGCAGCCCATGATGTATAGCTGAATAGATCTGAACACATACTGGAAATGCAGCCCATGATGTACAGCTGCACACAGCTGAATACATACTGGAAATGCAGCCCATGATGTATAGCTGCACAGAACTGATTACATACTGGAAATGCAGCCCATGATGTATAGCTGCACAGAACTGATTACATACTGGAAATACAGCCCATGATGTATAGCTGCACACAGCTGAATACATACTGGAAATGCAGCCAATGATGTATAGCTGCACACAGCTGAATACGTATTGGAAATGCAGCCCATGATGTATAGCTGCACACAGCTGAATACATACTGGAAATGCAGCCCATGATGTTTGGCAGCAGACAGCTGAATATATACTGGAAATGCTGCCCATGATGTATAAGTGCACAGAGCGGAATACATAGTCTAAATGCAGCCCATTATGTATAACTGCACATAGCTGATTACATACTGGAAGTGCTGTCCATGAAGTATAGCTGCATAGATCTGAACACATACTGGAAATGCAGCCCATGATGTATAGCTGCACACAGCTGAATACATACTGGAAGTGCAGCCCATGATGTATAGCTGAATAGATCTGAACACATACTGGAAATGAACCCCATGAAGTATAACTGCACACAGCTGAATACATACTGGAAATACAGCCCATGATGTATAGCTGCACAGAACTGATTACATACTGGAAATGCAGCCCATGATGTATAACTGCACACAGCTGAATACATACTGGAAATACAGCCCATGATGTATAGCTGCACAGAACTGATTACATACTGGAAATGCAGCTCATGATGTATTTCTTCACACAGCTGAATACATACTGGAAATACTGCCCATGATGAATAGCTGCAGAGAACTGATTACATACTGGAAATGCAGCCAATGATGTATAGCTGCACACAGCTGAATACATACTGGAAATGCAGCACATGATGTATAGCAGCACAGAACTGAATACATACTGGAAATGCAGCCCATGGTGTATTGCTGCACAGAGCTGAATACATACTGGAAATGCAGCCCATATTGTATTTTGGCACACAACTGAATAAATACTGGAAATGCAGCCAATGATGTGCAGCTGCAGAGAACTGATTACGTACTGGAAATGCAGCCAATGTTGTATAGCTCCACACAGCTGAATACATACTGGAAATACCGCCCATGATGTAATGCTGGACACAGCAGAATACATACTGGAAATACGGCACATGATGTATAGCTGCAAAGAGCTGAATACATACTGGAATTGCAGCCCATGAGGATAGCTGCACAGCACTGAACATATCCTGGAAATGCAGCCCATGATGTATAGCTGCACAGAGCTGAAAACATACTGGAAGTGCAGCCAATGATGTGTACCTGCACAGAACTGAATACATACTGGAAATGCAGCCCATGATGTATAACTACGCACAGCTGAATACATACTTTAAATGCAGCCCATGATGTATAGCTGCACAGAGCTGAATACATACTGGAAGTGCAGCCCAATATGTATAGCTGCATAGAGCTGAACATATACTGGAAATGCAGCACATGATGTACAGCTGCACGCATCTGAATACATACTGGAAATACAGCCCGTGATGTATAGAAGCATAGAGCTCAATACATACTGGAAATGCAGCCCATGATGTATTTCGGCACACAGCTGAATAAATACTGTAAATGCAGCCATTGATGTGTAGCTGCACAGAACTGGCCTACATACTGGAATAGCAGCCCATGATGTTTGGCAGCACACAGCTGAATACATACTAGAATTGCAGCCCATGATGTATAGATGCATTCAGCTAAATACATACTTGAAATGCAGCCCATGATGTTTGGCAGCACACAGCTGAATACATACTGGAAATGCAGCCGATGATTTATAGCTGCACAGAACTGAATACATACTGGAAAGACTGCCCATGATGTTTAACTGCACAGAGCTGAATACATAGTCTAAATACAGCCCATGATGTATTGCTGCACAGAGCTGATTATATACTGGAAATGCAGCCAATGATGTGTAGCTGCATACAGCTGAATACCTACTGGAAATACAGCCCATGATGTTTGGCTGCATAAGGCTGAATACACACAGGAAAAGCAGCCCATCATGCATTTCTGCACACAGCTGAATAAATACTGGAAATGCTGCCAATGATATGTAGCAGCATAGAACTCAACATATCCTGGAAATGCAGACCATGATGGATAGCTGCACAGCGCTGAATACATACTGGAAATGCAGACCATGATGTATAGCTGCACAGCACTGAATACATACTGGAAATGCAGCCCATGATGTATTTCTTCACACAGATGAATCCATACTGGAAATACAGCATATGATGAATAGCTGCCCAGAACTGATTACGTACTCGAAATGCAGCCCATGATGAATAGCTGCACAGAACTGAATGCATACTGGAAATTCAGCCCATGATGTATTACTGCACACAGCTGAATCATACTGGAAATGCAGCCCCTGATGGATAGCTGGACAGAGCTGAAGGCATACTGGAAATACAGCCTATGATGTATAGCTGCACAGCACTGAACACATCCTGGAAATGCAGACCATGATGGATAGCTGCACAGAGATGAAATACATACTGGAAATGCAGCCCATGATTTATTTCATCACACAGCTGAATAAATACTGGAAATGCAGCCAATGATTAGTAGCTGCTTAGAACTCAACACATCCTGGAATTGCAGACCATGATGGACAGCAGCGCAGAGCTGAATACATACTGGTAATGCAGTCCATGATGTATTGATGCACAGAACTGATTACATAGTGGAAATGAATCCCATGAAGTACAGATGCACAGAACTGAATACATACTGGAAAGGCAGAACATGATGTATAGCTGCACACAGCTGAATACATACTGGAAAAACACCCAATGATGTATAGCTGCACAGAGCTGAATACATACCATAAATGCAGACCATGATGTTTAGCTGCACAGAGCTTATACATACTGAAATGCAGCACAAGATGTATAGCTGCACACAGCAGAATATATATTGAAAATGCAGTGCATTATGTGAAGCTGCACAGAGTTGAATACATACTGGAAATGCAGCCCATGATGTATAGCTGCACAGAGCTCAATACATACTGGAAAAGCAGACCATGATGTATAGCTGCACAGAGCTGAATACATACTTGAAATGCAGCCCATGATGTAAAGCTGCACACAGCAGAATACATACTGGAAATACAGCACATGATGTATAGCTGCACAGAGCTGAATACATACTGGAATTGCAGCCCCTGAGGAATAGCTGCACAGCACTGAACATATCCTGGAAATACAGCCCATGATGTCTAGCTTCACAGAGCTGAATCCATACTGGAAATGCAGCCAATGATGTATAGCTGCACACAGCTGAATGCATACTGGAAATGCAGCCCTTGATGTATAGCTGCACACAGATGAATACATACTGGAAATGCAGCCCATGATGTAGAGCTGCACAGCAAAGAATACATACTGGAAATGCAGCCCATGATGTGTAGCTGTTTAAAGCTGAACACTTACAGGAAATGCAGACCATGATGTATAGCTGCACACAGCTGAATACATACTGGAAATGCAGCCCATGATGTGTTGCAGCGCAGAGCTGAACACATATGGGAAATTCAGCCCATGATGTATAGCTGCACAGAACTGAATACATACCGGAAGTGCAGCCCATGATGTACAACTGCACAGAGTTGAATACATACTTTAAATGCAGCCCATGATGTATAGCTGCACAGAGCTGAATACATACTGGAAGTACAGCCAATGATGTAATGCTGCATAAGGCTGATCACATACAGGAAATGCAGCCTATGATGTATAGCTGCACACAGCTGAATACATCCTAGAAATGCAGCCGATGATGTATTGCTGCACTCAGCTAAATATATACTGGAAATGCAGCCCATGATGTTTGGCAGCACACAGTTGAATACATACTGGAAATGCTGCCAATGATTTATAGCTGCACAGAACTGAATATATACTGGAAATTCAGCCCATGATGTATAATTGCAAAGAGCAGCATACATAGTCTAAATGCAGCCCATGATGTATAGCTGCACAAAGCTGAATACAAACTGGAAGTGCAACCCATGATGTATAGCTGCACACAGCTGAATACATCCTAGAAATGCATCCCATGATTTATAGCTGCATATATCTGAACATGTACTGGAAATGCAACCCATGATGTATAGCTGCACACAGCTGAATACATACAGGAAATGCAGCCCACGATGAATAAGTGCACAGAGCGGAATACATAGTCTAAATGCAGCCCATGATGTATAGCTGCATAGATCTGAACACATACTGGAAATGCAGCCCATGATGTATAGCTGCACAGAGCTGAATACATACTGGAAATGTAGCCCACGATGTATTTCTTCACACAGCTGAATACATACTGGAAATACAGCCCATGATGTATAGCTGCACAGAACTGATTACATACTGGAAATGCAGCCCATGATGTAGTTCTTCACACAGCTGAATACATACTCGAAATGCAGACCATGATGAATAGCTGCAGAGAACTGATTACATACTGGAAATGCAACCCATGATGTATAACTGCACAATGCTGAATACATACTGGAAATGCAGCACATGATGTATAGCAGCACAGATCTGAATACATACTGGAAATGCAGCCCATGATGTGTAGCTGCATAGAAATGATTACATAGTGGAAATGCAGCAAACGAAGTGTAGCTCCAGCCAGCTGAATACATACTGGAAATACAGCCCATAATGTAAAGCTGCACAGAACTGAATACTTACTGGAAATGAATCCCATGAAGTATAGCTGCACAGAACTGAATACATACTGGAATGGCAGACCATGATGTATAGCTGCACACAGCTGAATACTTACTGGAAATGTAGCCCATGATGTATAGCTGCACAGAGCTGAATACATACTGGAAATGCAGCCCATGATGTAAAGCTGGACACAGCAGAATATATATTGGAAATGCAGTGCATGATGTGTAGCTGCACAGAGCTGAATACATACTGGAATTGCAGCCCATGAGGAATAGCCGCACAGCACTTAACATATCCTGGAAATGCAGGCCATGATGTATAGCTTCACAGAGATGAATACATACTGGAAATACAGCCAATGATATATAGATGCATAGAGCGGAATACTTACTGGGAATGCAGACCATGATGTATGGATGCACAGCACTGAATACATACTAGAAATGCAGCCCAAAATGTATAGCTGCACACAGCTGAATGCATTCTGGAAATGCAGCCCATGATGTATAGCTGCACTCAGCTGAATACATACTGGAAATGCAGCCCATAATGTATAGCTGCACACAGCTGAATACATACTGGAAATGCAGCCCATGATGTATAGCTGCACAGAGCTGAAAACATACTGGAAGTGCAGCCAATGATGTGTAGCTCTGAAGAACTGAATACATACTGGAAATGCAGCCCATGATGTATAACTGCACAGAGCTGAATACATACTTTAAATGAGGCCCATGATGTATAGCTGCACTGAGCTGAATACATACTGGAAGTGCAGCACATGATGTATAGCTGTATAGAGCTGAACATATACTGGAAATGCTTCCCATGATGTATAGCTGACCACAGCTGAATACATACTGGAAATGCAGCCCGTGATGTATAGCTGCACAGAGATAAATGCATACTGGAAATACAGCTCGTGATGTATAGCTGCATAGAGCTCAATACATACTGGAAATGAAGCGCATGATTTATAGCTGCACACAGCTCAATACATACTGGAAGTGCAGCCATTGATGTGTAGCTGCATAGAACTGGCTACATACTGTAATTGCAGCCCATGATGTTTGGCTGCACACAGCTGAATACATACTAGAAAAGCAGCCCATGATGTATAGATGCACTCAGCTAAATACATACTGAAATGCAGCCCGTGATGTTTGGCAGCACACAACTGAATTCATACTGGAAATGCAGCCCATTATTTATAGCTGCACAGAACTGAATACATACTGGAGCGGCAGACCATGATGTTGAACTGCACAGAGCAGAATATATACTGGAAGTGCAGCCCATTATGAATAGCTGCATAGAGCTGAACGCATACTGGAAATGCAGCCCATTATGTATAGCTGCATAGAGCTGAACACATACTGGAAATGCAACCCTTGATGTATAGCTGCATAGAGCTGAACACATACTGGAAATGCAGCCCATGATCTACAGCTGCACTCAGCAGAATACAAGCTGGAAATGCAGCCCATGATGTATAGCTACTCAGAACTAAATACATGCCGGAAATGCAACCCACGATGTATAGTTGTACAACACTGAACATATCCTGAAAGTTCAGACCATGATGTTTGGCTGCACACTGCTGAATACATACTGGAAGTGCAGCCCATGACGTATAGCTGCATAGATCTGTACACATACTGGAAATGCAGCCCATGATGTATAGATGCACACAGCTGAATACATACTGGAAGTGCAGCCCATGATGTATAGCTGAATAGATCTGAACACATACTGGAAATGCAGCCCATGATGTACAGCTGCACACAGCTGAATACATACTGGAAATGCAGCCCATGATGTATAGCTGCACAGAACTGATTTTATACTGGAAATACAGCCCATGATGTATAGCTGCACAGAGACGGTTACATACTGGAAGCCAGCCCGATGATGTATAGCTGCACACAGCTGAATACATACTGGAAATGCAGCCAATGATGTATAGCTGCACACAGCTGAATACGTATTGGAAATGCAGCCCATGATGTATAGCTGCACACAGCTGAATACATACTGGAAATGCAGCCCATGATGTTTGGCAGCAGACAGCTGAATATATACTGGAAATGCTGCCCATGATGTATAAGTGCACAGAGCGGAATACATAGTCTAAATGCAGCCCATTATGTATAACTGCACAGAGCTGATTACATACTGGAAGTGCAGTCCATGAAGTATAGCTGCATAGATCTGAACACATACTGGAAATGCAGCCCATGATGTATAGCTGCACACAGCTGAATACATACTGGAAGTGCAGCCCATGATGTATAGCTGAATAGATCTGAACACATACTGGAAATGAACCCCATGAAGTATAACTGCACACAGCTGAATACATACTGGAAATACAGCCCATGATGTATAGCTGCACAGAACTGATTACATACTGGAAATGCAGCCCATGATGTATAACTGCACACAGCTGAATACATACTGGAAATACAGCCCATGATGTATAGCTGCACAGAACTGATTACATACTGGAAATGCAGCTCATGATGTATTTCTTCACACAGCTGAATACATACTGGAAATACTGCCCATGATGAATAGCTGCAGAGAACTGATTACATACTGGAAATGCAGCCAATGATGTATAGCTGCACACAGCTGAATACATACTGGAAATGCAGCACATGATGTATAGCAGCACAGAACTGAATACATACTGGAAATGCAGCCCATGGTGTATTGCTGCACAGAGCTGAATACATACTGGAAATGCAGCCCATATTGTATTTTGGCACACAGCTGAATAAATACTGGAAATGCAGCCAATGATGTGCAGCTGCAGAGAACTGATTACGTACTGGAAATGCAGCCAATGTTGTATAGCTCCACAGCTGAATACATACTGGAAATACCGCCCATGATGTAATGCTGGACACAGCAGAATACATACAGGAAATACGGCACATGATGTATAGCTGCAAAGAGCTGAATACATACTGGAATTGCAGCCCATGAGGATAGCTGCACAGCACTGAACATATCCTGGAAATGCAGCCCATGATGTATAGCTGCACAGAGCTGAAAACATACTGGAAGTGCAGCCAATGATGTGTACCTGCACAGAACTGAATACATACTGGAAATGCAGCCCATGATGTATAACTTCGCACAGCTGAATACATACTTTAAATGCAGCCCATGATGTATAGCTGCACAGAGCTGAATACATACTGGAAGTGCAGCCCAATATGTATAGCTGCATAGAGCTGAACATATACTGGAAATGCAGCATGATGTACAGCTGCACGCATCTGAATACATACTGGAAATACAGCCCGTGATGTATAGAACATAGAGCTCAATACATACTGGAAATGCAGCCCATGATGTATTTGGCACACAACTGAATAAATACTGTAAATGCAGCCATTGATGTGTAGCTGCACAGAACTGCCTACATACTGGAATAGCAGCCCATGATGTTTGGCAGCACAGAGCTGAATACATACTAGAATTGCAGCCCATGATGTATAGCATGCATCAGCTAAATACATACTTGAAATGCAGCCCATGATGTTTAACACACAGCTGAATACATACTGAAATGCAGCCCATGATTTATAGCTGCACAGAACTGAATACATACTGGAAAGACTGCCCATGATGTTTAACTGCACAGAGCTGAATACATAGTCTAAATACAGCCCATGATGTATTGCTGCACAGAGCTGATTATATACTGAAATGCAGCCAATGATGTGTAGCTGCATACAGCTGAATACCTACTGGAAATACAGCCCTGATGTTTGGCTGCATAAGGCTGAATACACACAGGAAAGCAGCCCATCATGCATTTCTGCACACAACTGAATAAATACTGAAATGCTGCCAATGATATGTAGCAGCATAGAACTCAACATATCCTGGAAATGCAGACCATGATGGATAGCTGCACAGCGCTGAATACATACTGGAAATGCAGACCATGATGTATAGCTGCACAGCACTGAATACATACTGGAAATGCAGCCCATGATGTATTTCTTCACACAGATGAATCCATACTGGAAATACAGCATATGATGAATAGCTGCCCAGAACTGATTACGTACTGGAAATGCAGCCCATGATGAATAGCTGCACAGAACTGAATGCATACTGGAAATTCAGCCCATGATGTATTACTGCACACAGCTGAATCATACTGGAAATGCAGCCCCTGATGGATAGCTGGACAGAGCTGAAGGCATACTGGAAATACAGCCCATGATGTATAGCTGCACAGCACTGAACACATCCTGGAAATGCAGACCATGATGGATAGCTGCACAGAGATAAATACATACTGGAAATGCAGCCCATGATTTATTTCATCACACAGCTGAATAAATACTGGAAATGCAGCCAATGATTAGTAGCTGCTTAGAACTCAACACATCCTGGAATTGCAGACCATGATGGACAACAGCGCAGAGCTGAATACATACTGGTAATGCAGTCCATGATGTATTGATGCACAGAACTGATTACATAGTGGAAATGAATCCCATGAAGTACAGATGCACAGAACTGAATACATACTGGAAAGGCAGAACATGATGTATAGCTGCACACAGCTGAATACATACTGGAAAAACACCCAATGATGTATAGCTGCACAGAGCTGAATACATACCATAAATGCAGACCATGATGTTTAGCTGCACAGAGCTTAATACATACTGGAAATGCAGCACAAGATGTATAGCTGCACACAGCAGAATATATATTGAAAATGCAGTGCATTATGTGAAGCTGCACAGAGTTGAATACATACTGGAAATGCAGCCCATGATGTATAGCTGCACAGAGCTCAATACATACTGGAAAAGCAGACCATGATGTATAGCTGCACAGAGCTGAATACATACTTGAAATGCAGCCCATGATGTAAAGCTGCACACAGCAGAATACATACTGGAAATACAGCACATGATGTATAGCTGCACAGAGCTGAATACATACTGGAATTGCAGCCCCTGAGGAATAGCTGCACAGCACTGAACATATCCTGGAAATACAGCCCATGATGTCTAGCTTCACAGAGCTGAATCCATACTGGAAATGCAGCCAATGATGTATAGCTGCACACAGCTGAATGCATACTGAAATGCAGCCCTTGATGTATAGCTGCACACAGATGAATACATACTGGAAATGCAGCCCATGATGAGCTGCACACAAAGAATACATACTGAAATGCAGCCCATGATGTGTGTGTTTAAAGCTGAACACTTACAGGAAATGCAGACCATGATGTATAGCTGCACACAGCTGAATACATACTGGAAATGCAGCCCATGATGTGTTGCAGCGCAGAGCTGGAACACATATGGGAAATTCAGCCCATGATGTATAGCTGCACAGAACTGAATACATACCGAAGTGCAGCCCATGATGTCAACTGCACAGAGTTGAATACATACTTTAAATGCAGCCCATGATGTATAGCTGCACAGAGCTGAATACATACTGGAAGTACAGCCAATGATGTAATGCTGCATAAGGCTGATCACATACAGGAAATGCAGCCTATGATGTATAGCTGCACACAGCTGAATACATCCTAGAAATGCAGCCGATGATGTATGCTGCACTCAGCTAAATATATACTGGAAATGCAGCTTATGATGTTTGCAGCACACAGTTGAATACATACTGAAATGCTGCCAATGATTTATAGCTGCACAGAACTGATATATACTGGAAATGCAGCCCATGATGTATAATTGCAAAGAGCAGCATACATAGTCTAAATGCAGACAATGATGTATAGCTGCACAAAGCTGAATACAAACTGGAAGTGCAACCCATGATGTATAGCTGCACACAGCTGAATACATCCTAGAAATGCATCCCATGATTTATAGCTGCATATATCTGAACATGTACTGGAAATGCAACCCATGATGTATAGCTGCACACAGCTGAATACATACAGGAAATGCAGCCCACGATGAATAAGTGCACAGAGCGGAATACATAGTCTAAATGCAGCCCATGATGTATAGCTGCATAGATCTGAACACATACTGGAAATGCAGCCCATGATGTATAGCTGCACAGAGCTGAATACATACTGGAAATGTAGCCCACGATGTATTTCTTCACACAGCTGAATACATACTGGAAATACAGCCCATGATGTATAGCTGCACAGAACTGATTACATACTGGAAATGCAGCCCATGATGTAGTTCTTCACACAGCTGAATACATACTGGAAATGCAGACCATGATGAATAGCTGCAGAGAACTGATTACATACTGGAAATGCAACCCATGATGTATAACTGCACAATGCTGAATACATACTGGAAATGCAGCGAAAACATTCTGGAAATGCAGCCCATACGATGATAGATGCACAGAGCTGAATACATACTGGAAATGAAGCCCATGATGTATAGTTGCACACAGCTGAATACATACTGGAAATGCAGCAAATGAAGTTTAGCTGCACAGAACTGAATACATACAGGAATGGCAGAACATGATGTATAGCAGTACACAGCATATTACATACTGGAAATACAGCCCATGATGTATAGCTGCACAGAGCTGAATACAGACTGGAAATGCAGCCCATGAGGAATAGCTGCACAGCACTGAATACATTCTGGAAATGCAGACCAAGATGTATAGCTCCACAGCACTGAACATATCCTGGAAATGCAGCCCATGATGTATAGCTTCACAGAGCTGAAAACATACTGGGAATGCAGCCAATGATATATAGCTGCATACAGCGGAATACATACTGGAAATGCAGACCATGATGTATAGATGCACAGCACTGAATACATACTAGAAATGCTGCCCATAATGTAGTGCAGCACACAACTGAGTGCATACTAGAAATGCAGCCCATTAGATGTAGCTGCACACAGCTGAATGCATACTGGAAATGCAGCCCTTGATGTATTGCTGCACACAGGTGAATACATACTGGAAATGCAGCCCATGATGTAGAGCTGCACAGCATTGAATACATACTGGAAATGCAGCCCATGATGTATAGCTGCACAGCACTGAATACATTTTGGAAATGCAGACCAAGATGTATAGCTGCACAGCACTGAATACATACTGGAAATGCAGCACATTATGTATAACTGCGCAATGCAGAATGCATACTGGAAATACAACCCATGATGAATAGCTGCACAGATCTGAATACATAAAGGAAAGGCAGACCATGATGTACATCTGTACACAGCAGATTACATACTGGAAATACAGCCCATGACGTATAGCTGCTCAGAGCTGAATACATACTGGAAATGCAGCCCATGATGTATAGCTGCACACAGCATAATATATATTGGAAATGCACTGCATGAAGTGTAGCTGCACAGAGTTGAATACATACTGGAAATGCTGCCCAAGATATATAACTCCAAAGAGCTGAATACATACTGGAAAAGCAGACCAAGATGTATTGCTGCACATAGCTGAATACATACTGGAAAAACAGCCCATGATGAATAGCTGCGCAGAGCTGAATACATACTGGAAGTGCAGCCCATGAGGTAGCTGTGCAGCACTGAACATAGCCTGGAAATGAAGCCCATTATGTATAGCTGCACAGAGCTGAATACATACTGGAAATGCAGCACATGATGTAAAGCTGCACACAGCTGATTACATACTGGAAATGCAGCCCATGATGTACAGCTGCACAGAACTGAATACAAACCAGAAATGCAGCACATGATGTATAGCTGCACACAGCTGAATACATACCGGAAATGCATCCCATGATGTAGAGCTGCACAGCACTGAATACATACTGGAAATGTAGCCCATCATGTGTAGCTGCATATAGCTGAACACACACTGGAAATGCAGCACATGAAGTATAGCTGTTCATACCTGTATACATACTGGAAAGGCAGACCATGATGTATATGTGCACACAGCTGAATACATTCTGGAAATACAGCCCATGATGTATAGCTGCACAGAGCTGAATACGTACTGGAATAGCAGACCATGATGTATAGCTGCACACAACTGAAAACATACTGGAAATGCAGCTCATGATGTATAGCAGCACACAGCAGAATATATATTGGAAATGCATTGCATGATGTGTAGCTGCACAGAGATGAATACATAATGGAAATACAGCCCATGATGTATTGCTGCACAAAGCTGAATTCATAGTGGAATTGCAGCCCATGAGGCATAGCAGCACAACACTGAACATATCCTGTAAATGAAGCCCAGGATGTATAGCTGCACAGAGCAGAATACATACTGGAAATGCAACCAGTGATATGTAGCTGCATAGAGCTGAATACTTACTGGAAATGCAGACCATGATGTATAGTTGCACAGCACTGAATACATACTAGAAATACAGCCCAAAATGTATAGCTGCACACAGCTGAATTCATTCTGGAAATGCAGCCCATTATGTATAGCTGCACACAGCTGAATACATACTGGAATTGCAGCGCATGATGTAGAGCTGCACAGCATTAAATACATACTGGAAATGCAGCCCATGATGTGTAGCTGCATAGAGCTGAACACATACAGGAAATGCAGCCCTTGATGTATAGCTGCACACTGCTGAATACATACTTGAAATGCAGCCCATGATGTATAGCTGCACATAGCTGAATACATACTGGAAGTGCAGCCCATGATGTAGAGCTGCACAGAGCTGAATACAAACTGGATGTGCATCCAATGATGTGTAGCTGCATAGAGCATACTACATACTGGAAATGCTGCCCATGATCTTTGGCTGCACACAGCTGAATAGATACTGGAAATGCAGCCCATGATGTATAGCTGCACAGAGCAGAATACATGCTGGAATTGCAGCCCATGAGATAGCTGCACAGCACTGAACATACCCTGGAAATGAAGCCCATGATGTATTGCTGCACAGAGCTGAATACATACTGGAAATGCAGAAACTGATATGTAGCTGCATAGAGCTGAATACATGCTAGAAATGCAGCACATGATGTGTAGCTGCATAGATCTGAACACATACAGGAAATGCAGCCCATGATGTATAGCAGCACACAACGGAATACATACTGGAAATGCAGCCCATGATGTATAGCTGCACACAGCTGAATACATAAAGGAAATGCATTCCATGATGTATAGCTGCACAGAGCTGAAAACATACTGAAAGTGCAGCCAATGATGTCCAGCTGCGCAGAGTTGAATACATACGGGAAATGCACCCCATGATGTATAGCTGCACAGAACTGAATACATACTGGAAATGCAGCCCATGATGTATAGCTGCACAGAGCTTAATACATACTGGAAGTGCAGCCCATGATGTATAGCTGCATAGAGCTGAACATATACTGGAAATGCAGCCCATGATGTATAGCTGCACACAGCTGAATGCATACTGGAAATACAGCCCATGATGTATAGCTGCACAGAGCTCAATACATACTGGAAATGCAACGCATGATGTATAGCTGCACACAGCTGAATTCATACTGGAAATGCAGCCATTGATGTGTAGCTGCATAGAGCTGAATACATACTGGAAATGCAGCCCATGATTTATAGCTGCAGAGAAGTGAATACATTCTGGAAATGCAGCCCATGATGTATAATTGCATGGAGCTGAATACATAGTCTAAATGCAGCCCATGATGTTTAGCTGCACAGAGCTGAATACATACTGTAAGTGCAGCCCATGATGTATAGCTGCATAGATCTGAACACATAATGGAAATGCTGCCCATGATGTATAGCTGCACACAGCCGAATACATACTGGAAATGCAGCACCATGATGTATAGCTGCACAGAGCTGAACAAATAGTGGAAATGCAGCCCATGATGTACAGTTGCACAGAGCTGAACACATACCGGAAATGCAGCCCATGATGTATTGCTGCACTCAGCAGATTACATGTTAGAAATGCAACCCATGATGGACAGCTGCACTCATCTTAAAAGATACTTTAAATGCAACCCATGATGTGTTGCTGTGCAGAGCTGAATACATATGGGAAATGCAGCCCATGACGTATAGCTGCACAGAACTGAATACATACTGGAAATGCAGCCCATGATATACAACTGCACAGAGCTGAATACACACTTTAAATGCAGCCCATGATGTATAGCTGCACAGAGCTGAATACATACTGGAAACGCAGCCAAAGATGTTTAGCAGCACACAGCTGAATACATACTGGAAATGCTGCCCATGATTTATAGCTGCGCAGAGCTGAATACATCCTGGAAATGCAGCCCTTGATGTAAAAGTGCACAGCGCAGAATACATAGTCTAAATGCAGCCCATGATGTAAAGCTGCAAAGAGCTGAATACATATTGGAAGTGCAGCCCATGATGTATAGCTGCAGAGATCTGAACACATACTGGAAATGCAGCCCATGATGTATTTCTTCACACAGCTGAATACATACTGGAAAGAAAGCCCATGGTCAATAGCTGCACAGAACTGATTACATACTGGAAATGCAGCCCATGATGTATAGCTGCACACAGCTAAATACATACTGGAAATGCAGCCCATGATGTATTGCTGCACACAGCTGAATACATACCGGAAATGCAGCCCCTGATGGATAGCTGCACAGAGCTGAAGACATACTGAGAATACAGCCCAACATGTATAGCTGCACAGCACTGAACACATCCTGGTAATGCAGCCCATGATGTATAGCTGCACAGAACTGATTACATAGTGGAAATGCAGCCCACGAATTATAGCTGCACACAGCTGAATACATTCTGGAAATACCGTCCATGATGTATAGCTGCACACAGCTGAATACATTCTGAAAATACAGCCCATGATGAATAGCTGCACAAAACTGAATACATACTGGAAATTAATCCCATGAAGTATAGCTGCACAGAACTGAATACATAATGGAAATACAGCCTATGACGTATTGCTGCCCAGAGATGAATACATACTGGAAATGCAGCACATGACACACAGCTGCACACAGCAGAATATATATTGGAAATGCAGTGCATGATGTGTAGCTACACAGAGTTGAATACATACTGGAAATGCAGCCCATGATGTATAGCTGCAGAGAGCTGAACACATACTGGAAATACAGCCCATGATGTACAGCTGGAGAGAGCTGAACACATACTGGAAATGCAGAACATGATGTATAGCTGCACACAGCTGAATACATACTAGAAATGCAGCACATGATGTAGAAATGCACACAGCAGAATACAAATAGGAAATACAGCACATGATGTATAGCTGCACAGAGCTGAATACATACTGGAATTGCAGCCCATGAGGAATAGCCGCACAGCACTGAGCATATCCTGGAATTGCAGCCCATGATGTATTGCTTCAGAGAGCTGAATACATACTGGAACTGCAGCCCATGATGTATAGCTGCACACAGCTGAATGCATACTGGAAATGCCGCCCATGATGTATATCTGCATAGAGCTTAACACATACAGGAAATGCAGCCAATGATATGTAGCTGCATAGAGCTGAATACATACCGAAATGCAGACCATGATGTATAGCTGCACACAGCTGAATGCATACTGGAAATGCAGCCCATGATGTATAGCTGCACAGACCTGAATACATTCTGGAAATGTACCCATGAAGTATAGCTGCACAGACCTGAATACATTCTGGAAATGCAGGCCATGATGTATAGCTGCACACAGCTGAAAACATACTGGAAATGCAGCCCATGATGTATAGCTGCACACTGCAGAATATATATTGGAAATGCATTGCATGATGTGTAGCTGCACAGAGTTGAATACATACTGTAAATGCAGCACATGATGTATAGCTGCATAGAGCTGAATACGTACTGGAAAAGCAGACCTTGATGTGTAGCTGCTCAGAGCTGAATACATACTGGAAATGCAGCCCATGATGTATAGCTGCACAGAACTGAATACATACTGGCAGTGCAGCCCATGATGTATAGCTGCACACAGCTGAATACATAATGGAAATGCAGCCCATGATGTGTAGCTGCACAGCACTGAATACATACTGGAAATGCAGCCCATGATGTGTAGCTGCATAGAGCTGAACACATACTAGAAATGCAGTCCATGATGTATAGCTGCACACACCTGAATACATACTGGAAATGCAACCCATGATGTATAGCTGCACACAGCTGAATAAATCCTGGAAATACAGCCCATGATGTATAGCTGCACAGAGCTGAATACATACTAGAATAGCAGACCATGAGGTATAGCTGAAAAGCACTGAACATGTCCTGGAAATACAGCCCATGATATATAGCTGCATAGAGCAGAACACATACTGGAAATGCAGCCCATGATGTACAACTGGAAACAGCTGAATACATACTGAAAATGCAGCCCATGAAGTATAGCTACTCACAACTGAATACATACTGGAAATGCAACACATGATGTATAGCTGCACAGCACTGAACTGATCCTGGAAATACAGCCCATGATGTTTGGCTGCACACTGCCGAATACATACTGGAAATGCAGCCCATGATGTATAGCTGCACACAGCTGAATACATACTGGAATTGCTGCCCTTGATGTATAGCTGCACAGAGCTGAATACGTACTGGAATAGCAGACCATGATGTATAGCTGCACACAACTGAAAACATACTGGAAATGCAGCTCATGATGTATAGCAGCACACAGCAGAATATATATTGGAAATGCATTGCATGATGTGTAGCTGCACAGAGATGAATACATAATGGAAATACAGCCCATGATGTATAGCTGCACAAAGCTGAATACATACTAGAATAGCAGACCATGAGGTATAGCTGAAAAGCACTGAACATGTCCTGGAAATACAGCCCATGATATATAGCTGCATAGAGCAGAACACATACTGGAAATGCAGCCCATGATGTACAACTGGAAACAGCTGAATACATACTGGAAATGCAGCCCATGAAGTATAGCTACTCACAACTGAATACATACTGGAAATGCAACACATGATGTATAGCTGCACAGCACTGAACTGATCCTGGAAATGCAGCCCATGATGTTTGGCTGCACACTGCCGAATACATACTGGAAATGCAGCCCATGATGTATAGCTGCACACAGCTGAATACATACTGGAATTGCTGCCCTTGATGTATAGCTGCACAGAGCTGAATACGTACTGGAATAGCAGACCATGATGTATAGCTGCACACAGCTGAATTCATACTGGAAATGCAGCCCATGATGTAAGCTGCACACAGCTAAATAGAAACTGGAAATGTAGCCCATGATGTATAACTGCACAGAGTAAAATACCTACTCAAAATGCAGCCCATGTTGTATAGCTGCACACAGCAGAATGCATGCTGGAAATCCAGCCAATGATGTGTAGCTGCATACAGGTGAACACATACTGGAAATGCACCCCATGATATTTGACTGTACACAGCTGAATACATACTGGAAATGCAACCCATGCTGTACACCTACGCACAGCTGAATACATACTGGAAATGCAGCCTTTGATGTATAGCTACTCAGAACTGAATACAATCCAGAAATGCAACCAATGATGTATAGCGGGACAGCGCTGAACATATCTTGGAAATGCAGCCTATGATGTTTCTCTGCACACTGCCGAATACATACTGGAAATGCAGCCAATGATGTATAGCTGCACACAGCTGAATACATACTGGAAATGCAGCCAATGTGTAGCTGCATAGAGCTGAATACATACTATAATTGCAGCCCATGATGTTTGGCTGCACACAGCAGAATATATACTGGAAATGCAGCTCTTGATGTATAACTGTACAGAGCTGAATACATGCACTAAATGCAGCACGTGATGTATAGCTGCACAGAACTGAATAAATACTGGAAATGCAGCCCATGATGTATAACTTCACAGAGCTCAATACGTACTCTAATTGCAGCCCATGATGTATAGCAGCATTAAGCTGAATGCATACTGGAAGTGCAGCTCATGATGTATAGCTGCATAGTGCTGAACACATACTGGAAATACAGCCCATGATGTATAGCTGCATAGAGCTGAACACATACTGGAAATGTAGCCCATGATGTATAGCTGCATAGAGCTGAACACATACTGGAAATGCAGCCCATGATGTATAGTAGCACAGGGGTAAACACTTACTGGAAATGCTGCCCATGATGTATAACTGCACAGCACTGAACATATCCTGGAAATGCAGCCAATGAAGTTTGGCTGCACACTGCCGATTACATACTGGAAATGCAGCCCATGATGTATAGCTGCACACAGGTGAATACATACTGAAAATGCAGCCCAAGATGTAGAGCAGCACAGCACTGAATACATACTGGAAATGCAGCCAATCATGTATAGGTGCACAGAGCAAAATACATACGGGAAATGCAGCCCATGATGTATAGCTGCACACAGCTGATTACATACTGAAAATGCAGCCCATGATGTATAGCTGCACACAGCTGAATGCATACTGGAAATGCAGCCCATGATGTAAGCTGCACACAGCTAAATACATACTGGAAATGCAGCCCATGATGTATATCTGCACAGAGTAAAGTACCTACTCGAAATGCAGCCCATGTTTTATAGCTGCACACAGTAGAATGCATACTGGAAATGCAGCCAATGATGTGTAGCTGCATAGAGCTGAACACATACTGGAAACGCAGCCCATTTTCTATAGCTGCACACAGCTGAAAACTTACTGTAAATGCAGCCCATGATTTATAGCTGCATAGAGCTGAACACACACTGGAAAGGCAGCCCATGATGTATTGCTGAATACAGGTGAACATATACTGGAAATGCAGCCCATGATGTGTTGCTGCACCAAGCTGAATACATACGAGAAATTGCTGCCCATGATGTATAGCTGCACAGAACTGAATACATACTGCAAATGCAGCCCATGATGTATAGCTGCACACAGCTGAATACATACTGAAAATACAGCCCATGATGTATAGCAGCAAAGAGCTAAATTCATATTGGAAATGCAGCCCATGATGTATAGCTGCATAGAACTGAACATATACTGGAAATGTAGCCCATGATGTATAGCTGCACACAGATGAATACATACAGGAAATGCAGCACATGTTGTATAGCTGCACAAAGCAGAATGCACTCTGGAAATGCAGCCCATGATGTGTTGCTGCGCAGAGCTGAATACATATAGGAAATGCAGCCCATGATGTATAGCTGCACAGAAATGAATCCATACAGGAAACGGAGCTCATGATGTATAACTGCACTCAGCTAAATACATACTGGAAATGCAGCCCATGATGTGTTGCTGCGCAGAGCTGAATACATATGGGAAATGCAGCCAATGATGTATAGCTGCACAGGACTGAATCCATACTGGAAACACAGCTCACGATGTATAACTGCACAGAGCTGAATACATACCGTAAATGCAGCCCAAGATGTGTAGCTGAATAGAGCTGAACACATACTGGAAATGCAGCCAATTTTCTATAGCTGCACACAGCTGAAAACATACTGTAAATTCAGCCCATGTTTTATAGCTGCATATAGCTGAACACACACTGGAAAGGCAGCCCATGTTGTATAGCTGCACACAGTTGAATACATACTGGAAATGCAGCCCATGATATGTTGCTGCGCTGAGCTGAATACATACGGGAAATGCAGCCCATAATGTATAACTGCAAAGAGCTGAATACATACTCTAAATGCAGCCCATGATGTATAGCTGCACAAAGCTGAATACATACTGGAAGTGCAGCCCATGATGTATAGCTGCAGTTGAACACATACTGGAAATGCAGCCCATGATGTATAGTTGCACAGAGCTGAACACATACTGGAAATGCAACCCATGATGTACACCTACACACAGCTGAATACATACTGGAAATGCAGCCTTTGATGTATAGCTACTCAGAACTGAATACAATCAAAAAATGCAACACATGATGTATAGCTGGACAGCGCTGAACATATCTTGGAAATGCAGTCTATGATGTTTCTCTGCACACTGCCGAATACATACTGGAAATGCAGCCAATGATGTATAGCTGCACACAGCTGAATACACACTCTAAATGCAGCCCGTGATGTATAGCTGCACAGACCTGAATACATACTGGAAATGCAGCACATGATGTATAGCTGCATAGAGCTGAACACATACTGGAAATGCAGCCCATGTTGCATAGCTGCACACCGCTGAATACATATGCAGGAAATGGCCCATAATGTATAGCTGCAAAGAACTGAACACATACACAAATCACGGCTCATGATGTACAGCTGCACACAGCTTAATACATTCTGAAATGTATCCGACTATGTGTTGCTCGCAGAGCTGAATATATACAGTAAATGCAGCCCATGATGTATAGCTGCACAGAGCTCAATATGTACTCTAATTGCAGTCCATGATGTACAGCTGCATTGAGCTGAATACATACTGGAAGTGCAGCCCATGATGTATTAGCTACCTAGAGCTGAACACATACTGAAATGCAGCCCATGATGTATAGTTAAACAGAGCTGAACACATACTGGAAATGCAGCCCATGATATATAGCTGCATAGAGCTGAACACATACTGGAAATACAGCCCATGATGTACAACTGGAAACAGCTGAATACATACTGGAAATGCAGCCCATGAAGTATAGCTACTCACAACTGAATACATACTGGAAATGCAACACATGATGTATAGCTGCACAGCACTGAACTGATCCAGGAAATGCAGCCCATGATGTTTGGCTGCACACTGCCGAATACAAACTGGAAGTGCAGCCCATGATGTATAGCTGCATAGAGCTGAACACACACTGGAAATGCAGCCCAAGATGGATAGCTGCAGTTGAACACATACTGGAAATGCAGCCCATGATGTATAGTTGCACAGAGCTGAACACATACTGGAAATGCAACCCATGATGTACACCTACACACAGCTGAATACATACTGGAAATGCAGCCTTTGATGTATAGCTACTCAGAACTGAATACAATCAAAAAATGCAACACATGATGTATAGCTGGACAGCCTGAACATATCTTGGAAATGCAGTCTATGATGTTTCTCTGCACACTGCCGAAAACATACTGGAAATGCAGCCAATGATGTATAGCTGCACACAGCTGAATACACACTCTAAATGCAGCCCGTGATGTATAGCTGCACAGACCTGAATACATACTGGAAATGCAGCACATGATGTATAGCTGCATAGAGCTGAACACATACTGGAAATGCAGCCCATGTTGCATAGCTGCACACCGCTGAATACATACTGGAAATGCAGCCCATAATGTATAGCTGCAAAGAACTGAACACATACTGGAAATGCGGCTCATGATGTATAGCTGCACACAGCTTAATACATTCTGGAAATGTATCCGACTATGTGTTGCTTCGCAGAGCTGAATATATACAGTAAATGCAGCCCATGATGTATAGCTGCACAGAGCTCAATATGTACTCTAATTGCAGTCCATGATGTACAGCTGCATTGAGCTGAATACATACTGGAAGTGCAGCCCATGATGTATAGCTGCATAGAGCTGAACACATACTGGAAATGCAGCCCATGATGTATAGTTAAACAGAGCTGAACACATACTGGAAATGCAGCCCATGATATATAGCTGCATAGAGCTGAACACATACTGGAAATGCAGCCCATGATGTACAACTGGAAACAGCTGAATACATACTGGAAATGCAGCCCATGAAGTATAGCTACTCACAACTGAATACATACTGGAAATGCAACACATGATGTATAGCTGCACAGCACTGAACTGATCCAGGAAATGCAGCCCATGATGTTTGGCTGCACACTGCCGAATACATACTGGAAATGCAGCCCATGATGTATAGCTGCACACAGCTGAATACATACTGGAATTGCTGCCCTTGATGTATAGCTGTACAGAGCTGAATACGTACTGAAAATGTAGCCCATGATGTTTGGCTGCACACAGCTGAATACATATTGGAAATGCAGCAAATGATGTTTAGAAGCACTAAGCTGAATATATACTGGAAATGCAGCCCTTGATGTATAGCTGCACACAGCTGAATACAAACTGGAAATGCAGCCCATGATGTTTGGCTGCACACAGCTGAACACATACTGGAAATGCAGCCCATGATGCACAGCTGCACACAGCTGAATACATACTGGAAATGCAGCCCATAATGGATATCTACTCAGAACTGAATACATTCCGGAAATGCTACCCATGATGTATAGCTGCACAGCACTCAACATATCCTGAAATTGAAGACCATGATGTTTGACGGCACTCTGTCAAATACATACTGCAAATGCAGCCCATGATATTTGGCTGCACACTGCCGAATACATATTGGAAAGGGAGCCCATGATGAATAGCTGCACACAGCTGAATACATAATGGAAATGCAGTCCCTGACGTATAGATGCACACAGCTGAATACACACTGGAAATGCAGCCAATGATATGTAGCTGCATAGAGCTGAATACATACTGGAAATGCAGCCCATGATGTTTTTCTGCAAAGAGCTGAATACATGCTGGAAATGCTGTCCATGATGTATAGCTGCACACATCTGAAAACACACTGGAAATGCAGCCCATGATGTATAGCTGCATAGAGCAGAACACGTACTGGAAATGGAGCCCATGATGTCTTGCTGCACAGAACTGAATACATACTTGAAATGCAGCCCATGATGTATAACTGCACAAAGCCGAATACATACTCTAAATGTATCCCATGATGTATAGCTGCACAGAGCTGAACACATACTGGAAATGCAGCCCAAAATGTATAGCTGCATGCAGTTGAACACGTACTGGAAATGCAGCCCATGATGTATAGTTGCAGAGAGCTGAACACATACTAGAAATGCAGCCCATGATATACTGCTGCACTGAGCTGAATACATACTGGAAATGCAGCCCATGAAGTATAGCAACTCACAACTGAATACATACCGGAAATGGAACACATGATGTATAGCTGCACAGCACTGAACATTTCCTAGAAATGCAGCACATGATGTTTGGATACTCACTGCCGAATACATACTGGAAATGCAGCCCATGAGGTATAGCTGCACACAGCTAAATACATACTGAAAATGGAGCCCAAGATGTACAGCTGCACAGAGCTGAATACATACTGGAAATGCACCCCATCATGTATAGCTGCACTCTGCAGAATACATACTGGAAATGCAGCCCATGATGGTTGGCTGCACACAGTTAAATACATACTGGAAATGCAGCCTGTGTTGTGTTGCTGCGCAGAGCTGAATACATACGGGAAATGCAACCCATGATGTATAGCTGCACAGAACTGAATATATACTGGAAACGCAGCCCACGATGTATAACTGTGAAGAGCTGAATACATACTCTAAATGCAGCCCATGCTGTATAACTATACTAAGCTGAATACATACTGGAAATGCAGCCCACGAAGTATAGCTGCATAGAGCTGAAAACATACTGGAAATTAAGCCCATGATGTGTAGCTGCAAAGAGCTGAACACATACTGGAAATTCAGACCATGTTGTATAGCTGCACACAGCTGAAAATGTACAGGAAATGCAGCCCATGATGAATTGCTGCATAGAGCTGAACACATACTGAAAATGGAGCACATGATGTAAAGCTGCACAGAGCTGAATACATACTCTAAATGCAGACCATGATGTATAGCTGCACAGAGCTGAATACATACTGGAAGTGCAGACCATGATGTATAGCTGCATAGAGTTGAACACATAATGGAAATGCATCCCATGATGGATAGCTGTACATAGCAGAATACATACTGGGAAAGCAGTCCATGATGTATTGTTGCCCAGAGCTGAACTCATACTGGAAATGCAGCCCATGATGTATAGCTACTCTGAACTGAATACATACCAGAAATGCAACCGATGATGTATAGCTGCACAGAACTGAACATATCCTTGAAATGCAGCCCCATGATGTTTGGCTGCATACTGCCGAATACATACTGGAAATGTAGCCCTTGATGCATAGCTGCACACAGCTTAATACATACTGGAAATGCAGCCAAGGATGTGTAGCTGCATAGAGTTGAATACATACTGGAAATGCAGCCCAGGACGTTTCGCTGCACACAGCTGAATACATACTGGAAATGCAGCCCTTGATGTAGAGCTGCACGCAACTGAATTCATACTGGAAATGCAGCCCATGATGTATAGCAGCACACAGCTGAATACATACTGGAAATGCAGCCCCAGGATGGATAACTGCATAATGCTGAATACATACTCTAAATGCAGCCCATGATATATAGACGCACAAAGCTGAATACATACTGGAAATGCAGCACATGACTTATAGCTGCACACATCTGAAAACATACTGGAAATGCAGCCCAGGATGTTTAGCAGCTCACAGTTGAATACATACTGCAAATTGAGCCCACAATGTGTTGCTGCCCAGAGCTGAAAACATACTGGAAATGCAGCCCATGATGAATAACTGCACAGAGCCAATTACATACTCTAAATGTAGCCCATGATGTTTAGCTGCACAGAGCTGAAGACATACAGAAAGTGCAGTTCATGATGTATAGCTGCATAGAGCTGAACACATACTGGAAATGCAGCCCATAATGTATAGCTGCAAGCAGTTGAACACGTACTGGAAATGTAGCCCATGATGTATGGTTGCAGAGAGCTGAACACATACTAGAAATGCAGCCCATGATGTTTGGCTGCTCACAGTTGAATACATACTGGAAATGCAGCCAACGATGTTTGGCTGCACACAACTGAATACATACTGCAAATGCAGCCTATGATGTTTAGCTGCTCACAGTTGAATACATACTGGAAATGCAGCCCACGATGTGTAGCTGCATAGAGCTGAATACTTACTGGAAATGCAGCCCATGATGTTTAGCTGCTCACAGTAGAATACATACTGGAAATGCAGCCAACGATGTGTTACCATGCAGAGCTGAATACAAACAGGAAATGCAGCCCATGATGTATAGCTGCACAGAACTGAATACATACTGGAAATGCAGCCCATGATGTATAACTGCACAGAACTGAATACATACTCTAAATGCAGCCCATGATGCATAGCTGCACAGAGCTGAATACATACTGGAAATTCAGCCCATGATGAATAGCTGCAAAGAGCTGAACACATTCTGGAAATGCAGCCCATGATGTATAGCTGCACACAGCTGAATACATTCTTGAAATGCAGCCCACGATGTGCTGCTGTGCAGAGCTGAATACATACTCTAAATGCAGCCCATGATGCATAGCTGCACAGAGCTGAATACATACTGGAAATTCAGCCCATGATGAATAGCTGCAAAGAGCTGAACACATTCTGGAAATGCAGCCCATGATGTATAGCTGCACACAGCTAAATACATTCTTGAAATGCAGCCCACGATGTGTTGCTGTGCAGAGCTGAATACATACTCTAAATGCAGCCCATGATGTATAGCTGCACAGTGCTGAAAACATACTGGAAGTGCAGCCCATGATGTATAGCTGCATAGAGCTGAACACATACTGGAAATGTAGCCCTTGATGGATTGCTGTAACCAGCTGAATACATACTGGGAATGCAGCCCATGATGTATAGCTGCATACAGCTGAACACACACTGGAAATGCAGCCGATGATGTACAGCTGCACACAGCTGAATACATACTGGAAATGCAGCCCATGATGTATGACTGTACAGAGCTGAATACATACTGGAAGTGCAGACCATGATGTATAGCTGCATAGAGCTGAACATATACTGGAAATGCAGCCCATGATGTATAGCTGCACACAGCGGAAAACATACTGGAAATGCAGCCCATGATGTATAGCTGCATAGAGCTGAATATATACTGGAAATGCAGTCTGTGATGTATAGCAGCACTCAGCAGAATGCTTGCTGGAAATGCAGCCCATGATGTGTTGCTGTGTAGAGCTGAATACATATGGGAAATGCAGCCCATGATGTATATCTGCATAGACCTTTTATTATTTATTTAGCTTTTGTTGACCGGGTAAGTGCACTAGACAAATCCTGCCTATTTTCAGGCACGACCCGGGGGGAGGGGGATACAGATGAATGGCAACTGACCTTGAACCAGATTAAGCTGTTGGTGGTATTTTTAGTGAATGAGGGAAATTTGGCCAGGACACCGGAAATTCCCTACTCTTTCGATAAATTACTCATGGGATCTTTAACATCCACCTGAACTACAACCAATCCAGGCAGATGGGACCTCGGTTTAACGTCTCATCCGAAAGACGGCACCTCAGAAATGCAGCACCCCTCTCATGCTGCATTACAGTGTCAGTACTGGGATATTAACCCAAGTGCCAGATGTGGGAACTGAACCCATAGGCCTCTGATCTCCCGGCCTCAGAGGTGAGTATGCTACCTACTGAGCCACTGACACTGCTCACCTGACCTGAACACATACTGGAAATGCAGCCCATGATGTATAGCTGCACAGAACTGAATACATACTGGAAATGCAGCCCATGATGTATAACTGCACAGAGCTGAATGTGTACTCTAATTGAAGCTCATGATGTATAGCTGTTCTGAGCTGAACACTTACTGGAAATGCAGCCCATGATGGATAGCTGTACACAGCTGAATACACAATGGGAATGCAGCCCATGAATTTTAGCTGCATACAGTTGAACACATACTGGAAATGCAGACCATGATGTATAGTAGCACAGAGCTGAACACATACTAGAAATGCAGCTCATGATATACAGCTGCACACAGCTGAATACATACTGGAAATACAGCCCATGATGTATAGCTACTCAGAACTGAATACATACCAAAAATGAACCCATGATGTATAGCTGCACAGCACTGAACATATCCTGGAATTGCAGCCAATGAAGTTTGGCTGCACACTGCCGAATACATACTGGAAATGAAGCCAATGATGTATAGCTGCACACAGCTGAATACATACTGGAAATGCAGCCCTTGATGGATAGTTGCACAGAGCTGAATACATACTGGAAATGCAGCCAATGATGAGTAGCTGCATAGAGCTGAATACATACTGGAAATGCAGCCCATGATGTATAGCTGCACAGAGCTAAATACATACTGGAAACGCAGCCCATGATGTATAGCTACACACAGCTGAATACATACTGGAAATGCACCCTATGATGTGTAGCTGCATAGAGCTGAATACATACTGGAAATGCAGCCCGTGATGTACAGCTACATGGAACTGAACATATACTGGAAATGCAGCCCAGGATGTATTGCTGCACACAGCTGAATACATACTGGAAATACAGCCCAAGATGTATAGCTGTACACAGTTGAATACATACTGGAAATGCAGCCCTTGATCTGTTGCTGCGCAGACCTGAAATCATATGGGAAATGCAGCCCATGACGTATAGCTGTACAGAACTGAATACATACTGGAAATGCAGGCCAAGATGTATAACTGTTCAGAGCTGAGTACATTCTCTAAATGCATCCCATGATGAATAGCTGCAAAGAGCTGAACACATTCTGGAAATGCAGCCCATGTTGTATAGTTGCACACAGCTGAAAACATACTGGAAATGAAGCCCATGATGTATAGCTGCATAGAGCTGAACACATACTAGAAATGCAGCCCATGATGGATAGCTGTACACAGCTGAATACATACTGGGAATGCATCCCATTATGTATAGCTGCATACTGTTGAACACATACTGCAAATGAAGCCTTTGATGTATATTATCACAGAGCAGAACACACACTGGAAATGCAACCGATGATGTACAGCTGCACACAGCTGAATACATACTGGAAATGCAGCCCATGATGTATAACTGTACAGAGCTGAATACATACTCTAAATGTAGGCCATGATGTATAGGTGCACAGAGCTGAATACATACCAGAAGAGCAGACCATGATGTATAGCTGCATAGAGCTGAACATATACTGGAAATGCAGCCCATGATGTATACCTGTACACAGCTGATTACATACTGGAAATGCAGCCCAAGATGTATAGCTGCACAGAGCTAAATACATACCGGAAATTCAGCCCATGATGTATAGCTACACACAGCTGAATAAATACTGGAAATGCAGCCAATGATGTGTAGCTGCATAGAGCTGAATACATACTGGAAATGCAGCACATGATGTATAGCTGCATTGAACTGAACACATACTGGAAATGCAGCCCATGATGTATAGCTGCATAGAGCTGAACACATACTGGAAATGCAGCCCATGATGTATAGCTGCACACAGCTGAATACATTCTGAAAGTGCAGCCCACGATGTGTTGCTGCGCAGAGCTCAATACATACGGGAAATGCAGCCCTTGATGTATAGCTGCGCAGAAATGAATACATACTGGAAATGCAGCCCATGATGTAACACTGCTCAGAGCTGAACACATACTCTAATTGCAGCCCATGATGTATAGCTGCACAGAGCTGAAAACATACTGGAAGTGCAGCTCTTTATGTATAGCTGTACACAGCTGAATACATTCTGGGAATGCAGCCCATGATGTATAGCTGCATACAGTTGAACACACACTGGAAATGCAACCGATGATGTACAGCTGCACACAGCTGAATACATACTGGAAATGCAGCCCATGATGTATAACTGTACAGAGCTGAATACATACTCTAAATGTAGGCCATGATGTATAGGTGCACAGAGCTGAATACATACCAGAAGAGCAGACCATGATGTATAGCTGCATAGAGCTGAACATATACTGGAAATGCAGCACCTGATGTATAGCTGCACACAGCTGAATACATACTGGAAATGCAGCCCATCATGTATAGCTGCTCATAGCTGAAAACATACTGGAAATGCAGCCCATGATGTATAGCTACACACAGCTGAATACATACTGGAAATGCAGCCAATGATGAGTAGCTGCATAGAGCTGAATACATACTGGAAATGCAGCCCATGATGTATAGCTGCACAGAGCTAAATACATACTGGAAATGCAGCCCATGATGTATAGCTACACACAGCTGAATACATACTGGAAATGCACCCTATGATGTGTAGCTGCATAGAGCTGAATACATACTGGAAATGCAGCCCGTGATGTACAACTACATGGAACTGAACATATACTGGAAGCAGTCCAGGATGTATGCTGCACACAACTGAATACATACTGAAATACAGCCAAAGATGTATAGCTGTACACAGTTGAATACATACTGAAATGCAGCCCTTGATCTGTTGCTGCACAGACCTGAAATCATATGGGAAATGCAGCCATGACGATAGCTGTACAGAACCAGAATACATACTGAAATGCAGGCCAAGATGTATAACTGTTCAGAGCTGAGTACATTCTCTAAATGTATCCCATGATGAATAGCTGCAAAGAGCTGAACACATTCTGGAAATGCAGCCCATGTTGTATAGTTGCACACAGCTGAAAACATACTGGAAATGAAGCCCATGATGTATAGCTGCATAGAGCTGAACACATACTAGAAATGCAGCCCATGATGGATAGCTGTACACAGCTGAATACATACTGGGAATGCATCCCATTATGTATAGCTGCATACTGTTGAACACATACTGCAAATGAAGCCCTTGATGTATATTATCACAGAGCAGAACACACACTGGAAATGCAACCGATGATGTACAGCTGCACACAGCTGAATACATACTGGAAATGCAGCCCATGATGTATAACTGTACAGAGCTGAATACATACTCTAAATGTAGGCCATGATGTATAGGTGCACAGAGCTGAATACATACCGGAAGAGCAGACCACGATGTATAGCTGCATAGAGCTGAACATATACTGGAAATGCAGCCCATGATGTATACCTGTACACAGCTGATTACATACTGGAAATGCTGCCCAAGATGTATAGCTGCACAGAGCTAAATACATACCGGAAATTCAGCCCATGATGTATAGCTACACACAGCTGAATAAATACTGGAAATGCAGCCAATGATGTGTAGCTGCATAGAGCTGAATACATACTGGAAATGCAGCACATGATGTATAGCTGCATTGAACTGAACACATACTGGAAATGCAGCCCATGATGTATAGCTGCATAGAGCTGAACACATACTGGAAATGCAGCCCATGATGTATAGCTGCACACAGCTGAATACATTCTGAAAGTGCAGCCCACGATGTGTTGCTGCACAGAGCTCAATACATACGGGAAATGCAGCCCTTGATGTATAGCTGCGCAGAAATGAATACATACTGGAAATGCAGCCCATGATGTAACACTGCTCAGAGCTGAACACATACTCTAATTGCAGCCCATGATGTATAGCTGCACAGAGCTGAAAACATACTGGAAGTGCAGCTCTTTATGTATAGCTGTACACAGCTGAATACATTCTGGGAATGCAGCCCATGATGTATAGCTGCATACAGTTGAACACACTGGAATGCAACCGATGATGTACAGCTGCACAGCTGAATACATACTGAGAAATGCAGCCCATGATGTATAACTGTACAGAGCTGAATACATACTCTAAATGTGAGGCCATGATGTATAGGTGCACAGAGCTGAATACATACCAGAAAGCAGACCATGATGTATAGCTGCATAGAGCTGAACATATACTGGAAATACAGCACCTGATGTATAGCTGCACACAGCTGAATACATACTGGAAATGCAGCCCATCATGTATAGCTGCTCATAGCTGAAAACATACTGGAAATGCAGCCCATGATGTATAGCTACACACAGCTGAATAAATACTGGAAATGCAGCCAATGATGTGTAGCTGCATAGAGCTGAATACATACTGGATGTGCAGCACATGATGTATAGCTGCATTGAACTGAACATGTACTGGAAATGCAGCCCATGATGTATAGCTGCACACAGTTGAACACATACTGGAAAAGCAGCCAATGATGTATAGCTGCATAGAGCTGAACACATACTAGAAAGGCAGCCCATGATGTATAGCTGCACACAGCTGAAGACATTCTGGAAATGCGTCGCTTGATGTATAGCTGCACACAGCTAAAAACATACAGGAAATACAGCCCATGATGTATAGCTGCACAGAGCGAAATACTTACTGGAAATGCAGCCCAGGATGTATAGCTACACACAGCTGAATACATACTGGAAATTCAGGCCATGATGTATAGCTGCTTGGAACTGAACGTATACTGGAAATGCAGCCCATGATGTATTGCTGCACACAGCTGATTACATACCGAAAATGCTGCCCTTGATGTTTGGCTGCTCACTGTTGAATACATACTGGAAATGCAGCCCATGATGTATAGCTGCACACAGCTGAATACAAACTGGAAATGCAGCCAATGATGAGTAGCTGCATAGTGCTGAATACATACTGGAAATGCGGCCCATTATGTATAGCTGCACAGAGCTGAAAACATACTGGAAATGCAGCCAATAATGTGTAGCTGCATAGAGTGGAATACATACGGGAAATGCAGCCCATGATGTACAGCTGCATAGAGCTGAAAACATACTGGAAATGCAGCCCATGTTGTATAGCTGCACACAGCAGAAAACATAATAGAAATGCAGCCCATGATGTATAGTTGCACAGTGCTGAATACATACTGGAAGTGCAGCCCATGATGTATAGCTGCATAGAGCTGAATGTATACTGGAAATGCAGAAGATGATGTATAGTTGCAGACAGCTGAATACAAACTGGAAATGTAGCCCATGAGGTATAGCTGCACAGTGCTGAATACATACTGCAAATACAGCCCATGATGTATAGCTGCACAGAGCTAAATACATACTGGAAATGCAGCCCAAGATGTATAGCTGCATAGACCTGACAATATTCGGCAAATGCGACCCATGATGTATAGCTGCACACAGCTGAATACATAATGGAAATGCGTCCCATGATGTATAGCTGCACACAGCTGAAAACATACTGTAAATACAGCCCATGATGTATAGCTGCATAGAGCTGAACACATACAGGAAATGCATCAAATGATATATAGCTGCACAGACTTGAATACATACTGGAAATGCAGCCCATCATGTATAGCTGCACTCAACTGAATACATACTGGAAATGCAGCCAATGATGTGTGACTGCATAGACCTGAATACATACTGGAAATGTAGCCCATGATGTATAGCAGCATTGAACTGAACATATACTGGACATGCAGCCCAAGATGCATAGCTGAAACACAGCTGAATTCAGCCCAGCAGCGGAGACTGAATTCGGGGATTGCCAGAGCCTTTAAGAGGTAAAGTGTCCTGCACTACAGCCTGACTGTTGTGAGGCAAGACTTGAACCTGGTACTCTATGCACTTCACGCACATACACTACCACTACACCATAGCAGCAACTAGGCTCAGAGGTGATCTCTCACTACTATCTCCCCTCTTTCATCCTAGTCCCCCCATTCTTTCCTCACTTCAGCTCCACCAGCCTTCCCAACTATGCACATGCATCCCTGCTTCCAAGCCTACTCTCTCCTCCTCCTTCCTTTGCCTTCCACCAACCCTAGTGTCCTATTAACCCTCAACCTCACTACTCAGTGTTCCTACCTACCCTCCTGTCCTCCCCTCCTCCTTTACCACTGCTCCTCCCTCCCTCCTCCTCCACACCCATATATGCTCCTCTCCACCTCACCCCTTCCAGACATTACCTGTCCTCCCCCAGCCCCTTGCACTTCTGATCCTCAGGCCTCTCTGCCTGTGCTGCCCTACCACCCCTTGTGCAACTAACCCCCTTCCTCATTCTATCGCTCGTAAACTCTCCATCTGCCTCCCTCTGACCAGAGCACTTCTCCTCCTTCTACTCTAACAGGAACATACATCCCAGCAGGCCCTGCCTCTCCCACCCACCCACCCAGCCCACGGTCTTCAAGTAGCCTCCATGAACATATGCAGCCTGCTGAAGAAATTTGACCGCCCTACAGTGCTGGGCCTTGGCTCTCAACCAGACATCATAGCCCTGGTTGAAACCTGGCTTCCAAATCCACCCCTGACTCATTTGTCTCCCTCCCAGGCTATACCTTATACCAGGAGGACCGAGTAGGCAAATGAGGGAGGCTAATACAGATCTACACCAGGGACACAATACCTGGACACGCACTCCCACCCCCTGCCACCTCATAAATGGGGCCCAGGCCCTTACCCTCAATTTAGACCCTCTAGGAGCCCTCTCTATCTCACCACAGCCTACATTCCCCAAAGAACCAGCACCCAGCCCTGGTATCTTAATAGACTACCTGACCCTCCACCATAAGGCATAACAAATCCTAGTGGGGACCTTAATGTAAATTGGCTCAGCACCTACTCATCCCCCACCAGAACTCATTTGCCGCCCAAGATATGACGCAACTCGTCACCCAGCCCACGAGACTTAATCTAAAATGGTACCAGCACCCTTCTGGATGTTATTATAACTAACCACGACCCCATAAAATCCAAAACATCCAGGTCCTCCCAGATGCCCTGAGTGACCACCCTATCCTATTCCACTGGGTAGCCTCAATCCCAAACCCAAAGCCCAGACCACCTCCACAGGCACCTCCGCCTGGTGGGCTGAGAAACAAAGCACTCCTCACCCAGATAGACTGGTCCCCCATTCAGCAGGCAACCAACATTGACACTGCCCTCACCTTCTTCATCACACCTTCAACATGGCCTGTGATCTCTTGCACTAACCCAAAATCCGGTCCAAAAAACAGAACACACCCTGGGTTGTGGCCCCTCCTACAATTACTTAGAAACGGGATAACCTCTGGCACCTTGCCACTGAAACAGGTCATCTGTCTGATAGGCAAGCATACAATGCAGCCCGGAATAAGTGCTCATGGGCCATCAGGAAAGCCAAGGCAGACCATTACCAGGCCTCCCTTAACTCCTCCTGGGGCTCAGCCTGGACCTTCTGGGATAATATTAAGCAACTCAATGCGTTAAAGCTTGCTCCCTGCCCCATCAGCTCACTAGAAATGGCACCACCTCCACCGAGCACTGCCACCATAGCTAACCTGGTTCAACACCACTTTCACTGACCTTGACTCAAGTCCTCCCTAGTATTTCTTTGACCCTCCCCAGCCAACCTCCCTGTCCTCCAGCACCCCAGCTACTCCTGCAAAAGATTTCCACCCTGAAGCCAGACCCATCTAATCAAAGCTCTCAATGGCAACAATCCCGGCAGTGACTCACTGGACCCCAGCATCCTCAGGCTGGTGCTAGATGAAGTCCTGCACCACTCAGCAAGCCTAATTAACCAGCTCACTCTGCCTGGGACAATTCCCCACAGCTTGAAAACAGCCATTATCACACCTATTCATAAAGGGCGACAGGTCATTGGCCAACAACTACCGGCCAATCTCCATCCTCCCTCTAAAGCCCTGGAGAAAGTGGTGGCCATTCAAATTCACTGATTATCTGGCTAAGCACAATATCTTATGCCCAGAGCAAATGGCTTCCGTGTGGGTCACAGTACCAGCACTGCCCTCATTGAATTCCTCCAACTTCTACACTCCTCCTTGGATACCAGCTCCCTAGCTGGTGCAGTATTCATTGACCTCTCAAAGGCTTTAGACACTGTCTCCCATCCACTTCTGCTGAATGCACTCTGCCACACTGGTCTCTCGGCTGGCCCCTGGCATGATGCGCTAGCTATCTTGACATCTGATCTCAGTGTGTAAAATTAATAGCACACTCTCCGATACCGTCCCATTCTCTCTACAGGGTCCCCAAGGCTCCATCCTGGGCCCCACCCTAACTTCTCGCTGTATCTGAACACCCTGCCCAGTGCATGCCTGGCAAAATTCTACCTGTATGCAGAGCGACGCTGTCCTTTTGCCACCCACCACAATCCCATCTCCCTACAGGACTCCCACAGCAGTCTTTCAACAGAGCGCTTGGTTAAGGAGCACAGACTCATCATCAATCTTAAGAAAACCAAAACTATGCTCTTTCCCACCCCAAAACAGAGCTAGCAACCACCCACTCTATATCCTTCAAGTACCAACCAGCCACTGGAACAAGTCTGCTCCTACAAATACCTTGGGGTTACCTTGATTCAGCCTCACATTTCACAACCACATCGATGCCCTAACATCCGCCACTAACACGGCTTGGCATCCTATTCCGCCATAGAACCTGCCTTCCCCCAAATGCTCTCCGGCTAGCTGTTACATCATCCATTCTGTCCCTTGTAGACTATGGTCTACCAGTATATGGTGCTGCCGACACCACTGCACTCAACAAAATTCACCTAACCCTGAATAAAGCATGCAGATTGATTACTGGTGCCCCCAGGCTCACACACACCTGTCAGCTGTATGTTGATGCTAACCTGCTTACCCTGGATGAACGGCTCCGATACCAAACCTGTCTCCTCACCAAAAACCTACTCATGCTCTCCCCAGGGGTAAGTGGCATCCATCCACCAGAGCCCTCCCACCATTGCAACACGGTTCTACCAAGACCACTCTAAAGGTCCCCAGATCAAGAACCAGCCATGGCCAGAGGTCCTTCTGCTATAGAGCCCCAACCTGGTTTAACTCTCTCCCTGCCACCATCACCAATGCCATCACCATCTCCAAGTTTAAAACCACACTTCGGAACCATATCTTCAGCACTCGTAACTGCTCCTGTCTCTGAACATAGCCTCCACCTCTGCTTCTCTTGACAATGCCTCCCGGGCAGCTCTCCACCTAACCATCCCCTCCACCACTTCCCTGTACACCATGCTTATGTTTAACCTGGCCAGTGCCAGCTGTTTCAGTGTTTACCTACCAGATTGCTCACTTGATACCAACTTGTGTAACACCTGTTATCAATTACATGTACCCTGTACCCAATTGTATTTGTCTGACCACAATGTGACGTGGTGCCTCTGTTGAACGCCGATTGTTTTGCAAATCTTTGCTATGTAACCAAAAACACAATGTATGTCTTTATGTGACGAAGTACCTTTGGAAACGAGCCTCTGGCTCAAAGGTTGTAAACTGATTCTTAAAATAAATAAATAAATAAAAAAATAAAGAATGCATACTGGAAATGCTGCCAATAATGTGTAGCTGCACAGAGTTGAATACATACTAGAAATGCATCCCATGATGTTTAGCTGCACAGAGCTGAATACATACAGGAAATGCATCCCATGATGTATAGCTGCACTCAGCTGAATACATACTGGAAAAGAAGCCCATGATGTGTTGCTGGGCAGAGCTGAATACATACAGGAATTGCAGCCCATGATGTATAGCAGCACAGAACTGAATACATACTAGAAATGCAGCTCTTGATGTATAACTGTACAGGGCTGAATACATACTCTAAATGCAGCCCATGATGTATAACTGCAAAGAGCTGAATATATACTGGAAATGCAGCCCATGATGTATAGCTGCACAGAACTGAATACATACTGGAAATGCAGCGCATGATGTATAGCTGTACTCAGCTGAATACATACGGGAATTGCAGCCCATGATGTACAGCAGCACAGAACTGAATACATACTAGAAATGCAGCTCTTGATGTATAACTGTACAGGGCAGAATACATACTCTAAATGCAGCCCATTCTGTATAACTGCAAAGAGCTGAATACATACTGGAAAAGCAGCCCATGATGTACAGGTGCATAGAGCTGAACACATACTAGAAATGCAGCCCATGTTGTATAGCTGCACACAGCTGAAAACATGCTGGAAATGCAGCCCGTGACGTATAGCTGCATAGAGCTGAACACTTACTGGAAATGCAGCCCATGATGTATAGTAGCACAGAGCTGAACATATACTGGAAATGTAGCCCATGATGTACAGCTGCACACAGCTGAACACATACTGGAAATGCAGCCCATGATAATAGCTACTCAGAACTGAATACATACCAGAAATGTAACCCATGATGTACAGCAGCACAACACTGAACATATCCTGGAAATGCAGCCCATGAAGATTGGCAGCATACTGCTGAATACATACTGGAAATGCTGCCCATGATGTATAGCTGCACACAGCTGAATACATACTGGAAATGCAGCCCATGATGTATAGGTGAAGAGAGCTGAATACTTACTGGAAATACAGCCATTGATGTGAAGCTGCTTAGAGGAGAATACATACTGGAAATGCACCACATGATGTATAGATGCACAGAGTTGAATACATACTGGTAATGCAGCCAATGATGTGCAGATGCATGTAGCTGAATACATACAGGAAATGCAGCCCATGATGTATAACTGCACAGAACTGAATACATGCTCTAAATGAAGCCAATGATCTATAGCTGCAGGGTGATGAATACATACTGGAAGTGCAGACCATGATGTATAGCTGCTTAAAGTTGAACATATACTAGAAATGTAGACCATGATGTATAGCTGCACACAACGGAATACATTCTGGAAATGCATCCAATGATGTATAGCTGCACACAACTGAATACATACTGGAAATACAGCCCATGATGTATAGTTGCACAGAGCTAAATACATACTGGAAATGCAGCCCATGATGTATAGCTACACACAGCTGAATACACACTAGAAATGCAGCCAATGATGTGTAGCTGCATAGAGCTCAATACAAACTGGAAATGCTACCCATGATGTTAGGCTGCACAGAGCTGAAAACATACAGGAAATGCAGCCCAAGATGTACAGCTGCCTAGAGCTGAACATATACTGGAAATGCAGCCCATGATGTATAGCTGCACACAGTTGGATACATACTGGAAATTAAGCCAATGATGTTTGGCTGCACACAGCTGAATACATCCTGGAAATGCAACCCATGATGTATAGCTGCACATAGCTGAATACATACTGAAAATGCAGCCAATGATGTGATACTGCATAGAGCTGAATACATACTGGAAATGCAACCGTTGATGTATAGCTGCACAGACCTGAATACATACTGGAAATGCAGCCCATAATGTATAACTGTACAGAGCTGAATACATACTCTAAATGCAGCGCATGATGTATAGCTGCATAGAGCTGAACATATACTGGATATGCAGCCCATGATGTATAGGTGCACACAGCTGAATACATACTGGAAATGCATCCCATGATGTATAGCTGCTTACAGCTGAATACATAGTCTAATTGCAGCCCATGATGTTTAGCTGCAAAGAGCTGAATACGTAGTGGAAGTGCAGCCCATGATGTATAGCTACACACAGCTGAATAAATACTGGAAATGCAGCCAATGATGTGTAGCTGCATAGAGCTGAATACAAACTTTAAATGCAGCCCATGATGTATAACTGCTCAGAGCTGAATACATAGTCTAATTGCAGCCCATGATGTTTAGCTGCAAAAAGCTGAATACGTAGTTGAAGTGCAGCCCATGATGTATAGCTGCATAGAGCTGAACACATACTGGAAAAGCAGCCCATGATGGATAGCTGTACACAGCTGAATACATACTGGGAAAGCAAACAATGATGTGTAGCTGCATACAGTTGAACACATACTGGAAATGCAGCCCATGATGTATAATAACACAGAGCTGAATACATACTCTAAATGCAGGCCATGATGTAAAGCTGCACAGAGCTGAATTCATACTGGAAGTGCAGCCCATGATGTATTGCTGCATACAGCTGAACATATTCTGGAAATGCAGCCTATGATACATAGCTGCACAGCACTGCATCCATACTGGAAATGCAGCCCGTTATGTATAGCTGAACACAGCTGAAAACATACTGGAAATGCAGCCCATGATGTATAGCTGCCCACAGCTGAATACATACTGGAAATGCAGCCAATGATGTGTAGCTGCATAGAGCTGAATACATACTGGAAATGCAGCCCATGATGTTTGGCTGCACAAAGCTGAATACATACTGGAAATACAGCCCATGATGTATAGCTGCACTCAGCTGAATACATACTGGAAATGCAGCCCATGATGTATAGATGCACAGAGCTCAATACATACTGGAAATACAGCCCATGATGTATAGCTGCGCAGAGCTAAATACATACTGGAAATGCAGCCAATGATGTGTAGCTGCATAGAGCTGAATACATACTGGAAATGTAGCACATGATGTATAGCTGCATTGAACTGAACATATACTGGAAATTCAGCCCAAGATGTATAGCTGAAACACAGCTGAATACATTCTGGAAATGCAGAACATGATGTATAGCTGCATACAGCTGAATACATACTGGAAATGCAGCCTCATGATGTATAACTGCACACAGCTGAATACATACTGGAAATGCAGCCCATGATGTTTGGCTGCAGAGAGCTGAATAAATGCTGGAAATGCAGCCCATGATGTTTGGCTGCAGAGAGCTGAATAAATGCTGGAAATGCAGCCCATGATGTATAATTGCACACAGCTGAATACATACTGGAAATGCAGCCCAGGATGTATAGCTGCAATCAGCTGAATATATACAGGAATTGAAGCCCATGATGTGTTCCTGGGCAGAGCTGAATACATACGTGAAATGCAGCCCATGATGTATAGCAGCACAGAACTGAATACATACTGGAAGTGCAGCTCTTGATGTATAACTGTACAGGGTGAATATATACTCTAAATGCAACCCATGATGTATAGCTGCATAGAGCTGAACACAGACTGGAAATGCAGCCCATGATGTATAGATGCACAGCAGTGAACATATCCTGGAAATGCAGCCCATGAAGTTTGGCTGCACACTGCTGAATACATAGTGGAAATACAGCCCAAGATGTATAGTTGCACACAGCTGAATACATACTGGAAATGCAGCCCATGATGTATAGGTGCACAGAGCTGAATACATACTGGAATTGCAGACAATGATGTGTAGCTGCATAGAGCTGAATACATACTGGAAATGCTGCCCATGATATATAGCTGCTTAGAGCTGATCATGTACTGGAAATGCAGACCATGATGTATAGCTGCATAAAGCTGAATACATACTGGAAATGCAGCCCATGATGTGTTGCTGCATAAAGCTGAATACATACTGGAAATGCAGCCCATGATGTTTGGCTGCACACAGCTGAATACATTCTGGAAATGTAGTCAATGATGTGTTGCTGCACAGAGCTGAATACACAGTGGAAATACAGCCCATGATGTATAGCTGCACAGAGCTAAATACAGACTCTAAATGCAGCCCATGATGTATAGCTGCACAGTGCTGAATACGTACTGGAAGTGCAGCCCATGATGTATAGCTGCATTGAACTGAATATATACTGGAAATGCAGCCCATGATGTATAGCTGCACACAGCTGAATGCATACTGGAAATACAGCCCATGATGTATAGTTGCACACAGCTGAATACATACTGGAAATGCAGACTATGATGTATAGTTGCACAATACTGATCATATACTGGAAATGCAGACCATGAAGTTCGGCTGCACACTGCTGAATATATACTGGAAATGCAGCCCATCATGTATAGCGGCACAGCACTGAAAACTTACTGGAAATGCACACCATGATACATAGCTGCACAGCACTGAATCCATACCGGAAATACAGCCCATGATGTATAGCTGTACGGCGCTGAAGACATACTGGGAATGCAGCCCATGATGTTTAACTGCACAGACCTGAATACATATGGAAATGCATCCCACGATGTATAGCTGCACACAGCTGAATACATACTGGAAATTATGTCCATAATGTATAGCTCTACCGAGCTGAATACATACTGGAAATGCAGCCTGTGATGAATAGCTGCACAGAGCTGAATGCATACTGGAAATACAGCCCATGATGTATAGCTGCACAGCACTGAATACATACTGGAAATACAGCCCATGATGTATAGCTGTACAGCACTGAAGTCATACTGGAAATGCAGCCAATGATGTTGAGCTGCTCGGAACTGAATGCTTATGGTAAATGCAGCCTATAATGTATAGCTACACAGAGCTGATACATACTGGAAATGCAGCCCATAATGTATAGCTGTACAGCGCTGAAGACATACTGGAAATTTAGACCATGATGAATAGCTGCACAGAACTGAATACATACTGGAAATGCAGCACACGATGTATTGCTGTATAGCGCTGAAGACATACTGGAAATCCAGTCCATGATATACTGCTGCACTCAGAGCTGAATACATACTGGAAATGCAGCCCATGATGTATCGCTGTACAGCACTGAAGTCATACTGGAAATGCAGCCCGTGATGTATAGCTGCGAAGAACTGAATACATACATTAAATGCAGCCCATTATGAATAATTACACAGAGCTGATACATACCGTAAATGCAGCGCTTAATGTATAGCTGTAAAGCACTGAAAACATACAGGAAATACAGCACATGATGAATAGCTGCACATAACTGAATACATACTGGAAAAAGAAGTACATAATGTATAGTTGCACAGAGCTGAACACATACTGGAAATGCAGCTCATGATGTATAGCTACTCAGAACTGAATACATACCGGAAATGCAACCCATGATGTATAGCTGCACAGCACTGAACATATCCTGGAAGTGCCGACCATGATGTTTGGCTGCACACCTCCGAATACATACTGGAAATGCAGCCCATAATGTATAGCTACTCAGAACTGAATACATATCAGAAATGCAACCCATGATACACAGCTGCAGACAGCTGAATACATACTGGGGAAATGCATCCCATGATGCATAGCTACTCAGAACTGAATACTTACCAGAAATTCACCCCATGATGTATAGCTGCACAGCACTGAACATATCCTGGAAGTACAGACCATGATGTTTGGCTGCACTCTGTCAAACACATAGCTACACAGAGCTGAATACATACTGGAAATGCAGCAAATGATGTATAGTTGCACAGCACTGAACATATCCTGGAAATGCAGAACATGTCATTTGGCTCCACACTGCTGAATACAAACTGGAAATGCAGCCCATGATGTATAGCTGCACAGAGCTGAATACATACTGGAAGTACAGCCCATGATTTATAGCTGTACAGAGCTGAATACATACTGGCAATGCAGCCCATGATGAATAGTTGCACACACCTGAATACAAACTTTAAATACAGCCCATGATGTATAGCTGCACAGAGCTGAATACATACTGGAAATGCAGCGCATGATGTATTGCTGTACAGCGCTGAAGACATACTGGAAATGCAGCCCATGATGTTTAACTGAACAGAGCTGAGTACATACTGGAAATGCATCCCATGACGTATAGCTGCACATAGCTGAATACAGACTGGAAATACAGCCCATGATCAGGGCCACTGATTTACGGTGAATAAAACAATAAAATTCCATTTTCAAGACTTCATAGTCCGGAATTGCACCGGTGATTGTTACTCTAATTTCCGGATTTTACCAAAATTCTACTATCATTCTTTTAGTATGTGCATAAAGAATCAGAATTAAAGAAAGCTTAATATACAGAGCCTTAAATAAAGCAAACTGAAACTAGTACAGGAAGGAATTATAAGAAAAATAAAACATTTTTTAGATTTACTTATCTGATATAAAATGCCAGATTCCATGAAATCTTTGTTTTTACCGATTTTCAGTTAGCCCTATTTCCGGAATTTTGCCAGGTTTTCTGGTAAAAAACGAAAAACAGTGGCCTTGCCCATGATGTATATCTGCACAGCACTGAATACATACTGGAAATACAGCCCATGATGTATAGCTGTACAGCGCTGAAGTCATACTGGAAATGCAGTTCAAGATGTTTAGCAGCACGGAACTGAATGCATACTGTAAATGCACCCCACAATGTATAGCTACACAGAGCTGATACATACTGGAAATGCAGCACATAATTTATAGCTGTAAAGCACTGAAGACATACTGGAAATGCAGGCCATGATGTATAGCTGCACACAGCTGCATACATACTGGAAATGTAGCCCATGATGAATAGCTGCACAGAACTGAATAGATACTGGAAATGCAGCCCAAGATGTATAGCTATATAGCGCCGAAGACCTACTGGAAATGCAGCCCATGATGTATAGCTGAACACTCCTGAATACATACTGGAAATGTAGCCCATGATGAATAGCTGCACAGAGATGAACACATACTGGAAATGCAGCCCATGAGGTATAGCTGCAAACTGAATTGAATACATACTTGAAATACAGCCCATGATGTACAGCTGTACAGCGCTGAAGTCATACTGGAAATGCAGTTCAAGATGTTTAGCAGCACGGAACTGAATGCATACTGTAAATGCAGCCCACAATGTATAGCTACACAGAGCTGATACATACTGGAAATGCAGCCCATAATTTATAGCTGTAAAGTGCTGAAGACATACTGGAAATACAGGCCATGATGTATAGCTGCACACAACTGAATACATACTGGAAATGTAGCCCATGATGAATCACTGCACAGAACTGAATAGATACTGGAAATGCAGCCCTAGATGTATAGCTATATAGCGCTGAAGACATACTGGAAATGCAGCCCATGATGTATAGCTGAACACAGCTGAATACATACTGGAAATGTAGCCCATGATGAATAGCTGCATAGAGATGAACACATACTGGAAATGCAGCCCATGATGTATAGCTGCACAGAGCTGAATACATACTGGAAATGCAGCCCATGATGTATAACTGCACAGAGCTGAATACATACTGGAAATGCAGCCCATGATCCATAGCTGCACAGGGCTGAATGCATACCGGAAATGTAGCCCATGATGTATAGTTGCACAACACTGACCATATCCTGGAAGTGCAGACCATGATGGATAGCTGCACGAGCTGAATACATACTGGAAATGCAGACCATGATGTATAGCTGCACAGAACTGAATACATACTGGAAATGCTGCGCATAATGTATAGCTGTACAGTGCTGAAGACATACAGGAAAGGCAGCCCATGATGGATAACTGCACATAGCTGAAGACATACTGTAAATGCAGGCCATGATGTATAGCTGCACACAGCTGAATACATACTGGAAATGTAGCCCATGATGTATAGCTGCACAGAACAGAATACATTCTGGAAATGCAGCCCATGATGTATAGCTGAACACAGCTGAATACATACTGGAAATGTAGCCCATGATGAATAGCTGCATAGAGATGAACACATACTGGAAATGCAGCCCATGATGTATAGCTGCACACTGAATTGAATACATACTGGAAATAAAGCCCATGATGTATAACTGCACAGAGCTGAATACATACTGGAAATGCAGCCCATGATCCATAGCTGCACAGAGCTGAATGCATACCGGAAATGCAGCCCATGATGTATAGCTGCACAACACTGAACATATCCTGGAAGTGCAGACCATGATGGATAGCTGCACAAGCTGAATACATACTGGAAATGCTGAGCATATGTATAGCTGTACAGTGCTGAAGACATACAGAAAGGCAGCCCATGATGGATAACTTCACATAGCTGAAGACATACTGTAAATGCAGGCTATGATGTATAGCTGCACAGAGCTGAATACATACTGGAAATGTAGCCATGATGTATAGCTGCACAGAACAGAATACATTCTGGAAATGCAGCCTGCGATGTATAGCTGTACAGCATGGAAGACATACTGCAAATGCAGCCCAAGATGAATAGCTGCACACTGTTGAATACATTCTGGAAATGCAGACCATGACGTATAAGTTGCACAGAGCTGAACACATACTGGAAATGCAGCTCATGATGTATAGCTGCACACAGCTGAATACATACTTGAAATACAGCATATGATGTATAGCTGCACAGAGTTGAATAGATACTGGAAATGCATTCCATGATGTACACTGCACAAAGCTGAATACATACTGGAAATGCTGCCCATAATGTATAGCTGCACAGAGCTGAATACATACTGGAAATGCAGCCCATGATGTATAGCTGCACACAGCTGAATACATACTGGAAATACAGCCCATGATGTATAGGTGCACACAGCTGAATACATACTGGAAATACAGCCCATGGTGTATAGCTGCACACAGCTGAATACATACTTGAAATACAGCATATGATGTATAGCTGCACAGAGTTGAATAGATACTGGAAATGCATTCCATGATGTACACTGCACACAGCTGAATACATACTGGAAATGCTGCCCATAATGTATAGCTGCACAGAGCTGAATACATACTGGAAATGCAGCCCATGATGTATAGCTGCACACAGCTGAATACATACTGAAGCCACAGCCGTATGATGTATAGCTGCATGAGCTGAATACATACTGAAATGCAGCCCATGATGTATAGCTGCACACAGCTGAATAAATACTGAAATACAGCCATGATGTATAGGTGCACAGAGCTGAATACATACTGGAAATACAGCCTATGATGTATAGCTGCACACAGTTGAATACATACTTGAAATACAGCATATGATGTATAGCTGCACAGAGTTGAATAGATACAAATGCATTCCATGATGTACACTGCACACAGCTGAATACATGCTGGAATGCTGCCCATAATGTCTAGCTGCACGAGGTTGAATCCATGCAGAATGCAGCCCAAGATGTATAGCTGCAGCTTCAGATACATACTGGAAATACAGCTCATGATGTATAGCTCATGAGCTGAAAACATGCTGGAATGCAGCCCATGATGTATAGCTGCACAGCTGAATACATACTGCTGAAATACAGCCCATGATGTATGGGTGCACAGAGCTGAATACGTATTGAAATGCAGTGCGCGATGTGTTGTGCACACAACTGAATACATACATGAAAATACAGCACATGATGTATTGCCACACAGAGCTGAATATATACTGAAATGCAGAGTATGATGTTGGCACACCTGTCGAATACATGCTGAAATGCAGCCCATGATGTATAGCTACTCAGAACTGAATACTTACCAGAAATGCAACCCATGATGTATAGCTGCAGCACTGAACATATCCTGGAAGTGCAGACCATGAAGTTTGGATGAACTCTGTCAAATACATACTGGAAATGCAGCCCATGATGTTTGGCTGCACACTGCAGAATACATGCTGAAAATGCAGTCGCATGATGTATAACTGCACAGGCTGAATACTTACGAAATACAGCACGATGATGTATTGCTACACAGAGCAGAATACATTCTGAAGTGTAGCCTCATGATGTATAGCTGTACAGCACTGAAGTCATACTGGAAATGCAGCCTGCATGTATAGCTGTGCAGAACTGAATACATGCATTAAATGCAGCCCATAATATATAGCTACACAGAGCTGACACATACTGGAAATGCAGCATAATGTATAGCTGTACTGAGCTGAACATATACAGGAAATGCAGCCTATGATGGATTGTTGCTCAAAGCTGAAGACATGCTGGAAATGCAGTCCATCATGTATACCTGCACACAGCTGAATGCATACTGGAAATACAGCCCATGACGAATACATGCACTCAGCTAAATACAGACTGGAAATGCAGACTATGATGTATTGCTCACAGCATTGAACAAATCCTGAAATGCAGACTATGATTTTTGCTTACACACTCATGAATACATACTGGAAATGCAGCCCTGATGTAAGCTGCAATAGCTGAATACATATTATAAATGCAGCCTATGATGTATTTCTGCACACAGTTGAACACATCTGGAAATGCAGCCCATGATGTATAGCTGCACACTGAATTGAATATTATACTGGAAATACAGCCCATGATGTATAACTGCACAGAGCTGAATACATACTGGAAATGCAGCCCATGTTCCATAGCTGCACAGGGCTGAATGCATACCGGAAATGCATCCCATGATGTATAGTTGCACAACACTGAACATATCCTGGAAGTGCAGACCATGATGGATAGCTGCACAAGCTGAATACATACTGGAAATGCAGACCATGATGTATAGGTGCACAGAACTGAATACATACTGGAAACGCTGCGCATAATGTATAGCTGTACAGTGCTGAAGACATACAGGAAAGGCAGCCCATGATGGATAACTGCACATAGCTGAAGACATACTGTAAATGCAGGCCATGATGTATAGCTGCACAGAGCTGAATACATACTGGAAATGTAGCCCATGATGTATAGCTGCACAGAGCAGAATACATTCTGGAAATGCAGCCCATGATGTATAGCTGTACAGCATGGAAGACATACTGCAAATGCAGCCCAAGATGAATAGCTGCACACTGCTGAATACATTCTGGAAAATGCAGACCATGACGTATAGTTGCACAGAGCTGAACACATACTGGAAATGCAGCCCATGATGTATAGCTGCACACAGCTGAATACATACTGGAAATACAGCCCATGATGTATAGGTGCACACAGCTGAATACATACTGGAAATACAGCCCATGGTGTATAGCTGCACACAGCTGAATACATACTTGAAATACAGCATATGATGTATAGCTGCACAGAGTTGAATAGATACTGGAAATGCATTCCATGATGTACACTGCACACAGCTGAATACATACTGGAAACGCTGCCCATAATGTATAGCTGCACAGAGCTGAATACATACTGAAATGCAGCCCATGATGTATAAGCTGCACACAGCTGAATACATACTGGAAATACAGCCCATGATGGCGGCTGCCAGAGCTGAATACATACTGAAATGCAGCTCATGATGTATAGCTGCACACAGCTGAATACATACTGGAAATACAGCCCATGATGTATAGGTGCACAGCTGAATATATCTGGAAATACAGCCTATGATGAATAGCTGCACACAGCTGAATACATACTTGAAATACAGCATATGATGTATAGCTGCACAGAGTTGAATAGATACTGGAAATGCATTCCATGATGTACACTGCACACAGCTGAATACATACTGGAAATGCTGCCCATAATGTATAGCTGCACAGAGCTGATTACATACTGTGAATGCAGCCCATGATGTAGCTGCACACAGCTGAATACATACTGGAAATACAGCCCATGATGTATACGCAGAGCTGAAAACATACTGGAAATGCAGCCCATGATGTATAGCTGCACACAGCTGAATACATACTGGAAATACAGCCCATGATGTATAGGTGCACAGAGCTGAATACGTACTGGAAATGCAGTGCATGATGTATTGCTGCACAGCACTGAACAGATATTGGAAATGCAGCCCACGATGAATAGCTGTTCAGCACTGAAGACATACTGGAAATGCAGGCCATGATGTTTAACTGCGCAGAGCTGAATTCATACTGGAAATGCAGCCCATTATATATATCTACTCAGAATTGAATACGTACCAAAAATGTAACCCATGATGTATAGCTGCAAAGCACTGAACATATCCAAAAAGTGAAGACCATGATGTTTTGCTTCACTCTGTCAAATACATACTGGAAACACAGTCCATGTTGTTTGGCTGCACACTGTGAATACATACTGAAATGCAGCCAATGATGTATAGCTACACAACTGAATACATACTTGAAATACAGCACATGATGTGTTGCTACACAGAGCAGAATACATACTGGAAATGCAGCCCATGTGTATAACTGCACACAACTGAATACATAATGAAATATACATGTATTACACAGAGCTTGAATACATACTGGAAATGCAGCCCATTATATATATCTACCTAGAATTGAATACGTACCAAAACTGTAACCCATGATGTATAGCTGCAAAGCACTGAACATATCCAAAAAGTGAAGACCATAATGTTTTGCTGCACTCTGTCAAATACATACTGGAAACACAGTCCATGTTGTTTGCTGCACACTGCTGAATACATACTGGAAATGCAGCCAATGATGTATAGCTGCACACAACTGAATACATACTTGAAATACAGCACATGATGTATTGCTACACAGAGCAGAATACATACTGGAAATGCAGCCCATGTGTATAACTGCACACAACTGAATACATACATGAAATACAGCACTTGATGTATTGCTACACTGAGCTGAATACATACTGGAAATGCAGCCCATGATGTATAGCTACTCAGAACTGAATACTTACCAGAAATGCAACCCATGATGTATAGCTGCACAGCACTGAACATATCCTGGAAGTGCAGACCATGAAGTTTGGATGAACTCTGTCAAATACATACTGGAAATGCAGCCCATGATGTTTGGCTGCACACTGCAGAATACATGCTGAAAATGCAGTCCATGATGTATAACTGCACAGAGCTGAATACTTACTTGAAATACAGCACATGATGTATTGCTACACAGAGCAGAATACATTCTGGAAGTGCAGCCCATGATGTATAGCTGTACAGCACTGATGTCATACTGGAAATGCAGCCCGTGATGTATAGCTGTGCAGAACTGAATACATACATTAAATGCAGCCCATAATATATAGCTACACAGAGCTGACACATACTGGAAATGCAGCACATAATGTATAGCTGTACTGAGCTGAATACATACAGGAAATGCAGCCCATGATGGATTGCTGCTCAAAGCTGAAGACATACTGGAAATGCAGTCCATCATGTATACCTGCACACAGCTGAATGCATACTAGAAATACAGCCCATGACGTATACATGCACTCAGCTAAATACAGACTGGAAATGCAGACTATGATGTATAGCTACACAGCATTGAACATATCCTGGAAATGCAGACCATGATTTTTGGCTGCACACCGCTGAATACATACTGGAAATGCAGCCCATGATGTATAGCTGCACACAGCTGAATACATATTATAAATGCTGCCCATGATGTATTTCTGCACACAGCTGAACACATACTGGAAATGCAGCCCATGATGTATATCTGCACACTGAATTGAATACATACTGGAAATACAGCCCATGATGTATAACTGCACAGAGCTGAATACATACTGGAAATGCAGCCCATGATCCATAGCTGCACAGGGCTGAATGCATACCGGAAATGCAGCCCATGATGTATAGTTGCACAACACTGAACATATCCTGGAAGTGCAGACCATGATGGATAGCTGCACAAGCTGAATACATACTGGAAATGCAGACCATGATGTATAGCTGCACAGAACTGAATACATACTGGAAATGCTGCGCATAATGTATAGCTGTACAGTGCTGAAGACATACAGGAAAGGCAGCCCATGATGGATAACTGCACATAGCTGAAGACATACTGTAAATGCAGGCCATGATGTATAGCTGCACAGAGCTGAATACATACTGGAAATGTAGCCCATGATGTATAGCTGGACAGAACAGAATACATTCTGGAAATGTAGCCCATGATGTATAGCTGTACAGCATGGAAGACATACTGCAAATGCAGCCCAAGATGAATAGCTGCACACTGCTGAATACATTCTGGAAATGCAGACCATGACGTATTGTTGCACAGAGCTGAACACATACTTGAAATGCAGCCCATGATGTATAGCTGCACACAGCTGAATACATACTGGAAATGCTACCCATAATGTATAGCTGCACAGAGCTGAATACATACTGGAAATGCAGCCCATGATGTATAGCTGCACACAGCTGAATACATACTGGAAATACAGCCCATGATGTATAGCTGCGCAGAGCTGAATACATACTGGAAATGCAGCCCATGATGTATAGCTGCACACAGCTGAATACATACTGGAAATACAGCCCATGATGTATAGGTGCACAGAGCTGAATACATACTGGAAATACAGCCCATGATGTATAGCTGCACACAGCTGAATACATACTTGAAATACAGCATATGATGTATAGCTGCACAGAGTTGAATAGATACTGGAAATGCATTCCATGATGTACACTGCACACAGCTGAATACATACTGGAAATGCTGCCCATAATGTATAGCTGCACAGAGCTGAATACATACTGGAAATGCAGCCCATGATGTATAGCTGCACACAGCTGAATACATACTGGAAATACAGCCCATGATGTATAGCTGCGCAGAGCTGAAAACATACTGGAAATGCAGCCCATGATGTATAGCTGCACACAGCTGAATACATACTGGAAATACAGCCCATGATGTATAGGTGCACAGAGCTGAATACGTACTGGAAATGCAGTGCATGATGTATTGCTGCACAGCACTGAACAGATATTGGAAATGCAGCCCACGATGAATAGCTGTACAGCACTGAAGACATACTGGAAATGCAGGCCATGATGTTTAACTGCGCAGAGCTGAATTCATACTGGAAATGCAGCCCATTATATATATCTACTCAGAATTGAATACGTACCAAAAATGTAACCTATGATGTATAGCTGCAAAGCACTGAACATATCCAAAAAGTGAAGACCATGATGTTTTGCTGCACTCTGTCAAATACATACTGGAAACACAGTCCATGTTGTTTGGCTGCACACTGCTGAATACATACTGGAAATGCAGCCAATGATGTACAGCTGCACACAACTGAATACATACTTGAAATACAGCACATGATGTATTGCTACACAGAGCAGAATACATACTGGAAATGCAGCCCATGTGTATAACTGCACACAACTGAATACATACATGAAATACAGCACATGATGTATTGCTACACAGAGCTGAATACATACTGGAAATGCAGAGCATGATGTTTGGCTGCACACTGTCGAATACATACTGGAAATGCAGCCCATGATGTATAGCTACTCAGAACTGAATACTTACCAGAAATGCAACCCATGATGTATAGCTGCACAGCACTGAACATATCCTGAAGTGCAGTGACCATGAAGTTTGGATGAACTTGTCAAATACATACTGGAAATGCAGCCCATGATGTTTGGCTGCACACTGCAGAATACATGCTGAAAATGCAGTCCATGATGTATAGCTGCAGAGCTGAATACTTACTTGAAATACAGCACATGATGTATTGCTACACAGAGCAGAATACATTCTGGAAGTGCAGCCCATGATGTATAGCTGTACAGCACTGAAGTCCATACCTGGAAATGCAGGCCGTGATGTATAGCTGTACGAACTGTGAATACATACATTAAATGCAGCCCATAATATATAGCTACGCAGAGCTGACACATACTGGAAATGCAGCGATAGTCGTATAGCTGTACTGAGCTGAATATTACAGGAACTGCAGCCCAGATGGATTGCTGCTCAAAGCTGAAGACATACTGGAAATGCAGCAGTCCATCATGTATACTCGCACAGCTGAATGCATACTGGAAATACAGCCCATGACGACACATGCACTCAGCTAAATACAGACTGAAATGCAGACTATGATGTATAGCTACACAGCATTGAACATATTCTGGAAATGCAGACCATGATTTTGGCTGCACACCGCTGAATACATACTGAAAATGCAGCCCATGATGTATAGCTGCACACAGCTGAATACATATTATAAATGCAGCCCATGATGTATTTCTGCACACAGCTGAATACATACTGGAAATGCAGTCTATGATATATAGCTGCACAGCACTGAATACATACTGGAAATGCAGCCCATGATATATAGCTGCACAGCACTGTATGCATTCTGGAAATGCAGTCCATGATGTATAGCTTCACACAGCTGAATACACACTAGAAATACTGCCCATGATGAATAGCTGCACAGAGCTGAATCCATACTGGAAATGCAGACCATGATGTATAGCTGTACAGAGCTGAATACATACCGGAAATGCAGACCATGATGTATAGCTGCACAGAGTTGAATACATACTGGAAACACTTCCCATGATGTATAGCTGCACAGACCTGAATACATACCTGAAATGCAGACCATGATGTATAGCTGCACAGAGCTGAATACATACTGAAAATGCATCCCATGATGTATAGCTGCACTGGCTGAATACATACTGGAAATGCAGACCATGATGTACAGCTGTACAGAGCTGAATACATTCCGGAAATGCAGAACACACAGCTGAATACTTACTAGAAATGTAGCCCATGATGTATAGCTGTACAGTGCTGAACACATTCTGGAAATGCAGACCATGACGTATAGTTGCACAGAACTGAAAACATACGGGAAATGCAGCTCATGATGTATAGCTACTCAGAGCTGAATACATACTCTAATTGCAGCCCATGATGTATAGCTGCACAGAGCTGAAAACATACTGGAAGTGCCGCCCTTTATGTATAGCTGTACACAGCTGAATACATTCTGGGAATGCAGCCCATGATGTATAGCTGCATACAGTTGAACACACACTGGAAATGCAGCCCGTGAAGTATAGCTGCACACAGCTGAATACATACTGGAAATGCAGACAATGATGTATAGCTGCACAATACTAAATATCCTGGAAATGCAGACCATGAAGTTTGGCTGCAAACTGCCGAATAAATACTGGAAATGCAGACCATGATATATAGCTGCACAGCACTGAATACATACTGGAAATGCAGCCGTGATGTAGCGCTGCACACAGCTGAATACAAACTGGAAATGCAGCCCATGATGTATAGCTGCACACCACTGTATACATACTGGAAATACAGCCATTGATGTACAGCTGAACAGAGCTGAATACATACTGGAAATGCAGCGCATGATATATTGCTGTGCAGCACTGAACAGATATTGGAAATATAGCCCATGATGTATAGCTGTACAGTGCTGAAGACATACTGGAAATGCAGCCTATAATGTATAGCTGCACAGAGTTGAATAGATACTGGAAATGCATTCCATGATGTACACTGCACACAGCTGAATACATACTGGAAATACACGGCCATGATGTATATGCACACAGCTGAATACATGCAAATACAGCTCATGATGTATAGGTGCACAGAGCTGAATAACATGACTGGAAATGCAGCGCATGATGTATTGCTGCACAGCACTGAACAGATATGGAAATGCAGCCCACGATGAATAGCTGTACAGCACTGAAGACATACTGGAAATGCAGGCCATGATGTTAACTCGCAGAGCTGAATTCATACTGGAAATGCAGCCCATTATATATATCTACTCAGAATTGAATACATTACAAAAAATGTAACCCATGATGTATATAGCTGCAAAGCACTGGACACATCCAAAAGTGAAGACCATGATGTTTTGCTGCACTCTGTCAAATACATACTGGAAAACATAGTCCATGTTGTTTGGCCACTAACTGCTGAATACATACTGGAAATGCAGCAATGATGTATAGCTGCACACAATTGAACACATACTTGAAATACAGCACATGATGTATTGCTACACAGAGCTGAATACATACTGAAATGCAGGCATGATGTTTGGCTGCATACTGTCGAATACATACAGGAAATGCAGGCCATGATGTATAGCAACTCAGAACTGAACACTTACCAGAAATGCAACCCATGATGAATAGCTGCACAGCACTGAACATAACCTGGAAGTACAGACCATGATGTTTGGATGCACTCTGTGAAATACATACTGAAAATGCAGCCTTGATGTTTGGCTGCACACAGCCGAATACATACTAAATATGCAGCCCATGATGTATAGCTGCACAGAGCTGAATACTTACTTGAAATACAGCACATGATGTATTGCTACACAGAACAGAATACATACTGGAAATGCAGCCCATGATGTGTAGCTGCACAGCACTGAACATATCCTGGAAATGCAGAACATGTCATTTTGCTCCACACTGCTGAATACATACTGGAAATGCAGCCCATGATGTATGGCTGCACAGAGCTGAATACACTGAACAAATGCAGCTACATGATGTATAGCTGCACACAGCTGAATACATACTGAATACAAATACCTATGATGCATAGCTGCACAGACTGAATGCATACTGGAATACAGCACATGATGTGTAGCTGCATAGAGCTGAAAACATACTGGAAATGCAGCCCGTGATGTATAGCTGCACACAGCTGAATACATACTGGAAATGCAGCCCATGATGTATAGGTGCACAGAGCTGAATACATACTGGAAATGCAGCCAATGATGTGTAGCTGCATAGAGCGGAATACATACCGGAAATGCAGCCCATGATGTATAGGTGCACAGAGCTGAATACATACTGGAAATGCAGCCAATGATGTGAAGCTGCACAGAGCTGAATACATACTGGAAATACAGCGTATGATGTATAGCTGCACAGAGCTGAATACATACTGGAAATACAGCCCATGATGTATAGGTGCACAGAACTGAATACATACTGGAAATGCGGCCCGTGATGTAGCGCTGCACACAGCTGAATACATACTGGAAGTGCTGCCCATGATGTATAGGTGCACAGAGCTGAATACATACTGGAAATGCAGTGCATGATATATTGCTGCACAGCACTGAACAGATATTGGAAATGCAGCCCATGATGTATAGCTGTACAGCGCTGAAGACATACTGGAAATGCAGCCCATAATGTTTAACTGCACAGAGTTGAATACATACTGAAAATGCATTCCATGATGTACTCTGCACACAGCTGAATACATACTGGAAATGCTGCCTATAATGTATAGCTGCACAGAAATGAATACATACTGGAAATACAGCCCACGATGTATAGCTGTGTAGCGCTGAAGACATACTGGAAATCCCAGCCCAAGATATACAGCTGCACACAGAACTGAATACATACTGTAAATGCAGCCCATGATGTATAGCTGTACAGCACTGAAGTCATACTGGAAATGCAGCCCGTGATGTATAGCTGCGCAGAACTGAATACATACATTAAATGCATCCCAGAATGTATAGTTACACAGAGCTGATACATACTGGAAATGCAGCGCATAATGTATAGCTGTACAACGCTGAAGACATACTGGAAATGCAGGACATGATGTATAGCGGCACACAGCTGAATACTTACTAGAAATGTAGCCCATGATGTATAGCTGTACAGTGCTGAACACATTCTGGAAATGCAGACCATGACGTATAGTTGCAGAGAACTGAAAACATACTGGAAATGCAGCTCATGATGTATAGCTACTCAGAGCTGAATACATACTCTAATTGCAGCCCATGATGTATAGCTGCACAGAGCTGAAAACATACTGGAAGTGCCGCCCTTTATGTATAGCTGTACACAGCTGAATACATTCTGGGAATGCAGCCCATGATGTATAGCTGCATACAGTTGAACACACACTGGAAATGCAGCCCGTGAAGTATAGCTGCACACAGCTGAATACATACTGGAAATGCAGACAATGATGTATAGCTGCACAATACAATATCCGCAAATACCAGACCATGAAGTTTGGCTGAAACTGCGAATAATACTGGAAATGCAGACCATGATATATGGCTACACAGCACTGAATACATATTGGAAATGCAGCCGGTGATGTAGCGCTGCACACAGCTGAATACAAACTGGAAATGCAGCTCGCCGATGTATGGCATCTTACCACTGAAATACATACTGAAATACAGCCATTGATGTACAGCTGAACAGAGCTGAATACATACTGGAAATGCAGCGCATGATATATTGCTGTGCAGCACTGAACAGATATTGGAAATATAGCCCATGATGTATAGCTGTACAGCGCTGAAGACATACTGGAAATGCAGCCTATAATGTATAGCTGCACAGAGTTGAATAGATACTGGAAATGCATTCCATGATGTACACTGCACACAGCTGAATACATACTGGAAATTCAGCCCATGATGTATAGCTGCACACAGCTGAATACATACTGGAAATACAGCTCATGATGTATAGGTGCACAGAGCTGAATACGTGCTGATAAGCAGCGCATGACGCTAAAGCGGCACAGCTAATCGAATCAGATATTGAAATGCAGCCCACTTATGAATAGCTGTACAGCACTGAAGACACATAATGGAAATGTAGGCCATGATGTTTAATCAAGCAGAGCCAAATTCACACTGAAATGCAGCCCATTATATATATCTCCACCAGAATTGAACACGCACTCCAAAATGTAAACCCATGATGTATAGCTACAAAGCACTGAACATATCCAAAAAGTGAAGACCATGATGTTTTGCTGCACTCTGTCAAATACATACTGGAAACACAGTCCATGTTGTTTGGCTGCACACTGCTGAATACATACTGGAAATGCAGCCAATGATGTATAGCTTCACACAACTGAATACATACTTGAAATACAGCACATGATGTATTGCTACACAGAGCTGAATACATACTGGAAATGCAGAGCATGATGTTTGGCTGCACACTGTCGAATACATACTGGAAATGCAGGCCATGATGTATAGCAACTCAGAACTGAATACTTACCAGAAATGCAACCCATGATGAATAGCTGCACAGCACTGAACATAACCTGGAAGTACAGACCATGATGTTTGGATGCACTCTGTGAAATACATACTGAAAATGCAGCCTTGATGTTTGGCTGCACACAGCCGAATACATACTAAATATGCAGCCCATGATGTATAGCTGCACAGAGCTGAATACTTACTTGAAATACAGCACATGATGTATTGCTACACAGAACAGAATACATACTGGAAATGCAGCCCATGATGTGTAGCTGCACAGCTACTGAACAGACCTGAAATGCAGAACATGTCATTTTGTTCACACTGCTGAATACATATTGGAAATGCAGCCCATGATGTATAGCTGCACAGAGCTGAATACATACTGGAAATACAGCCCATGATTTATAGCTGTACAGAGCTGAATACATACTGGAAATGCAGCCCATGATGTATAGCTGCACACAGCTGAATACATACTGGAAATACAACCCATGATGTATAGGTGCACAGAGCTGAATACATACTGGAAATGCAGCCAATGATGTGTAGCTGCATAGAGCTGAAAACATACTGGAAATGCAGACCGTGATGTATAGCTGCACACAGCTGAATACATACCGGAAATGCAGCCCATGATGTATAGGTGCACAGAGCTGAATACATACTGGAAATGCAGTCAATGATGTGTAGCTGCATAGAGCGGAATACATACCGGAAATGCAGCCCATGATGTATAGGTGCACAGAGCTGAATACATACTGGAAATGCAGCCAATGATGTGTAGCTGCACAGAGCTGAATACATACTGGAAATACAGCGTATGATGTATAGCTGCACAGAGCTGAATACATACTGGAAATACAGCCCATGATGTATAGGTGCACAGAACTGAATACATACTGGAAATGCAGCCAATGATGTGTAGCTGCATAGAGCTGAATACATACTGGAAACACAACCCATGACGTATAGCTGCGCAGTGCTGAAAACATACTGGAAATGCAGCCCATGATGTATAGCTGCACACAGCTAAATACATACTGGAAATACAGCCCATGATGTGTAGCTGCACAGAGCTGAATACATACTGGAAATACAGCCTATGATGTATGTCTGCACAGAGCTAAAAACATACCGGAAATGCATCCAATGATGTATAGGTGCACAGAGCTGAATACATACTGGAAATGCAGCCAATGATGTGTAGCTGCATAGAGCTGAATACATACCGGAAATGCAGCCCATGATGTATAGGTGCACTGAGCTGAATACATACTGGAAATGCAGCCAATGATGTATAGCTGCAGACAACTGAATACATACTTGAAATACAGCACATGATGTATTGCTACACAGAGCTGAATACATACTGGAAATGCAGAGCATGATGTTTGGCTGCACACTGTCGAATACATACTGGAAATGCAGGCCATGATGTATAGCAACTCAGAACTGAATACTTACCAGAAATGCAACCCATGATGAATAGCTGCACAGCACTGAACATAACCTGGAAGTACAGACCATGATGTTTGGATGCACTCTGTGAAATACATACTGAAAATGCAGCCTTGATGTTTGGCTGCATACAGCCGAATAAATACTAAATATGCAGCCCATGATGTATAGCTGCACAGAGCTGAATACTTACTTGAAATACAGCACATGATGTATTGCTACACAGAACAGAATACATACTGGAAATGCAGCCCATGATGTATAGCTGCACAGCACTGAACATATCCTGGAAATGCAGAACATGTCATTTTGCTCCACACTGCTGAATACATACTGGAAATGCAGCCCATGATGTATAGCTGCACAGAGCTGAATACATACTGGAAATACAGCCCATGATTTATAGCTGTACAGAGCTGAATACATACTGGAAATGCAGCCCATGATGTATAGCTGCACACAGCTGAATACATACTGGAAATACAACCCATGATGTATAGGTGCACAGAGCTGAATACATACTGGAAATGCAGCCAATGATGTGTAGCTGCATAGAGCTGAAAACATACTGGAAATGCAGACCGTGATGTATAGCTGCACACAGCTGAATACATACCGGAAATGCAGCCCATGATGTATAGGTGCACAGAGCTGAATACATACTGGAAATGCAGCCAATGATGTGTAGCTGCATAGAGCGGAATACATACCGGAAATGCAGCCCATGATGTATAGGTGCACAGAGCTGAATACATACTGGAAATGCAGCCAATGATGTGTAGCTGCACAGAGCTGAATACATACTGGAAATACAGCGTATGATGTATAGCTGCACAGAGCTGAATACATACTGGAAATACAGCCCATGATGTATAGGTGCACAGAGCTGAATACATACTGGAAATGCAGCCAATGATGTGTAGCTGCATAGAGCTGAATACATACTGGAATTACAGCCCATGATTTATAGCTGTACAGAGATGAATACATACTGGAAATGCAGCCCATGATGTATAGCTGCACACAGCTGAATACATACTGGAAACTCAACCCATGACGTATAGCTGCGCAGTGTTGAAAACATACTCTAAATGCAGCAAATGATGTATAGCTGCACACAGCTAAATACATACTGGAAATACAGCCCATGATGTGTAGCTGCACAGAGCTGAATACATACTGGAAATACAGCCTATGATGTATATCTGCACAGAGCTGAATACATACCGGAAATGCATCCAATGATGTATAGGTGCACAGAGCTGAATACATACTGGAAATGCAGCCAATGATGTGTAGCTGCATAGAGCTGAATACATACTGGAAATGCAGCCCATGATGTATAGGTGCACTGAGCTGAATACATACTGGAAATGCAGCCAATGATGTGTAGCTGCACAGAGCTGAATACATACTGGAAATGCAGCCAATGATGTGTAGCTGCATAGAGCTGAATACATACCGGAAATGCAGCCCATGATGTATAGGTTCACAGAGCTGAATGCATACTGGAAATGCAGCCAATGATGTGTAGCTGCACAGAGCTGAATACATACTGGAAATACAGCCTATGATGTATAGCTGCACAGAGCTGAATACATACCGGAAAAATAGCCCATGATACATAGGTGCACAAAGCTGAATACATGCTGGAAATGCAGCGCATGATGTATTGCTGCACAGCACTGAACAGATATTGGAAATGCAGCCCATGATGTATAGCTGTACAGCGCTGAAGACTTACTGGAAATGCAGCCCATGATGTTTGACTGCACAGAGGTGAATATATACTAGAAAAGCAGCCCAAGATGTATAGCTACTCAGAACTGAATACATACCACAAATGCAACCCATGATGTATAGCTGCACAGCACTAAACATATCCTGGAAGTGCAGACCATGATCTATGGCAGCACTCTGTCAAATACATACTGGAAATTCAGCCCATGATGTTAGGCTGAACACTGCCGAATACATACTGGGATTGCAGCCCATTATGTATAGCTGCACACAGCTCAATACATACTTCAAATACCGTGCATGATGTATTGCTACAAGGAGCTGAATACATACTGGAAATGCAGCCCATGATGTATAGTTGCACAGCACTGAAAACATCATGGAAATGCAGACCATGTTGTTTGGCTGCACACTTCCGAATACATACTGGTAATGCAGCCCATTATGTATAGTTGCACAGAGCTCAATACATACTGGAAATACAGCCATTAATTTATAGCTGCACAGAGCTGAATACATACTGGAAATGCAGCCAGGATGTATAGCTGCACACGACTGAATACATACCGGAAATGCAGCCCATGATGTATAGCTGCACACAGCTGAAAACATACTGGCAATGCAGCCCAGGATGTATAGCTGGACAGAACTGAATACATACTGGAAATGCAGCCCATGATGTATAGCTGCACATAGCTGAATACTTACTGAAAATAAGGCCCATGATTTATAGCTGCACAGACCTGTATACATACTGGAAATGCAGTCGATGATGTATAGCTGCACAGAGCTGAATACATACTTGAAATGCAGTCGATGACATATAGCTGCACAGAGCTGAATACATACTGGAAATGCAACCCAAGATTTATAGCTGCACAGCACTGAACATATCCTGGGTGCAGACCATGATGTTTGGCTGCACTCTGTCAAATACATACTGGAAATGCAGCCCATGATGTATAGGTGCACAGAGCTGAATACATACTGGAAATGCAGCATATGATGTATCGGTGCACTGAGCTGAATACATACTGGAAATGCAACCCATGATGTATTGCTGCACACAGCTGAATACATACTGGAAATACAGCCCATGATGTATAGGTGCACAGAGCTGAATACGTACTGGAAATGCAGCGCATGATGTATTGCTGCACAGCACTGAACAGATATTTTAAATGCAGCCCACGGATGAATAGCGCTGTACAGCTGAAGACTTACTGAAATGCAGGCCATGATGTTTAACTGCGCAGAGCTGAATACATACTGGGAAATGTAGCCCATTATATATATCTACTCAGAATTGAATACGTACCAAAAATGTAACCCATGATGTATAGCTGCAAAGCACTGAACATATCCAAAAAGTGAAGACCATGATGTTTTGCTGCACTCTGTCAAATACATACTGGAAACACAGTCCATGTTGTTTGGCTGCACACAGCTGAATACATACTGGAAATGCAGCCCATGATGTATAGCTGCACACAGCTGAATACATACTGGAAATACAGACCAAGATGTACAGCTGCACAGACCTGTATACATACTGGAAATGCAGTCGATGATGTATAGCTGCACAGAGCTGAATACATACTTGAAATGCAGTCGATGACATATAGCTGCACAGAGCTGAATACATACTGGAAATGCAACCCAAGATTTATAGCTGCACAGCACTGAACATCTCCTGGGTGCAGACCATGATGTTTGGCTGCACTCTGTCAAATACATACTGGAAATGCAGCCCATGATGTATAGGTGCACAGAGCTGAATACATACTGGAAATGCAGCTTATGATGTATCGGTGCACTGAGCTGAATACATACTGGAAATGCAACCCATGATGTGTTGCTGCACACAGCTGAATACATACTGGAAATACAGCCCATGATGTATAGGTGCACAGAGCTGAATACGTACTGGAAATGCAGCGCATGATGTATTGCTGCACAGCACTGAACAGATATTTTAAATGCAGCCCACGATGAATAGCTGTACAGCGCTGAAGACTTACTGGAAATGCAGGCCATGATGTTTAACTGCGCAGAGCTGAATACATACTGGAAATGTAGCCCATTATATATATCTTCTCAGAATTGAATACGTACCAAAAATGTAACCCATGATGTATAGCTGCAAAGCACTGAACATATCCAAAAAGTGAAGACCATGATGTTTTGCTGCACTCTGTCAAATACATACTGGAAACACAGTCCATGTTGTTTGGCTGCACACAGCTGAATACATACTGGAAATGCAGCCCATGATGTATAGCTGCACACAGCTGAATACATACTGGAAATACAGCCCATGATGTATAGCTGCACAGAGCTGAAAACAAACAGGAAATACAGCACCTGATGTATAGGTGCACAGAGCTGAATCCATACTGGAAATGCAGTGCATGATGTATTGCTGCACAGCACTGAACAGATATTGGAAATGCAGCTCATGATGTATAGCTGTACAGCGCTGAAGACATACTGGAAATGCAGCCAAAATGATGTATAGCTGCAAAGAACTGAATACATTCTGGAAATATGGCTCCATGATGTATAGTTGCACACAGCTCAATAGATACTTGAAATGCAGCCCATGATGTATAGCTGCACAGCACTAAACTTGTCCTGGAAATGCAGACCATGATGTTTGGCTGCACACTGCCGAATACATACTTTAAATGCAGCCCATGATGTATAGTTGTACATACCTGAATACATACTGGAAATGCAGCCCACGATGTATAGCTGCATAGACCTGTATACATACTGGAAATGCAGTCGATGATGTATAGCTGCACAGAGCTGAATACATACTTGAAATACAGCCCATGACATATAGCTGCACAGAGCTGAATACATACTGGAAATGCAACCCATGATTTATAGCTGCACAGCACTGAACATATCCTGAAAGTGCAGACCATGATGTTTTCCTGCACTCTGTCAAATACATACTGGAAATGCAGCCCATGATGTTTGGCAGCACAGAGCTGAATACATACTGGAAATGCAGCGCATGATGTTTGGCTGCACAGAGGTGAATATACACTAGAAACGCAGACCAAGATGTATAGCTAATCAGAACTGAATACATACCACAAATGTTACCCATGATGTATAGCTGCACAGCACTGAACATATCCTGGAAGTGCAGACCATGATATTTGGCAGCACTCTGTCAAATACATACTGGAAATGCAGCCCATGATGTTAGGCTGAACACTGCCGTATACATACTGGAAATGCAGCCCATTATGTATAGCTGCACACAGCTCAATACATACTTCAAATACAGCACATGATGTATTGCTACACAGAGCTGAATACATACTGGAAATGCAGCCAATGATGTATAGTTGCACAGCACTTAAAATATCCTGGAAATGCAGACCATGTTATTTGGCTGCACACTGCCGAATACATACTGGAAATGCAGCCCATTATGTATAGTTGCACACAGCTGAATACATACTGGAAATGCAGCCATTGATTTATAGCTGCACAGAGCTGAATACATACTGGAAATACAGCCATTTAGTTATAGCTGCACAGAGCTGAAAACATACCGGAAATACAGCCCAGGATGTATAGGTGCACAGAGCTGAATACGTACTGGAAATGCAGCACATGATGTATTGCTGCACAGCACTGAACAGATATTGGAAATGCAGCCCACGATGAATAGCTGTACAGCACTGAAGACTTACTGGAAATGCAGGCCATGATGTTTAACTGCTCAGAGCTGAATACATACTGGAAATGTAGCCCATTATATATATCTACTCAGAATTGAATACGTACCAAAAATGCAACCCATGATGTATAGCTGCAAAGCACTGAACATATCCAAAAAGTGAAGACCATGATGTTTTGCTGCACTCTGTCAAATACATACTGGAAACACAGTCCATGTTGTTTGGCTGCACACTGCCAAATACATACTGGAAATGCAGCCCATGATGTATAGCTGCACACAGCTGAATACATACTGGAAATACAGCCCATGATGTATAGCTGCACAGAGCTGAAAACATACAGGAAATGCAGCACATGATGTGTTGCTGCACAGCACTGAACAGATATTGGAAATGCAGCTCATGATGTATAGCTGCAAAGAACTGAATACATTCTGGAAATATAGCTCCATGATGTATAGTTGCACACAGCTCAATAGATACTTGAAATGCAGCCCATGATGTATAGCTGCACAGCACTGAACTTATCCTGGAAATGCAGACCATGATGTTTGGCTGCACACTGCCGAATACATACTTTAAATGCAGCCCATGATGTATAGTTATACATACCTGAATACATATTGGAAATGCAGCCCACGATGTATAGCTGCACAGACCTGTATACATACTGGAAATGCAGTCGATGATGTATAACTGCACAGAGCTGAATACATACTTGAAATACAGCCCATGACATATAGCTGCACAGAGCTGAATACATACTGGAAATGCAACCCATGATTTATAGCTGCACAGCACTGAACATATCCTGGAAGTGCAGACCATGATGTTTGGCTGCACTCTGTCAAATACATACTGGAAATGCAGCCCATAATGTATAGCTGCACACAGCTGAATACATACCTGAAATACAGCACAGGATGTATTGCTACACAGAGCTGAATACATACTGGAAATGCAGACCATGATGTTTGGCAGCACAGAGCTGAATACATACTGGAAATGCAGTGCATGATGTTTGGCTGCACAGAGGTGAATCTACACTAGAAAAGCAGACCAAGATGTATAGCTAATCAGAACTGAATACATACCACAAATGTAACCCATGATGTATAGCTGCACAGCACTGAACATATAATGGAAGTGCAGACCATGATATTTGGCAGCACTCTGTCAAATACATACTGGAAATGCAGCCCATGATGTTAGGTTGAACACTGCCGAATACATACTGGAATTGCAGCCCATTATGTATAGCTGCACACAGCTCAATTCATACTTCAAATACAGCACATGATGTATTGCTACACAGAGCTGAATACATACTGGAAATGCAGCCCATGATGTATAGTTGAACAGCACTGAAAATATCCCTGGAAATGCAGACCATGTTGTTTGGCTGCACACTGCCGAATACATACTGGAAATGCAGCCCATTATGTATAGTTGCACAGAGCTCAATACATACTGGAAATACAGCCCAGGATGTATAGCTGCACACGAATGAATACATACTGGAAATGCAGCCCATGATGTATAGCTGCACACAGCTGAAAACATACTGGGAAATGCAGCCCAGGATGTATAGCTGGACAGAACTGAATACATACTGGAAATGCAGCCCATGATGTATAGCTGCACATAGCTGAATACTTACTGGAAATACAGCCCATGAATTATAGCAGCACAGTGCTGAATACATACTGGAAATGCAGACCGAGATGTATAGCTACACACAGCTGAATACATACTGGAAATACAGCCAATGATGTATAGCTGTACAGAGCTGAAAACATACAGGAAATACAGCACCTGATGTATAGGTGCACAGAGCTGAATACATGCCTGAAATGCAGCACATGATGTATTGCTGCACAGCACTGAAGACATACTGGAAATGCAACCCATGATGTTTAACTGTGCATAGCTGAATACATACTAGAAATACAGCCCATGATGTATAGCTGCAAAGAACTGAATACATTCTGGAAATATAGCCCATGATGTATAGTTGCACACAGCTCAATAGATACTTGAAATGCAGTCCATGATGTATAGCTGCACAGCACTGAACTTATCCTGGAAATGCAGACCATGATGTTTGGCTGCACACTGCCGGATACATACTTGAAATGCAGCCCATGATGTATAGTTGCACATACCTGAATACGTACTGGAAATGCAGCCAACAATGTATAGCTGCACAGACCTGTATACATACTGGAAATGCAGTCGATGATGTGTAGCTGCACAGAGCTGAATACATACTTGAAATACAGCCCATGACATATAGCTGCACAGAGCTGAATACATACTGGAAATGCAGACCATGGCACTTAGCTGCACAGAGCTGAGTGCATACTGGAAATGTGGTGGAGTAGTGGTTTGGAAAGGTGGAGTAACGCAAAGCCATTCTCTTCAATGGACTGTGTGAGATGGCGGCGGTGCTGTGCCTCGATCTGTGAGTGCGTCGGTTGCTCCCATTCTTAGGCATTTTATTTCATTTTAGTATCGTGTTTTCCTATTTTAAGTATGTTAAAGTATGTTCTGTTTTAATTCGAGTCATGCCTTCTCGTTTTTATTTTGTATTCTATCTGCGTTGCGGGTGTGGAGGTTACGATTGCCGTGGATTACCGTGGAGTTCGTGGAGTTCCTTTTCCCCTAACTCTGCCTTACGTAATCTCTCCTGGCCCTGTGTTGAAGTGTGGAGCATAGGTCTGGAGTGATGAGGATCGCTTAGTTCAAACCTCGAGTGTGACTCTGTTGATTTTGTTGGAGCTTCCCGTCTGTTGGACGAGAACGCTCCGAGATTCCTGAAGCCTGCGGAAAGCTGCTTGGAGTGCTACTGTTTATTGCCGCTTGCTGCCGTTTGTCTCTTGTTTGCTTCCCGTTTGCTGAAACTGTTGGACCGCAGGAGTGAAGACCGAGTGCTTGGATGGAATTGGAGCTCTGGGACTGCTACATTATTGGCTTGCCATTGTTGTGGAGTTTCGGCGGAGGAGGAAAAGCGATTCAGCCAGCCCAGCTGGTCTAAAGGTGGGTGCGGGATGTAGCTGTTTCCCCCAGGGAGGGTCAGGAGTGCTTGCCGAAGGGTTGGTGTTCTTGGGGCTTCCAGGAGTTACCGGAGTTGCCCGGCGGTGGCTGTGCTTTTCTCTGGTGCTCCAAGTGGGGGAGATTGGTGGCATATAATGCAACTTGCCTAGGGGTTGGTCAGGTTTAAGCATCATCTGAAAACCTGGAGTGTTTTACCTTTGTTCACGATTGTACTGCTGGATAAGCTCCAAAGGCTGGACTACCGATATCAGGAAGTTATTTATTTATTTATTTTTTTAATGTACTGAGAACTTGGAATCCTGTATTTCGGGTCTGCCTGGACTCTGCTGTGAGGGTCTAAAGCCTAGTTTTTGCTGTTCCTGTGCCTTCCTTGGGGGTTTTACGAAGTTTGGCAGCCTTTATTTTATTGCCCATCTAAAAGGATAGCACTCGGCAGGCTGCACTGCGAGCCCTTTCCCTGCTTGGCATCGGCAGCTCTGTGGACAGACAGTAAGCACTCGGTTGGACCGAGTCGGACCAAGGATATGATTTGAGAGTGGTTAGCAGGGCTCTGCTATAATCCAGCTGTGTGCACTGTGAACAGCACTGATATTAGGGTTGCTTCATTTTGAGAAACCCTGGGATATTAATCTGTCTGTCGTACTGATATTTATGGTATATGAGCAAGAGTGAAGACTTTGGGAAACGTTGATCATACTGGTTTCACACTGGTGTGTGGAGAGAAGGAGCAGTCACTGTGTGCACCTGGGTACCTGTGTTCTTGTTGCGTTCTGATGCAAGACTATCTTTGTTTGGGAAATAATAACTTTTATTTGCCTGCTGCTATTTAAAAGACTTTTTTTTTTTTTTGAATTTATCTGATTTGGGTGGAATTGAGACATATAACTGAATTTAATTGTATAAGTGATTAAGTGGATATTTGGTTTAGAAGAGTATCCTTTGGTATGGTTATCACTAGAAACCAAAGGATGCATGCCCTTAAGCCTTCACCATTACAGGAGCTCTCTATACAGAAACCTAAATATGCTATAAGACAGACCAAGATTACTGAGCATCTAAAAAGGGATTGGGAAATAATACTTTACCCCAAATGGTAATTTAACTCAAGTTGAGAGTATGGGTAAAACAAGTCAACTAAAAGCATGCATCAATATGTGGATGCCACTATTGCTCCATCTGTTTATGTAGACAAAGGGGAATGTCATGGGGGTCAAATGATTGTAGCTATGTAGCTGGTTCATTGATGGAAAATCAGGAACCTCTATCTATGGAAAAGTCAATGAATCTAGATAGGAGTCTCAGCAGGAGCTTCTGCTGTGGAGGATTGAAAAGTACTCCACCTTGGTGGAGACCTGAGGTGTCTTTGGAGGCAAATATATCCCTGGGGGTATCTGATGATATGGTGGGGGTGGTAAAGGAAAAAGAGTTAGTAACAACATATAAGAACCATGAATTAAAAGAGGTAATGGAAGACCTACAACAAACAATAGATGGACTTAAAGAAGTAGGAAAGATTTGCTCAGTTCTAGATATCAATATAATACTGTAAATCTTTCTCAAAAAGGTGACAGTTGTTCAGTGGAGAACGAGGTTTTTCTACCTGCTAGGTTGAGCGATAAATTGATTACTCTTTTAAGGAATCCAGTGAATTCCTTTATTATCCTGATGGAGCAATTGGTACTTAATAAGGATTTGTTGGAAGAACTTAAAACACAGATGGTGGTTAATGATGGGAAATTGAGACAGATTATGGAGAAAGTTGATGATCTGTCCTGAAAAGTTGAGGAGATAACATTAAATATAGAGAAGTCAGAAGATGTGCCCATCATAGAAAGGCGCTCGGATGATAATGAAGCTCTAGGATCACTGTGCTTGAGACCTGATTTTAGCACAATTGAGTTCACTGAATTAACAGCTAAAAAGTCCCTAGAAATAAATTTCAAAGAAGAAGAAAAATAGGAGGAAGAGTAAGGGAGGTATAGTAACTCAAGGTGTGGATAAAATTGCGGGATGTTATACTCTTCAGTCTCAATTTGTGCCATCTAAGCTGGAAGTGGAACTAGCAAGGTTAGAACAGGAAATGGAAGGGTTAAAGTGTGATATAAAATTAAATGGCCAAGTGGGTAATGAAAATAATAAGGATAAGGGAAAGAAGAATTTTGGAGATGCTGTGAAAGAGCAGATTATTGAGGACAGAAATGGAGAGTGTTTCCAAGTTGGACAGACATTAGTGGGGAAGAAGCCTCTAATCAGATTATATGGACCACTTAACTGGTGTACTTTTGACGAGGCTATGTTAGACTTGCATATACTTTCATTTTGAATCAAGAATTGGATATTGAACTTGTAGAAGCTGATATAACTGAGATTAAGAGGTTAATAATAGAGGAGGCTACCATTATTGATGTTTATTTTGATGCACCAAGAACAGCAAATCATGTCTGGATAAATAGAGGCCTGTTAAGTAACAAGGAAGTATCTTTGTTTTTTCCCAATAGAGAATTATTTAATATTGGAAAATGTAATGAAACAAATGTGAAGGATGTGGGAGGAAGAATTTTAACTCTTTTTGGGATGAACCATATGTTTCAAGAAACAGACCTAGAATTGTCCATAGCAATTGAGAACTTGCTAAAAAATTTTATGATGGTTCCACTGGAACACCCTGATAGTATACAAGCTGAACGTAGACATGTGGGGAGTCAGATTGATATTTATGTGTCTAATGGAGAATTAGCAGATCTAATTTTAGCCCAAGCTAGAAATCTGGATTATTTAGGTCTGCATCTGGTAGATTTTACAGCGCTTAGTATGGGCTTTAATGGAGGTAAGGTGTATGAGGAAGTTTCTGTCCTCCCGTTGGAGAACAGATTTAAAACATTAGCAGGGTATAATGAGTGACTAACTCCGAATACTTCTGGGATAGCCGAGTCATATTGTAAAAACAATTTTATAACTTGAAATATAGCCGGCTGGAAGTCCATATGGGCAGATGCTGACTGTATTAAATTTCTATCGGAATATGACTTAATTTGTTTACAGGAAACTTGGCACTCTAAAGATGTAGAAGTTGTTATTAATGGATATGAGGTTTTGCATTCCCCTGGTAGGAAATGTAAAAAAGTAGGGAGATTTTCAGGTGGAATTATCACCCTAATTAAAATAGGTGTATTTGATATGGTTGTATGTTACAAACTTGCACAAAATTATGTGATAGTTTTAGTCAAATGTGGAATAAGGGAAATTATTGTATTGAATTGTTATGTACCGCCCGAAAATTCTGATTATTTTCCAGTGGGCATATGGCAAGAAATATCTAATCTACAAAGAAGTCCAGCAAATTTTTCCACATGCAGAAATACTTTTATTAGGTGATTTAAATGCACGTATTGGCCTGTTTGATGGCCTAGCAGACCATACATTTTCTGCATGTGATTACTTTGATAAAGTAGTATGTAGACAATCTAAAGATAAAGTGGTAAATCAAAATAGGAAAGTTGTTATAGAGTTAGTAAAGAAAATAATATGTACCCTTTAAATGGAAGGATAGAAGGAGATAAAGAGGAATTTTACATATGTTTCCAGAGGGAGCTTCAGTAATTGATTTTGCTTTTGGTCCGTGATATGTATTACTGGACCAAATGTGAAATATTGATTAGAGTAGAAAGTGACCATTACCCATTGGTTTTGGAATCTCAATTAGAACAAGTGAATGGAAAGGAGCATCAGTCTTTTCAATTTACTGAAATTACAGCTCAAATAAGATCATATGGAAACAAAGTTCACTATGACTTGTTACCAATTATTCATGGTTCAATACTAACTTATTCTTATGAAGTTATTAGTAAATGTGACCTTACTTATCTTACAGAAAAGCTAGATGCTCTATTAAATAAGATTAAATCTGTGTTAGAAGTGCCAAGGAAATCAGGAAGGGTTGTACCTATGGATACCTGGTATGATAGGGATTGTAAAAAAGCAAAGGCGGATATTAGAAAATTCTGTAGACTGTATAATAAAAAAGACCCAGGTGAATCTTAAATTATTGAATTTTAAGAAAAGGCGTATAAGGATCTTATACTAAAAAAAAGACATTTTTGCACTTAAGTGGGAAGAAATGTTTCTGGCGATTCAGGGTAGAGATAATAAAACATTTTGGTCACTTGTGGCAAATGGTTTTAAGACCCAGAAAGTTAATATTGATACTTTTATTAGTGAGGAAAGATGGGTAATTTATTTTAAGGGGATTTACTTTGATACAGAAGCTGATAACTCTTCAATAACTGGTTCTGGGTGTTTTTATGTGTGTCCGATTACACTAGATGAAACTTACCTAGCATTGTATACTTTAAAAAAGCAAAAAGCAGCTGGGCCTGATGGGATTCCAGCCGAGGGTTTTTAACAGAGCCCCTAATTATGGTGTAAATACTTAACAGTATTTTGCAATAAATGTATTTCCTCGGAAAGTTACCCTACCTCGTGGCAAGGGGCTAATCTCATTCCATTACATAAAAAAGGCTCACTAGATGATCTTAAAATGTATAGACCTATAAGTCTTTTGGATGTGAATCTTAAAATTTTTTCTAAGATAATTCTGGGCTGGTTAAGGCAGTTGAAAAAACAGGAAGTATTTCCCCTTACCAAATTGGATTTAGAAATGGTATGTCCACACTGGATAATATTTTTGTTTTGAATCATTTGATGGAAAATATGTGAAAATCAGGGGTCAAAGAATATATATATGCTTTATTGATTATAGTAATGTTCATTGACAGTGTATCTAGAAGTCTATTATGGCAAATTTTATTAAACAGAGGTATTGACCTGGCCTAGTAAATATAATAGCACATTTATATACTAAAACTTGGGCTAAAATTAGACTTAGGCCTTAGGGGCCAGTTATCAAAGATATTTGAATGTAATTGTGGAGTGAGACAAGGTTGTATACTTGCCCCTCTGCTTTTATATTATATCTGGATAATATATTAAAATATAGTGTGGATATAGATATAGATTCCCAAAATTAGGGATTTTCCTGTTCCTTTATTGGTATATGCTGATGATATTGTGGTCCTGTCCTAACAAAATCTGGTTTACAAAAAAACTAAATTTCCTTGTAAAAGAATCTGAGAAATTAAAATTGAAGATAAACATGGAGAAAACAAAGATTATGGTACTGGGTGGAAATAAGAAGAACGGAAGTACAAATGGCAGTTGTATGTCGGCCAAGACAAGGTGGAGATAGTCTCTACCTATGTATATCTTGGAATAGTAATTCATCAAATTGTACGTGGTTCGCTCATTTGGAATAGGTTAAAGAGAAATTAAAAGAACTGTTGGAGGATTATATAGATTTAATTGTAAATTTGGGGACTAATGATAAAACCATTGTTGAAAGTGTTAAATCCAAGATAAAGCCCAATTGTTATATGGATGGAAATTTGGAAAATAAACTCAGCAAATAAATTTATGAGTCCCATCTATAAATCCTTAAGATCCTTGTTAAGGTTAGGACATTCCTGCCCTTCTTCTTATATTCGTGCAGAGTTGGGTATTATAGATATTAATGCAGCAATCGAATCAAAAAGTAAACTATTGGATTAGATTGGTCGGATTAAATGAAACTGTAGTTGTAAAGAAATGTTTGAGAAAAAAGAATTAGCACGATTGGGACTATGCTCTGATTATTGGTTGGATAGAGTTTACTCCATACTTGAGAAATATCATTTAGTACATCTAAAGTTCTGTAATAAATATGTCCATATTAGTGATAAATATAAAAATATATTACAAAGAAAATTAGCAACCAATGGAAGTTGAAAGATTTGGAGGAAATAAAGCAGTCGTTATTCTAAATGGTTTGCAGCAAATAACTATAGACATGGGTATAAAAATATTTGGATATATTGACTATTCCCTCAGTGTGATCTAATTTTATGATTTATAAATTTGAACAATTCCCTAAGTAAAGTGTTGGATTATAGATACAAAAGTGGGAATTCATTCTGAGGAATGTGATTGTGGTATTGGAGATAAGGAGGATTTATACCATGTTTTATGGGTCTGTAAATGGTATGATAGCCAACGTATGTTTGGCTTGGTCCATTCTTAAATAATAGATATAATGTTGATAAAAAGAGCTTACTTGTATTTTGTTCCATACAGAGGATAGCTGGACGATGAAAAGGCTAGCTAATTATCTATTGAGTATTAAGAAAATCAAAAGTAAAATCAAATTATCTGAAGGCATGGATGTGTATATATATGATTTTAGAGATATGAATGAATCTATATAAGTTTTGTCACTCAGTTTGTAATGTATAAATAAGATTATAAAAATATTGTATAAATGAGTTTTTATGAATGGGGAACTGATTCCTTTTTAGATATATACCTTACGACATTTTAATTGTGTTTGTAATTGTGAAGGTTTTTAACCATACAATAAAATTCTTTGACCAATACTGGAAATGCAGACCATGATGTATAGCTGCATAGAACTGAACATATACTGGAAATGCAGCCCATGATGTATAGCTGCACACTGCTGAATGCATACTGGAAATACAGCCCATAATGTATAGTTGCACACAGCTGAATGCAGACTGGAAATGCATACTATGATGTATAGCTGCACAGCACTGAGCAAATCCGGGAAATGCAGGCCAAGATGTTCAGCTGCACACCGCCGTATACATACCGGAAATGTAGCCTATGATGTATAGCTGCACACAGCTGAATACATACTGAAAATGCAGACCATGTTGAATAGCTGCACAGAGCTGAATACATACTGGAAATGCAGACCATGATGGATAGCTGCACAGAGCTGAATACATACTGGAAATGCAGACCATGAAGGATAGCTGCACAGAGCTGAATACATACTGGAAATGCAGACCATGATGTATAGCTGCACAGAGCTGAATACATACTGGAAATGCAGACCATGATGTATAGCTGCACAGAACTGAATACATACTGGAAATGCAGCCCATGATGTATAGCTGCACACAGCTGAATACTTACTGGAAATGAGGCTCATGATGTATAGCTGTGCAGAGCTGAATACAGACTGGAAATGCAGCCCATGATGTATAGCTGCACAGCACTGAATACTTCCTGGAAATGCAGACCATGATATAAAGCTGCACAGCACTGAATACATACTGGAAATGCAGCCCATGATGTACTGCTGCACACAGCTGAATACATACTGGAAATGCAGCCCATGATGTAGAGCTGCACACAGCTGAATACATACTGGAAATACAGCCCATGATGTATTGCTTTACAGAGATGAATACATGCTGGAAATGCAGCGCATGATGTATTTCTGCACAGCACTGAACAGATATTGGAAATGCAGCCCATGATGTATAGGTGTACAGCGCTGAAGACATACTGGAAATACTGCCCATGATGTATAGCTGCGCAGAGCTGAATACATACCTGAAATGTAGACCATGATGTATAGCTGCACACAGCTGACTACATACTGGAAGTGCAGCCCATGATGTATAGTAGCACAGCACTGAACATATACTGGAAATGGAGACCATGATGTATAGCTGAACAAATCTGAATACATACTGGAAATGCAGCGCATGATGTTTAACTTCCCAGAGCTGAATACATACTGTAAATGCAGACCATGATTTGTAGCTGGACACAGCTGAATACATACTGGAAATGCTGCCCATGATGTATTGCTGCACAGAACTGAATACACACTGGAATTGCAAACCATGATGTATAGTTGCATTGAACTGAATTTATACTGGAAATGCAGACCATGATGGATAGCTGCACAGAGCTGAATACATACTGGAAATGCAGCCCATGATAAATAGCTGCACAGAGCTGAATACAACCTGGAAATGCAGCCCATGATGTGTAGCTGGACACAGCTGAATTCATACAGGAAATGCAGCACATGATTTATAGCGGCACAGAGCTGAATACATACTGGAAATGCAGCCCATGATGTATAGCTGCACACAGCTGTATACATACTGGAAATACAGCCCATGATGTATAGCTGCGCAGAGCTGAAAACATACTGGAAATGCAGCCCATGATGTATAGCTGCACACAGCTGAATACATATTTGAAATACAGCACAGGATGTATTGCTACACAGAGCTGAATACATTCTTGAAATGCAGACCATGATGTTTGGCTGCACAGAGCTGAATACATATTGGAAATGCAGACCATGATGTTTGGCAGCACAGAGCTGAATACATACTGGAAATGCAGCCCAAGATGTATAGCTAATCAGAACTGAATACATACCGTAAATGCAACCCATGATGTATAGCTGCACAGTACTGAACATATCCTGGAAGTGCAGACCATGATCTTTGGCAGCACTCTGTCAAATACATGCTGGAAATGCAAACCATGATGTTAGGCTGAACACTGCCGAATACATACTGGAAATGCAACTCATTATTTATAGCTGCACACAGCTGAATACATACTTGAAATACAGCACATGATGTATTGCTACACAGAGCTGAATACATACTGGAAATGCAGCCCATGATATATAGCTGCACAGCACTGAAAATATCCAGGAAATGCAGAACATGTTGTTTGGCTGCACACTGCCGAATACATTCTGGAAATGGAGCCCATGATGTATAGTTGCACAGAGCTGAATATGTACTGGAAATACAGCCCATGATTTATAGCTGCACAGAGCTGAATACATACTTGAAAAGTAGCCCAAGATGTAAAGCTGCACACAGCTGAATACATACTGGAAATACAGCTCATGATGTATAGCTAGACAGAGCTGAATACATACTGGAAATGCAACCCATGAAATATAGATGCACAGAACTGAATACATACTGGAAATGCAGCACATGATATATAGCTGCACACAGCTGAATACATAGTGGAAATACAGCCCATGATTTATAGCTGCAAAGAGCTGAATACATACTGGAAATGCAGCCCATGATGTATAGGTGCACAGAGCTGAATACATACTGGAAATGCAGCGCACGATGCATTGCTGCACAGCACTGAACAGATATTCGAAATGCAGCCAATGATGTATAGCTGTACAGCGCTGAATACATACTGGAAATGCAGCCCATGATGTTTAACTGCGTAGAGCTGAATACATACTGGAAATACAGCCCATGATGTATAGATGCAAAGAACTGAATACATTCTGGAAATATAGCCCATGATGTATAGTTGCACACAGCTGAATACATACTGGAAATATAGCCCATGATGTATAGCTGCACAGAACTGAATACATACTGGAAATATAGCCCATGATGTATAGTTGCACACAGCTGAATACATATTGTAATTGCAGACCATGATGTATAGCTGAATTGAACTGAATATATACTGGAAAAGCAGCCCATGATGAATAGCTGCGCAGAGATGAATACATACTGGAAATGTAGCCCATGATGTATAGCTGCACACTGCCGAATACGTACTGGAAATGCAGCCCATGATGTATAGTTGCACAGAGCTCAATACATACTGGAAATGCAGCCCATGAAGTATAGCTGCACAGACCTGTATACATCCTGGAAATGCAGCTGTTGATGTATAGCTGCACAGAGCCGAATACATACTGGAAATGCAGACCATGATGTATAGCTGCACAGCTGAGTACATACTGGAAATGCAGACTGATGTATAGTGGCATAGAACTGAATATATACTGGAATTGCAGCCCATGATGTATAACTGTGCAGAGCTGAATATATACTAGAAATGCAGCCCATGATATATAGCTGCACACAGCTGTTTGCATACTGGAAATACAGCCCTTAATGTATAGTTGCACACAGCTGAATACAGACTGGAAATACAGACTATGATGTACAGCTGCACAGCATTGAGCAAATCCTGGAAATGCAGACCATGATGTTCAGCTGCACACCGCCGCATACATACTGAAAATGCAGCCCATGATGTGTACCTGCACACAGCTGAATACATACTGGAAATGCAGCCCATGATATATAGCTGCACAGCACAGAATACATACTGGAAATGCAGACCATGATGTATAGCTGTACAGCGCTGAATACATACTGGAAATGTAGCCCATGATGTATAGTTTCACACAGCTGAATACATACCGGAAATACAGCCCATGATGTATAGCTGCACAGAGCTGAAAACATTTCTGAAATGCATCCCATGATGTATAGTTGCACAGCTCTGAACATATCCTGGAAATGAAGACCATGATGGATAGCTGCACAGAGCTGAATACAAACTGGAAATGCAGACCATGATGTATAGCTGCACGGAACTGAAAACATACTGGAAATGCAGACCATGAAGTATAGCTGAACAGAGTTGGATACATACTGGAAATGCAGACTATGATGTATTGCTGCACAGAGCTGAATACATACTGGAAATGCAAACCATGATGTGTAGCTGCACAGAACTGAATACATACTGGAAATGCAGATCATGATGTATAGCTGTGCAGAGCTGAATACAGACTGGAAATACAGCCCATGATGTACAGCTGCACACAGCTGAATGCATACTGCAAATACAGCCCATGATGTATAGTTGCACACAGCTGAATACATACTGGAATTGCAGCCCACGATATATAGCTGCACAGCACTGAATACATTTTGAAAATGCAGACCATGATGTGTAGCTGTAAAGCGCTGAATACATACTGGAAAAGCAGCCCATGATATATAGCTGCACAGCACTGAATACATACTGGAAATGCAGGCTATGATATATAGCTGCACAGCACTGAATACTTACTGGAAATGCAGCCCATGATATATAGCTGCACACAGCTGAATACATACTGGAAATGCAGCCCATGATGTATAGCTGTACATAGCTGGAATTGCAGCCCATGATGTATAGCTGCACATAGCTGAATACTTACCTGAAATGCAGCAAATGATGTATAGTTGCACAGCTCTGAACATATCCTGGAAATGCAGACCATGATGGATAGCTGCACAGAGCTGAATACATACTGGAAATGCAGACCATGATGTATATGTGCACAGAGCTGAATACATACTGGAAATGCAGACCATGATGTATAGCTGCACAGAGCTGAATACATACTGGAAATGCAGACCATGATGGATAGCTGCACTGAGCTGAATACATACTGGAAATGCAGACCATGATGTATAGCTGCACACAGCTGAATACATACTGGAAATGCAGACCATGATGTATAGCTGCACAGAACTGAATACATACTGGAAATGCAGCCCATGATGTATAGCTGCACACAGCTGAATACATACTGGAAATGCAGACCATGATGTATAGCTGCACAGAGCTGAATACATACTGGAAATGCAGACCATGATGTATAGCTGCATAGAACTGAATACATACTGGAAATGCAGCTCATGATGTATAGCTGTGCAGAGCTGAATACAGACTGGAAATGCAGCCCATGATGTATAGCTGCACAGCACTGAATACTTCCTGGAAATGCAGCCCATGATATATAGCTGTACAGCACTGAATACATACTGGAAATGCAGCCCATGATGTACTGCTGCACACAGCTGAATACATACTGGAAATGCTGCCCATGATGTATAGCTGTACACAGCTGAATACATACTGGAAATACAGCCCATGATGTATTGCTGTACAGAGCTGAATACATGCTGGAAATGCAGCACATGATGTATTTCTGCACTGCACTGAACGGATATTGGAAATGCAGCCCATGATGTATAGGCATACAGCGCTGAAGACATACTGGAAATGCAGCCCATGATGTTTAATCGCACAGAGCTGAATACATACTGCAAATGCATCCCATGATGTATAGCTGCACACAGCTGAATACATACTGGAAATGCTGCCCAAAATGTATAGCTGCACAGAGCTGAATACATATAGGAAATGTAGCCCATGATGAATAGCTGCACAGAGCTGAATACATACTGGAAATGCAGCCCAAGATGTATAGCTTCACACAACTGAATACATACTGGAAATGCAGACCATGATGTATAGCTGCATAGAACTGAATACATACTGGAAATGCAGCTCATGATGTATAGCTGTGCAGAGCTGAATACAGACTGGAAATGCAGCCCATGATGTATAGCTGCACAGCACTGAATACTTCCTGGAAATGCAGCCCATGATGTATAGCTGCACAGAGCTGAATACATACTGGAAAAGCAGTCTTGATGTATAGCTGCACAGAGCTGAATACATACTGTAAATGCAGACTATGATGAATAGCTGCACAGAACTGAATACATACTGGAAATGCAGCCCATGATGTATAGCTGCACTCTGCTGAATACGTACTGGAAATGCAGCCCATGATGTATAGCTGTGCAGTTCTGAATACATACTGGAAATGCAGCCCATGATGTATAGCTGCACACAGCTGAATGCATACTGGAAATACAGCCCATGATGTATAGTTGCACACAGCTGAATACATACTAGAAATACAACTCATGATGTATAGCTGTACAGCGCTGAAGTCATCCTGTAAATGCAGCCCAGAATGTATAGCTATACAGCGCTGAAGACTTACTGGAAATGCAGGCCATGATATATAGCTGCACACAGCTGAATGCATATTGGAAATGTAGCCCATGATGAATAGCTGCCCAGAACTGAATACATACTGGAAATGCAGCCCTCGATGTATAGCTGCATAACGCTGAAGACATACTGGAAATGCAGCCCATGATGTATTGCTGCACACAGCTGAATACATACTGGAAATGTAGCCCATGATGTATAGTTGCACAGAACTGAATACATACTGGAAATGCAGCCCATGATGTATAGCTGCACACAGCTGAATACATACTGGAAATGCAGCCCATGATGTGTTGCTGTGCAGAGCTGAATACATACTGGAAATGTAGCCCATGATGAATAGCTGCACAGAACTGAATACATACTGGAAATGCAGCTGATAATGTATAGCTACACAGAGCTGAAACATACTGGAAATGCAGCGCATAATGTATAGCTGTACAGCGCTGAAGACATACTGGAAATGCAGCCCAAGATGTATAGCTTCACACAACTGAATACATACTGTAAATACAGCCCATGATGTATAGCTACACAGAGCTGAATACATACCTGAAGTGCAGACCATGATGTATAGCTGCACACAGCTGAATACATACTGGAAATGCAGCCCAAGATGCATAGCTGCACAAAGCTGAATACATACTGTAAATGCAGACCATGATGTATAGCTGCACAGAGCTGAATACATACTGGAAATGCAGACTTGATGTATAGCTGCACAGAGCTGAATACATACTGTAAATGCAGACCATGATGAATAGCTGCACAGAACTGTATACATACTGGAAATGCAGCCCATGATGTATAGCTGCACTCTGCTGAATACGTACTGGAAATGCAGCCCATGATGTATAGCTGTGCAGTGCTGAATACATACTGGAAATGCAGCCCATGATGTATAGCTGCACACAGCTGAATGCATACTGGAAATACAGCCCATGATGTATAGTTGCACACAGCTGAATGCATACTAGAAATACAACTCATGATGCATAGCTGTACAGCGCTGAAGTCATACTGTAAATGCAGCCCATAATGTATAGCTATACAGCGCTGAAGACTTACTGGAAATGCAGGCCATGATATATAGCTGCACACAGCGGAATGCATACTGGAAATGTAGCCCATGATGAATAGCTGCCCTGAACTGAATACATACTGGAAATGCAGCCCTCAATGTATAGCTGTATAACGCTGAAGACATACTGGAAATGCAGCCCATGATGTATTGCTGCACACAGCTGAATACATACTGGAAATGTAGCCCATGATGTATAGTTGCACAGAACTGAATACATACTGGAAATGCAGCCCATGATGTATAGCTGCACACAGCTGAATACATACTGGAAATGCAGCCCATGATGTGTTGCTGTGCAGAGCTGAATACATACTGGAAATGTAGCCCATGATGAATAGCTGCACAGAACTGAATACATACTGGAAATGCAGACCATGATGAATAGCTGTGCAGAACTGAATACATACTGGAAATGCAGCCCATGATGTATAGCTACACAGAGCTGAAACATACTGGAAATGCAGCGCATAATGTATAGCTGTACAGCGCTGAAGACATGCTGGAAATGCAGCCCATGATGTATAGCTGCACAGAGCTGAATACACACTGGAAATGCAGCCCATGATGTATAGCTGCACACTGCTGAATACATACTGGAAATGCAGCCCTTGATGTATAGCTGCACAGAGCTGAATACATACTGGAAATGCCGCCCATGATGTAGAGCTGCACACAGCTGAATACATACTGGAAATGCAGCCCATAATGTATAGCTGCACAGTGCTGAACATATTCTGGAAATGCAAACCATGATGTATAGCTTCACAGCGCTGAAGACATGCTGGAAATGTAGCCCATGATGTATAGCTGCACACAGCCGAATACATCCTAAAAATGCAGTCCATGATATATAGCTGCACACAGCTTAATACATACTGGAAATGCAGCCCATGTTATATAGCTGCACAGCACTGAATACATACTGGAAATGCAGCCCATGATGTATAGCTGCACACAGCTGAATACATACTGGAAATGCAGCCCATGATGTATAGCTGTACACAGCTGAATACATACTGGAAATGCAGCCCTTGATGTATAGCTGTATAGCACTGAAGACATACTGGAAATGCAGCCCATGATGTATTGCTGCACACAGCTGAATACATACTGGAAATGTAGCCCATGATGTATAGTTGCACAGAACTGAATACATACTGGAAATGCAGCCCATGATGTATAGCTGCACACAGCTGAATACATACTGGAAATGCAGCCCATGATGTGTTGCTGCGCAGAGCTGAATACATACTGGAAATGCAGTGCATAATGTATAGCTGTACAGCGCTGAAGACATACTGGAAATGCAGCCCATGCTGTATAGCTGCACAGAGCTGAATACACACTGGAAATGCAGCCCCTGATGTATAGCTGCACACTGCTGAATACATACTGGAAATGCAGCCCTTGATGTATAGCTGCACACAGCTGAATACATACTGGAAATGCAGCTCATGATGTATAGCTGCACACAGCTGAATACATACTGGAAATGCAGCCCATAATGTATAGCTGCACAGTGCTGAACACATTCTGGAAATGCAAACCATGATGTATAGCTTCACAGCGCTGAAGACATGCTGGAAATGTAGCCCATGATATATAGCTGCACACAGCCGAATACATCCTAAAATTGCAGTCCATGATATATAGCTGCACACAGCTGAATACATACTGGAAATGCAGACCATGATGTATAGCTGCACACAGCTGAATACATACTGGAAATGCAGCCCATAATGTATAGCTGCACAGTGCTGAACACATTCTGGAAATGCAAACCATGATGTATAGCTTCACAGCGCTGAAGACATGCTGGAAATGTAGCCCATGTTATATAGCTGCACAGCACTGAATACATACTGGAAATACAGCCCATGATATATAGCTTCCCAGAGCTGAAGACAAACTGGAAATGTAGCCCATGATGTATAGCTGCACACAACTGAATACATACTGGAAATGCAGCCCATGATGTGTAGCTGCACAGAACTGAATTCATACTGGAAATGCAGCCCATGATGTATAGCTGCACAGAACTGAATTCATACTGGAAATGCAGCCCATGATGTATAGCTGCACAGAACTGAATACATACTGGAAATACAGCCCATGATGTATAGCTGCGCAGAGCTGAAGACAAACTGGAAATGCAGCCCATGATGTATAGCTGCACAGAACTGAATACATACTGGAAATGCAGCCCATGATGTATAGCTGCACAGAACTGAATACATACTGGAAATGCAGCCAATGATGTATAGCTCTGCAGAGCTGAATACATACTTGAAATGCTGCCCATGATGTATAGCTGCACACAGCTGAACACACACTGGAAATGCAGCCCATGATGTATAGCTGCACACAGCTGAATACATACTGGAAATGCAGCCCAGAATGTATAGCTTCACATAACTGAATACATCCTGGAAATGCTACCCATGATGTATACCTGCACTGAGCTGAATACATACTGAAAATGCAGCCCATGATGTATCGCTGGCCAGAGGTTTTATGTGATAACAGCAATCGCGAAACCGCGCTCGCCGACTGGGCACATGCAGGACTGAGAAAACCTGGATGGTGCACAGGTAAGAGTGCAACCGGCTGATGACATGGAAAATGGTGGAGGCACAATGGGGAGCACCTGGATAGCACACAGGTACAAGCGTGATCATCAAAAGAGTGAACAGGTTGGGTTTTTAAAAAAAAGCCACCACCACCATACACAAAGAGGGGACGATAGAAATGTGGGGGAGGGGGAAGGACACCAGAGGGGTACAGAGGACACAAACTGCCTAATATGTGTTCAGTCGGGTGATGCCACCACAAGGCCACAAGCCGGTGGTACAGCAAGAACCATGGCTGTGCTGCATGGGTGCATTAGAGGATGTCTGTAGAGGGCACCCAGGAAGGCAGGAGCAGGAAAGGCACCGACAGGGGTATCAGGCACCGATGCAGCATATGGGTATGCTGACAGGTACAGTGAACCTCTGAGCATGAAGACTATCACTGTGACAAGAATAGAGCAAGAACCTCAGGTCACTGTGATGGTCTCTGCTGCCACAGGGACTACCTCGCCCCTTCCCCCAAGTTAATTCTGACTCAGAGTTGTATCCCTAGAGACTGGGGGAGGGTGTTGGGAAGCACAGCCCCACTATAACAACACTGAGACATCCCCGACAGTGCAATGCCAACACTTGGCATTGCGGCTGTCACTGTCGGGGATGTCGGCACTGTGGATGTTGCAGTGCTATTGATAAACCCAGCACATGAAGGCATGTGGCAGAGGGGCACACATCCCATGAGAAAGGGGGACAGTGCCACATTGTGGCCAGCAGAGCAGGGGTGACATCCCATCCTGTGCCACACCCAACTACACCTGTAGCTGGAAGTTAAAGGAGAGGCCATGGAGGTAGTCGGATGTTCCCCTCTTGCTGTACTCACTGACAATCACCTCAATCTGCCTGATCGGGTCACAGCAACTTTTCTTCTGGCATGCTGGCCGGGCATAAGACAGCAGCTGCTCCATCTAGACCCCTGTCAGACGTTCCTCCTCAAGTAGGCAGTCCATGAACTGCCAGAGGCTTGGGTGGCTGGCACCCATCCTGGTGGAAAAGCCACAGTGCCAGCCCTCAATGGAGTTATTCATCCTGGCAAGCCCATCCAGTGTTGCTTGGTATATGTTCAAGGTAGGCACTGGAAATAGAGGTCGGTGGCATGCCATCCTGCCCACCACCTGGCCGACCCATGTTAACTCCATATACTCAAGTAGGGGTCATAGGAGCTCCTCCTGGAACCTGTAGAAGGGCAGGTCAAGCAGGTCACCATAGGCCCCCTCCTTGGCATCCACGGGTATGCAGGCCAGGATGAGGAGTATTCAGATGTTCACAGCAAATTCCTCCTCCCTGGATTAACGGGCATGCAACCCAGGGGTCTGCTGTATCTTACACCAGATGGACTGGCAAAACTGGAAGAAGCAGCCCCCGAGTTTTGCCCCTTCAAAGGTGGTTGCAAATGCATGCCAGGCTACCCTCTCAAAGTCCATCATGGCTGTCTCAAGACGCACACACCACTCACGAGATTTCTGACCTCCCCAAATACCTGTGTGTAGGCTCACTCTGTCTGGGCTGGCATGAGGATGAACACTGCCAGTAGGACAACACCCTCACACATACCAAGCACCATGTACATCTGCCCGAACAGAGGCAGTGAACAGTGAAATGTGCCATTCAAGAACCAGCTGGCACTACCAGCAAGGTACTGCAGTGTTGCAAAAAAGAGGCTACAGTCCTCAGTTGGACCGCTGTCATGCTGCAGGAAGGTGTCATCACCTCCTGTGATGGCATACTCAGGGGGTATCACAATGTCCAGCAGCAAAGTCGGTGTGCCAGAGTCACCCCTGCTGGCTTGCCGCACATGCTGTGCTGTCCGCTTCATGAGTGGTAGCGTAGTTAGCCTGCTAGACAAGGCCTTAGTCATGCTGGTGGTACAGCGGGCAAGCATCTGGGAGGTGCCTTCCACGCTTGTGCGTGCCCAGTCCCACACTTTGGCAAGGACCTCATGGACTCCCACCTCCCCTGCATCAGGGATATGGTTGTGGGGCATCCCATGAACACCACCTCTTCAGCCTCTGTGTGAATGCATACAGGACAGCTGAACAGGTGGTCCTGCTTGCAGTGCCTATACACTTTATTCCTTAACCTCCTTGTCCCGCTGGTACAGGAATCTCCAGTGGGCTAGGAGTGGCTTCCCCTTCTGACTTACGATATATATCGGACCTCATCCATTGTTCCATTCATCTTTCAGTTGGGAGGCCGGCATTTCCGCACAGCTGACCTTTTGAGGCTGAGTGCGGGTCGTAGCAGTACGCACACCTGTGTGCGATGCTGGCGTGTATGTTCCTTACCCCATGACTCCATGGCATAAAAAGTATTTCTGTGGGTGAGCACCGCACTATAGTTTCCGTGGCCATTGTGCGCTGTGCAGCAGTGGCTGTATATACTGACAGACCTCTGCTTCACCAATGTGTGGACATCCCCAGTGAGTACAGGCACCCAGGTTGTGGTGCTTCCATTGTGCCCAGTTATGCTCCTCAGTTGTACAGTAAACAGGAAGCTAGTTAGTACTGGAGGGTATGTGTGCTGTGGGCTGCAACTACGGGACCCAAACTCCTAGCAGGCAGGCACTCAACACCAGCTCTTCATCGGTGGCTTGAATCCTCATTGTGGGCTACTGTGGTGGTTCAGAGGTGGGTCCTGCAGCCATGCATCTTCTTTTAGTCAGGGGGACCATGCTGCAGGCACAAGGTGGTGCACCTGGGGTGCATTACACTCCTATGCGCTGCTGCCAGGTTGGGGGGATTGGACTACCTGCTCGGTGCACTGCAGGGTTGGGGAGGCACATGCCCATGTGCTGCTGCGGGGGATTGGACTACTTGCTCGGTGCCCTGCAGGTTGGGGAGAACATGCCCATGTGCTGCTGCCGGGGGGGTTAGACTACCTGCTTGGTGCACTGCAGGAGTGGGGGGGTGGTGCCATGTGCCTCCACTGCCATTGGTGTACAGCTCTGGCCTTGTTCTCTTGTTGAGTACAGTCCCGTTTCCTCCCTCACCGTTATTGCTGTCACCATTGCACACCTTTGCCAGTATTTCTGTCACCAATGTACAACTTTGCCAGTATTGCTGTTACCATTGTACACCTTTGCTGGTATTGCAGTCGCTGGAGCTGATGGTCACGATAATGACACCCAACTTCACCATCAAAGCCACAACTGTTGCTCGGTGACTCAAGCCTTCCCGGCACCCAGACACCTAAGGTACATTGCTCCGCTGACTACCCCTGGGTCTCCTGGTCGACTCTGATTGGAGGTATCTCCCCTCACCCACTCATCAATTGGTCAATCCCAGTCTGAGCTGTGCAGTGATTGGCTGCTGGACTTTCTTCTGTTCCTGAACTTTTAGCTCACAGTTCTGCCACCTGAAGCTGCCGTTAGGAACCTGGATTTTTTCTCCCGCCCATCTGCTCCAACCCCGGGGGCTATTAAATACAGTTGGGCCCCACCCAGCATTTTCCTCATTGGCCATTCTGCTGTTTCCCTCCACCCCTCCATTCTAGCATCCCCTTCATCTACTGCCCCTGAGCTGAACTGCACACTCCTCAACTATGGCCCAGAGTATTGAGTCAATCCTGCACTTTATCAGAAATATGGCTATTGCATATGCAATTTTATTTTCCTTGCTTACCGACCAACCTGTGACCAGCAGTAGTATACACCTCATAGCCAGAGACCTCAGCTATATCCCACACTACACTGCTGGCTGTTCTACTGAAAACTTCTTTGCCCTCAACAATGGACCTTGGTCCCCCTTATACGCTAAGCCTGTGCTCCTCAGTTGGCACACCTGCAGTAAGCTTACGGGATGCTTTCTTCTGCCTGACTTTCTCCTGATTATTGAACCTAATAAAAAAAAAGGACCAAAAGATGCTGTAACACAAGGCAGACCAGACAGACTCTTAGATTGCTGAGAATCCACCTAATGAGAGTTATTCTCATGTTAATAATGTTATCAGGAAATGTCCACCCCAATCCAGGCTCAGCTGGATCCCCTACTAAAATGACCACACCAGGCAAGGATCCATTAAGCTTGCCACCATCAATGTGTGCAATCTCTTGCACAAAATGGACCTTCTAAAAGAATGGATGACTGTGCACAACACGGATATATTAGCAATTGTGGAAACTTGGTTGTCACCTAAGATACCTGACTCTGCTGTAGCCCTGTAGGATTACACAATTTTCAGGCAGGACAGAACCTCAAAGAGGGGTGGTGGCTGTGCAATTTACCTGAAAGACTCCATCAGAGGTCTAACCCTACCACCTATGGATCATGGTGGCCCTGCCCAAATACTAGCTATAAAAGTCTAGTGGGGGCACACAACAAGACACTTACCATTTTTTTGGTCTAATTACCACCTAAGGACCCTTCCCATGGCATCTACAGTATCCTGGATCATCTTCAGACACAAAAACAACTTTCTGAGACTATTATAATGGGGGACTTCAACATAAAATGGCAATCCAAAGCAAATGGGGAAATAATGGATTCCTTAGCCTCACTGCATTTCTCCCAACTTTGTCAACCAGGCAACCAGAATAAATTACAAAACTAGGACCAGCACCACTATTGACTGGATTTTATCCGATCACCCCAGCTGCATCTCCAATGTTACTATTCACCCTGACTCTATTAGTGACCACTTCCCATCTTTTGTAGCTGGTCAAATAAGTTCCACACCCTGAAACCCATTACAATCTACAGTCGAATACTAACACTTAGATCCTCAAAAGCACCAACTCAGATCGCATGACTGAACATGTCTTGATGCCATGGATGATGTCAATGTAGCCCTGGAACACTTTATCAACTTTTTCAACATGGCCTGCAATACCCATGCACCACTAAGAAAAATGAAGGTTAGTGGAATAGTCAACTCATGGATCACGTCGGATCTAATTAACAAAATGAAGCTTCGAGATCATCTCTGGCAATGTGCCAAAGCCTCTGGGAAGCAATGTGATTTTCAGGCTTGTAAATCAGCTAGGAATGCCTGCACAAAGGCCATTCGGCAATCAAAAAGTAAGCACCACAAAGAACTACTATCTGACTCCTGGGGTGACAGTAGGAAATTTGGGGCCAATATAAAAACATAACTGGCAAAGAAGTGAAGGCCTCTCCAACAGTGTTAAACTACAATGGCAACACCATCACTGACCTGGTCACCATTGCCAATACTTTTAACACAGCCTTCACCAACTTAGTTGATGTCCTCTCAAAAGACTTATTTGATGATGCTCCTACGTTTAACAGCTGGGGCTGAGGTAAACAAAAAACTTAGCCACCCATCTCTATATTTCAAACAGGTTTCCACAGCCCAGGTCAGAAAACTTCTAGCTAAAGTACTTGGGAAATCCAGGCAGAGTGGGGACTCCCTTGACCTTAAGCTCATTTCTCTCACTCTTGAAGAAGTTCTCCTATCTATTACCAAGATTCTTAATCTACCCCTCTTGCTAGCACAGTTCCCTACTGTCTGGAAGACCGCTCTGGTCACCCCTGTGCACAAAGCCAGTGACCGCACACAACCATCCAACTACAGACCTATATCTATCCTCCCCCCCATATCTAAAGTACTTGAGTGAATAGTAGCAAACCAACTTATGGACTACCTAGCAAAACACTCCATCCAATGCCCGCAACAAAATGGCTTCAGAAAAAAAATCACAGCATGACCACAGCCCTGCTAGAATTCACCAGCTTCTTACACAAATCCCTTGACAGCAACAGCCTCATTGGAATGGTCTTCACTGACCTCACAAAGGCATTTGATACCGTGAATCATTGACTTCTCCTTGATCAACTCATGAACATTGGTCTCTCACCTCACACTCAAAAATGGTTCAGGAGCTACCTGTCTGATAGGTCACAACGTGTAAAGATAGCAAACAGTATCTCAGAACTTCAAGTTGTCCGATCTGGGGTCCCTCAAGGATCTATTTTTAGGCCCACTCCTGTTTAGCATCTTCATAAATAACTTGCCAAACGCTTGCCAACAAAGGACACTCCTTTATGCTGTCGATGCCGTCATCTCCACAAGCCACTCCGATCCCTCTCTACTCAAACACAGTCTCCAGCTTGGCTTCCTTGGAATTGAAAAATTGTTCCAATCGCACAAACTTGTGCTCTATTATAATAAAATGAAACTCATACTGTTCTCTGCCTCCCGTCATAAGCACAAGGCATTTGCCCTAACAGTCAGAAATAACCGTGGAGTCCTGTTGGAACAAGTACAACAGTTCAAATACCTAGGGGTCACCCTGGACAATCACCTCTCCTATATACCACGTATTGAGATTGTTGCCAAAAGAACTAATGCAAAACTAGGTCTGTTATTTAGACATTGAAGGAGCCTGACCCCTGAAACACTCAAACTTGCAATAAATAGCTCCGTTTTATCTGTAATCGATTATGGTCTGGTTGTTTGTGGTGCTGCCTCTGCCACATCTCTGAATAGACTAAAAACTACACTGAACAAAGCTTGTCGACTGAACGCTGGTGCTGAACCCCACACCCACACATGTGATCTCTATGCACTAACAGGCTGGCTCTATCTACAGGGGAGAATCAAGTACCACTCATGTTTACTCGCAAAACAAGTGCTACTAGGAACCCTGCCAATGGGCCTCTGTAGTCTTCTTCCCAGATCCCAAAAGGCTCGCCAGACTAAAACCTTGGACACGGACCTCCTACTCATATCTAGGTTCAGAACTACCCAATGCCAATGCTCCTTGCTTTACAGAGCCCCTGTGTGGCTGAATCAGCTTGGCCGTGATCTTACTGATATTCCTCATACTTCCCAGCTCAAACATCTCCTAAACCAGTATATCTTGAATGAAAATGCCTGTGACTGCCTGTCTTAATGTCTGGATTCATCCTGTGATGTCTGAAAAGGTACGGTCTTGATGACAAGACCTCTGACTGCATCTACCTCATCTCCCCCAAACACCCCTGCCTTCCCTCCCTGCATTATAACTTTTGCCCTCTTCCTGGCCACCACATACACTGCACTTACTGGCTTCTGACCCCCTGACCGCACTAAGATTTCAATAAATAGCTTCTGACTCTCCTCTCCCCTCTGCCCTCTTCCTCCTCCCTATCACATGTTCTACCCCTCCCCCTTTCCCATCTTCCCCTACATCTGCTTGCTCTTCCTCTCGTTGCTCCCTCCTCCCTTACCTTTTCCGGTTTCCTCACATGACATTGCAGCTGGCAACAACCTTCACCCTCCATTAACTATTTGTCCTCCTTCCTCCACTTTTAACTACCTAATTCTGTATTGTTATTATTCCTACTGGGCATTGTAATTTCCTCATTTAGTACATTCTAAATAACTTCTTCACTGTAAATGTCTCCATATTGTACACTGTATCTACTTTGGTTTTATTTTGTATCTCCCTTTCATTCTTTGTACTACTCTTCCCTGAATGACGTGGAACCTTTGTAAATGAGCTGCCTGAGTGAAAAGGTATTGTAATCTGAGAATGAATAAATAAATAAATAAATCATTCAGCCACCTTCACAGTGCTGTTACCTGAACGTCACCCACCCTACAGTAGCCATTCTGTCTTCACCCTTGTGTTAGTAGCCTACAAACAAATACAGGTACCCTTATCATGGGATACCCTGCACAGAGTAATGAACACGTACTGGAGCGAAACAGAAAATGCCATATTGCCAATGCTGAATAAACAGATGTCCCTCTCACTTAGGTTCTGAGAAGTTTATACTGATGGCAGCCCCCACTGCTGAACTGGATGTATTAAAAGACTAAAAACAAGAGACACCCCCAACGTTTATTACCTGGCTCAGCTTCATGAAAGAATGTGCAGCTATGGAAAATGTTATATACAGGGCCAGAGGAAGTGAACATTTAATAACGACTAAGAGTGCTTGCAGCATATTTAGGCAATAACCAAGGAGCTTAGATGCTCTGACACATCACTGCCTCTGTGACTGAAAGACTATTGAACCTCTGTTGAAGGTATAAGAGGTCAGTCCAGGAATGACTGAATGAAATCAATGTAACAAAATCCGTCTGACACAGTTGGAAATTTATTGTTTAATGTTTACTCCTTCTTATTGTTTTTGTTATTTATTATTCTTAATAGTTTAACTTTAAAATGACTGCAACAGTAGGCTTTAGGCAAGCAAACTCTTTGGATTACACCTTTGGGAAAAATTTGGAAAACATAATATCTAGACACAATTCAGCTTGCATTTCACATATTTTCTATCGATTTCACCTCTCCATTACATATTACTGGAGAGATTCCCGTAAAGACACAAGATCTGTACAGTTTGGACTTCATCAGCCTCTACAGATGATTCTCTACTTGACATTATAATGCTCTGTTGTGACCTCACAGTCTGTTGTCGCAGGAATAACTGTGATGTCACAAGCAGAGTGCTATGACATCAGGAGCAAGATATTCAAAATGTTGCACTGGGCACAAGCCATTTGCACTTGGTTTGTGCGGATCTGCTATATTCAAAAGGCCAAATAGTGTAGGCAAACTGCATTAGCATCCGGCAAAAGTATAATGTATGCAAGGGGCAAAAAGAGGGGGCATGTGCATGAATACAGGCACAATTGCTATATTCAGTGCATTAGCACCATGCAAAGTGTTTTTGTGCAACTTAGCATGACACTTTGCACAGTGCAAATTTCCACTCAGGAAAAGGTAGTCTTATCTCTGAGCAAACCAGCTTTGGGCAACTTTGAGGCTTTGCATGACTTTGCACAACTTTGTACAACATAGAACCATGGTTTATGGAACTCTGTAATTCACAAGTTTGCGAGAGTTTGTGAGGTCTGCCAGTGGTGTTTTATTGATCCTAACCAGTAAATATTAAACTTAGAAAGAAACCAGATATGGAAGAAACATGCTGCACACAGATGGCACCTCCTATGTTGCCATCATCTGCCACCGATCCCATCTATGCCATGCATTATTATGTGATCCAGCACTCAGTGGACACCACTGCAGTGTGTCCATACAGCACACACCTGCAGACCACCCTTCAGTGGACACCAACAGAATCCAGCACACACATGCAGCACTGGGGGCGTGAAGGGTGTTGTGGGGAGGGTGTACAGGTGGCCAGTCTGCACCACATACTGGGTGCTGTCACAAGGCTTGGACTAGCCATGCAGCGCAAATGATCTAGGGTATGGAATACCCATACAGCAGTGTGCCTGTCTGATGGTATGTGCCCCCCAGCCACATACCGCATATCTGTACACACAGCAATGTCCACCGTTAGTACACACCTGCAAGATGGGCTTGTCACTGTCTAAAGTGCAGCAGTTATTGATGCCCTTCACACCATAGGCATTGCTGTGTCCCTCACACTGCTAGAGTCAGGTGTGGTACCACAGGACTGGAGAACAGCACATGTAGTGCCCCTCCACAAAAGTAGCCCTAAGGATGACCCAGGGAATTACAGACTAGTCAGTCTGACCTCCATTGTGAGCAAGCTCATGGAGACTATACTAAAGGAAAGGTTGGTGTAACATCTAGAGGAACATGGTCTTCAGGATGTGAGGCAGCATGGGTTTATGGGGGGGTGAGATCATGTCAAATGAATTGATTGACTTTGATTGTGTCACTAAGACCGTAGACAGGGGCCAAGTGGTAAACCTCCTCTATCTTGATTTCAGCAAGGCTTTTGACTCTGTGCTCCACAAAAGGTTGATCAGGAAGTTGGTGGATCTTGGGGTTGGGGAAAAGATAGCCAGATGGGTGGAAACTTGCTGAGGGACAGAACCCAGAGGGTGGTTGTGGGGGGAAGAGTTATCTGGTATCAGAGAGGTAACCAGTGGGGTCTCACAAGGCTCTGTAGTGGGGCCGGTATTGTTCATTGTCTTCATCAATGACATTGGGGATGGCATTAAGGGCAACATGTGCCTATTCACAGATGACACCAAGCTCTGTGGGAGAGTGGATACAGCTGAAGGGTACAGGACCTGCAGAAAGATCTGTAAAAACTGGGGAGGTGGTCCAGGATCTGGCAGCTTGGTTTCAATGCCAAGAAATGTAAAGTTATGCATATTGGAGCCAAGAATCCCAGGACAGAGCATTTCCTGGGTGGAGTCCAAATATTTGCATCACAGGAGGAGAAGAACCTGGGAGTGGTAATCACTAGTGACCTGAAGCACTCCACACAGTGCAAGAAAGCAGCAGCAAAGGCAAACAAGATGCTGGGATGCATATCTAGGGGAATCAGTAGTAGGAGAGAGGAGGTTATTCTGCTCTTGTATAGGTCACTAATAAGGCATCTAGAGTATGGACTTCAGTATTGGTGCCCACACCTCAAAAAGGACATTAACCTGCTGAAGAAGGTCCAGAGGAGGGCTACAAAGATGACAGTGGGTCAGCGGGGTAGGGCATATGAGGAGAGGTTGAGGGCACAGAACATGTTCTCCCTGGAGGACAGGGGAGAGAGAGAGAGAGAGAATGATTGAGACCTTCAAGTACATGAAAGGGATGAATAAGGTTGATAAGGAGTCTCTTTAAGCTGAGCTGCAACCATAACACTAGGGGGCACAGTCTTAAGCTGGAGGATGGGAGGTTTAGGATGGAGGTCAGGAAGCACTTCTTTACTGAGAGGGTGGTGGACACTTGGAATGCACTGCCAGAAGAGGTAATCTCATTGAAGACATATGGCAGCTTTAAGACAGGCTGGGACACGCATATAGGGAGGGTAAGGATCATGGGTAGGGAGGATGAGAGGAGTGGGGAGGGAGGGCAGGGACATTAGCTCAAGCTGTGGACCCTGCAATACGGGCAGACGTGATAGACCAAATGGCCTTCTTCTGCTGGCTTCTTCATATGTTTGCATATATGTACTGGCCCCCTTGTTACTGTAGTGTCTGGAACTACAGTTTGACTATTGCATGCAGCACCACCACCTGTGCCTGTGCTGTGTAGTCCCCTGGGGCACAATATTCTATGCGGTTCTGTACAAATGTTGCCTGCAGCTACCACCATGCACTTCCAGACCGACCTACAGCTGGAGCTGTGGTACACTACAATAGAGCTGGGCAAACTGCATGCAAATCAGGTCATAATGAGATGCTAATATGGATGTTTGCCCAGAGACTACCTAAGTAGACTCCTTTCCATATCACTTTTGAATATAGCAAATTTTTGCCCTGGGCAAATGTGATATCGCCAGGCAAATGGCTTAGCTCCATGTAAAACCTGCTCAAATGTGTTTGCGCTGTGCAAACAATTCAGAAATATGGTACATTTCTGCAGACTTTCACATCCGCTGGTGCTTGCAGCTTTAATGAATCCATTCCTTTGTTAGCACACACATTGGCCACAAAGTTCACCTTTACCTTCCTTCATGTCAATGTGCACTAGGCTGCTGTTGTGGTTTGCACTTCCTGGTTGCTATATTCAGAGCTGTCTTATTCCTGGGCTATTTTTGCACTGTACTCCCAGTCCAGTTTGCTCGGCTTCCTTAGCACGCTATATTCAGCAGGTTTAGCACTGGGGCTATCTCTTTTGAATATAGCGGGCTATTGGTTCTGGGCTAATTTAGCACACCTGGCAGTGCTAATTTAGCCCCAGGGCAAAGTTTTGAATATTTGGCCCAATGTGTTACTGGAAGACTTTTATTAAGGATCCTGTTTCTCTGAGCTAATTACAGAGTTGTTAAGTTAATTTTGTTAAGAGATACATCATAAACTAGGTTTATGATGTTAAAATAAGGGAAGCTAGGATGTTACATAGAGGTGTAAGGTTGTAAATGACCCCATGAAGCCTGTGTGAAGAGGGTACAGCATGAGATCAAAAGAGGTGTCATTGAAACTTGAGTTATGCTAAGGTTGCAGAATTAATACTTTGAAATTACATCTTATGGTTGTATAAAAATATATTTTTGTTAGATGTTTGACCAGAGGAGGGGCTGGATGACTTCATCCAAAAGGAGTTGGCCAATACTGCTTGAAAAGATTATTCTCTTTCACTATAGAGATGCATTTTGTATGTGACACTGACCAAGAAAACATCTGAGCACTGAAAAGAGGTATTTAGAAAGCTAGACAAATCTAAATATAGTTGTAGGAATTGCACTGTTTTAAACCTTGTTTTGTTTAAAGATATGTATGTCTTGTGATATAAGAGTTCTGTATTGTATGTTTGACATATTATTCTATATTTTAGTAAAAACTCTAATTTTAGAGAAAACCTGGTCTGTCTTTGAATCGCTTTCTTTTGCTAAGAAATATTTATGGTTCAGCAGACATATAGCTTGTGTGGTGGTATCAAACTGGAAAGAGAAGAGTTTTAAACCTGAGGTCTTTATAATAGTTTTAAAGGTTTCATCTCTGAATACCTGGTTAGGTGCCTGTAGGCAAAGATATCTGGTCCCCTGAAGACAGATATATCTGAGCCTGTGCATTGGGTATGCTAGCAAGAGGTTAACAGTTTGAATCCCTCCAGAACTGAGACCAAAGGTTGATCCGAACTCACAAAAACAGACCAGAGGATAACCTTGTCTGTTACACTGTTCACAAGACTGTGCTCAGAGGTTGGCACTTTGGGAGTAGAGGACCTTACCTGCTGAGTGAATTTGTGACAGACTGGTTGGCAGCGGTGGCATAATTTTGGTATAACAAGCTTTATTGTTCTTTGTCAGCTGAGACCGTAAGCTCTCTTGCAAAGAAAGAAAAAGACAGAGTTTTATTTTAAAAAGGAAACAGAACTATATATCGCTTGGTGTACAGTCAAGTTCCTACCTATTTTATTTTTTTTCTAAAGAGCAAAGTCAGAGTAGCAGTAGTTAGGAAAGATGGTGTCCTACTACAGCGGGCACACTGTAGAACAGTTAAAACAGTTGTGCGAGGACAGAGGAGTCCTGTTCGAGGTGAAAGCCAGTAAGCAGAACCTCATAGAGGCCCTGATGGTAGCAGATACCAAGAGCAGGGAGTCACAGACCATGACTGAAATGGACCAGACATCGAGTGTGGCAGAACTAGTGGCCAGTGAGGGGTCCCGAGCTGAAGAGGAGGACAGCAGGTCCACTGTCAGTGAAGGGCCACAGCTGCAGGGGAAGGTCACCAGTATCCTGAATCCAGAGGTACTCAAGCTGCAAATTGAGTTGTGGAGGATAGAACTGAAGGCAGAGCGACAACAGAGGGAGGGAGACAGACCATGAGGAGCGTGAGTGCCAGCAAGAGGCAGAGGAGAAGAGAGAGCAAGAATGTAGAGCTGCAGAGGAGAGGAGAGAGGAGCGCCAGTGGCAACATGAACTGGAGAAGCTACGACTCCAACCAGCAGCACCAGGGCAAGTAAGTGGCTTGGGTTTTACTGGGACTGCAGGACTGGGTTACAAATTGAACTCTAAATTAATAGCTGAGTTTAAGGACGGGGAGGATATAGACGCCTTTTTAAATTCTTTTGAAAAAGTTTGTATTCAGGATAAAATTCCTAGAGAGTCCTGGAGCTTCCAGCTATTCCTGCTACTTACTGGAAAAGCTTGGGATGCATTGGGTCACATGGACAATAAAGACAGTGATGATTACAGCAAGTTAAAAGATGCACTACTAAAAAAGTTTGAATTAACCACTGAATCATACAGAGCTAAATTATGTAAGCTTAGGAGAAGCCCTGATATGACCTATGAGGAGCTAGCCACGAAACAACGTCAGTTTTTAAAACGTTGGTGGGAAGGAATTGAAGCAAACACTGTTGATAAAATTGAAAATGTGATTTTATTAGAACAGTTTTATTGGGCATGCCCAGCAGAGTTAAAAACCTGGCTAGAGGACCAAGATCCAAAAACAGTGCAAGAGGCTGCTGAACTCTCGGACAGCTATGCCAAGAGCAGACCTGCTCTGAGAGTGAATGGGGCAGGCTTGGCAGTGCAGAAAGGGAAAAGCCTGCCTTCAGGGCAGCTAAAACCCTCACTGCCTCCACGGAAACCAGTTAGCCTCAGGTTTCCAAGAAAAGATTTCTCTGAAGTAAGAAATGCTTGTTGGTTATGTAAAGAAACTGGGAACACTGCCAGACAGTGTCCAAGAAGGGTAAGCAATAATACGTAAAGTAGCACCAGAAAAGAAGTGGGTTGTCTGTGTGTTCCTGAGAGTATGCCAGTGAACATGAGGGAACACATGCACCCAGTCATGGTAAATGGCATACAGGCACATGGGTTAAGGGACACAGGGGCATACCTGACATTGGTGAAAGGGGATCTAGTACAGCCTGGTCAACGTATCCCAAACAAATACGTGCCTGTACAGGACTTTGCAGGTGAAGAGAAAACATTGCCACTGGCTAGTCTTCTCCTGGACTGGGGTGAAACTGGGGTGGACTGTGCAGCAGGTGGCTGTAGCTAAAACATTAGCAGTAGATGTGATCCTGCGTAGCAATCTACAACAGGGGATGGTATGCGCAGTTACCCATAGCCAAGCAGCAAGGGAAAATAGTAATTCCCTGAACCCCACAGAAACCAGGGTGGAAATCACGTAGAGGCTGGTTCCCCAGCCTGTGTCTCCATATGGGGAGACTGATAAAAAGGGGGTAAAAATTTCCCTGGTAGTGAGTGACCACACAGCTACGGATGGTTACTCTGAAGAGGAAGGGGTGACCAATTGTCAGAGGGTTAGGATTGACAGTGATCCTGAGGGCCCTGACACTAGTGCTAGGGACTCTAGTTTAGCGACTGAAGGGGACTTGTCCCATGCCTTGGGACTGTGTGAGGGTTTGCAGCTGCTCAGAGGAGTGACCCTAGTTTAGACAAGCTGAGGGCTTGGGCAGATTCTGAGGGCACACAGGGAGGTGACATCAGACATAAGGTTTATTGGGAAAATGGAGTTATGTATACACAGGCAGTACAGACAGAGGGAGGGAGGGATGCTAGGCAGGCAGTTTGTTGTTCCCCAGGGGTATCGTGAGCAGTTGCTCAAAATTGCACATGATATTCCCTTGTCTGGTCATCTGGGAATCACACAAACTATGCAGTGGTTGGCCCAGAATTTCTACTGGCCTAACTTCACCCAGCAGGTGAAAAGGAGTATTGCAGGTTTTGTCACTGGTGCCAAGAAATAGGGAAGGCACCCTGATTCCCTTGCCTATAGTGGAGGAGCCATTCCAGATGGTGGGAATGGATATTGTGGGGCCTTTAAATACCCCCAGCTCCTCAGAGAAGAGAGTCATCCTGACTGTTGTGGATTAGGCCACCCGCTACCCAGAGGCAGTCGCCCTATCCTCACTGAGGACAGACAAAGTGGCAGATGGCGTACTTGGGATTTTCTCCCGTGTTGGGTTTCTGCAGGAGGTAATCACAAGTCAAGGGGGTTCCTTCATGTCGGACCTGATGAAGTGTTTATTGGAGAAGTGTGGGATGGTGCAGAGATGCACGACACCGTATCACCCACAAGCCGATGTGCATGTGGAACGTTTCAATGGTACCCTAAAGTCAATGCTCCAGGTGTTTGCTGAACAGCAAGGGAGGGACTGGGAGAAATACCTTCCCCACTTGTTGTTTGCATACAGGGAGGTGCCCCAAGAGTCAACAGGATTTTCCCCCTTTGAACTTATGGATGCCGGTATGGGGCCCCTAGACTTAATCCAGGAGGACTGGGAAGGCAAGCACACCACCCAGGGAACTCCCATTGTGGATTATGTCCTTAGGTTTAGGGAAAGGCTGAAGGAGCTTATGGGGACAGCCCAGAGCAACCTGGCAGCTGCCCAACAGAAACAAAAAGTATGGTACGACCGCAGAGCCAGAGCTCGCTCATACATGGTGGGTCAGGAAGTCATGGTCCTTATTCCCGTCCAGAAAGACAAGCTGCAAGCTGAGTGGGCAGGACCATACAAACTGATTAGGAAGGTAAATGACATAAACTACATTGTGGAGTTACCTGACCATAGAAAGACTGAAAGGATGTACCATGTCAACATGATGAAGCCATGTGCAAATAGGGCTGACATGGTGTTCACAGTGTGTAGTCATGGGGAGGGGACAGATGAAGGAGACCCCCTTCTGGACTTGCTGGAAAAGAGTAAGTGGGAGTCCTCTGTGGAGGCAGTAAAATTGTCTCCCCAGCTGACCCTGGACCAGGTCCAGAAAGTAAGGGAGGTTTTAGCAGACTTTGCCCCGTTGTTTAGCGCCAAGCCTGGACTAACCCCCTTAGTGACACACGATGTGGCGACATGGACACAGACACCCATACGGTGAACAGCATATTGGGTGTCAGAGGCTGTCCAAAATGACATTAGGAGAGAAATGGAGGAGATGCTGGATTTAGGGGTAATCCAGAGATCCCACAGGCCCTGGGCCTCACCCATAGTCCTTGTGCCCAGGCCAGATGGCTCAACTCATTTCTGTGTGGACTATCATGGACTGAATGCAGTCATGAAGTCTGATGCCCACCCGATGCCCCGGACGGATGAATTCCTGAACAGGTTGGGAGGGGTGACCTACCCTACGACTATTGACCTGACCAAGGGGTATTGGCAGGTAGAATTGACAGACAGAGTTAGGGAAAGGTTGGCCTTCATCACTCTGATAGGCTTATTTGAGTTTAAAGTAATGCCTTTTGGAATGAAGAACACCCTGACCACTTTCCAAGGGTTGGTGAACCAGGTATTGAATAGTGCTGAGGAGTACACTGTTGCATACCTGGATGACTTTATCATCTTCAGTACCAGCTGGGAGGAACACCTTTCACACCTTAGGGAAGTGCTGTGCAGGATACCGAGGGCCGGGCTCACTGTCAAAGCCGAGAAGTGCTAGGTGACCATGGGAAAAGTGGCATTCCTTGGGCATGTGGTGGGCTGGGGACAGCTCCGTCCTAACCAAATAAAGATAGAGGTGATTCAGGCATGGCCAAGACCAGAAACCCAGAAGCAGGTCAGGAGTTTTCTAGGGACAACAGGGTACTACAGAAAGTTTGTACCTAATTACAGTGCCCTGGCTGCTCCCCTATCTGACCTGACAAAGAAAAAGATGCCAAAGAAAATTACCTGGGGCCCAGCCTGTGAGGAAGCCTTTACCAGACTGTGCAGTGCTCCTGTTTTGACAAGTCCGGACTATAGCAAAACCTTTATAGTTCAGACGGATGCCTCAGATATGGGTATTGGGGCAGTACTGCGCCAGACATCTAGCCAAGGGAAAGATCACCCAGTTTTGTACCTGAGCAGAAAGCTGCTCCACAGGGAGCAAGCGTACTCCACGGTGGAAAAGGAGTGTCTTGCCATAGTGTGGGCCCTGAAGAAATAACAGCCATACTTGTGTGGGCAGCATTTTGTGGTGCAGACTGACCACAACCCCCTGGTTTGGCCGATGCAGATGGGAAAGAGCAATGGGAGACTACTAAGATGGAGTCTTGCTTTGCAAGGATATGATCTGATAATCATACATAGGGCAGACATTAAGAATCAGAACACTGATGGGATGTCTAGGGTCTATGAGGAGTGAAATGATTTGGGAAGCTCATCCGATGTAGGGGATAGATCCCCAAATTCAGTCTAGGTGGGAAGGGGTGTGACATAGACAGTCAGTTCTGAGTGCTGGATAATATTTTTTTTATATAAAATGTATTATGACTGTCTCTGCTGAAAATCAAATGTTCTAGGAGTGACCTCTCTCATCCCCCCTCCCAGATTTCAGCTGACAGATGCAGGCCAAGAGAACTGCTGACAGTATGCATCACACACTCTGTTTTTTAGAGACAATGTGTTACTAGAAGACTTTTATTAAGGATCCTGTTTCTCTGAGCTAATTATAGAGTTGTTAAGTTAATTTTGTTAGGAGAGAAATCATAAACTAGGTTTATGACGTTAAAATAAGGGAAGCTGGGATGTTACATAGAGGTGTAAGGTTGTAAATGACCCTATGAAGCCTGTGTGAAGAGGGTACAGCATGAGATCAAAAGAAGTGTCATTGAAACTTGAGTTATGCTAAGGTTGCAGAATTAATACTTTGAAATTACATCCTGTGGTTGTATAAAAATATATTTTTGTTAGATATTTGACCAGAGGAGGGGCTGAATGACTTCATCCAAAAGGGGTTGGCCAATACTGCTTGAAAAGATTATTCTCTTTCACTATAGAGATGCATTTTGTATGTGACACTGACCAAGAAAACATCTGAGCACTGAAAAGAGGTATTTAGAAAGCTAGACAAATCTAAATATAGTTGTAAGAATTGCACTGTTTTAAACTTTGTTTTGTTTAAAGATATGTGCGTCTTATGATATAAAAGTTCTGTATTGTATGTTTGACATATTATTCTATATTTTAGTAAAATCTCTAATTTTAGAGAAAACCTGGCCTGTCTTTGAATCGCTTTCTTTTGCTAAGAAATATTTATGGTTCAGCAGACATATAGCTTGTATGGTGGTATCAAACTGGAAAGAGAAGAGTTTTAAACCTGAGGTCTTTATAATAGTTTTAAAGGGTTCATCTCTGAATACCTGGTTAGGGGCCCTTAGGCAAAGATATCTGGCCCCCTGAAGACAGATATATCTGAGCCTGTGCATTGGGTATGCTAGCAAGAGGTTAACAGTTTGAATCTCTCCAGAACTGAGACCAAAGGTTGATCCAAACTGACAAAAACAGACAAGAGGGTTACCTTGTCTGTTACACTGTTCACAAGACTGCGCTCAGAGGTTAGCACTTTGGGAGTAGGGGGCCTGACCTGCTAAATGAATCTGTGACAGCCAGTTCCTAGGTTTCACAAGAAAATTTGACTGTGCAGTTGGACAGACAAGAGACAGAACAGAACAGGATAAAACAGAACCCTGCATTTAACTTTTTCTACATAATAAATTTTTCTACATAACACATGGAACAGGGTCTTATCCAACCCTATAACAAGGACACAGAAATAAATTCAATTCAGATTAGGAATACTGATAGCATATTTAGTTGCATGTCAGATTGCAGAAAATATCAAGGCAGTTACAAGGTAATTCAAAGTCAACAGAGGTGGACTAGCTAATCAGCACACATGAAAAATGTATTAAAAGATGTCAGGGCAATTATAGAGAATTCAACTTCAAGTTTGTTAGAACAGGGTGCAGGAATACACTATTTTTAAGCGAAAAAGATGTTCCAGGACTAGAGGGCATGGGATGAAGTTGGAGGGAGGACAATTCAGAGGAAACGTGAGGAAGAATTTCTTCACAGAACGGGTGGTGGACAAGTGGAACACCCTGCCAGAGGAAGTGGTGGGGGCTGAAACAATCAGGGGATTTAAGAATGCATGGGACAGACATAAAGGAATTCTGGAGGTCAGGGGTAAAGGGCAACATACTTCTAGGAAAACAAACTGAACTTACAAGCTCAAATGGGCAGACTGGGTGGACCATAGGCCCTTATCTGCTGACACTGTCTATGTATCTATGTAACATAAATGAAGCCAGTTAGTTTTCTTGATTATGAGGTAATTGTTTATTTTATTAAGAAAAAAAATATATATAAGGGTTAGGAGAATCTTGATAATATTTTATGGTATTATATTTTCTTCATAGACATAATTCTGTGGGAAAAAATCAAGTATATGGACACACACAGACATATATTTATATTTATATCAAAAGACAGGTTATATTTGATGTAAAAAATAATTATAGCTATATTCGCTTAAGTGATAATTGCGCTAATACAAGATAGCTCTAATTGGTCAAAATTGCATGTTTTCAATGGACACAAACTAGAAGCTAATTGCAGAGCATAAAATTAAATTTGTGCAATTGTGGCCAATTAGTGGCATGTGCAAAATATAATTTGTACAACAATAAGCAGTTCTATATAAAACTGAAGATAGACATACTCACCAGAGGAATATGACAGATCCTCGCTGAAAATAATTGTTTACTTTCATTGCAAATTTATACAGAGTTACATTTAGTAATGTATATTATATTACAGATTTATGTAGAATGCTACATTAAGTAATGTATATTGTATTACAGATTTGTGTAGAATGTTACATTAAGTAACATATATTATAGTACAGATTTGTGTAGACTGTTACATTAAGTAATGTATATTATAGTACAGATTCATGTAGAATGTTACATTAAGTAATGTATATTATAGTACAGATTTATACAGAATGTTACATTAAGTAATGTATATTGTAGTACAGATTTATACAGAATGTTACATTAAGTAACGTATATTATAGTACAGATTTATACAGAGGCACGGATATTCAGAAGGGTTGCGTCACATGCAACCCACTGATGCACCCTGGTGCGATATTCAAACGGGGATTGTGCCTGGCACAAATCCTGATGTGCTGGAGCGCATCAGTAATGTATGCAGCACAAGTGGGGGGGGGTGTGCCCATGCATACTCCGCACATCCCGATATTCAGGCCGGGATGTGTTGAGTCCATGCATGCTCAACCCCTACTTGAGCTGCACACAGGTGAGCCCCCCAAAAAAGGAACAATAGCTGGCCACCCTCAGGTGAGCTGCCGTATTGCAAGGCGCAACACAGCAGCTGCCACCTGAGCTCCGGCTGCACCTTCATGGCAGCGCCTCCTCCATGCCCGATTGCGGGTATCTGTGTAAAAATATAAGTCCAATATCCCTGGGGGTCCAGTGGACTGCTCGCAGCCAGATCGTGGGCATATGTGACAGTAAATGCAGTCCTATATCCCTGGTGGTCCAGTGGACCACTTGTAGCCCAATTGCGGGCATATGTAATAAGGAGAGCTCCATGGTGCCCCCCTCCCACCCATCCACTGGGCCCCTGCGCTCCTCCCATCAGCAGTGGGTGGCAGCACCCACCCGCCTGCCACCCAGCCACCCGCCGACTGACAGTGTACAGTAGGGCTGCACACCCATTGGTCCACAGCATGAGCCAAAGGGTGCAGCCCACTCTAAATACTACACAGTCCAGATATGTGAATGGATCCATTCACATATCTGACTGACTAATAGTACAAGCATAGCTGCACGCCCATTGGCTCATGCTGTGGACCAATGGGCGGTAGCCTTACTGTACACTGTCAGCTGGCAGGTGGCAGCAGCAGGCAGGTGGGATGCTGCCGCCAGCCGCTGATGGGGGTGGAGCAGCGGGGCTCAGTGGGAAGGTGGGGAGGGGGCTACTGTGGAGCTCTCCTTATTATTACATATGCCTGCGATCAGGCTGCAAGCGGTCCACTGGACCACCAGGGATATGGGACGGAAGTATTTTCAATGTATGCCCGATCAGGCAGTGGGGCACATTGTCGCGCTGTGCAGTAGGCGCGGTCCCCGGACGACTGCAGCCTGGCAGGGTGCCAAGTGCAAGTCGCCGGGGATCGGCGCACCTGCATGCAAATGAGGCCATAATGTCATGCAAATGGCCCCATTTGTGCCTTGCATGCATTATTGCCCCATATGCATGTGCACTTTTGAATATTGTGGTTGTTCCGCATAGCGCAACGGAACTTGCACTAGCGCATCCCACTGCTCCACTCTGGCCACTTGCGCTGGCGCAGTGCCACTGCACCACGCGCACTGTGGGTGGCCAGGGTGCAATATTCAACGATGCTGTGCCATGGCGTATCTCCATTGAATATCGCCCAGTCAATGCCCCTGCGCATCCAAGTTACGCTGTGCCCAGGCTTGCACCACAGCCTGGCGCAGTCCGAATATCCAGGCCAGAATGTTACATTAAGCAACGTATATTATAGTAGATTTATGTAGAATGTTACATTAAGTAACGTATAATATATTACAGATTTATGTAGAATGTTACATTAAGTAACATATATTATATTACAGATTTATGTAGAATGTTACATTAAGTAACGTATATTATAGTACAGGTTTATACAGAATGTTACATTAAGCAATGTATATTATAGTACAGATTTATGTAGAATGTTGTATTAAGTAACGTATATTATATTACAGATTTATGTAGAATGTTGCATTAAGTAACGTATATTATATTACAGATTTATGTAGAATGTTACATTAAGTAACGTATATTATATTACAGAAAAAAGCCACACCCTAATGAAGGAACCAAAATCATGTTTATGAAACATTGGTTGCATAGCTTATCAGCAGGCATTTGTAAGGTTTTATTAAATTGTATGTTTATAACTTTGCTTTTTGGGTCTGGCTAAACTATTAAATATTATTAGACCAGTTTGTGTGGAATGGAGCAGTAATGAAACCTGATACAAGTAGTCTCCCATCCTGGCTACAGCATCCCAGTTCATGTATACGCATCGAGGAGGCGACAGGCACAAACACCTAGCTCCCAAGGTTGGGTCACCAAACCAGGTTAGATGTCTCTGACATCCTTACATTTCTCCTCAGTGAATTTTTACTTTTTATGAAGTACTGTTAAGACAGCCTCTATACTACTTTTCTAAAATGTCTTCAAATATTAGCACCACTTGCAGTTTCTGAAAATCTCTTATCTTGAGGTTAGCTGTTCCTGTTCGATGTACAATACATGCTAGATTCATACTCGGGATGTGGTAGGGTGATGTTATTCCATATGTGTAATGGTAAATATTGCAGCACTGCGCCGGTATATTTCATTTTTACATAGCACCAATGCCATGAGACTTGGAACTGTTAAACCTCTTAAAATCCTGTATCTTGCTTCACAAATGAAAATACCTAAGACAAAAATCACTACTCACTGACTCCATTGCAAACTCTCTCTCTCTCTCTCTCTCTCTCTCACTTCTGTACAATACTACTCTACTTTCAACATTCTCCACAACCAACCAAAACTTACTTGACACAACATGTAAGCAAATATCCCACATTGAGAAAGCTTTTTTGGTTTTGTTTAGTCATGACATTCATTAGATAATACTGCCCTCTGTAGTCAGGAGCCAATATGACACACATACAGTATACAGAATAAATAAAAGTCTAGCTACAGTGGCGTGAAAAAGTATTTGCCCCCTTCCTGATTTTCTCTATTATTGCATATTTGTCACACTGGATGTTTTCAGGTCTTTAGACAAAATATAATATTAGATAAAGGGAACCTGAGTGGACAAATAACACTTTTTTTTTTTTTTACTTATTTCATTTATTTAATGAAAAAAGTTAACCAACACCAACTGGCACTGTGTGAAAAAGTAATTGCCCCCTAGTTAAATCAACCCAATTAAAGGGATAATTAGAGTCAGCTGATTGAACACAGCCAGGCTTGATTACAGCCAGCCCTGCTCAATATAAACCTCACTTATTTTGCCCTTACCATCAGAGTCACATTGCCAGCACAAAGATTCAACAAGCACATTATGCCATGATCAAGGAAGTTCCTGAAAAGATCAGAAAAACATTTTGTTGCCCTCTATCAGTCTGGAAAGGGTTACAAAGCTATTTCTAAGGCTCTGGAACTCCATTGAACCACAGTGAGAGCCATAATCTCCAAATGGAGAACACTTGGAACAGTAGTGAACCTTCCCAGGAGTGGGCGGCCTGCCAAAATCACTCCAAGGGCGCAGTGTAAAATCATCCAAGAAGTCTCAAAGGATCCTAAAACAACATCCAAAGAACTGCAGGCTTCTCTTGCCTCAGCTAAGGTCAGTGTTCATGACTCCACAATCAGAAAGAGACTGGGCAAAAATGGGCTTCATGTGAGAGTAGCAAGGCGGAAACCACTGCTAACCAAGAAGAACATAAATGCTCGTCTCTCATTTGCCAAGAAGCACCTGGATGATCCACAAGCCTTTTGGGAAAATGTTCTATGGACATATGAGTCCAAAGTGGAACTTTTGGACAACATGGATCCCATAATGTCTCGTAAAGCAAACACAGCATTCCACAGTAAGAACACCATACCAACAGTCAAACATGGTGGTGGTAGTGTGATGGTGTGGGGATGCTTGCTGCCTAAGGACTTGGATGACTTGCCATAATTAAAGAACCATGAATTCTGCTCTGTACCAGAAAATTCTTAAGGAGAATGTCCAGTCATCCTTTCGTCAGCTGAAGCTGAAGCGTAGTTAGGTCATGCAGCAAGACAATGATCCAAAACACAAAAGCAAATCCACATCAGAATGGCTAAAAGAAGTAAAATTAAAGTTTTGGAGTGGTCTAGTCAAGTCCAGACTTAAACCCAATAGAGATGCTGTGGCAGGACCTGAAGCGAGCAGTTCATGCTCGAAAACCTACCAAATGTTACTGAATTAAAGCAGTTCTGCGAGGAAGAGTGGGTTAAAATTACTCCACAGCGATGTGAAAGACTGATATTGAATTATAGGAAGTGTTTGGTTGCAGTCATTGCAGCTAAATGTGGCGTAACCAGTTATTAAGTGTAAGGGGGCAATTACTTTTTCACACAGTGCCAATTGGTGTTGGTTAACTTTTTTTCATTAAATAAGTGAAATAAAAAAAAAAAAACAAGTGTTATTTGTTCACTCAGGTTCCCTTTATCTAATATTACATTTTGTCTAAAGACCTGAAAACATCCAGTGTGACAAATATGCAATAATAGAGAAAATCAGGAAGGGGGCAAATACTTTTTCACGCCACTGTATGTAAAACAAGGTTACGTTTTCATCTCGGGATTCTAATCACATGTCATGAGGGCGATGCTTGAGCACTCTATTATGTCATCCGAATGCCAAGACTGAAACACAGCCTTGTTGAGCATGGTATTTCCATTTTATTATTTTTGATGGTTTATGGTATAGCAAAAAATGACAACAAGGCAGATATACATTTACTGAAAATTGGGTTTGATGTTGCAAAAATCTTGTTTTTTTGTCCCGAGATGAACTTTTGCTGGTTGGCATTCATTTATTAAACAAACAGCAGCAGCCGTGTTTACAGAATTTTAGTTAGGGGAAACAGCAGCTTTACAATTGGTACGAGGAGTCGGGGTCTGCAGGTGACTATGACATCACAGCCACTTTTAGGCACAAGCAAACCCTGTGGTTTCTTGAGGCCCTCGACCAGAGCAGTTTCATTTTTTAAACTTTTATTTTCATTTTTTTGTCTTCTTAAAACAGCAGTAAGAGGCTGTGCTGCTCCTTCTGGTCTGGCATCATCATGCCATGAAATGTCTCACCGGGCTATGACCCAGGCAATACGAGGCAGATGGGCAGCAATGGACGGCATGGGAATAACAGCCCCAAGGAGTAGTATGGCTGTCTCCCCCATAAAAAGTTAAATATACCAGTGGTTGTAATGAAACGAAACTAAAATGTTACACTTAAGGAGTATAGTCAAGCACATGGCATGTGGGACGATTATGTAGGGGGGTCCCATCACTTAACTAATCCTGCTGGGGCACCCCAAAACAGGCCATGTCCCTTGTCAAGTTGCTGTTTAAGTTGTACAACAACTTAGTGATATCAGAACTGGGGTGCAACAACCTTTTAGCCTGTATAGACTTCCAGATGTACAGTAACTGACTTCAACCATATACCACAAGGTAACATGCACCAGAACAACCAGCATTCAAGAATCTTGTCAGCATTTAAGAAGAAAGTATACTTTTATCAGAGCATTCAATGAGCCATCCCCTTGACACCTTTCCTGTTGAATAAAGTGTACCGTAACACTTTTTATGTTTGCTTGCACATTTGTGCAAGAAACATCTTCCGTCGGCTTGGTTGTAGTAGCGAGTTGTGGAGGTGCGGCAGTGTTGTAGCCAGTGCCAACAGTCCATTGTGGGTCCATACCTCTCAACTGTCCCTGATTTTCAGGAACGTCCCTGATTTTGCCTCAGAATTTTACTGTGTCCCTCCTAAAATGTGTATTTCCTTAGCTGAACAGTGGGGATTGAAAGCACAAAATAATGTCAAGCATTAAAGTTTCAGACTTGTTCTTTAGAAAATGCATGTCGCACTAAGCCCTATATTATACCAGTTTTGTGGGTGGATATCTCTAATTTTGAAGATGTGTCCTTGATTTTAGTCCTTTGTCTCTGATTTATTTTAAGCCTTGCCCCGATTTATGAGGCAGGAGGTTGAGAGGTCTGTGTGGGGCTGGTCTCTTAGGCGCCAATAGAGGAGCAGGCTGTCCATGACAGCAGTAGTGTAGAGGGCCACTAACTTGAAAGAAACTCACCGCTGCAATCAGGGAGCGCCCCGTCATTAACAATCAGCTGTTTTTGCTGCTGGTGTGGTCCGTGAATCCAGCAGCGAATTACAGCTTGCATTGTCTGGTGTCCCCTTTCTATAAACATGGCGGCCTCTGACAATCCCAAGCAAGCCGACTTCAGGGGTGCCCAATTTCCCTGTCGGCATGCCCCTCCCCAGTTCATTTGCTGATGGGGAGCCCAATCCCCATCGACATATATTCCCCTTTGTTTTGTTTGTTTGCCAAGGAGGGTGCCCAATCCCCCTTGGCATCATCCCCCCCAAACACAGACACGCTTGCCGATGAGGGGTTCCAATCCCCATTGGCTTCAGTTTCCTATCCGCAATCTGCTAAGGGGTGCCAGTCCCTTGACATCATCCCCCAAACACAGACATACTGTCTTTGCCAACAGGGGCTAAATCCTGCGGCTTCAGTACCCCTCCCCAAAAAAGCAGGTGGCACACTTGGAGCCCACCTCAATCATTTATTTTTCTTTTACGCCTGTAAAACAGAAAATGGTCCCATGTGATCACAATGGCCCCCTTCCCGAACCAGCACCCACCCTCTGCACACCCCATCTCCCTGCACCCCTTCACCCCATACTTACTTCGGGAGCCCGGCGCGACGATCTTCAGTGGATTGGAAACACATCTGCACTCTTCAAAGCCGAACACAAACTGAAGAAAATCACAGTAAGCTACATAATGGTATCAATGGGGAGAGAGGTTCAACTTAGGTGGATATCGTGACCATTTTTTGCGAATTTTGGCTCCACATTTTTAACATAGGGTTCTTGGGACCACACCTCATGAATTCAGTCACTGTCATTTCATTATTTGGTCCCAAAAGGTGATTTTGTGGTCACTGCGCAGAATCACTTTTTGGGACTGATTAATGAAACAACACTGTCACTGTTCATGAGGTGGGCTCTCAAAAAGCCTACATTGCAAATTTGGTGAAAAATTCCACAAAATGATTGTGTTAGGAACGTGCATTGTGCAGTTTCCACGCATGCTCTTAAGTTCGAGAATTTTTAATATTTTCACTCCAGATTTTCAGCATTGCCATTTTTACACACCTCCTTATGAAGAGTACAGCTGTCATTCTTTATATCCTGCCTGATAAGTGTTTTTGCACATCTGGTGCACAATGACCCAGTCACTGTGGGAAATCAACGTTTGGGACAGATTAAGAAAATGACAGTGACACTGTTCATGAGCAGAGGTCTCAAAATTGTCTATGCTGAAAATTTGGTGAAAAATTCCATGAAATGACTGTGTTTCGAGCACGCATTATGCAGTTTCCACACGTGTTCCTAACTTCAAGAAATTTTAATATTTTCACTCCAGATTTTCAAAATTGCCATTTCTTCACACCTTCTTATGAATGGTAAAGCCGTCATTTTTCACATCCTGCCCAAAATGTGTTTTCTCACATCTGGTGCACAATAGCGCAGTCGCCATGGGAAATCAAAGTTCGGGACAGATTAACAAAATCACAGTGCCGCTGTTCATGAGTGGAGGTCCCAAATGCTTTCATGAGGTGGGGTCACAAAAATCCCTTGCTGAAAATTTGAAGTGCAAGTACCAACAAATGCCCGAGACGTTAGGGTTTCTAACTGTAACATCCCACTCTGAAGAGACTGACAGGTGTCAGGGTTGTGACTTTGGATTGTCAGCTGTAATGCTTACGCCATTCCACCCTGGCCCCCACCCTGCAGCCACTGACAGGCATCAAGGTGTGCCTTGGACTCTTCAGCCCCAATGTTCACCCCATTCTCCTATACTGCACCCATCTCAATGTATTTCCTTATGGAAAGGGATGAATGAAAGGCCCAAAGACCCCAAGGCACAACGCAACACTTGTCAGAGTCTGCAGGGTAGGGTGAGGTGAAATGGCATGAGCGCTATGGCTGACGACCTAAAGGCACACTTCAATGCCTGTCACTCTCTGCAGGGCAGGGGTGGGGTTCGCATCAGTTCAATACTTCACTCCCATTTCTATTATGCATCTCTCTAACTCCTGCACTATCAATGCCATTGCCAGCAAGCAAACATTCGGCATTGACAGATGCTTATTTTATTAAGAAATACATAAATGTAAAGGTTAGAAATACTTCAGTAATATTATATTGTATCATATGAATTTTCTTCATAAACAAAATTCTATGGAAAACAATTACGTATATTGACAAACATATATATAACTGAAGCTATACATACTCACCAGAGGCACATGACAGATCCTCTTTGAAAATAATTGCTTACTTTCATTGCAAATTTATACTGAATGTTACGTTAAGTAATGTATGTTATAAAATGGGTAGGCTAAACCAGCCAATCAGAGATTAAGCTCACCATGCATGAAATATGTTCCATGCATGGTTAAAAAAATGAATGGTAGTAAAAAGGCTAAAATCATCAAGCCTTAGAACGTTGGCATTTAAAAATGCATCCATTGTTGTTTTCTCACTAAAAGCTGAACCTGCTCGCTCATTCCCTCGGCACACTCTGTCGTGTCTTGTTGCATACACATCCACAACTCCCACCCCCATTCTCATCATCAAAGTCACAAATCTTTTACAAACCCATCATCTGAAATGGCATTTCTGTCCCCTTCAGCTGTAGCGTGAGCACTTTCCAACAGCTACGCTCATCAGTCAGTCTGCAAACCTCTCGCTGTTTCTAAAGAAATTGCCACACTGCTTACAGCCAGGATCCCCGTTCATGAACACTATGCAGTTCCCAATCCTCTTTGAAAGCCACCAAAAATATATAGACACTTCACCCAGTCCCACTCCTCCACAATGAAAAACAAGGCAAAGTCGAGGCAAGGGGGAGTACTACATCGGCTTTGGGACTGCCCACCTCAATCAGCATCTGTCTCAGCTACCAAATGTCACAAGTAGAGCGTGACATTGCCTGTGGCAAATCTACACTTACTGGCCAATTTTGAAAGTTATTCTCTTCCTTTCTCGTCTGACTCCCAGCAGCAGTGCATTAAGTCACTAGGGTGCAAATGACCTCATGAATATTATGCAAATTACCTCATGAATATTAAAACAATGTCCACGGAAGAACTATTTTATCGTACATTAGCAGCATTACTTTTTTTTTTTTTTTACATACAAACAATATTTCTCTAACTGCAAACAGTAAAATAAAGGTAGGATCCCATTTTATAAGCGCAATAAGACACTCCAGGTGTGTGCATGGAACAGATTTTACCGCATGCCAAGGCCTCGTGCCTTATTAGGCCCCTGGCCGTGCGGTAAAATCTGATCCATGCACAGCCTGTTGTGTCTTATTGCTTACTTACATTACAGATTTTTACGGAATGTTACATTAAGTAATGTATGTTATATTACAGAAAAATGCCACAGCTCGATGGAAAAAAAACAATTATAGTTATGAAGCATTGGTTACATACTTCACCAAGGGACATTTTAAAGGTTTTATTTAAAAACATAATGTCTTTAACTTAGTGTTTGACTAAACTGTTAAATATAAAGGCAGCACAGACATGGGATAGACATAAGGCAGTTCTGAGGCTCTACAATGCTGGTTCGACATTCTTTATGTCAACCAGCATTTCACAAACAGGAATCATGTCGACCGCAAGTTGTGGTCTACATGATTCCTGTGTGTCTCCCAGTCCTGTATTTTTTATTGAGGGGGTTTACCGCATAGAACCCCCCATGCAGGGGTCTCTCCCCCCCGCCTCCATCTTTTAGATTCTAAACTCCAGTAGGAGTTGATTTGGGGTGGGAGTGCAGGACTGGGAGACAGTATGGCCCTGTCTCAGGCACACCAACACAGCGACCTGTCTGCAAAGTGTCGATTTTGCCGACAGGTGTGCATTTTGCTTTATTGGTGTCGCCGTAAGAGAGCATACTCAATTTGGGTGGGAGGTAGGAGGAAGTAGGCTGTTGGTTAACTAGAATCTGCAGCTTATCCAATAGGTAGGGAAATGGGCAGACTAGGTGGGCCAAGTGGCCCTTATCTGCCGTGAAAGTCTATGTTTCTATATGTTTTACTGCTTAAAGAAAGAATAGTGGCACACTTGGAATCCAGCCTGTGCCCAGGATCCAAGGCAACATGGCTTCACAGCAGGGAGGTCATGTCAAATGAATCTGATAGATTATTTTGACTGGATGACTAAGCAGGTAAATAAGGGGGGAACAGTAGATGTCGCCTACCCTTGATTTCTTTAACACCTTACCACGTATAAAGCTGGTAAACAAGATGGGTAGTCTGGGCATGGGCCACTGGGTGGTAGACTGGGTTAGGAACTGGTTAACAGACAGAAGGCAGAAGGTTGTGGTAAATGGGATCCAATCCTGTGAGAGGAAGGTGACCATTTGGGTACCTCAAGGATCAGTCCTAGGCCCAGTGCTATTTAATGTCCCCACTGGGGACATAGCATAAGAGCTAGAGGGAAAGATATGCCTGTTTGCAGATGACACCAAGATCTGCAACAGGGTGAATACTCCTGAAGGGGTGGAAAATATGAGGAGTGACCTGGGGAAGCTTGAAAAAGGGTCTGAAGTGTGGCTGCTAGGGTTCAGTACAAAGAAGTGCAAAATAATGCACCTGGAACCGTGGATCCCGGGAGAGAGCTACACAATGGGGTGGGGGGCTGCTGATGTTCACCAAGGAGAAAAGGGATCTGGGGATTATCATTTCCGATGACCTAAAGGTGTCTAAGCATACTGCAAAGCCGCAGGGAAGGCCAGTGGCATGCTAGGGTGCATAGGCAGAGGTATCACTATTAGAAGAAGGGAGGTAGCGATGTTAATGTATAAAACTCTAGTGAGGCCTCGCCTAGAGTACTGTGTACAGTTCTGGAGGCCACTTCATCGTAAAGACATAGACTGGGTGGAAGCAGTTCAGAGAAGGGTGACAAAGATGATACAGGGCTTACTCCAGCAAACATATGAGGAGAGATTAACGGACCTCAATATGTACTTGTTAGAGGAAAGGAGAGGAGTGTTACAGAGTTGAATAGGACCCCGTCCCATTTCTTATGTAGAAAGATATGTTATATAGAAAGAGTTAAACCCAAGGATCTATAGTATCCTCTTCTGTTCTGTCGCTTGTCTGTCTGACTGCACAGTAAAATTTTCTTGTGAGATCTAGAAATCGGCCACTCCGACATTCTCACTACCCCCCATCTCTCTGCTTTTACTTGCTGTTTCTATCTTTTCTTCCCCATTGTGTATCCGAAGATAAAAAATATGTGTGAATCTTTATGTGAAAGTGGGATCCCTTCATTTGAAAATGTATATGGTTATATTGTTGAAATGATTGCAATACACTATTTGGAGCCCAAGGGGTTAACCTGAGATGCTGGTTTGCAAACTCTTATCAGAGTGGTGAACAGGAGGTCCATTCTGGGACACCATGTCCTGTTTTGTTGTACCTGCAAGAAAGGAAACTAACAAGAATATTTGAAATTGACGAGAACATTATCTGAGAAATAGAATATTCTCTTAACAACTTCCCAGACAAAAACTTATAAAAAGAGTAGCAATATTTTTGCTAGAGAGAGAGAGAGCAAGGGAGACTGAGAGACTGAGATCTGAAGTTGAGAGGAGGCACTCAGAAGAGGAACTTTGTTTTCCTTGTTTGTGCTGCCTTTGTAGGTGATTGTACAGAAACATTTTATTTTTTATTTTACTGTTGTTGAAAAAGGTAGAATGCTGCTTGAGAGTTTTATACCTGTTCCTGATCTTCCTGTGCTTCCTGACCTGTGCTTTGTGGATCTGGGTGGCATTGTTGCCTTTATGACCTTGTTTATTGTGTTGCTTTCTTATATTTCTGTTTAGACATTGCAATGTATCTACCCGTACCTGTTGTTTTTCTCCTGCCTGCACTGTATTCCAGTTGTTTAATTATGTACTGTTAATGACTGTACTGTTATTGTTTCGAATGTTTTGTTCTGTAACCTCCCCAGTCAAGCCTGAAAATAGTCATTGCTATGGCTAGTGCACCTTACCCGGTAAACAAAAACTAACTAAATAAATAAGCAAAATTCAAGTACCTTAAAGGCATAAACAGGATGCGGGGGGACATCTTCCAATATAGGGGGAGTACAAGAACAAGGGGGCATGATATGAAATTGGTATGGGGAAGGTTGAGGAGAAATGTGAGAAAGTCTTTATTCACATAGAGGGTGGTGGACGTATGGAATGATCTGCCATAGGAAGTGATGGGAGCAAGCACAGTGGAGGGATTCAAACATGCATAGGACAGATATACGGGAACACTAGAAGTGGGGAGGGACAGGGGAAAGCTGTTGATCTAGTAGAGTCAGGGGCCCCAAACAAAGGGAGGCCCTACAGGCAGGCTAGATGGGACTTACAATTCTTATCTGCCGGCAATTTCTATGTTTCTGTGTTTGTATTACCAGACCAGTTTGTGTGCGATGGAGCAGTAATGAAACCTGATCCATGAAGTCTCCTATCCTGACTACAGCAGCCCAGTCCTTTTATGGGAATTGAGGAGGCGACAGGCACAAACACCTAGCTCCCAAGGTCAGGTCACCACACTAGGTAAGATGTCTCTGACATCCTTACATTTCTCCTCAGTGAATTTTTACTTTTATGAAATACTGTTTGGCCAGCCTCTATGCTACTTTTCTAAAATGTCATTAAACGTGACCACCACTTGCAGTTTCTAAAAATCTCTTCCCTTGAAGTTACTTGTGCTTGTTCCCCTACCCTCTCCCTTACCCCCTCCCTCACTGCATCCACATACCCCCGCCTTTTCCTCCTACCCCTTCTCTTCCCCTCACTATCCCACCAGCACTCTACACCCTCCTGCCTGCTTCACATGTATTTATGTTATTTTATTTATTCAATCTTGGATTACAATACCTTTCAGCAGGAGACCGCTCGTTTACAAAGGGTGAGAATACATACATTGTGGGTTTAGGAGTATTTAGCAAGGTGGACTAAACACAGACAAATTACATTATGAATTGGTAAGAGAGAGGATTTTACCACAAGGATAATTCAAGTAAAAGTAGCAGCCAGGATGGCATTGTCAGGTAAGGTGGTAAACAGCCATGCAGAAGAGGAGTAGGGGCACTGAGTGGGGGGAGCATGATGGCCAGGAGATGGGAGAGGAAAGTGCAAGGTATTGCAGGGCTGCTGGGAACTAGGGGTAGAAGGACAAAGTAGGAGTAGTGAGAAGGGGGTAATAACCTGTGGTGTAATAAGACCAGGGTCAGGAGTTGGGGGGTGGGGTGAGGAGCAATTAAAAAGTGCAGTCACAGGAGCTTTTCTTCAGTAGGTGCTGTCTTAGCTTGGTCTTGAAAGGGCCGCAATCTCTGCGTGGCGTCAAGATCAGTACCGAGGTTATTGAGCCAAAGTGGTGCCCGGTAGGCATATGACCTCTGCCCTTGGGAGGGTCTGCAGCTTGGGACGGTGAGAACCTGGTGGTCAGAGTTCCTGGTGCGGTGTGGGCCTGTGGATAAGCTTACCATCCCATTTCATAAACTTTCCTTCCCCTCCTCTCCCCCCTCCTGTCCTTTTCTCCCTCCCTTTGACCTCTCATCCCCCCCCCTTCTTCTCTATCTCTCTCCTCTTCTCACTCCCTAGGACCCCCTGTGGTCCACTGGAAGCTGCATACCCTTTCTTCCACTGTCCTCCCTCGCCCTCTTCCCCCCTCTATCATTACTCCTTGCCCTGTACTTTCAGTCCCTGTCTGCGCTTGTCTAGGTCATGCTCTGACTGTTTACTGTACCTGCAGTTTTGTCTCATGCTTGTAACTATATGATCATGTGATTGCTACCACCTTGTCTGTACCCATCTTTGTTGTACCCCTCCCCCCATGCTTAACACAGAACCTTTGCAAAAGAACCCTCTGGTTCAAAGGTTATTGCAATCCTAGTATTCAATACATAAATCACTGTATATGCTGGAATTATACATGGGATGTAGTAGGATCATGTTACCTCATATTTCTAATGGTAAATACTGCAACACTGCACCAGTATACTTCATTTTTACATAGCATCAATGCCATAAGGCTGGGAACTGCTAAAACCTACAATCTTGCTTCACAAATGAAAATGCCTCAGACAAACATTAATATTCACTGACTCCATTGCAAACTCTCTCTTACTACTGTACAATACTATTCTGCCTTCATCATTCTCCACAAGCAACTAAAATCTTCCTGACACAACATGCGAGGAAAAATTCAGCATGGAGAAAGTTTTTTTTTTTTTTTTTTTTTGTCATAACATTCCTTAGATAATACTGCCCTCTGCAGGCAGGAGCTAAGTTGACACACATGCAGTATATGGAATAATAAAAGTCAGACAATGTGAAACAAGGCTGTGATTCCATCTCGGGATTCTGAACACACATCATGATGGCAAAGTTCGGACATATTATTATGTCATTAGAATCCCGGGACTGAAACACAGCCTTGTCAAACACGGTGCTGCCATTTTATTACTTTTTTTTATAGTATATGGTTCCGCAAAAAAGATACAACAAAGCAAATATAATAATATGGCAAACTGATTTTAATGTTGCAAACAGTTTGTGTTTTTTTGTCCTGAGATAAACTGTTGCTGATTGGCGTTCATTTGTGAAAGAACGGCATCAGCCATATTTATGACATTTTAGTTAGGGAAAACAGCAATTTACAATCGATACGAGGAGTAGGGATCTGCATGAAACTCATTGAGTTGATGTTTACATTGTTGTACAACAACTTGGTGGTATCACAGTTGAGGTGTAAAACTTCTTTAGCCTGTACAGATTTGTATTCATAACTAGCTTCAACCATACATTACAAAGACAGCATGCACCAGAACAGACAGCATTCATAAATCCTGTCAGTATTTAAGAAGAAAGTACAATATACTTTAATTGAAGCATTCATTTACGTATCCCCTCGACACTGTTCCTGCTAAATGAAGTGCACCTTAACACCTTTTTGTATTCAAGTATGATCTGTCTGTAATGTTTTGTATGCCTTTGTTTGTCATGCAGTAAATGAAAGCACCTTGTGTTGGTACTATTAGCACTCTGTATTTTTACACAATAAGTAATAGTAGTAGTACCAAAAAAATCTTTATTTATACAGGCAATCAATTTGACAATCAAATGTCACCATAGGTCTATAAAGCCCTATTTTCATGGTGGTCATGTTGAAGTTACAAATGTCATCAGTAATGAATCTAAAAACACTTATAATATAAACATAATTTAACAGCCGGGTACACATACAGTACACAGTAGGGTACATATACACAAATGGGAATTTTTTTAGAAACTGACAAACATGGACAGAATTCTGTTTGATTTTATCTCTAAAAGTTTTAACTGTTAATTCATGAATTCTCAGGTCAGTAGGCAAATTGTTTCAAGTGTTAGCAGCACATTATTTAAATTTGAGTTTTCCATAGTTATTTCAAAGCTTAGTTATTAGTAAGCTAAATTCCATTTTGTTTTATGTATGTGCAGTACGTGGAGTTTATACCCTGAGCTAAATGCCAGGCAGCTAATTTATTCAACATATCTCTGGAGTGCAGCAACTTTTCTGTAAATTCATTAGTTTGGTTAATTTTTGTTGACCAGGAAAGAACAACAAGAAAATACTTCCTGTTTTTAGACCTTTTCCAGTGGTGGTGGGGGGGGGTGCAGAAGCACAGCGACTGCTGATGAACCAGCTTTAAGCTGTTGGTAGCTTTAATGAGTGAGGGAAACTTAGCCAGAACATCATGGAAATCCCACTACCCTCTTTGAGAAGCATTGTGGGATCTCTAACATCCACCTGAATAACCACTGCATCAGGCAGATGGGACCTTGGGTTACTGTCTCATCCAAATGTTGCAGCTCCGTGAGTACAGTGTCCCTTTGACATGATACTGGGGTGTCAGTATGGTTACTTTTAAACCAATGGGAGAATACTCCCTGCAGAACTACTAACACCACTTCCAGAAGCACATGGTATTCACTGGAGTTCACCCATCCTACTACTGACCAAGCCTGACCCTACTTCCCATTGGAGATCTGATGGGCTCCAAGGTGGTAAGGCCCCTCAGTTATGGGCCCTTAGGCCTCAGTTACTGTACTCTGCCAGATAAGAATCATCCTCTGTACCCACCGGTTCCCAGAGAAATAGACTGCTACAAGGGGGTCTGGCAAGTTAGCGCAACAGTTCGTCTGTAAGGAGTCCATGACAGCAGTCCAGCCACTGCTCCCTGAGACTTTGTGGCTGCTACCCATCTAAGCGACCTGCAGCCTCCATGCCACGTCAGAGAGATGCAACATCAGGAACAAAACAGCCCCAAGCCAGGACGAGGCAGTGAGGTTGGGAGAAGAAATCCTCATCATAGGCAGCACCAGACCACTATTCAAAAAGTGCATTCGTGCACACAAGAGAAAGCAACTTCACTGCCAGCTCTCCTCTCTGGAGCCCCTGATTCCCCGATGGGAGTAGCATACACTGCCAGCTCTCCTCTAGAGCCCCTGACTACTCGATGGGAGTAGCACACACTGCCAGCACTCCTCTCTGGAGCCCCTGAGTCCCCAATATGAGTAGTACCCACTGTCAGCTGTCCTCTCTGGAGCCCCTGACTCCCCAATGGGAGTAACACCCAATGCCAGCTTTCATCTCTGGAGCCCTTGACTCCTTGATGGGAGTAGCATACACTGCCAGCCCTCCTATCTCAAGCCTCTGATTCCCAGATGGGAGCAGCACCCACTCCCAGCTCTCCTCTCTGCAGCCCCTGACTCCCTGATGGGAGTAGCACACACTCCCAGCTCTCCTCTCTGCAGCTCCTGACACTCTGATGGGAGCAGCACCCACTGCCAGCTCTCTTCTCTGGAGCACGACTCCCCGATAGGAATAGCACCCACTGCAAGCACTCCTCTCTGGAGTCCCTCACTCCCTGATGGGAGTAGCTCACACTGCCAGCTCTCCTCTCTGAAGCCCCTGACTCACTGATGGGAGTAGCACACACAACAAAGAACACTTTCCTGACACCATGGGAGACAGTGCATCTAGGAAAAAATGAAATCCACTCTTCAAGGATAGAAGTAAATCCGCTGCAGGCTGCAGAAGATCTAGTAAGTAAGTAAACATAGAAACATAGACTTTGACAGCAGATAAGGACCACTTGGCTCACCTAGTCTGCCCATATCCTACTTATTGGATAAGCTGTGGATTCCAATTACCCAACATCCTACTTCCTCCTACCCTTCACTAAAATTGCCTTATGTCTGTTCCATGCATTCTTGAATTTCCCCCACTGTTTTTGACCCCACAACCTCCTCAGGAAGGTGGTTCTATGCATCCACCACTCTCTCTATGAAAAAATACTTCCTCGCATTGCCCCCGAGCCATCCCCCTTCTATCTTCAAACTGTGCCCCCTTGTTCTTGCACATCTCTTTTTCATAAAGATGCTTCCGTCTTGGACTTTGTTGATTCCTTGATGTACTTGAAAGTTTGTATCATGCCCCCCCCCCAAGTGTATACATATTAAGCACTTTTAGTCTCTCTTCGTATGTCTACTGTTGCAGACCCTGCACCATTTTAGTTACCCTCCTCAGGACTGCCTCCATCCTGTCTATGCCCCTGTGGAGATGGGGTCTCCAGAACAGCATGCAGTACTCCAGATGGGGTCTCACCAACTGTCTGTACAGAGGAATAACAACTTCCTGTTTTCTACTGGTGGTGCCTTTCCCTATACATCCCAGTATCCCCTCAGCCCTCCTTACTGCCTTCTCACATTGCTTACCTACCTTAAGGTCATCCGATATGACTACCCCAGGTCCCTTTCCATTTGTGTTAGTACTCCCCCCCCCCCATTGTGTACTCTTCCCCGGGTTTTTGTTTCCCAGGTGCATTACTTTGCACTTTTTTGCATTGAATCTAAGCTGACACATATTTTTGACCATTCCTCCAGCCTTGCCAAGTCCCTTCTCATCCTTTCCACACCTCCTTGTGTATCAACCCTGTTGCAGATCTTTGTGTCATCTGCAAAGAGGCATACTTTTTCTTCCAGTGCCTCTGCAATGTCACCTATGAAGACATTAAAGAGGACCAGTCCCAATACTGAACCCTGTCTTACCCCACTAGTAACCCCTCTTTCTTCAGAATGTACTCCATTTACTATTACCCTCTGTGTCCTGTTGTTCAGCCAGTTTGCTACCCAGGCTACCATGCTGGGATCCACTCCCAGGTTGGCTAATTTGTTTGTTAATCTTTTGTGCGGGATTGTGTCGAATGCCTTGCTAAAGCCTAGGTAGGCCATATTCACTGCCCCTCCCTGGTCTATTACATTGGTTACCCAGTCAAAGAATTCCATTAGATTCATCTGACATGACCTTACCGCTGTGAATCCATGCTACCTTGGGTCCTGTGCCCCACTTGCCTCTAGGTACTCATCAATTATTTCTTTCAGAAGTGATTCCATCATTTTCCCTACCACTGAGGTCAAGCTAACAGGTCTTTAGTTTCCTGCCTCTGCTTTGCTCCCACCTTTGTGAAGAGGACTCACATCTGCCCTCCTCCTCCAGTCCTCTGGTACCACACCATCCTCCCATGATTTGTTAAAAAGGGTAGTCAGTGGTGTTACTAGTTCTCCCCTTAGTTCTTTTAAAATTCTGGGGTGAATACCATCAGGCTCCATTGCTTTGTCCACTGAGTTTGAGGAGTTCTATCATGACCCTTTCTTCTTTTTATGGACTGATATCAACCCCCGTGTCCAGAGTGCTTTTATTGTTTGGTTTAGGTATTTCCCCCTCTTCTTTTGTGAATACTTAGCTGAAGTATTCATTCAGTATCTCTGCCTTTTCACATCAACATCTGCCCACCCCCCCTTTTTTAAGCCGCACTGTACTTTCGTTGGTCTTTCTTCGCTCCCTGATGTACCTATAAAAGGTTTTATCCCCCTTCTTAACTGAGCTGGCTATCTTTTCCTTGGTTTGGGCCTTTGCTATTCTGACTGCCTTCCCTGCTTCCTTCTGCTTTAACTGACACAATTCTCTGTCCTGCTCCTTCTGTGATTCCTTGTACTTCCTGAATGCTATCTTTTTCTCTCTCACCTTCCCTGCCACCTCTTTTGAGAACCATAGTGTTTTTTTATTTCATTTTGTTTTGTTTATTTGCTTCACACAAAGGCTTGTTGCCTCTGTGATGGCAGTTTTGATTATTCCCCATTGTTCTTCCACCTCTCCTTCCTGCCCATTTGCTAGTGCATTCCTTGGGCACTCACCCATTTGGCAAAGTCAGCCTCCTGAAGTCCAGTACTTTTGTCTTTGTATGGCTTGACTCTATTGCTGTGTTTATTGTAGAACCATACTGTTCGATGGTCGCTAGTTCCCAGATGGTTACCCACTTCTACATCTGTGATCCTCTCTCCATCTCCATTTGATAGTACCAGGTTTAAGATTGCTCCCTCCTGAGTGGGTTCCAGTACTAGCTGTCTAAGGCGCTCCTCCTGCAGGGCATCGAGAATGGCCCTGCTCTTGGATGTGGCTGCAGCAAGTGTGCTCCAGTTTATATCTGGCATATTCTGTTCCCCATCAACAGTATATCTCCTTTTTCTGCCTTTCTAAGGGTTCCTTCTATCATTTCCTTGTCCATTGCCTCCCCCTGAGATGGGAGTCTGTACACAACCCCTGTGCAGATTGTGGTGCCCTTGTCTGTCTCCAAATTGACCCACAGTGCCTCCTCTCCTCCCCATTTATGCTTTAGTTCTGTTGCTTTGATTCCTTCCTTTATGTAGAGAGCTGCACCTTCTCCTCCTCCTCTTTTACCCTCCCTGTTCCTCCTGTAGATAGTGTATCCTGGTATGTTTATATCCTAGTCATGGTTCGTGTGTACACCATGTTTCTGTGACTGCCACGATATCCAGATGTTCCTCTTCCATCAAAGCCACTAGTTCAGGAAGCTTGATACCCAGACTACGGGCATTGGTACTCTTTATTCTCCATTTTTTGGTGGCTTTACTAGCCCAATCCCTGTCCTCATTGACTTTGCTTTCTCCATTTACCCCTGTCCTACTCCCCATTGACCTTTCTACCTCGGTGTTTACCTTGCTAACTCCCCTCTTTTGTGGGGGGGGCAGGAAAGTCCCTGCTTCTTTTCAGTGCCTCCCCCCTTGACTAGTTTAAAAGCTTGCCAAAGAAGCATTTAAACTGATCCCCCAGAAGACTGGTTTCCTTCCCGGACAGATGCAGGGAGGCACCCAATCTCCAAGGCTCTGGGAGTCATTCATAGAATTCAAGAGCATAAAAATTAAAAATACAGCAAAATAGCAACAATTCAATAAAATTAGGATTTCAATAAAAAGAGACAGTCAGCACTAAATTATACTTTCAGGACATGCTAACTTAAAAAGGTGAGTTTTTAGGCCTCGCATGAAATCCTCCACCATAGGGGCCTCCCTAAGAGATCTCTGGAGTGAATTCCAGAGGACTGGGCCAGTCACCCCGAATGAGCGATCACCTGATGTTTTCAGCCTGGTCCTCAGAATTGCAAGGAGGCCCTGGGTGGAGGAATGGAGGGATCGATTCAGAATGGCTGGGTAAGGAGGTGTGACAGGTATCCAGAGCCCAATCTGAGCAGCATGTGACCAAATATGGCCACTGAAATGCATCTCCCTGACCTTTGACCCCACACGGACTGCTGGGAGGGGTTCGGAGGTATACAAAATGCTATGCTGGTGAATTCAGGCCAATCAAGAGCTCAGGGTTGCTTGAGAGCATGCATGCAAGCCTGGCTTAGCTGGGACAGTATTCTTTTTTTATTTTTTTATTTTTACCCCTCTTTTTGTCCCCCTCATCTTCCGTCATGAATCCGCCCTAGTCACGGTACCCCACAGCTTCCACCATCTAATTAACCCTTGTTGATCTCCCTGGTCACTCCTGGCTAACCCCCCAGGAGGCGGGGCATGGCACCACCACCAGAATCGGCGCTGTGGACTGTAGCTAGTTGGGGAGATCATGGCCAGGTGGCTAATCGAAGCCGGAAGCAGGGTGTCATAGAGATGTCCGACGAGAAGGTGTTGTTTTTTTTTTAACCCCCGTATTGGCTGGGGCAAAGACGTGCAATGACACCAGTGTCTGTCTAGCCCCAGCCCCTCCTCGATCATGTGTCGGTGCACAGAGCGATGCACCCAGCTTCTGCTCAGCGCCACTCTCACACTGAACACAAAGACCCCCCCCCGAGAAGGAGAGCAGTCCATAGGATGCTCCATCCTTCTCCCCCAGACGGCCCTCCGATGACCCAAGCTCATTCCCGAACCCGCGTCACCGGCGTCGCAAGCGGAACCCGCACTTCTGTGCCGACGGGCCGGCCAGGACATCATTTTAGGTAAGGCTAGGTCAAGTTGGTTTTTATGGTACACTATTCCGGAGGCTCAGGGTGCCTCACAAACAAAGCAGAAAATAAATTAGCAAGGTTATCATGCTTACAATCTACTAATTATATAAATAACGTACTAACCAAAACAGTAGGCCTTACTAAATAAATGCATTTTTAAAGAGCCCTTAGAGGCCTCCATCTTGCAGGCAGAATGGATTTTAGGGGGCAAAGAATTCCATAGCAATAGTGCAGCAACCCCAAATGCCCTATCCCATAACAGTTTCTTTCTTTTTTTTTATCACTACTCTATTTTCGCCTTACTGTGGCGACTACTGGCGGGGGCATCCAGCTGCCAGCCCTGCCCACTGGGAGAGCACCAGGCTTACTCACATGATGGGGGATCCAGTACGGCCATCACCAGTAAACTGGAGGGTCTTCTTGTACTCTGCCAAGCCGGACTGGCCCCGGACCCCCCCAGTGCGATTCCACATGAGTCCTCCTGGTGAGGCAGGGTGTGGCCATCAAGCTGCACAGTCATTCCCAGCCATTTTCCACCTATTTGGAGCCCATTTGAGCATGGACATGCAATGACATCCAGACACTGTGTGCCGATGTCCGCAGTGCTCCCCCACATGTCCCCCGACATATAGAGCCTCCAGTCGTCCCCAGCGGCTGCTACAGCATGGCAGGTTTTCCCCAACTCTCCCAGGATCAGGAGAGCAGTCCATGGATGCTAGATCCTGATCCTTCCCTGCTGACTCACTGACGACCCAAGTCTGTTCTTGAACCCCGGTCGCTGGTGTGGTGCGAGGTGTGGCGTCCAGTGCCTCAACCCTCAGCTCCACTGGGCTGGCCCCATAACAGTTTCAAATGGGATTGGGGGATCACTTAGAAGGCTGTATCAAAAGAGCAGAGAGGGTGGACAGGAGCATAAGGTGATAGGAGATCTTTATGGTAATCGGGACCCAAACCATGCCGGTCCTTGAATAATATCAAGCATATCTTGATGGTGATGCCCCTCTGAATTGGGAACTAGTACAGAGTGCACAGAACATCATGATAGGTTCCCTATGAGGGGATCCCACCACAAGTCAGGCCATAGCACTCTGGACCAACTGATGGCAGCGCATCAATCCAGATAATCCTGAATGTGGAGCATTACTATAATCTAATCTGGATGCATCACATTCACGGACTGTCATCACCAATCCAGAAAATCCTCAGTGTGGAGCATTACTGTAATCTAATCTGGATGTATCACATGCATGGACTGTCGTCACCAATTCTGATAATCCTCAATGTGGAGCATTACTGTAAGCTAATCCAGATGTAGCAAATGCATGGACTGTCGTCACCAATTCTGAGGGCACAAGACAAAGTCTGACCCAGGAGATGTTATACAGGTGCAAAAAGCCACTGTGGACCCCAGCCGACACCTGTTGCTCCAGGGTCTGCTTGTAGTCCACAATGGTCCCAGATCCTTTCCCATATCCACAGCTCAGAGCATGCGGCCATTCAAAGACAGCAACATAAAATTAACACTTGTCATTGCTGATCCACACAGACTAGGCTCAACAATCATTACTAGGGCTGAGGTTCATCTGGTTGAAGGCTATTCAATCATTGATCTCCCCGAGACACTGCCCTAACACAGAGGCCACATTACTCCCATCATGTGTGCTAAAACAGATACAGTACAGCTGATTATCTTCTGCACAGCAGCAAAACTCCACACCATACCACCTTGTGGTCTTACTTAGTAGCAAGACATATGTAGCAAACAACAGGGGTTCAAGGAGCGTGGGTTGAGAAAACACCACAACTGAGCACAGCAGCGCTAGAGATGGGGATACCCAGAGCAAGCTGCTTTGTTCTGCTCCAATGGTAATACAGGACTCCAATCAACAGCAGTACTGTTCTCTAGCCGTGTTAACCCTGCCACGCTTGAAAAACAAATGCAAAATAGCTTCATGGAGCTGGAATCTTGGTTCCTAAACCACAAACTTCTTCTCAATTACAAAAAGACAAAGACCATGCTCTTTGCCACATCTCAAAATAGACACAAATCACACTACAAATTCCTAGCAAACAAAACGAAGTATTGGACATGGTCCATACCTTCAAATATCTAAGGGTCGCCACTGACAGGTCACTTTCTTACTCTCATCACATCGATATGGTTGAAAAAAGTTTCAACTCCAAAATAGGTCTGCTATGCAAACATAGACACAGCTTAACAGATGACGCCCTTAAACTTGCAGTCACCAGCTCAGTCCTATCAATTATAGACTATGGACTAGCTGTTTATGGGGCTGCTACCAATACATCTCTACACAGGATCAAGATCGCCCTTAGTAAAGCTTATAGGCTTATTCTTGGAGCCCACCATCTAGCTCGTGTATGCAAGCTGAACTCCTGCACTGGGTGGCTCACCCTGGAAAACAGGATTCGGTACCAAGTATGCCTGCTTGGTAAGAAGGCTAGCCTTGGAATCACTACTCCGGCGATACTTAGCCATCTTTATGCCAAAAACAGCACCAGGAATACAAGAAGAGCATGCAACCAATCCTTAAAAGTGCCCTTCCAATGAACCTCCCAAGGGCAAAGATCTTTCAAATATAGGGCCCCCAAGTGGCTAAACTCCCTTAGCGAGACCTCCAGGCCTGTCCTAAACTTGGCCTGTTTAAAACTAACCTCAGGGCTCTCCTGGCATCTGACAACTCAAAATGTAATTGTGGTCACTATTTCCCCTAACTTTTCCACTCCCCTACACCTACTCCTGACCACTGGCCCACCCTATGCACTACTAAGAGGACCACTGACACCTGGTTTCCCTCCTTCAACAGTCTACATAACCAACTCCTAGCTCCCCCCTTCCCCTACTCTCTAATTTGCTCCCTTGACAAGGCTTCCTGAGCTGCTGTGAATCCCCCAACCTTACTCAACAAATATTCCCTTGACAAGGCATGCTAGTGCTACTGTGCAGTCCTCTTCTAGCCTCTCTACCTTTGGGCTACCTACCTAAAATCTCCTTCTGGCCCCCTCACCCCACCCTCCCTGCCCTTTGCTAAAGTTTCCTTTCTACTGGTCCTTACTACTAGGGCTGTGCGAATAATGAATATTATTTCCTGAATACCATAAATAATGAGCTATTCGTTATTCGGAATCCGAATAACAGAATAGCTCACTATTCGTCTGTATTTGGGGAATAATATAACCCCCTTCCCCACCCTTAAACAGCACCCAAAACCCCATCCCCCCCCAAGTTCTCCAACCACTTTTACTATGTTAAAAAAAAAACGCAAATTCTTTTGGAGGCGACCGGCACAACCCCATCCGCCTCCACGGCTGGTTGCCAGGGTTTAATTACTAAGTTAAAAGTTACAATCCTCATCGTGGTCTGTCCATTCTCTTCCCCGGCCCCGTAGCTCCATAGCCAACAGCAGCCCCCATCTCCCCCACACCCTGCCTGCACCAAAAACAATGTATAAATGTAAGCAAAAGGCAGCCGGCACAGCCTGCCCTCCTCCATGTCTGGCTGCCTTTTTGTGAATGGAACAATGCTGGCTTGCGCTTATATAGAGAACAAGCTGATTACATGATAAGCTAGTTCTCTACATAAGTGAAAGCAAACACGGTTTCATTCACGAGCAGGCAGCCAGACATGGAGGAGGGCAGGCTGTGCCGCTGCCTTTTGCTTACATTTACGATTATTCCAGGGCAGGCAGGTGTGGTGGAGACGGGGCTACTGCTGGCTACAGAGCCACAGAGTTACGGGGGATGAACGGACCATGGTGAGGATTTAACTTTGGACACTTAGTATTTAAACTCATGGCCAGCCATGGAGGGTCTCCCAAAATAATTTGCTGCCTTTTTTAACAGAACAAAAGTGGTTGGAGAATAGGGGGGGTCTGGGTGCTGTTTAAGGGTGGGAGGAGGAGGGTTATGTTACTTTACCGAATACGAATATTCGGCCGAATATTCGGTCTTGCTGGCTCCGAATACTGAATATTCAGCTGAATATTTAAAAAAAGGTATTCGCACAGCCCTACTTACTACTACATTTGAAATTATTGTTGCCTGAGGCCTCAGCTACAATTTGCTGCGCTCTTATGGACTCTGTGAATACAGATTTGTAAATAATTATCCTACTGATGTCTGCACTTTTATTAAGTTGTTTGTTACTGATGTAAACAATAACCCACAACAAGGTGTGTGGTTATTGGGGATTAATCAACACCCCGGGTGCATTGTGAGGCACAAGGCCACAGGCTGAGGGTCCTCACAGTACCCGGGGTGTTGATTAATCTCCATTAATCACACACTCTGGAGTGGGTTATTGTGCTTATAACATGAGCTATGTTTAAACAACAAAAAATATCAAGAAAGGTGTTTTTTTGTTGTTTAAACAGCAAGAAAGATGCTGTATCCTGTCACCCTGTATAATAGTCCCTAGGAAATAATGTGTCCTGCAGTGCTCTGATGTACACAGAAATGTCACAAATACACCATTCATGGGATCTGTGATGTTTCTTGTGCATCATACCCTCTAATACACTGCCTACCGTCATTCACGTAGCGCACCCCACACACACACACACTCCCAGAGACAGTACTGAGGAAGAATGCACACACATTAGCCACAGCTTGCCAGTCAGTGTAAGCTGCAATACTGCATGTGCATCATGAACATGTCCCCCACCCACCGCATATTTTGTCACTGCATGCTGGAAAATAGTATACTGCTTTGTGGGTGTGAATACATAGCTACAGAAGCCACAGAGAAAGAACGAGAGAGACAGAGAAAAACACAGATGTGTGCCCTGTAGCCCACGCTCGCAACATCTCTCTTCCCACACTGAGTCACCTCCAGATCAAAGACACAGACAGAAAGAGAAGAACATTTGTTATAGATGACTTTCTCTTTCTCTCTGTCTCTCCCTCCTCCCCTCTGTCTCTCCTCTCTCTCTCTCTCTCTCTCTCTCTCTCTCTCTCACACAAATGCTGCACTGGGTTGTGTCACAGACCAGGCCATGCCCACTATCTCTCCCTCTCTATATCACACACAAAAAGAGAGACACAGTAAACCACACTAAACTGCTTCATCTGGCTCTGGCTATCGACAGAGAGAGATGAAACACATGTTCCTCTCTGCTTCTGAATGCCTGGTGGATCTGCACTTTCTGAGACCTGCCCCCGCTGTGTCTCTCTCTGACTGTGTCGCAGGACCACAGGACTTTGCCTCCGCCCACCCCACAACATTGCCATTGTACACACACACAAGGACAAACCAAAAACATAAACCTGGGATACACTGAACCCGTGATTACATGACCAAAACATGGGATACCCTGAACCCGTGATTACATGATCGAAACATGGGATACCCTGAACCTGTGATTACATGATCGAAACATGGGATACACTGAATCCATGATTACATGACCGAAACATGGGATACACTGAACTCGTTATTACATGACTGAAACATGAGATACACTGAACCTGTGATTACATGACCGAAACATGGGATACACTGAACCTGTGATTACATGACTGAAACTTGGGATATACTGAACTCGTGATTACATGACCGAAACATGGGATACACTGAACCCATGATTACATGACCGAAACTTGGGATACACTGAACCCGTGATTACATGACTGAAACATGGGATACACTGAACCCGTGATTACATGACAGAAACATGGGATACACTGAACCCGTGATTACATGACAGAAACATGGGATACACTGAATCCGTGATTACATGACCGAAACATGGGATACACTGAACCCATGATTACATGACTGAAACATGGGATACAGTGAACCTGTGATTACATGACTGAAACATGAGATACACTGAACCTGTGATTACATGACTGAAACATGGGATACACTGAACCTGTGATTACATGACTGAAACATGAGATACACTGAACCTGTGATTACATGACTGAAACATGAGATACACTGAACCTGTGATTACATGACTGAAACATGAGATACACTGAACCTGTGATTACATGACCAAAACGTGGGATACACTGAACCCGTGATTACATGACCGAAACATGGGATACACTAACCCATGATTACATGACAGAAACTTGGGATGCACTGAGCCCGTGATTACATGACCGAAACATGGGATACACTGAACCTGTGATTACATGACTGAAACATGGGATACACTGAACCTGTGATTACATGACTGAAACATGAGATACACTGAACCCGTGATTACATGACCGAAACTTGGGATATACTGAACCCGTGATTACATGACTGAAACATGGGATACACCGAACCCGTGATTACATGACCAAAACCTGGGATACACTGAACCCGTGATTACATGACCGAAACATGGGATACACTAACCCATGATTACATGACAGAAACTTGGGATACACTGAACCCGTGATTACATGACCGAAACATGGGATACACTAACCCATGATTACATGACAGAAACTTGGGATACACTGAACCCGTGATTATATGATCACTTACTTGTTGCAGGACCGCACTGTCAGCCTTGATCTCGCTGTATGCTCTCTCTCCCTTTCCCTAGATCAGGATGCGCATGGGTTATGACAGCAACTGAGCCAGAGGACGGGCCACTGGGTGGGAACAGAGGGAGCCAACACACAGAGGAGGCACCATCAAATGCACTGTAATTCCTATTGCTGGCACTCTTGTCACTGGTGTATCCTTTCAGTGTAATGACAGCATGAGGTGTGGAGTATATGGGGGTATAGAAGATACTCAAAAATTCACCAGGAAATGGCAACTGGGTGTGACTGATACCTGCATCACTGGGTTGCCCAATTAGACAGACAGACAGAGCACAGAGGGGGGTGGCAACTGGATAGCTGTATGCAGTGTCATTACTGCCCTCACAGTCGCACTTCAGCAACTGCAATGGATACAATAACCATAAGCCACAGAAACTGCTGCCACAGACACATTCTGTTATTGAAACAGACAGCAGCTAAAAGAGAAGAAAACTGTCCTGCTGTCATGACACTGCTAACTTCTGGAGCTGTGCCTTGCCCTCCTGCCACACACACATACACGCTCCTGGCAGTTGATCAGAGAGCAAACAATGCCATTGCATCCATTTCTCTTTCTCCCTCTAACACCAACTGCACAAACACCAGGCTATGGGGACTATCATAGCTCATTGGTGGTCACAACAGACTGCTCACTCTGAAGCATAATATGAAAAGAGCAGTGCTGCTAAGAGTGGGGGCTTCACTGGGCACTTGCAACCTGGACATCAGAAGGGAGGTGGGTGGGTGGGAATCAATACAGGGGCATGGGAGACAATCATTATATGTCCCTTCATGGACATCCATGGGGCAGGTGAGTGGGAAGACAGACAACATCCAGGGGGACAGCCTGCAATGGGGACTGGAGAGGCACTCGGTACCCAGCAAACAGACACAGTGCCAGATATAAACAACAGTGTTAAAATGTTGCAGACTGCAGTCAGGCAGCCGATTGGTGCTACAACATGACAGGCTTCACCTGTAGGTCAACTCTCACTGTCTTAGGGAGGGAAAAAAATGGCTACGGCTCAGACTACATTGCTGGCACAATAAGGAGATCTGGTCCACTCACTGATCACTCAGGGTGGCCGCTTCACCACTTGCTGTGCGTATATCGTGGATTAATCAACAATCACCTGATGGGTCTGTACCAATCAGGTACCTCAGTTTCTGAAGCCAATGTTATAATTTTGTATAATTATCCTACTGACGTCTGCACTCTTATGTACGGTCTAGTCATCTATGGCTCTGCTTCTCTTACTGCCCTCCGCAGGATATCGGTGAAACTCAACAAGGCCTGTAGGCTTCTAACAGGTGTCGCCCACCTAACACACACCTGTGACCTGTACATGCAGGCCGGCTGGCCACCACTCCTTAGCAGAATACAATACCAGACCTGCTTGTTAACCAAAAAAGTTCTCCTCAGGCTCATGCCATCAGGAGTGGCAAAGCTCCTTACTGCCAACAGCAATACCCAGCTTACACGCAGTGCTCTATGTCAAACCTTCCAGGTCCCCAGATGCCGGACCACAATGGGTCAGAGGTTGTTCACGCTCAGGGCTCCTCAGTGGTACAATACCCTTAACAAAGAAACACTTACAACTGCGATGCTTGGTCCCTTTAAAAGGCAACTTCTACTATTCCTTGCCTCTACCACTCAATGTGACTGCCTCTCCTAAGTAACTGCCTCCTCATTTTACCCTAGTCGAAGGTGACCTGTAACCTCCCTTAGAGCTCCACTTTTTTGGCACCAGTTTCCAACACTCTCGCCCCTTACCTCCCCACACCACACTGCCTCAACCACCCCTTCCCCTCTCTAAAGTCACTTTCAGACACGGGGATCTCCAGCCCATCCACCTTGCACTTTTGCCACTCACCTCTACCCACTGACAATGGCCCTTTAGCCTGCCTACTTCTTCCTGACTCCCTCCTACCCTATACTAACTATATACTGGTCACCCTGAAACTTATCTGAAGCTGGCTTATGTTGTCGCTCTCCATTTTGGGCTGTATAATAAATGCTTAGACATCTGTGTTTTTAAGACTGTAACAATTGTTGACCTTTGTATGTATGTTATCCTACATCCTTTGACATGGAACTTTTGTAAATGACAAGTTCCTGCTCAAGGGTATTTGTAATCCTCGGCCCGGATATTCAGACTGCACCAGGCAGGGGCGCAGCACAACTGGGCTGCGCCAGGGCATGGACCAGTCAATATTCAATGGTGCTGCGCCATAGCTCAGCACCATTGAATATGGCACTGGGAGCGCCTGTACTAGGCACGGCACAGTGGCGCCTGTGCCAGGCACAAGTGGCAGGTGAGGAGCAGGGGCCGCGCAGTGAAGTGAAGCTGCTCTAGGCGCAGCAAGAGCAATATTCAGATGTGAGTATGAAAATGAGGCCATTATGAATGCAAGGCACAAATTGGCCCTTTTGCATGTCATTATGGCCCCATTTGCATGCAGGTGCGCCGATCCCCAGCAACTTGCTCCTGGCGCCCTGCCAGGCTGCAGCCATCGGGGACCGACACCCCTGCCCCTCGGCGGGCAACGTGCCCCAATGCCCAGTCGCTGGCTTTGGGTAAATATAGATTCCTTGGTGGTCCAGTGGACCCTACCCCATCACCTGATCATGGGTCGTATAAGACATGAAACTCTGGTGGTCCAGTGGACCTGTTCCCCTGCTTGATTGTGGGTGTAAATAAACATATCCCTGTTGGTCCAGTGGACCCTACCTCATTGCCTGTTCATGGGCTTTTGTGAAATATAAATACTTTCGTGGTCCAGTGGACCAGCTCCCCTGTCCAACCATGGGCTATAGTAAAAATCACATTCCCTGGTGGTCCAGTGGACCCGATCCCCAGCTCGATCATGGGATTTAGGTGTATTTAAATTCCTTGGTGGGCGGCAGTACCTCCCTTACCCACCCACCCTCAGACCCCCACCCCGCTCCCACTGGTCAGCAGCAGGCTGCAGCTCTCTACCCACAAGCAGCAGCCGCCCAGCTGACAGCATACAGTTGGCTGTATGCCCAATGATCCCATGGACCAATGGACATGCAGACCATACTGTACTACCATTTCAAAATGTGAATAGTTCATTCACATTTTGGGACTACAGATAGTGACTGTTCTGACACCCATTGGCTCACACAGGGGACCAATGGGCATACAGTTGTACTGTATGCTGTCAGTCGGCAGGCGGCCGGGTGGCATGTGGGTGGGGATCTGCCACCCGCCACTGACCGGGGGGATTGGGGTGGCGGGTCTGGGGTACTGCCGGCCCACCAGGGAATTTAAATACACCTAAAGCCCATGATTGGACTAGGGATTGGGTCCATTGGGCCACCAGGGAAATATCTTATTCAGTTGCCTGCGATTGGGCTGGGGATCGGGTCCACTGGACCACCAGGGAATGTGATGTTATCTACAGCCCGCGATCGGGCAGGGGGGGCAACGACACCCGGACTGTGTCTCTGGAGGTCGGGTGGCCACCCACAGCTGGTGGCTGCTGTGTTGCACCCTGCAATACGGCAGCTCACCTGTGTGTGGCCAGGCCTTGCTTCTGCTTTTTACGGGCAGATCATTGTGCCCCCCTGTGTGGCACTAGGTGGGTTTGTTCCTGCATATGCACCACACATCCCGGTTTGAATATCGGGATGTGCAGCATATACGGCTGGTACGCCCACACCTGCACTGCATACATTACCGTGCGCCCCCGCATAAGAAATTGCACAGTGCACCATCTCCCTTGATATCGCACTGGTGTATCAGTGAATGCATGGCACAACACTGTTGTGCCATGTGCAAACCCTTTGAATATCCCACCCCTAGAGTTTAATAAAATAAAAAAAAATAAAAAAGTTGTCTGTCTGTTATAATGTCTACTGTTTGATGTGGGACCTATGTAAATGAGGTAGTAGCTCATAGGTGTTAATCCAAGAACAAACAAATAAATAAATAAATAAACAACCAGCATACAACAGTACTGGTAAGCAATAGCACCACACAGTTCCTCAGGCGCCCCAACAGCACGCCATGATCCACCTTGTCAAATGCCGATGAGAGATCTAAGAGGACCAAGATGGAGCATCCTAACATACTAAAATGCCAGCAGAATAGGCTTAACAGTCTTTCGTGTTTGCTCGTTTGATCAGCCACCACCCTGGGAGCTGACCTTGCTGCCCCCCTCTCCTTCTCTGGCTTCTCCCTTCCCAGTCCCAGATATTCTTGCTGCATTGGATTTTGCTTCCAGAACCCTTCCCCTGTACCTATCCCACCCCCTCTTGAACCCCTTCACCGTCTTTGCCTCCACCAGCCCCCTGGGCAGCGCATTCTATGACTCCACCACCCTCTCAGTGAAGTAGCACCTCCTCCTTTCTCCCTGAATCTCCCTCCAGCTTCCACCACGCCTCTAGTTGCCCTCCTTCCTTCGGAGCATCCTGACTGCTCCTCCCCTATTTACCCCTTTCATGTGCCTGAAGACCTCTATCATGTCCCCCCGGTCCCTTCTCTCTTCCAATGTGTACATATTTAGCTCTTCGAGCCTCTCCCTATAGGTCTTGTCCCCCAAGCCCCAAATCATTTTGGTTGCCCACCTCTGGACCCTCTCCAGGAGTTCAATGTCCCTCTTTAAATGTGGCCTCCAAAACTGCACACAGTACTCTAGGTGCGGCCTCACCAAGCAGTTATACAGAGGAAGCATCACTTCCCTCCTTCTGGAGGTGATTCCCCTAGCGATGCATCCAAGCATCCTGTTGACCTTTGCTGCTGCCCTCCTACAAGTCTCCGAGTTGTTCATCTTGACATCCACCACCACCTCCAGGTCCTTCTCAGCTATCGAGACTTGTAGCATCCCCCCCCGCCCCGGGTGTACACTTGGCGTGGGTTTCTGGCTCCCAGGTGCAGTACCTTGCATTTCCCTGCATTGAACCTCAGCTTCCACTTCTAGACCACATTTCCAGAGCCTTCAGGTCCTCCTGTAGGGCCACTCTCCCCTCCTCCCCATCCACTACCGCCCCCAGTTTTGAGTCATTCACAAAGAGACTCATCTCACTCCTGATACCTGTCCTTATGTCAGAGATGTAGGCATTGAACAGGAGGAGCCCAAGGACTGATCCCTGAGGGACCCCACTAATGACCCTCCTTGGGGATGAGACTATCTCGCCAACCACGACCCTCTGGGTCCGGCCCTGCAGCCAATTTCCTATCCATCTGATCATCTGGTTCCCCACCCCCATTTCTCCCAGCTTATCCAACAGGAAGCAAGCCCTTTAATTTACCCAGGGAGCAGTCTGACCAATGAGGTGGCAAGTTCAGAAACCTATAGAAAATACTGAAACCAAAGGTCTTTTAGTAACAGAGAATGTGGAAATAATGGCATTACTTGGACGACATCTGGAGAATATGTTTGGGACTCCTGTAGAGGAGTCACATTATGCTTCCCAAATTTTGGCAGCCGCAGAAACCCCACGGTTAGTCCCCATGGCAGGTTGGTCCAATGACAGCTCCTTTTACGGCACTGGAAATGAATGAGTCAGTACAGGGTTTACAGAACAGGATTTCTCCTGGCTCAGATGAACTTCTAGGGGAGATATACAAAATTATCTGGGAAGTTATCCCTCTTGAATTTTTGGCCTTATATAATTTTTTTCTTGCGGATAGATGCTTACCGATATCTATGTAGGAAGGACTTTTTTTTTATACAAAGCTGGTGATTCTACTGATATTAATAATTGGAACCCTATTACGTTGCTTAATACGGATTTTAAACTGTTTGCGGAATTATTAAGGAATAGATTGGCATGTGTAATGAGTGAGTTGATCAGTCCACAACAATATTGCTCGGTGCTTGGGAGGAGGATAACAGAAACATTATTATTTCTTAGGGAAGCGGTAGACGGTGCAGTAGGAGGATGGCAGTCGGGGTTCCTGGTAAGTTTGGATCAAGTCAAGGCATTTGATACAGTTTCACATTCCTTTTTGTAGCAATGCTTGGCTTCTTATGGATTTCCAGTACCTTTTATTGATTGGTTAAAGCTCTGCTGTGAGTTAGCTTATGTTATTCCTTATGACAATGGTAATTGCGGGTCCAAATACCAGATTAGGAGGGGAGTACATCAGGGATGCCCCCTTAGTCCCCTCCTCTATGTTTTCATGATTGATCTGATATTGCGGCTTCTACAGCGCTCACCAAATATTTATGGCTTTGCTGGGGGGTTTTCCCATACATGTAAAACAATTGCGTATTCTGATGATTTGTGTCTACTAATTAGGGATGGTATTTCACTTGAGACAGCAAAATACCTTATGCAAGAGGTAGGGAAAATTATGGGGGCTAGTCTTAATCTCGAGAAAATGAAATGTATCAATTTACAGGGTTTGCAGGATGCACCAGTTGTATTGGGAGGCAGCTGTGTAGGAACTATGCCAATTAAAGTGTTAGGAATTTATTATGGGGTACTGACATGATGCATTATAACTGGGAAAAAGCTATTTCTAAAGGCAAAGAACTAGTGGGTGGATGGAACCGTTGGAAATTATCCAAAAAAAGTGGGCACACTTAATTAGAACTTATTTAGTTCCGGACTTTTTGTACCTCAGTGCAGTTTTTTTTTGTTCCGAAACAGTTGGAGGTTGCTTTGATGGGGTGTTTCTTCTCATGTTTTTGGGGGAGCAGATTGAACCCTGTCAAAAGGGAAATTTTATATAAAGATTTAAAAGTGGGGGGGGGAGTAAATATGGTACATGGTTCATTATTTTTTTTTATGATTTTTATATATTTCGATTTACTTCCCTTGATGAAGGGTGTTGCATATGGGTGGGGAGACAGGACTTTTTCGATTCTCCAGGGGGTGTTTCTAGAGTGGAGAGGGAATAAATTTCAACATAAAACCAAAAGAAATCTCTGGTTGATGAAGTGATGGGAAGGTGTTTTTGATGGGATAATTAAATGGGGTATTGGCTATACAACTGTTCTTCGCCTTACTAGAAAACAACTGTATATGGAAGTTCGGTCGGTTTATTATGTGGAGCACCCCTTTTCGGGATTTTCACAAATTGATCAGGATTTTATATTGCAGTATATTACGGATGTTAGGATACCGGAGCAGATGTGGGATACTGTATGGTTGGGATTGCATTAAAAAGAAATGTAAGGAATAATGAAAAACACTGTAATAAGGGATAAAAAAATGTGTCCCAATATTTCAGCCTAAACCTCATTTTGGTCTAAAACATAATGTTTGTGTAACAAATATGTTAATATTTATGAAGCTGGATCATATAAAACTTGTAAAGCTACAAGACTAATGAAACCACAAGTTGTAATATTAAAGTGTCTTTTAATATTTGTATTGACCATGTGAGTAATGGCAAACAGGTGTTTTAAGTGTCTGCAAAGCAGAAACACAGAATAGAGTTCAAATTACTCTTCTGACTATCTTTAGTGTTTGTCATTATCAAGGCAGACCAAAGTGCTTGTATGCAAATTCCTAAGTGCAAATCTATTTCTTCCTCTTAAATCTTAGTAACTGGTAATGACAATTATTACTATCCTTATATAGTAGTATAATTTACACTATCAATACATTTGTGCTGACTAAAAGATTAGCTAAAAAGAGAATTGCCTTTTAAGTTAATGTTTGTACTTGTTTTGTACCAATCATAGAACTCCATAGGAAATGATGATACTGTCTTCCACTATATAAGCAAGCCACTATACACTGTTAGTTTGAGGAATGAAGAATTAAGAATTAAGAATGAAGAATGAAGGATGTACCACTTGTAATGTCTTGCTATGATTATTGTTATAATCATTAAATTCTTCCGCCATCAGCCTCATCTCCGTTCGTCTCCTTTCTAAGTATCAGTAATTGATAATTTACTTATTGGGAATTTTTTTACCTCCTCTACAATTGGTGCCTTAAAGACTCGGATTGCTGGTGCTGCATGCTGAGGAGGCTGCCTAACTACTGGTTGGTTAGTCTGCAAGCCTTAATAAGAAGGTGACGATGCTCAGAGAAGGTGCTGATGGCTTAAGCAGAGAAAAGGTGCACACAGACAGGTTTAGCCACTTGCTGATCAGGTGAGGTATGCTTTCCAATTTTTTAAATAAAAGTAGTGCTTAACCTGTAGGAACTCATGGGGCAGAGTAGGTAAGTGAAGGTGCTGGGACTTGCAAGTCAGACCTCACAGGGAGCTGTAAGACATAGCTAGACAGACCAGGGCACCAGTGCATGGGTGCACCCGGCTGTAAAGGCTAGGCAGGCAAGACAAAAATAAAAAGAATGAGTATGGAAACAATAATAGGTCATTTTCTAGGAAAACACCTAAAGGGGGAAACATACAAACCAGTGCCTGATGATCAACAGGTACAATTGTATTTTATGAGTATGGAAACATTGATAGGTTGTTTCTGTGGGAAACACCTAAAGGGGGAAGCATACAAACCATGATCAACAAGCACAGCAGTATTTTAATTAAAAATTAAAAAAGAGTAACTAGCAAATGCTGTACAAAGTCTGTGATAATATAGCCAGGTGGTAATTCATTAACACATGAGACTTTAAAAAAATAAAAGCTGCATGAGCAGTAAGGTGTAATAATCCAGCTACAGTCAGAAATAGATAGTTTAGAAATGCAAATAAGTCAAGAACCAAAATCCCTGCAAGAGAAAAACTAATAACTAAAGTTATAGTTTGTAAAGGTACAGGGAGACCTTTGTTTTTTTAGCTAGGGATAATTCTCTTTTATTGATTGCAATTTAACTGTAAGCAAAACTTCTTTGTTTAAACTCACCTGACATTTTGTCATGCTTAGGATAAGAAAACCCAGGGACGCTTGGCTTCTTTTATCCTATGGAAATAATCTTGTATTACAGTAGTTGAGCTGTCTCTTAGAAGCTCGGGGGGAGGGGGTAAGCTACCCTTCCTTCCTTCCAGTGTAATGTCCACAAAGGTTGCAAGGTACATTGCTATCTCCCCATAGGGGTAAATACCAAAAAACGTGTATTTGATTCTTCTTCAAAAACATATTCTTCAAGAATTAGTTAAGCTGGAGTGGGAGTTGTGTATGTACTTCCACATATTCATTCTTTTTATACGTTATGCTCAATACTAAAATTGTTCTATTGCAAAAATGCTTATGTTTCCTAATTGGTTCCACATAAGTTCTATTGCATAAATCATGTCATTATTACCTCTGCAAGTGTAATGTTTCAGCAAAATTACATTTATTTGTACAACTTTAAATCAACTAAAAAAGGTCTAATCAGTTTAAACTCTACAATCAAGCTTATTGTTTCTACTTACTGTGGAGTTAAGTCTGTGGTAGGGGCAATCCCCTAACTTCAGCAAAAAGATTTCTTCTTCAATTGACCTTCAAGCAAGACATCCATTTTCTTCACTGCTGTTTATTCCAAACATGGGTGATACTTTATGCAAACCTATTGCTTTACTATGGACTGTTTATGGACTGTTAATCTGTGTGCCAGGGTGTAATCAACTACCACAACACAAATGCCATGCCAGTGTGTGTGTGTGGCTACTCAATGCACAATCTAATGCACCCCTGACCAGTGCAGTGTGTCTGCTAATCAGCCAGCCAGCAATATGAACACCGACTTTTCTAAATTGTTGTGTGGACATACTTAACAGCTGGTCTAGCAGCTGTGCATCAGAGCTCAAGACTGGATCACCGCAAAGCTACATGGACTGGGAACAGAAAAATGTGTTTCTTGTTATAAACAGAGCCACACCAAAGGACAATAATGTTTATGTGTTAACTCTGTCCTACTGTTTTTGGGGTAATAACAGTGTTTGTAACTATGCTAGTGTAAGCAACTCATTATGTTTTGTAGTCTCAGATGCCATATACTTAACTGTAACACCAACTGAATGCCCAAATGTGACAAAAGGGCCAGAGAGTGGATTTAATCAACACTTACTGATCAAGTGATTGTGAATAATGTGAAGTACAGTAGAGTACATATAAGTGTAAATTTTCTCTGGTTGAAATATGAATGTTAACAATAGTTGTGCAGATACTGGTGTGTCAAAGTTTTATGCCACTATGTTAATTGACATGTTAAGTGTCATCATTTGGAGCTGTGATACCTCTCCTGTTTCTTAATGTACAGTCATTTTTAAATCGAAAAGATACTCATTTGATACAAATTCATAAGGCACAAGTAGTTGTAAATGAATTGCTCAGTGAGAAGTGATAATGAGCACTTAATTTATAGCTATGCAGGGGACCCTTAGGAGTCCTGTCTTTTAAAAGCTTTACTTGTGTTGCAAGTTGTCTTAGTGTTCTTGGTAATTATAGGCCTGTGCTTAAGACTTACTATTCGTGAAGTACATAGTGAGAGGTACATGCTATGAGGAGTTGTATTGTTACACATATAATAATTAAGAAATATTGGGCCAAAGGGGGCTTGTAATAAGGGATAAAAAATGTGTCCCAATATTTCAGCCTAGACCTCATTTTGGTCTAAAACATAATGTTTGTGTAACAAATATATTAATATTTATGAAGCTGGATCATATAAAACTTGTAAAGCTACAAGACAAACGAAACCACAAGTTGTAATATTAAAGTGTCTTTTAATATTTGTATTGACCATGTGAGTAATGGCAAACAGGTGTGTTAAGTGTCTGCAAAGCAGAAACACAGAATAGAGTTCAAATTACCCTTCTGACTATCTTTAGTGTTTGTCATTATCAAGACAGACCGAAGTACTTGTATGCACATTCCTAAGTGCAAATCTATTTCTTCCTCCTAAATCTTAGTAACTGGTAATGATAATTATTACTATCCTTGTATAGTAGTATAATTTACACTATCAATACATTTGTGCTGACTAAAAGATTAGCTAAAAAGAGAATTGCCTTTTAAGTTAATGTTTGTACTTGTTTTGTACCAATCATAGAACTCCATAGGAAATGATGATACTGTCTTCCACTAAATAAGCAAGCCACTATACACTGTTAGTTTGAGGAATGAAGAATTAAGAATTAAGAATGAAGAATGAAGGATGTACCACTTGTAATGTCTTGCTATGATTATTGTTATAATCATTAAATTCTTCCGCCATCAGCCTCATCTCCGTTCGTCTCCTTTCTAAGTATCAGTAATTGATAATTTACTTAATTGTAATTTTTTTACCCACCTCTACAAACACAAGCCCTTACAAGATAGATATTGCCCTAGGGAAGATTGTATTTTACAATTAGAAACAATGCATTATTTATACTTTACTTGTCCATACATTGTACGTTTTGGGGACATTGTTAAAAATCGCTGGAAAAAGAGTATGCCAATGCCCCCAGAGCAGACTCTGTTGTTTTATGGCATAATTCCTAAGTTGGTAAAGCAGCCACATGATAGCACACTCCGGGGTGGTGTGTGCTCATTTCATTGACTGGATATGGATTATTCATTGTCATCTGGTTTTACAACAACGCCATATTATGGAACAGGAATTATTCCAGATAATAATTGCTGATTTACATTGTTGGAAAGAGGCAGAATTCCAACATCTAGAACTGGGAATATGGACCCAATGGTGGTCCAATTTTGAATTTCTTTAATGTATATATTTTTATTTTGTGGCTTGGCGTTATATATGTTCAGTTTACGGTTTGTCATTTTTGCTGCATCATTTCTTTTTTAGATATATTGGGGATTTGTACTGATTTTGAGACTTTCCTGCTAATATTCCCCTACTCTTTTAGTGGGAGGGGTGGTTAAGCTTGGGGTTAATGTGTGATGGGATATCTTAGTTTTGATTTCATTATTATGCGTTAGTAAGCTGTAATACGGATCTGTATTGACTGTTTTTTTTGGTTTATATGCATTTCCTCCATTGTATTAGTGGGAAGGGTGGGTGTTTTCAGCTTGGGGTTATTGTATGATGAAATATTAGTTATGTTTTTAGATTTTTCTTCTAATGAGTTTGTATGATGTAATACTGATTTGTCTTTTTTGTTTCTTATGACTTGGAAAAAAAAAATTCCCCAGCTCTTTTACTTGGGGGGGGGGTAAGTTTGGGGTTATTGTATGATGAAATATTGATTTCTGTGTTTGATTTTCCTTATTATCAGTTTGCATTATGTAATACTGATTTGTATTATTTGTTTCTTATGGTTTAAATAAAAAATTCCACTACTCTTTTCAAAAAGTGCCATAGAATCTTTAATGCCCACCCAATGAACCACCAGGCCATGCAGAAGGGACCTAGGTTTAACATCTCATCTGAAAGATGGCACCTCAGGAGTGTGGCAAACCCCTCATGCTACACTCCAGTGCAAGTATTGGGGTTTAACTCAAGTGCCTGGTATGGAGATAAAACCTACAGCATTCTGATCGTCTAGCCTCAGAGGCGAGTGTGCAACCTGCTGAGCCACTGACACTGAAAATAGCATTATGCTGTCTTGTGGCTCTGACCAGAACTTGTTTAACAGAGTGAGCTATTCTGTCTTCTGTTTGAACCTTTGCACTCCTTACAGCCTTCCCTGCTTCCCTCAGACAATTCTGATACACTTCCTTGTCCACATCCCTTTGTGACTCCTTATACCTTCAGAAGGCTAGTTTCTTGGCCCTCACCTTTTCTGCCACCACCCTCGAGAACCAAAGTGGTTTCTTTCTTCTCTTCCCCTTACTTACCAGACTTACACATTGGCTTGAGACTTCTATTATGGCTTCCTTGATGTGTATCCATTTCTCCTCTACTCCCCCATCTATCCCCCCTTTTTGTAGGGTTTCCTGAACCTGTAATCCCTTCCTGGCAAAGTCTGCCCTTCTGAAGTCAAAGACCCTTGCTTTTGTATGAGTTAATGGAGTATCTGTGTCTACTTTGAATCACACCATATATTGGTCGCTGGACCCTAGCTGACCTTCCACCTGGCGTTCTGCCACTCTGTCCTCTTTGGTCAGTACCAAATCCAGGATCGTTCTGTCTCTAGTGGGTTCTTGCATCTCCTGTTATTGGATTAGACAATTCAGGATGGATACCCACAGATAACCGCATATGTACTTGGCTGAAAGGGCAACTTGGTAGGCACTGGGCTGCAGACAGTCAAGTTGGTTGAAAAACATAAACCTTTATTTTAGTATATACGGTCTGGAATTCTTAAAAGGATATGTAAATAAGGGGATATTAATCAGTCTAAAATATAAAGACTATGTAACAAACAGAATTACTAACATCTATAAAGGTAGAGACTTGCAAAAAATATCCCACCTAAGAAAATCTTTGTGGATTGTACATAATGACATTAGGCATGTATATAGATTCTACCTAGATGTGTTGACAGACCACATTTATCACAAATTATACACTAGATATCATCTGGAACTTTTTTAGAGCAATATATTAAAGGTCAAATATTCACAAATAGCTGATATAAATGACAAATACTGTGACTGTACAAAGTTGGAGTTAAAAGATCTGTATGTAACCCCCTACCAAGTTGGGGCTTACCTTAGCCCAGATAGCTCCAGTCTGCTCTCCTTAGCACCTACGAATTGCCTGCAGTTTTTGTTTTTGGTCCCTGTGCTAGCCCAAGTCCTTTTGTGCCCCAATAACAGCCCCAGTGTAGATTTCAGCCAATCTCCTGCTCAAGTCCAATGCACTCTGGTGCAGCAGGGATCACGCAGGCACCAGCGGTGCCTTTGACCTTGTGACCACTGACTTTGCAGTCTATCTAAGGAGTGTTTTGGCAGTCCCAGTGTTCCTGCCAGCTAAGTGGGACCCGTTGACCATGGCCAGGGCCAGGAGAGCCTGTTCTTCCTCCTAAATAAAGAGATCCATGAGGCAGTAATGATTGGGGCCCATGAGTATTAATAAGCCCAGAGCCCTGATTGCATAAATATGCATGATGGTGCTTCTGCCCTCAGGGAAGCTGTGTTCTCTGCAACTGTCAACAGGGAAGAGAAATATAAAAATAAATGTAACTGCTTTATGTTTTGGGAACAAACAGTAATACAGGGCAAATTTTTAAATCAAATAAATGCTTAGATCCTGGCTGCACCAAAAATATTGGGACTCAGATAGAAAAAGCCTGCCTGCTGCAAAGGGAGCTAAAATATTGGCAGCAGCGATAGACAAATGGACTGTGAAAATGATTAAAGCTGGGCAGCAACGTAAAGGACACACCATGGCTACTGAAATGTGGGTCTACTGGGCAAATATTTAAATTGTTCTGACTGCACCAGAAATTTATTTGGGACTGTACTGATTCTGCTTACGGGACTGCGTTCTGCAGCCACTACTAGCAGCCACAGCCAATCAGGGAGCTAGAATATTAAAGCCAGGACTTGTGGGACATTTGCCAAAGCTCATAGGAAACTTCCAAGTGCTAATGGGGAACTGCAGGGACCTAATTTTAGGTGCCAAAACAGTATCCCAACTGTGCATCGAGGAGGCTTCATGAATAATTAATTTTCCTGATTAACAAGCCTTCCAGCCAGTCAGAGGCAAAGCAACCAATAGCATCAGCCAATCAGGAGCCTCAGGTGAGACCCATATAAGACTGTGTTTCTAGCTGTGTGAGCAGATCATGAGAGATTTGAGCAGGAGCTCTCACAGGGGTGGGGGCTTAGGCCCCCACCCATGCAACTGGGCCTGGTGATCCAGTGTGAGCCCCTCCATCCAAGAGGGGGGATTGACCTCTTTGCAGTAAGGTTAAAGTTAAAGTAATGTAGTTTAATGCAAAACCTGCTAGTCTGGGGGTTGCCAGAATGTCCTCCAGCTGCTAGCCCTCCCTTCCACATTGGGAAAAAGCGTGGACCTGCAACTTGATGACATCAAGCCAGCTGTGAGAGAGCTGATCTGCTTCAGTGGTGAGAGAACTGAAGACACCAGGAGCCTTCATTTCGGAGACCCTATGATGAGGAGCCTGAGTGAGTACTCTTGTACCCCCCAGTGAAACAAAGAATGAACATTGCTTAGTGAAGCTGCCAATGCCCTAGTGACTGTTGCTGTTTAAGAATGTCTAATTGGTTTGCACCCTGCATCTGCTGCTCCTAAGTCTTGCCAAATGCAGGTGGACCTAACTGTTCTAAGGAACCCAGTGAGTCCAGCTAAAATGTATAAATGTGCTGACGTGTCACCTGCTTGGAGCCTACATGACTGAAAGGGGAGCGTTCAGAACAGGAGCTCATCCTGACTTTGCCAGGGAGGTCCAGTATTTGCTAAATAGTTCGGTCAAGATGTCCAATGGAGCTGTAAACTTCAGCCATGTGCCATGAATGGGACTGAGACCTTAAGTCTGAATCAGAAATGACTGCTTTAGCTGTAAATGACTGCTTTGAATACCAAAGTTTGCTCATGTGAATGTAAAGAAACAGGGCCCCCCTAAATTTGGGAACAAGTACCCACAGATTTAAGTGCAAAAGGACCAAGGTGGCCATCCTGTCCTCTGGTGGAAGGAGATACACCATCTATATATGTACTGAATGTGTCAGAATATAAATGTACTGGACGTGTCAGAATATAGATGTACTGGATGTGTCAGAATATAAATGTACTGGATGTGTCGGAATATAAATGTACTGAATGTGTCAGAATATAAATGTGCTGGATGTTCAGAGACACTAATTGGGCCAAACACAATGTAACCGGCTGATTACACTAAATCTTCGTTCTGCTCACAACATGCAGGGCCCACCCTGCATATTTTCAAAACCTTGTACATAGTTCAAGTATCTCATGTTTAATGTCTAGTTTCAAGTCTAAAATCTTCTTGATCAAGCCAGCCAAGGTACAGCTACACCATTCAACAGGCCTACAACTTGAAAGAACTTTAACATACTGGGTACCCAGGTTTAAATGTTGGGATTGCGGGGTTCCAGTACAAATTTGGGGAACTGGTACCAGTTTTGGGAAAAGCAATATTATGTGTAATTTTATTTCACGCAGCTTAGATAGTCAGGGCTCTGGTCATTTGTGTTGATACAATGTTGATTTCTTTCTGATTTAAAAACAGTGTACCTATCCCAGCTGGAGGGTTTTCACCAGCACCAACCCAAAACATATAATCTGATGTAAATATTGTTCATACTGCCTACATAACTTTTACTCCTTGTTTCCCCCATTCTTAATCCCTGTCCCCCTATAAGTAAATTGGCGTTGTTTGCAGATAATGGTGTTGTGAGATTATTATTACAAGTCAGTCAATAATTGTACCAGGTATTTAAATGTGGGGAAATGTTTATTGGGTACTGTGTTGGGGTGGGCAATGGTTACAATGGGTGATACGACTTCCCAGGGGGTTGTACTAGGTCTCATACCAGCCACATAAAGCTAAACTCTGGGTGGAGGCACCGTGTCATGGTAATATCTAGGAAATAACCAGTTTAATGTAAGTTTTGGAAACCCAGGCCCCTCAGCCTTGTTCAGGCCAGCAAGGCAGGGGTAGTAACTCTAGGAATAGGGTCATCTAGGGGTTACATGTATCATATAATTTTCACCTTCCATTGGTATAATAAGCCTAGAAAGTATTGGTTGTAACCTATGTGGGATTTGATTCAACCATCAGATAAGGATACCCTATTATACACAATGATTACTGTACAAAAGGATCAAATAATAAGCAGAGTGGCAGGTCATTTAAATGCTATTTCTTTAATATGATTGAAACATAATAAGTGACCTGTATTAACTTAATGCAGGTTACTTACAGTGTTAACAAGGGTCTAAAGATGCTGTCTATCTACTATTTTTGTATCTGTTACATACCTATTTTTATGTTTGCTTGTGTGCGCAGTGCACAAGAAACATATTGAGGTAAGTAAAGCATTGCAGAGGTGTGGCAGTGTTTGGCCAATCCAGCCAACACTTTCAAGGGCTCGGCCCTCGGCCACCAATCAACAAGGAAGCTGCCAATGACAGCAGTTTCAGAGCAAGTAATGGAGAGGAAAGAAATTTGCCGCTCCAATCAGGGACAGTTTCATTATCTCTGATTGCAGTGGCAGCTCCCCTATCCCTCACAACCAGGAACACAGAGGCAGCCAACAAGACTCTCCGCCCATGCGCATTACCATGCACAGTAATGCGTATGGGTGCAGTTTCCTTCTTGTCGACTGCTGCCCTGTACCCCCGGCCCTAGTGTGCCTTTCCTGGCAAAACATTTAATATTTAAAGACATACTGGGAGACCACCTCAGTGTGCCAAAATATGGCAGCTCCTGCCACCTGCCACACAGTTCCCATAAGCTGACATGTAGTGCCAATCCCCATGTCGGTACCCCCCCCTTAGTGTGTCTTTCCTGGTGAAACAATTCCCCCTTTATTTTCCAACATTGGGATGCCTACTCCCAGTGTCAGATGCACCCCCCCAGTCCATCAGCACCCCTTGCTAACATTAGGATGCTCAATCCTCGAGTCGGCATCCCTCGTCCTCACCACCACTGTGGTACTCTGGGAGCCCACCCCAGAGTACCAAACTTTTTTTATCCTGTAAATGAAGAAAACCATCCTTTGCTGGGATTTTTTTTTTTTTTTTACCTGAGAAAAAGAAAATGGTCCCTCGTTGTCTCCCCCGGGCCCCATCCCCAACCTCCCTCTGCGCACCCTACCTCCCTGCACCCCCTCACCCCATACTTACCATTGGAGGTCCGACGCTGTGATCTTCTGTAGACTGGGAACATGTCTGCACTCTTCAAAAGCTGAATGCGAACTGAAGTAATGCCAGTAAGTTGTATGATGGCAGGCAATGTGGGGAGTGGATCAACTTAGGTTGATATCTCAGCCATTTTTTTGAGTTTTGGCCCCACATTTTCAACATGGGGTTCTTGGGACCCCACCTAATGAACACTGTCACTGTCATTTCATTTCTCAGTCCCGAAAGGTGATTTTGTGGTCACTGCATAGAATCACCTTTTGGGATCGATTAACAAAACAACAGTGCCACTGTTCATGAGATGGCATCCCAAAAAGTCCATGTTGAAAGTTTGGTGAACAATTTCAAAAAATGACTGTGTTACGAGTGCACATTGTGCAGTTTCTATGCACGCTCATAAGTTAGCCAATTTTTAATATTTTCACTTCAAATTTACAACACTGTCATTTTTTCACACCTCCTTATGAACAGCACAGCTGTTACTTTTTGCATCCTGCCAAAAATGTGTTTTCGCACCTGTGGCGCAGAATGGTGCAGTCGATGTGTGAAAACAACTTTTGGGACAGATTAATGAAATCACAGTGCTACTGTTTATGAGGGGAGGTCCCAAAAAAGCCATGTTGAAAAACTGATGAACAAATTCCAAACAATTACTGCATTACAAGTGTGCATTACGCAGTTTCAATGCATGCTCAAAACTTCGCCACTTTATCATATTTTCACTGCAGATTTTCAACATTGCCATTTTTTCACACCTCCTCATGAACAGTACAAATGTCTTTTTTCACATCCTGCCTAAAATGTACTTTCGCACCTGTTGCACTGAGTGGGGCAGTTGCTGTGTGAAATCACCTTTCGGGATTGAATAATGAAATGGTAGTGCCACTGTTCATGAAGTGGGGTCTCAAAACACCCATGTTGCAAATTTGTAGTGAAAATATCAACAAACACCTGGTGCATTAGGGTTTTCCAACCATAATGCCCCACCCTGTATAGACTGACAGGCATTGGGGGTGTGTGACTTGGGGTCATCAGCCATAATGCTCATGCTATTCCACCCCCCCTTCTGCCACTGACAGGCATCGAGGTGTGTCTTGGGGTCTTCGGCCCTAACGTTCACCCTATTCTCCTCTACTGCACCCATCTCAGCTTATTTCCCTATGGAATGGGGTGAGCATAAGGTCCGAAGTCCCCAAGGCACACCATGACACCAGTCATTGTCTGCAGGGTGGGGTGAGATGGAATGGTGTGAGTGTTATAGCCGATGATCCAAGGGCACACCCCAATGCCTGTCAGTTTCTGCAGGATGGGAGTGGGGGTTGGCATTAGTTCAATACTGCACTGTCATTCCTATTATGCATCTCTCTAACTCATGCAGTACTAATGCCAATACCAGCAATGTCTGTGTTTGTAGGCACAAGGTCCAGTGCTGCCCCATCCCTAGCGGGAAGCAAACATTGGGCATTGACAAATGCTTGTTTAAATAGGATTTAATAAGTGAATGTGGAATGTTACGTGAAGGAGATGTACTGTATCTTTTACACTTATCGCTCCATTTTTACCAAAACTGTGTACTCAAACGGAAAACGCCAATATGTATTCATGTAGTTTTATTGGAAGTGTATAGTTTTTGACAAATGTTATACTTATTTATGTAAAGGTCATTGATTGAACAATAAACTAATAAACTAACTTGTAATGTGTGGAGATATCTCATGATATACCACACCCTGTCATGTGTTATTGCTTAATTATAAGGCGTGGAGATATCTCATGATATACCACACCCTGTCATGTGTTATTGCTTAATTATAAGGTGTGGAGATATCTCATGATATACCACACCCTGTCATGTATTATTGCTTAATTATAAGGCGTGGAGATATCTCATGATATTGTAAGAGGTCTAAACCTCACTTTCAGGTTCTTGGCAATATTGGAGATGCAAATAATCACAAACAAGTTGCATTCAAGTAATAAACAAGTTTATTACTACAAACAGGGATGAATCACAGTTGCCCTAAGCAGTTCTTACCAATACGAACCGGGAGCCAGTGCTAAGCGTTCCCTACCCTCGAGGTTTCTTTGTAGTCTCTGGGATCTCTCGGGTCTCCGAGGTGTGTAAACTTGTGCATAACATTATATACCTATGATAATTACTATGGTTACTGAAAGATAGAAACATTTCTAGTTACAGAGATGAGCCCTATTGGCTACAAATTAGAGGTGGCTCCACGGTCCAAGATAACATTATATAATTCTGTAAAGTCATCAGTTTTAGAACAAAGACGTTCTTATACAAGGTCTTACATAACAAGGTGAAGTGGTGTCCATCACCGAAGATGGCAATGTTGCCTTACACATTATAATTGCTTCAAGGACAGGTGTCTTGGCATCTGACAAGTAAGAAATAGACAGAAAATACATGGTATAATGTGTGTGCATTAGCAAGCAAAGTGAGTTACAATAATATGTATTCATATCCTGACATCTACTCTTATACGGTAGATGCCCTTAGCCCTACGTATTAGTATAGCCTATGCCTAAACATTAGCTGTCTACGGTGTACCCCTGAGGGTATCAATTAGGGTGCAGGGACCTCGTGTAACAATTCCCCCCCTTGTTGCCTAAAAAGGGCAACACAGGCAAATCTAAGGAGTGGGCAGGAGCAGTGGTCTTTACAACTGGAGGCACGAGCCTTGTAAAGAAACTCAAGTTGCTACTGTTGGCGAAGAGTATCGTAGAGCAGCAAAGCATAATAATCAAAGTAAATATCAAAATGCTTGTATTATAACAAAACCTTTAAAAGTAATCTCTAACCAAGTGTTAGTCAAGCGTTATTCATGTCTCCATCATTCATCAGGTCAAGAATGGCTCATTGGCTTTGGTTATGTGATTGCTGATGTGAATGAGGTGTGTCCTTTCTATCTAAAAGTGATTTCAGTGTAAGTGTCAGCGGATCTATGTGTACATTAAAGTAAGGTAAGTATTCCTCAAGTGTAAGTAAATAGTCTGGATTACCATCAATAATATCTGCTTCCATAAGGGGGATGGGGGTTATGACAGTGTGTCCAATAACAGTTTTCTGATGGGGAACAAAACAGAAGTTGGGGTAATCAATTGCACAAGTAACAGAACCATAAGAATACACTTTGACATTAGTGACAATACAATATTCACCATCAGAGTTGTACTGTGATCGTACAGTAGGCAGTCTCCATTTTTGCAACTGGACAGGGCATGTGTAGGTCGTCTTGGAGATCCGTGTTGACAGGCGATGAGCTTCCTCACAATATGACTGGTAGAGTTGATCCGGTGACTGCGTTGGTTCAAAAGCGTTGGTGCCATTCTTAGTGATGTCAGCATCCATAGTGAAAGTCCAGTCGATGCTGTCTGGAGAGTAGCCACAAACAGGGCGTATAACATCAAACACATCACATTGGCACAGGTAGATGTATTGCTTTTTCGCACAACAGTCCGTGTGCGGTGCCACCCTGGCATCCAGGAAGGAATGGTAGACCAGTAGAGGAGGTAGATCCAGGCGTTCTCAGTAGATGTCTTCGTCCAAATTCCCAATGGAATGCGCCAGTGCTAGCTTGTCGAACAAAGCTGTAGTGGGATCAAAGCGTGGTAAGGAGACAGTAAAAGAGACAAACATAGTATCTGTTATAGAACATTTCTTGCAGAAAAACAAGGACCAGTGTTTGGATGTTGGTCACAAACCCCAAATTTCGGGCTGTGGAGAGGAATGGACAGAGTCTGTTGCATACATAGGGAAATACAAGATGGAGATTTACATTTAGGACAATACCATTTAGATAGACGTCTGTCATGTATAATATCAGGAATCCTACCAGTTTCTAGGTCTCTGAAAAGGTTATTAATGGTAGTGAGTATGTATGAACCGTATGCAGAACAAAGTATTTCCCTACCAATGTATTGTCTATCAGCTTCTCTATTATTCTGTTGTATGAGTGCGTTAATCTTATCTTTAGAATCAGTGAAGGCTTTTGCAATGTCGTGCATGTTGTATACAGTGTATCTTTCTTGCTGACTAAGACCATCCACACCATGCAATAAAGGGGTAAAACATCATTAACCAAACCAGTGGAGAACTTTGCAGAATGACTTTGATAGCAGCAATGTCTGCTTTGTTCCAAATGGACATAGTAGTACCAAAAGACCTGTGACAGTTCCCATGACGCCCGTGACATCAGAACTGTCAACTTCACGTTTAGTACGTTTATGAGTAAGAGTACTAGGAGGAGGTTTCCTCCTAAAATTACCTCTGTGTTCAGTAGAATAAACCCCAGTAAAGGGATCTCTGGTACGGATTTGAAATGCAGCTAAACTGTCGAGCAATAAAGTACTATAAAATGCAGATGTATTGGTATTATGACACATACCAAATTCTTTCATATTCCAATAAGTAAGGTTAAATAAAACAGGTACATGCATAAACTGTAAATTGTTAATCAAAGACCCTGGAGGGCAGTGGCTGTGAGACCACTCACGGGGACCAGGGGTATGTTTGGACATTCCAAAGCTGTTTCTCAGTAGGAGGTAGCACAGATAGATACATGGCAGCAGAGCCATGTGGTGTATAGCACAAAATTTGTGGGAGCATCCTGAGAAAGAGAGTTACAATAGGAAGGGTCAATTAAGGCGGTAATGTTATACAAACCAGAGTGTCTTAATGCAGTTTGTAACAAGGACAGTGTACCATTCGGGGACAATTTAGCGTTGGGCCAACCTTGGAAAGTTCCCTTAGAAAGTTTGGCCACAGGGAGAACTTGTCCTTGGGATGTGGTTTGCCACTCAATCTGAAGGGTAGATTTATCAGGAGCAACGACCGAGGCAGTGAGGTATGCATTGGAACCTTCCTGGACAGTAATCATAGTGTCTGGAATTTTGATGGAAACTCCCTCTGTAGGAGGTGCTGGAGGATCAAGGTGTCGAAGGAGGTCCGGTACTGTGCCTTGGGTGAAAGGGAGTACTCCTGCAAGGAATAAAGATAGGAACATGATAGCCATCTTGTCAATGCATCTGAAAAGGAAAATAAAAGATTAGTATATTAGTACAGTTCCACCCAATGGGGTTAGGAAGAGTAAGTTTTAAGCTCCTTTGTACAGTTTTAATTGGTTTGCATGTAACCATTTGTCAGTCAGTTTATTGTTGTGGAGGAGTCTAACTTGATAGACTGCCAGACTGAGCTTGTTGACAATGGGGTAAGGGCCTTCCCACTTGTTGGAGAAGGAGTGGGTGGGATGTGCAAATCGGAGTACCATTACCTGATCTCCAACTTGCCAATCCACTTTTGTGCATGTTTGTCAAATTGTATTTTGGACTGTTGCTGGGCCTTGCCCATGCAATTTGCAGATACAAGTGTGTGTGTGTGTATGGAGGTCTTTCTGAGTTTTCCACATACTGATCTACAGACACTCGGTCCCAGTGGGGGTGTGCAGGTCAAAGAGCAAGTGTTCAGGTAGTCTCGTTTGTCTGCCAGTCATTACCTCAAAGGGTGTAAGCTGGGTAGTGGCTGAGGGTGTACCCCTAATTGCCATAAGGAGTAAAGGCAGTAGGGAATCCCAGGTCTTGGGATTGTCCTCAATGAATTTGGAAAGCATTTGCTTAATCCGTCTGTTAGCTCTTTCTACTTGACCTGAGGATTGAGGGTGATAAGGTATGTGGAACTTTTGCTGAACCCCTAGGAGTTCAAGGGACTCTTTCATCAACTCACCTGTAAAACTGGTTCCTTTATTGGAGTCTACCTTGAGAGGCAGTCCCCACCTGGAGAAAATCTGTTTTACCAGGATTTTGGCAGTTGTCTTTGCAGTGCACGTTTTGGTGGGGAAAGCTTCTACCCACTTAGAGACTAGATCAGTTACTACAAGGGCATACTTGTTGTTTCTGCTGGTATTGGTCAAAGGACCAATAAAATCAATTTGGATGGCATGCCAAGGGCCAGTATGTCTCTGTGGTAAAAGTTTGCATTCTGTTTTGTAGGTATTGATTGTTTTGTGCAAACAAGGCAATTATCAATGTACTGTTTAACATCTTTGGTAATCCCAGGCCACCAGGTGGTGGTTTTGAGGTTGGAGGTATTTTCAGCCTCTGGTGCCCACTCAGTGGAGTGTCATGTACTTGGTGCAAAAATTCAGATCTCAGATGTCTGAGGACCACCCACAATTTGGTAGTGGTATCTCTGGCTGGAACCAAATGAGTTTATCATCAGGGATAAGTGTAATTTACTTCATGTTCACGGTAAGGGTATGTGGGAAGTCTTTCTTCAGTACCCTTGTCCAAGAATCTGAACACTTCTTTGAGTTCAGCGTCCAAGTGCTGGGCTGCTGAGAGGTCCAAGGGGGAAAAAGATTCAGATTTCTTTTTAAGAGCTGCAACCTGTACAGCTGCATTGGCCTCTGGATGTTCCATCGCCCAGACATCCCCCCCTCTGGCCCCTTCTTTGGCAAGGGTGTCTGCTGTGTCGTTGAATGCATGATAGGGATCATGTGAGGAGTGAGCTTTAACCTTGTGTACATAGAGTTTGTGTGTATTTCTGACCTAATGCGTGTATGAAAATCACCAATTCTTTGTATTTCACTGAGCTGCCATCAGAAGAGAGGAAAGAGTGCTTCTTCCAGAATGGGAGAAATTCTGTAAGGAACAACAAACCCAATTAGAGTCAGTAAAATGATGGTGTCTTGAGTTCCATGTTGATAAACTCTAATGCACAGGCTACAGCTGCCAGCTCTGCATACTGTGATGAAGCTGCAGTACAGCGTCTAGATATCTTGACAGTGTTCCCATAAGGATATACCACCATGATACCCATCCCTGCAATTTGTTCACCTTGATAATATGGATGCTGATCCATCGTGAAAACGCGGCACAAGGAGGTGTTTTCAACACCCTGGGGTGGTAGGAAGAATGGACCTGGATCTGAAGATCAGGTGACTGCAAAGCATCGTGGGGCTCCCCCTGAAAGAGGAGGCCAATTGCAGTAGAGATGGAACTTTGGTTCAGGACCTGAATATCCTTATCCTGAGGAGGAGTGACCAATGTGTCAGCCTGGTGTTAGAGACTGACCCATCTTTCACTCTGTCTGAGAGCAAAAGGTAGTAGGAGTATGATTGGTGTTAGAATCAGTGGAGAGTACCCAATGATATACAGGAAGTGCTTGACCGCCCAATAGGTGGCCAGAAGATCTCTTTCACAAAGGCCGTACTGTTCCCACTGGGGTCAAGAGCTGCTGGCGATATGCAATAGGGTCTCAAAGAGCCATGTACCTTTTGGGCCAACACTGCTGACATAGCAATGTCAGAGGTGACACACTCTAAGTGGAACGGTAATGTTGGATTGGGGTTTACCAGTGCTGGGGTGGAGGCCAAGGCCTGCTTCAGTGATGTCACAGCCTGGGTATGGACAGGGCCCCAATTCCATGGAACGTCCTTTTTGAGTAAATTGTACAGTGGAGCGGCTTTCTGTGTAAAATCACAAATGAAATCTCTGGAGTAGTTTACCTTACCTAGAAATCTCCTAAGAGTTGCCACACTGGTAGGTAATGGCAAGTCTTGCAACCCTTGAATCTTCTTCCAAGTAGGGCTCTGACCTTGATCTGTTATCTTCAAACCCAGAAAGAGCACTTCTTTCTGACATAGTTGTGCTTTTGCAGGATTACACTTCAAGCCTGCTCTTTGAATAAGAGTCAATAGTTCATCCAAAAGATCTAGATGTTGTTCCTGTGTGGCAGTAGCCAACAACAGGTCATCTACATACTGTAAGAGACATTGGGGGGTTGAGAAACCTTGTAGGGCATCCATCATATGGAGATGGAAGAAGGATGGGCTGTTATGGAACCCCTGTGGCAAGCAAGTCCACGTATATTGTCGCCCTTCAAAAGTGAAGGCAAATTTATATTGACTCTTGAGGGCCAATGGTAATGACCAGAAACCATTGGAGATATCCAGAGCACTGAACCATTTCTGATCTGGTGTTAAAAGTCAAAGCTCATCTGGTGCAGACGCCACAGTTGGGGAACAACTGGGAGTTACCTGATTCAGTTTCCTGTAGTCAATAGTAAGTCTCCAGGCACCTGTGGGTTTCTTCATAGGCCAAACAGGAGAGTTGGCAGTGGAGACACAGGTTCTGATCACTCCTTGTTTAAGGAGTGACTTGATTGTTTCTCGAAGAGAGGGTAAGGCTTCAGAGGGAAATGGATATTGCCTTTGTCTCTCGTATGCCGGGCCTGGCACCTCAATAATGGTATGCATTCTGCCACAATCGTGTTTGTTAACTGCAAACGCTTCCAAATGTCGTTGCAGAATAGGTAGAAGTTTTGGGAAAAGTTCATGATTCTTGAATAAATCTATGACGTCATACTCTTTGTTGTTAATGGGAATTGTTGCCACAGCATGTGAGTCAGGAATTAAGACAGTATGGTATTGACCCTGGATTTGTAGCAACAGCATGTTTGCTAGATCCACCACACAGCCGTGTGGTGCAAGAAAGTCAATCCCAATGATGCTAGGGTGATCATGCAACACCATCAGCTGGAAAGCATGTGAGGCCTTCAAATGGCCTAGTTCTACCGGTAAAGGCAGAGAGCGAGCGGTATGCAGGTAACCTAGCACCATCAACTCCTGACATATTGGTCTTCCGTCCGGTAGACCATGGAGATGTTTCAGGGTGGTCATCGTGTAACACAGATACAGCTGCACCTGTATCTAACAAGACAATTAATTGGCGGCCCCGACTGCCTCGGTGCAGGGCCTTCCTTTTGTATCCAAGACCAGCTTGTTTACAATGCGGACTGGGGCCTGTAATTGTCAATCCGTATTGTTGGAGGCATGCAGAGGTTGGGCTTGGCTTGCATGGATGAGTTCACCGTGTTGCACTGATGCAATGATGGCGGGGCTTCTGGGTTCAGGCTGTTATGGGTCTGCGCACCCATAACTCTGATGTCTCCATGGCCAGTAGTGTTATGGGTCGCCGGTTTGTACTGCTGCAAGTTGCCAGCGGAACGGCATCCGCTACAGAACGACTTGCCCTGGGAGCTCCTGAAATTTTCGATTTTCTCAGCTATCTCTTTATATGAGGGACCCGATCTTTGTAATGGCTTCCCTTTGCCTTTGTACCTTTTGTTCTTATGCCAATTCTGGTTCCCACCCCACTGCTGTTGTTGCTGTTGTTGGGGATTTTGTTGGGTGCTCGCTGGAGGGGCCGATGGAGGTTTGGGCTGTTGTTGCTGGGCCTGTCCTTCCACTGTGTAGTGTGTCGTGGTCCTGGAAGTGGGTTCCACAGCGGCAACCTTTTTGGAGCCGGAACCCAAATCACAGATGTACAACTGGTACACTCTCTCGGTTTTCTGAAGGATATCGGCAAACCTATCCATATTTGGGTATGTGGTTGGCTCTACTTTCTCTCTCATGGCTGGGATCATGTTTCTAAGGAACAGGGTCTTATATTCAATAAGATCTACATCCGCGGCTTCTTGTGCCAGATGTTTCCCTGCTCGATAGGCCATCCAGAGTCTCTGGTGGTAAGTCGCTGGGCTTTCTTTTGCGTTTTGCTTCACGGGATATGCTAGCATTACTCCAACCACACCAGGGCTGTGAGCAGAGATGAGCTCAGCTGCGACTTTGTCAAAGGTAGCGTTCCCATCTTGGCGAACTACCTCGGGGAGTTTTGCCCATAAACCAGGATCGATGGTCTGGTGTAGTATTTGGACCTGGTATTCTGCGGCGAGACTAAGCAGCTCGCACTTGGAGCGCACCTTTTCCAAATGGCAGCTGAGATTGTCGGACGGGTTCATCCGACCGATGCTGTCAGCAATTTGCTGAACAGAGTAGGCCATTTGCAGGGGATTAGTTGGTGGTCGATCAGGCAAGGGCAGCGCGTCTCATGCACCATCCAATGCTGCGCGGGCCGCAGCTTCAGCCGCCTCCAACAACACCTTCCTGAGTGCCAGCTTCTTGAAAAATTTGTCGAATCTGACTTTAATGGCTTTCATACTTCTTTCAGGAAGAGGAACACTTTCTAGTACCCTATCAATCATGGTTTCAATCTCTTGCCTGTCTTCCACACTAATAATGGCTACCGGAGGTGCCGCGACCAGGCTTGGGCTCGTTTCATCATGGGCGCCATGATGGCGCTTCCCATGATGAGTGTCACGCGCATCTACGCAGTGACCTGGGGAGTAGGGCGGGACCCGCCATGCTGTGGATGGCTGGTGGGTATCTGACCATAGTAGGGCGTGACTGGGTGTTGTACCAGAGATATCGTCGCCGGATGGTCTCCTCTGACGATTTAATGAAAGGCAGGGCTACGCCACCCATTGCCTTAACATGGCCAGTCAAAACTCTCGCTGATGGCACAGTTTATCCATCTTAGCTCTACGCTCATCATGATTCACACTTGCAACATCCATATCAACCTGATCCTGTTTCTGTTTCTGCAAACACGGCACGCGCGCCAATTCCATGATTGTCCCTATAAGCTATTTCTAAATCATTACGCACTGGTTGATCTCGGCCCTGCAGCTCACCCATCTCATCACTCAATTGTGCATTCGCTGCACTCAACAAATCATTCATTTGTACCACCTGACTCTTATCCTGTCTTAAACTTTACACTCAGTCTTCAGAGTACACAATTCTTGTTCACCAGCCTGAGCAGAATGATGCAATAGTGAATCCTTTTCATTACGAGAGATTGGAGTTCTGACTCCAAGTTCTGCTGTATCCGGACACATTCTGTTTCCTGCAGACCCATCTCCTGCTTAAGAGATGCGATCTGCAGATCAAGGGTTCGAAACCTCGCTCCGGAGACTTCCAAGGCAACATAGAGAGCAGTGACCATCAACCCTTTAGCACAACGCCTATTGGTTGACTGTCGCACCTCTGTGTACTGGGTTGAAATCCCCAGTACAGGGTTTTCAGATTGACTTGCGTCCCGCGCGAAGTCAGCCCATCCTCCATGGGAGGTAAGAAAGTTAGAGACATCGAGTCTCAGTTCTGCACAGATATCTGATATGGTGGCCATGTATGTGGGAGGGAACGAAAAATTCAAACTGTGAAAAAGACCATGCGTTGCATATCGATCCACAACACGGGTACTTTAAACACAGCTGGGCTACTGTATAAGTTGTAGGCTTGCAATTCAAAGCTACTATGGAGTGGGTCGAGACGGCATCGACCACACCCGAAAAGTCAGCCAGACCTTGCAAGTATCCACAAACTGGTAAGAAAGACGGGAGAGGTGATACGGAAATGTACACCTGCAGTCCCTGTGGGAGAAGGGGAATTTATAGCAACAAGTGAAAATTTACAACACCCAATATCGCCTGCATGCGGTCGCCAATTGTAAGAGGTCTAAACCTCACTTTCAGGTTCTTGGCAATATTGGAGATGCAAATAATCACAAACAAGTTGCATTCAAGTAATAAACAAGTTTTATTACTACAAACGAGGATGAATCACAGTTGCCTAAGCAGTTCTTACCAATACAGAACCGGGAGCCAGTGCTAGTTGCCTCCACCTCGAGGGTTTCTTTGTAGTCTCTTGGGATCTCTGGTCTCTGAGGTGTAAAACTTGTGCATAACATTATATACCTATGATAATTACTATGGTTACTGAAAGATAGAAACATTTCTAGTTACAGAGATGAGCCCTATTGGCTAAATTAGAGGTGGCTCCACGGTCCAAGATAACATTATATAATTCTGTAAAGTCATCAGTTTTAGAACAAAGACGTTCTTATACAAGGTCTTACATAACAAGGTGAAGTGGTGTCCATCACCGAAAGATGGCAATGTTGCCTTACACATTATAATTACTTCAAGGACAGGTGTCTTGGCATCTGACAAGTAAGAAATAGACAGAAAATACATGGTATAATGTGTGTGCATTAGCAAGCAAAGTGAGTTACAATAATATGTATTCCTATCCTGACATCTACTCTTATACAGTAGATGCCCTTAGCCCTACATATTAGTATAGCCTATGCCTAAACATTAGCTGTCTATGGTGTACCCCTGAGGGTATCAATTAGGGTGCAGGGACCTCGTGTAACAATATACTACACCCTGTCATGTGTTATTGCTTAATTATAAGGTGTGGAGATATGTCATGATATACCACACCCCGTCATGTGTTACTGCTTAATTATAAGGCGTGGAGATATCACATGATATACCACACCCCGTCATGTGTTATTGCTTAATTATAAGGCATGGAGATATCTCATGATATGTCATACCCCATCATGTGTTATTGCTTAATTATAAGGCATAGAGATATCTCATGATATGCCACACCCCGTCATGTGTTATTGCTTAATTATAAGGCATGGAGATATCTCATGATATATCACACCCTGTCATGTGTTATTGCTTAATTATAAGGCATGGAGATATCTCATGATATACCACACCTGGTCATGTATTATTGCTTAATTATAAGGCAGTCCTTAATTTTTTTAAAACCTGCCCATTTGAAGTCCAGGGCTCTCATCCACATGTGGTTAGCTTCTGTTCCAGTCTTTATGTTAAACCACACTGTACAGTGATCACTGGTCCCCAGGAGACTGCCCAGGACAATGTCTGTGTTTTTAAGCACAAGGTCCAGTGCTGCCACATCCCTAGTGGGAATTTTGACTAGCTGCCTGAGAAATATCATGTAGAGGGAGTCATGGATGTGCTTGCTCCTTGACAAACTGCAGCTGGAAGACTCCATTCCATGTCAAGCAGATTGAAGTCACAAACTAGCAGCACCTCCAACTTACCTGCCGTCCTGATGATGTCTTTCCCAAGTGCTGTATCCAACTCCTCTCCATTTCCCAAGTGCTGTACTCAACTCCTCTGGCTTTCCCAAGTGCTGTATCCAACTCCTCTCCTGTTCCAAAGTGCTGCACCCAACTCCTCTCCCTTTCCCAATTGCTGTATCCAACTCCTCTCCCATCCAAAGTCCTGTATCCAACTCCTCTCTCTTTCCCAAGTGCTGCATCCAACTTCTCTCCCTTCCCGGGTGCTGAATCCAACTCCTCTCCCTTTCCCAAGTTCTGCATCGAAATCCTCACCCTTCCCAGGTGCTTTATCCAACTCCTCCCCCCTTCCCAAGTGCTGTATCTAACTCCTCTCCCTTTCACAAGTGCTGTATCCAACTCCTCACCCCTTTCTAAGTGCTGCATCCAACTCCTCTCCCTTTTCCAAGTCCTGTATCCAACTTCTCTCCCCTTCCTAAGTGCTGTATCCAACCCCTCTCCCTTCCCGAGTGCTGCATCCAACTCCTCTCCCCTTCCCAAGTGCTGTATACAGCTCCTCTCCCTTTCCCAAGTGCTGTATCCAACCCCTCTCCCTTCCCAAGTGCTGTATCCAACTCCTCTCCCGTTTCCAAGTGCTGCATCCAACTCCTCTCCCTTTTCCAAGTGCTGCATCCAACTCCTCTCCCCTTCCCAAGTGCTGCATCCAACTCCTCTCCCTTTCTCAAGTGCTGTATCCAACTACTCTCCCTTCCCAAGTGATGTATCCAACTCCTCTCCTTTTTCCAAGTGCTGTATCCAACTCCTCTCCCTTTCCCAAGTGCTGGATCCAACTCCTCTACCTTTCCCAAGTGCTGTATCCAACTCCTCTCCTTTTCCCAAGTGTGTATCCAATTTCTCTCCCTTTCCCAAGTGCTGTATCCAACTCCTCTCCCTTCCCAAGTGATGTATCCAACTCCTCTCCCCTTCCCAAGTGCTGCATCCAACTCCTCTCCCTTTCCCAAGTGCTGCACCCAACTCCTCTCCCTTTCCCAAGTGCTGCATCCAACTCCTCTCCCCTTCACAAGTGCTGCATCCAACTCCTCTCCCCTTCCCAAGTGCTGCATCCAACTCCTCTCCCTTTCCCAAGTGCTGTACCCAACTCCTCTACCTTTCCCAAGTCCTGTATCCAATTCCTTTCCTTTTCCCATTTGCTGTATCCATCTCCTCTCCCTTTCCCAAGTGCTGTATCCAATTTCTGTCCCTTTCCCAAGTGTTGTATCCAACTCCTCTCCCTGAGCTGGAGGTGATTGCGCTATCCTGGTATGGCTAGCATCCCACAGCCTGTCTCCAGGATGGCCCACACCATGTCCAGCTGTCATTTTCCTCTAGGTGGCCCTGTACTTCCATGGCCTTGATTCCCTTCCTCACATGTGGTAAAAGCCCTCCTCTCCTCCTACCACCACTGTCTCTCCTGAACAGAGAGTACCCCAATATGGTCATGTCACAGTTGTGCTCAGTGCACCATGACTATGATATGGCCACCAATCTAGCCAAGCCTCTGCCATGATGGCTTCCAGCTCTGGAATTTTTGTTTCCAAGACCCTTTGCTTTGGCACTCAGTAGCTCTGCAGCTCTACACTCCTTCCCCCACCTGCTTCTCTGCTTCCCCCTTCCTGTCTGTGTCATTCCCTGAAGCCTACCTTGACTCACCTCTTCCCTTTTTACCTTCATCAGTCCTTGTCTCCTTCAGTCCTTCACCCTCTCTAACCAAATTATACCCCCTTTATTCCGTCTCATCCCCATACCTACCTTCTTGCACTCCTGCCCTTAGGGAGTTTTCTGCCCTCTGACTATCCCTCCCTGATACTCCATCATGCAGGAGGGGGCAATTAATGCCTCCCATGGTTTTACTGCCCCCTTCCTGGTTAGTTTGAATGTTAATCCAAGTGGCATTTACAGTATATCTCCCACCAAGGACTGCAGTTCCCTTCCTGCATGCCACCCCCCTTATACAGGCCAATATTTCCCCAGGCTGTCCCCCAGTTCCAGATGTAGCCAATGCCCTCCTCCATGCACTGTGCCTTTAGCCAGTAGCCGAATTCCCTGGTATGGAGTACCCTTGCTTCTCCCTGACCATATGCAGGTAATTCCTCAGAAAAAAAAATCAATTTCCATGCCAAGAGCTCTCTGAAGTTACTTTGTACTACTCTTACCTCATCTCTTGCAACATCATTTGTCACAGATGGACAATCACCTCTAGCTCCCTCCCAGTGGTCTAGATACGTTTTAGGGCAGGGAAGTATTTACTGCTAGCTTTTTCCACCTGGTAGCATGTTCATGTAAATAGTAATAATACCAACTTAATTCCCAATCTTCCACATTATAAGAGCTTAACGAGATTTGTTCTTCAATTAAATTGATTGGCGCTCCCCAAAAGCATATGGAAGATTTATGTATAGAATCAAGTTTCCATTATTTTAATGGTTTTTAATTTTCCCAGTCCCATAATGAGGGTTAGGAAGGAGGACAGGAAGTGGGTGGAGAAGGGGGCAGAACAGGCAGAAGCACTAAATGAGTACTTCTGTTCTGTGTTTATGAAGGAGAAGGGTAGACAGCTACCTCAGAGGATGAGGAAGGTGGGCAAGGGGGGAAAGAGTGACAGATGGGGTAATTATTGAGGGCAGGGTGCTGGAGGGTCTGAAGGCACTAAGGGGGGATAAGGCACCAGGTCCAGATGGCATTCATCCCAAGGTGCTGAAAGAACTGGCAAGGGTATTGATGGGGCAGCTGGCAGACCTGTTCAATACCTCACTGGACATAGGTTGCATACCACAGGATTGGAGGATGGCTCACATGGTGCCCCTCCACAAGAGTGGCCCAAAGGATGAACCAGGCAATTACACACCTGTAAGCTTCACATCCATTGTAGGAAAACTTATGGAAGCAATCCTAAAACAGAGACTATTGGCCTTTTTGGAGGAAAATGGACTCCAGAACAGTCAGCAGCATGAATTTGCATCTGGAAGATCCTGTCAGACCAACCTAATTGAATACTATGACTGGGTATCGAGGGAGCTGGATAAAGGCCATGCAGTAGATGTGCTGTATTTAGACTTCAGCAATGCCTTTGATTCAGTGCCTCATGGGAGGCTGGGGGGGTAAGTTACAATATGTGTGGGCAGGAACAAAGATGGTAAACTGGATTGTGAACTGGCTGAATGTGGGGACACTCTCTTTTCAAAGGGCGATGACAAGCAGGGTGCCACAGGGCTCAATCCTGGGTCCGGTGTTGTTTGTGTTATTCATATCGGATATATCACATGTCATTAGGAGCAAGATCAGTCTGTTCGCAGATGATACCAAGATAGGGGTGGTAGTGAACAACATAGAGGAGTGGCAGGGGGCTACATGAGGACCTGATCAATTGGAGGAGTGGTCGGAAAAGTGGCAGTTGAGCTACAATGTGAAGAAGTACAATGTTATGCACTTCAGAGCAAGGAACCCAGGGAGGGCTATCAGTTGGGAGAGGTTCAGATAGAGGTCACAGAGGAGAAGAAGAAGGACCTAGTTGTGATCATAATGGGTTACATGAACAACTCAGCTCAGTGCAGGAAAGTGGCAGCTAAGGCCACCAAGATGCTGAGGTGTATTATGTGAGGAATGTCATCCAGAAATAGGGATGTGATCCTGCCGCTGTACAGGTCAGTAGTCAGGCAGATTTGGAGTACTGTGTGCAGTTCTGGTGTCTCTTTCTGAAGGAGGATATCAGATTGCTGGAGGGGGTGCAGCATAGGGCAACTAAGATGATCCAGGGGCGGGAGGGTAAAACCTACAAGGACAGGCTGACTGAGTTGAATATGTGCACCCTGGAGTAGAAGAAGAAGGATCGTCGGGGTATGACTGAGACCTTCAAATATTTGAAGGGGTTTGACAAAACAGGCACAGAAGGGATATTTAAGCTGAGGAGAGAAAGGGACACCAGAGGGCATGGTCGAAGGTTGGAGGGTGGAACACATCAAAGACAGATGAGGAGACATTTTTTCACACAGAGGGTGGTGGAGAAATGGAACACTCTACCTGAGGAGGTGATATCCTGTAGCACAGTGGTCAGTTTTAAAAGGGCATGGGACAGGGTGAGAGGGGTAGTAAAGGTGGGGGGGTGGGCATCTGCAATATAAGGGTGGTAGCTGTGCATTTGAGCAGACTAACTTGATAGACCCAAGTACTGTAAGTACTGTATTGTAAGTACTGTATTGTAAGTACTGGAGGTACTTAGGTAAGCAAATACATGAGGACCATAAACACAGCAGAATCCCCAGTGCACAAATGTCCCAAAATAAGAGGGACTCAATTCAAAGAGTGGTTTCTGTTTGAAGACATTCCGACTTGTGCAATAAATCTAGTAGGGGAGGGCTTTAGCAGTTTAGCACACTCAAGAAAATGTTTCAGTTTTAAAATTTCAATGTCTAGAGAGTGTGTGTAGTGGCACAAAGAGGTCAGGGTTATTTTAGCAGTTTTTGACAACTGGTAGAGTTGAGAGTTGTTGACAATAATTTTCACCTTAGTAGTTTAAGCAAATTCTGGACTCGTCATATACAGTAAAGGGAAAACTAAAACAAAACTGGAGGAGTGAAACCAAGCAGTCCAATTGCTCTCTGCAGAGCCCTCGGAGGCTTCCTCTCAAAGTGAGAGCTGGCTCCTGGCCACTGCTGTGGACTCCAGCCTCATGGAAAGAAGCACCAAGCTGAACTGCTGAACTCCTCGTAACAAATGGTTCAAAGACTGAATAGAAAGGTCAGTAGTGATTTAACATAGGGTAGGCAACAGTGGCATACCTTTTATAGAAATATTTGCATCTGTACTGACTCCTGCTACAACACCTCCTTCACTGGTATCTAGCAATGACTGCTTGCTCTGACAATTCCCTCTTTCAGTGTAGACATATTGAGATTCGAACAAGGAAGCAGGTGATTGTTTCAATGTAGGACTGAGAACCGATGCAGGATCCTGGTTTGTGCTAACATCCTGCTTCACAGCGGGATGATATCTAGATCTTTCTGTGGCACTGCATCTACGGACCCAAAGACTGCGTTGATAATTATAGCCTTTGTTTATTTAGAGCAACAGCAACTGGTTATTGTCTAGTTTGACTTGAACTCCTAGAGCACAGAGCAGTTAGTGATCCGCGATTTCAGAACAATATAATATTTTGCATTCTACAGGATGGACCCCTACGGCTGAGCTAAACTTAAGACTACATGCTTGGGTTATAATATAAAGTTTTGGATTGGCCTTTGTTTTCTCCTACTGTTGCAGAATTCTTTGCTTTACCCAAATTTAAACCACTTTACTTTAGTATAGTCCATTGGACCGAATGCTACCTATTGTATCTGGTGATATAAGATTGAGGTCTCACTGTTGCTCCTTTTTATTGTCTGCCTACCTCCTTTTTCCCCTTGTCTTTTTTATGGCTTCAGTGGGAGAAGCCTGCAGACATTTAGCATGTACAAAAGCAGTGATGTCATGTTTTCTGTCCATGGAACTGACTGAAGGTGTAAATAGTCTCCTCCGCCTTACCCTCCTCCAAGAAATGTTTTCCACCCTCAAATAAGTATGCTTTCATGTTAGTCAATGGTTGCAGGGCACTATTTTCTTTCTTAAATGGGAGGTACAAGAACTAGAACCTGAGTAGTGGGAGGCAGCATTAGTTTTTTGGGGGGGGAGTAAGATTCACCCACATCTCCACCCAAGAAGCTCCTAAAGATCCACCCCACCTTTTTGTTTGGTTCATGTGGGAGGGGCATGTTGGAACAACTGCCTATCAGAGCTGCCTGGGGAAGTAATTAAGGAGTGCCTGAAACTGCATCTAGGCATATCCCCTCCACACACACACACATAGACATCATGATTTTTTTTTTTACTTTAAGCATGTCAATATTTGTCTCTTACAGTATGGGCAAGTTGGGCATAAAAATTAAATTAAAAAAAAGGATCAAGCAGCTGCCTTTTCCTTTATCAGATACATGCAGACAGAAGGTCACAAATCCTGTATGAAAAGTTCATTATATGGGTGTTTTCCATGTAAAACAGAAATTTGGTTATTGTCATGTCTGTAGCATTGCTTGTAGCCAGTAAACTATTATTTACATAAGTACTGTAAACGACAGGTTTCAATTCAGAAATCCAGTCTTGTTAAATTTGTTTTTTTAGCAGTTTTGTAAGATTTATGTATCTCTGATGTAAGAGTGCATAGCACAGAAATGAAAGAGTTCCTGTGATTAATTGTTGTTTGCATGAGAAGAGGGCATGACAGTGGAATGCAAGAGTGAAGTCTAAATTGTTTCTTGGCCATTCTGGGATCTAAAGTTTAACAGTAATGTGTGAAGAGAGTAAAGTTTTGTATTTTTTGCATCTGAATGGGTTTAGTGCTTTAAAGTTAAAATATATAAACATATATACACTGGGCCAGATATTCAGACCATGCCAGGCAGGGGCACAAGCCTGAGCGCAGCGCAACTGGGTTGAGCCAGGGCATAGTTCAGGCGATATTCAATGGTGCTGCACCATGGCTCAGCACCGTTGAATATGGCACCGGGGCACCTGCCCTGCGCACGGTGCAGTGGCACTGCGCCAGTGCAAGTGGCAGGTGAGGAGCAGGGGGATGCGCCAGTACAAGTGAGGGTGCGCTAGGTGCATCAACTGGCTTTGTTAATATATTTGTTTAATCCTATTTAAGACTGTGCTGGGTTTACATGCCTACTGCTATGGACTTAGTTAGAAAATTCAGTGAATTGTAAAATCTGTGCAGCCTCTGTCTTGAGCCTAAGGCTCCTGCCCTTGACTTTCATTCTTAATCATCTTCCTTGTCCCCTGTCCTCCTCTGTCTCTGTTCTGTCCCTCCTGCCTCCCCCATCAGTCTGTTCTTTTGTGCTTGTTTTGGATTCCCGAGTTAGCTGGCACCTTGCAGCTGTCCTAGCCCCCGACTTGTCTTTCAAGTTGGTGCTCATTTCTCTTTTGTGTCTCTGTTTAGACACCCCCCCCATCTGTTCCTATTTAATCTGCTGTTTCCTTTCTTACACCTTAGAAGTAATAAAAATGCTGCACTATGGATTTACAAAGCTCTGTCAAATAAACTTCCATCTTATATTTCTGATTGCTTTACCCTGGCTACACCTAGATCATATGCCCTAAGAAGCAATAACCTTATCACCTTGAAGATACCTAAAGCCTGTACCCGGCATGGGAGATCTGCAATCAGCTACTTCTTAGCATCTACCTGGAATTCTCTGCAGAAGACCCTAAAGTTGAACACCTTCATCCCTATAGCATCCTTTAAAAGCTCTTTATAAGTCTCTTTCCTGAGATGCAACTGCTTTCACTAAGCCTAATCCTCTTACCCTCTACCCCCTTTTTTTCTTTCTATCACAGTTTATATACCTTTTCTAAACTTAGCTACAATATACCCTAAAATCCATTGCCATTCCTTCTTTTATCCCCATTTCTACTTGCTTAAGTATCTACCCAATTACAACACAACCTGACCAATTCCACAATCCCAATACCTTACAGTCATCTGGTCAAACCTGTCTGAATTATTTTGTTTTGTGGTCCAAAATCATTAGCTACCTTGCTTGTATATACGTTTTTATTATTGTAGCTGTTTATTTATATTTAAGTCTTTGTCTCTTTCTCTGTATTTGTTTATGTATGCTACAGTACCTTATTTTGATCTTGACCTATCAGGTCCATCTTGTAAATGAGCTTCGCTCAATGATGTCCGCCTGAATAAATAAAGATTTTGATTGATTGATTGATTGATTGATTACAGGTGCCACTTGCCCCCACTGGCAGTGGTCACAATCCAGTCATAGCACCTCTATGGTGCAAGAAGCCTGATCCACCCACCCCCCCCCCAAAGAGATAGATAAGGTATGACGCTTGAAAAATTGCCATGATTTCCCTGGGCTGTGTGAACACTGAACCGGATCATCACTTGCAATTTGTTGCTTTCAATTTCAGCGCCTTCTCAGGGTAGGGCTATTGTCTCCACGCCTGTGTAGAACTCCCTGATTGGCTGGTCTCACTCACCTGAGATGGGAGCACCCGAGACGTGTGGCTTAATGTAAGCCTGCATCCCTGTACTCAGCTTCTAATTTATATATTTTAATTTAGCCTGTTCTGCTCAGCCTGTGTAAAGTAACTTACCATTCCCCCTGCTGCAATTTCTCTCCAACTGTATGTGCACTGATTCAGTGCTAGCTCTGCAAACTTCCCCTTGATTTTTCCCCAATTAAGCTTTCACTCTGTACACTGCCTTGAACTGAGTTTGTAAAAAAGTTTTACTGGTTTTGTTAATATATTTTTTTTAATCCTATTTAAGACTGTGCTGGGTTTACATGCTTACTGCTATGGACATCTTCTGTGTTCTCTCTCTGTTCTGAAAAATAATGTAGAGCTTGTAAGCCATAGTCACGTGGAATTTTGGTATATAGACTGGCAACATCTAAAGTTACCAAAAGTCTGCCCTTTTCTACTTCCATTTCTAATGTTAGTGTGATAATATCTCTGGTGTCTTTCAAATACGATCTCAGATTTTGTGCTTGGGGTTAAATGTGAAAATCTACAAATTATGACAGTGTTTCTGTCAAAGACCCATGCCCAGATATAATGGGCTTCCCTGGTGGATTAGTTAGTGTTTTATGAATCTTGGGGAGCAAATAAAAACCTGGCTGACTTGGATCTTTTACTTTTAAGAATTCAGTTTCTTTCTCAGTTAATTCCCCTTTGTTAGGGGCTGCATCTATAAAACAATCAATGTTGTGTTTATTCGTAACAGTGGGATCACTAGCTAAAGGTTTATTAGTGATACGGTCCTGTAGCTGCCTGTCTGCTTCCAAAATGTAATCAGTTGTATTCATTAATACAACCACTCCCCACTTATCTGCTGATTTTATTGTCATATTTTTGTTTTCTCCCGAACTCTTGAGGGCATCCCTTTCTGTAGTTGATAAATTCCAAAATATGTCTTTTCTTTGTTGGTTAGTTCTATGGTATGTCTCCAGATCATATGAACATAGAAACATACCTGCAGAAACAGACCACCTGGACTATCTAAGTCTGTTCGAGTGTGCAGCTAGCACCTCTAGTTTGCAACTGCCCCACCACCTGCTTTGTCATCCCACTTCTGCCCCTTCCCCCACTCTCACTTTCCCCTACTCCTTGTCCCACACCCTTTTAAAGCTGTTCACAGAATTACATGATACCACCCATTCTGATAGTTTGTTATTTATTTATATTAGTTTAGGATTAATGCCTTTGAGCCGGGGGCTCATTTTTAAAGGCTCCAAGTCAGAAGAGCATATATGACATAACAGGTCAATAAATGAGTACATACAGTGTGTTTCATTTTGCTACCACCCTCTCCATGAAATAGTGTCTCCTCATTTCCCTCCTAAATCTTCACCCCAATCTATTCTTAGCCCATGCCACCGGTGTCCCTCCCCCTCCTTAGCTTAAAGACCCCATCTGCCCCATCCTTATTGATTCCCTTCAGATACTTGAATGTCTCTATCATGTACCCCCTGTCCCTTCTATCCTCCAGGGTGTACATATTCAGGTCTCCCAGCCTGCTGTCATAGTCTCTCCCCTCCATTCCACATATCATCTTTGTTGCCCTCCTCTGCACCCCCTCCAGTAGCCTGATATCATGCTTCAGGTATGACCTCCAAAACTGTATATGGTAGTCTAAGTGCGACCTCGGGCATGATCACCTCTCTTCCCAGCATTTTGTTCGCTTTTGCAGCTGCTCTCCTACACTGGGCAGTGTTGTTCATGGCCCCTGTTACCTTTACCCGTAGGTCCTTCTCCACCTTAGTGACCCCCAGCTTAAACCCCCCAGCCAGTATTCTATCCTTGGGTTCTTCACCCCAAAGTGCATAACCTTACACTTCTTTGGATTGAACCCCAGCTGCCACCTCTCTTACCACTCCTCTAGCTTGCTTAGGTCCCCCTGTAGCTGCTTCCATCCCCCCATCCATCCACCACTGCTCCCATTTTGGTGTCATCTGTGAACAGACTTACCTTGCTCACCACCCCGTGTTTAATGTCTGATATGAAGAGCCCAAATAATACTGGACCCAGCACAGAACCCTGTGGCACCCCACTTGTCACCGGCCTTGGAGTTGAGAGCTCCCCTCTCACCACCACCCATTGCAGCCTCCCACTCAGCCAACTTGTAATCCAGTTCATCATTTTTGCCCCTACCCTTACACCAGTTAGCTTCCCCCCCAGCCACCCATGAGGCACCGAATCAAAGGCCTTGCTGAAGTCCAAGTAAAGAACATCCACTGCATGACCCTTATCCAGCTCACCTGTCACCCAGTCATAATATTGTATCAGGTTGGTTTGACAAGACTTCCCTGAAATGAACCCATGCTGCCTCACAACCTGGAGGACATTGTCCTCCAGGTACAACACTAGTCTTTCCTTTAGTATTGTTTCCATGAGTTTGCACACTATGTAGGTGAGACTTACCAGATGATAATTACCCGGTTCCTCCCTTGGTCCGCTCTTGTGTAATGTTACTACATGTGCCATCCTCCAGTACAGTGGCACACATCCCGACTCCAGTGAAGTGCTGTACAGATCTGCCAGCGGCTCTGCCAACAGATATTCTGGGAGTTCTTTCCATTATTATGGGTTCCTCCTTTGATCCTCTGAATTCTCTCTATGCAACTATTAAGTCAGGGGTGAGCTGAGAGCCCCTCTGTTATCCTGCTGGCTGTAGGAGTGCAGCCTTGGGACCAGCGGTAGATTAGGATGCCAGGGTCTGGTGCCTTTTTATTATTTTATTTTCTTTTGGTTATGTGTACTTCAAGGATGTTGTATTTTGGTGATTTGGGCAGGGATTGGGGGAGGAGGGATTCTTGGAGTGCAGACCACCTTCCATTTTTTCTTTAGGTAAAGTTTCTTACAGTATACAATACTGGGGCACATAATAGACAAGATCCCTTTTTTCTCTACACTTTTTCATTTATTTCTTTTTGGACATATTGAACAGTATAAAATTTGCTATTTGGAACATTTGTGGGGCAAGAGACAAGACAAAGCATTACCAAATTCCCAATTATCTGGCTCATTTGGGAATACAAATGGTGTACCTTCAGGAAGCACATCTGCTGCCTTCAGAATGTCTCTTGTTTCACAGGGATTATATAGGTCAAGTATGTGGTGCTGGGGATGGCACTAGGAAAAAGGATGTGGTAAATTTATTAGCACGGTCCCTCTTATTTACTCTTATATCTAGTATCACAGACTTTGAAGGCTGGTATATTTTCCCATAGGAAACCTTGGGACAAACTCTGGATGTGTATACAGCCCTAACTCAATTTAATTCAATGTTATTTTTACCAGGATAACATTATTGAGACAGCTCATTTATGAAGTGGTCCTGGAAGGTGTAACATATTTAGAACATACAAAGAATTAATAATCACAACGGCAGATTCAACAACAGTGGTAACAAAACAAGTAATGCACAAGTACAGCTTACTTAGGTTCCATACATAGCAATCAGGGCAGCAGATACAAAAACAATGCTAACTGTACAAGGGATACGAGACATAGAATGCACAGGTGCAGCTTACTTAGGTTCCATACATAGAAATCAGGGCAGCAGATACAAAAAGCAATGCTAACTGTACAAGGGATACGAGACCGATAATGCACAGGTACAGCTTACTTAGGTTCCATACATAGAAATCAGGGCAGCAGATACAAAAAACAATAACTGTACAAGGGATACGACATACAGAATGCACAGGTACAGCTTACTTAGGTTTCATACATAGAAATCAGGGCAGCAGATACAAAAAGCAGTGCTAACTGTACAAGGGATATGAGACAGATAATGCACAGGTACAACTCAAAATAATTATGGAAAGGAAACTAACACTACAAAATTTGCATATACAGCCCATGATGCTTTGCATTATGGGGGTATGTGTGAATTAGTATTTCTTTAACACTAAAAAGAGCGGGAAAACAGGAAGGGTTCCTGGAATGAGGCGTAAGAATATGGGGAAGGTGAAATGAGAGAGCAAGAGACAAACAAAAAATGAAGTGTAGAAAATGGTGGAAGGATAAAGGGATATGCAAAATTGGGAAAATGAAGGTGCAGAGAATAGGGAGTAAGCAGAAGGTATTTAGGATTAGTGTAAGAAGCAGGTTAGGAAAAGAGGAATATACTATGGAATCCCTCCACCGGAGAAGCAAGAAGAACAGGTAGGGTGTGGAACACATGCTGCCAAGGAAGCAATAAGTGCAGGAGAGCCTCTTTAGGAGATGGGCCTGTTATTCTGCAAAGCAAGTGCGCTTGTTCCTTGTCTGCAAAGTGAGTTTTAGCAGAGATATAAAGGTACACGTCCCTTCAGTATGCGCAAGATTTCATGTTTTTTGTAAGGCGTTCCACAGAGTGGGAAATGCCTATCTTAAGGATGCGGATCCCAAAATGGGTTCTTAAGGGTGTCAAAGATAATATAGGAGTGTTTTCTGTGGGAATACCTGCAGGGGGAGCATTTACAAAGGTTGCAGATGTAAGGGGGAAGCTTCAGAGTGATGGCTCTATGTACCCAGAGGGATACATTGCGCCACCTTCTAGAATTGAGAGAAGGCTAATTAATCGGTAGATAAAGGAAACAGTGGTGAGTGTTGAAAGGTGCATTTAGGATAAATCTCAGGGCTCTGTGATAGAGTGTGTCTAGAGTACTGAGGACATTTTTAGGGTATTTGCTGTAGAGGAATTCTGCATAGTCAGTTAGGGGGAGGAAGGTTGATTGGACCAATCTTACTCTGGCTTCATAAGGAAGTAGGTGCTTGATGCAGTAGAAGAGTCCAAGTCTTTGTCATAGTTTTTTAGCTAGTTCCTCAATATGGGTAACAAAGGCAAGTTTACAATCCAGCTAGAAACCTAAATATTTGAACTTTTTTACTAGTTTGCATGGTTTCCCCAGGATGGTCATGATCTGTGGGTTAGTATTCCAGGAGTTGGGAGCTGGTTCTTTGGTGTAAGGGGAGAGGACCATAATGTTGGGTTTTTTGGCAATGATTAGTAGCTTCAGTTGAAGCAGATTTTGTTGGAGAAGGTCAAATTCATGCTGCAGTTCAAGGCAGGCAAGATGTAAGACGGGTCTAGCAATGTAGAGCACGGTGTTGTCCACAAAGAGGTGAACATTTGCAATGTTAATAATAAAGTCAATGTCATTGATATAAATAGCAAATAATAGTGGCCCAAGGATGGACCCCTGAGGAACTCCTCTCTGCAAAGGTTTGGAGGCGAGAATGTGCCATGACCTTTTACCCTCTGCTGTCTACCAGTAAGGTGACAGGAGAACCGTTTTATAGCAACGTCGTCCAACAAGGTTATATAGCATTGTTAAAAGTATTTGATGGTCAACAGTGTTGAAAGTCTGGCTCAAATCTAAAAAGAGAGCACAGACATAAATTTTGACATCGAGGGAGGTTTGCCAATCATTGGTGACTTTTTCCAGAGCCCACACTGTGTAGTATTTAGGCTTGAATCTGGACTGCAGGGGGTTCAGTAGGTTTGCAGATTCAAGGAGATCTCTAAGCTGGGAGTTGCCCGGTTTTTCTAGAAATTTGGATAGGATGGGTAGCAAGTAAACTGGCCTTTAATTATTAAGATCACTTGGATCATCAAATTTGAAAAGGGAAATAACATGCCCTATTTTCCAATTGGAGGGAAGTACACCTTGAGCAAGGGACAGATTGAAGAGGTGGGCAACAGGTGGGGACAGACTGTAGCAGCTGAATTTTAGGAAAAAAGGTTCAAGCTGGTCGGCCCCAGCACTTTTCTTTTCGTCCAGGCCAGTTAAAAGATCATTAACCTGTTTGAGAGTAACCGGCTTGAAACCAAATTGGTTTTGGTGATGATGGGCTTTATTTGGTAGGCGCAGAGGGTCACCAACAGAGGTTGGGGGGGGGGAAGAAGCTTTCTAGCGGGTGAAGAGTCAAATGCTAGCCCAACAATCGCAAAATGGTTGTTATTTGGTCCAGTATATCATGGTTGCTTGTGTAGGTATTGGCCCCGATACTGCTTTAGCTGGGAGGGACAAAGGCTGTTTATACCCTTTGACTTTCCTGAAAACTTGCCAGAATTTGGCAGCATTGTTTTTTTGAGGATTCCAGCACTGAGTGGAAATACTTAGATTTCCCTTCCTGAACAAGTCTTCTATAGTGGTTCCTGGCTGCTCTGAAAGCAGCCCAATCAGAATCTGATTTAGTTTTACAAGCTTTCTTCCATAACTTGTCCCTGTGGTGTAGAGAGGTTTTTAGTATGTTGGTAAACCAGGGGCATGTTCTTTTCCTTACTCCAACTTTAACCACTGGGGCATGTTTGTTAATCATTTGAAAAACAAGGTGCTGGAAAAGGCTGCAGGCCTCAGAGACTGTTAGGGCTAGGTAGAAGTCTTGCCATCTAATCTCACTAAGGTCAGCCAAAAAAATCAGGAATACTGAATTTATGGAAACTTCTTTTAAATGAAAAGACCAGTGAGTGAGTAAGTGGTCTTGGGTAGGAGCCTCACACAAGCTATAGCTCCGTGGTTACTAATATTGTTATCCAGTACCCCAATGTATGAAATGTTATGTGGTCTATTAGTAAGTATCAAACCAAGGAGGGTGCTGTGTTCAGGGATTTTTAGGATAGGACGGGTGATATTATCTATTAGTTGGGTAAGACCGAGAGTGTCGCATGAGGTTTTTAAAGATTCAGAGCAGTTTGAGTTCCAGGTTAAAATCCCCATAGAATATACATTCGGAGTTGATGGCTTCTGTAATCCCATGGAGGTGAGAGTATCCCTTGTCCTCCTGAGGGTGGTCTGTAGCAAATGGAAATGAAAAGGATTCTTTAGAAGGTAAGAAAATGTTTAAGGTGAGACTTTCAAATTCCTAACGTAGATGCTCCACATTTTTTATGTCCTTAGCTAACACATTAGTCCCTTGTTGTGCATTTACTGGTTCTCTTGGGAGGACATTGTAATATTACAGTCTCTTGTGACCCGGACAGAACATGTCGACAGTCAACGGGCTTATCCCCCGCACAACTAACTATTAGGGATTTCATGGATAATCTAGGTTTTTGTGACCTGGGAAGGATTCTTAACCCAAGAGATAAACAATATACCTTTTATTCCTCAGAACATCAGTCCTAGTCTAGGATTAATTTTTTTCTAATTAGTCATTCTAGTTTGTGGAGGAGGGGCTCTGTTTGGCAGTTATTACTCCCAGAATTTTGTCAGACCATTCTTTACTATGGCTCCTCTATTTCATTACTTCAACTGGGAGAAAGATTCTGTATGGAAGCTCAGTAACTAAATTATAAAAGATCCCCCTTTTATGGAGCACATTAAAACCCTGATTCCTCTGTTTTATAAAGAGAACTGGGGGGGGGGTACCATGTGATATGAGCTACTGCAAAATCACTACTTCCAAAACAGTGAGTGTAAATTGCTGTATACCAACAATGGCGCACTACACTCCAGCAACAACAAAAACAGCTATTGATTGCAATGTTCTATGCAGCTAACATAATACATACCAACTGTAGATATGGGGGCTGTGCCCCATGGCCCCCCTTTGTGGGTGGTATTGCCCCTGCACCCCCTTATTTTTATATAACCAACTCTGGGGGGGTCTACATTTCAGGGAAGGGAGACCAAATGGGAGGGGAAGAATGGTGGGGGGGAAGCAACCTGCAGGAGGGAGGGACAATGTCGGTGAACGAGATATACTGTACATTGAACAATAAAAATATTAAAACAGCATAAAACACAAAATTGAGAATTACACATACCCAGTCCTGAACCTGGTCCACCCATATCATGGACCGTGACTGTAGCCACTATGCCAGATGAGCAGCTTGAGTTGACCTCTCCAACATATCCATATCAGCTTTCCAAGTTAACTAGCACTTGCAGTTTCAATCCCCATATACTCGCTATTCACCACCCTCGCTATTCTATACTAGTCGCTGTTTTCATAGGCATTCAAATTAAATCGCTCATATTGAATCACTCAATTTGAGTCACCCAATTCATGGGTTACCAAACTGGGGTACCACCTCCCGAAAGGACATGGAATGGGTAGCCTGTAAGGCTTACTTCAGGGGTGAATTCTTTAGGATTGCAGCTAAAAGGAAGAAGGTCTCCCAGAGCAAATTAGCTGCCTTACTCACTCAAATTAAATAATTGAAAAAACCATAACCTCATCATCCACTCTGGAATCTAGACTAGAACTAGAACAGTTACGGGACCAGTATGCAGACATCTTAAGAGAAAAAAGCAGAATACACTATTTTCAAAACAGAATCAACCTATATTGAACAGGGCAAAAAGACCGGTAGACTGATGGTGCTACATTTGCATAAACAAGAAGCATCTAGGATACTTTTCTCAATTTGCTCATTGGTACACGATTCTATTAAGACCCAGTACATGGAAATAGCATTTGAATTTTTGAATTATTATAAAGCTCTATATGGACCCATTTCTGTGTCGGTATCAGACGTTGAATTGATGCAATATTTAGAGATGATCCCCTTGTCCTCTCTTTCAGCAGCCCATCAATAATTTATTTTCTGGCCCATAGCTTTATTTCCTGTCAGCAATAACATCTTTAAAACTCAATAAATCCACAGGCCCTGATCAGTTTTCTTCTTACTGCTATAAAACATTTGCTCAGGAGTTAGCACCACTTTGGTGCCGGTGTTTACAGATATTTTGGAACATAGATTTTCGGAACAGTCCATAGCTGAGGCCTTAATTGTTTTGTTACCAAAACCTGGTAGAGACCCGGAGTTGGTGTCGATTTTATCGACTGGTCTCTGTAATGAATCAAGATCTTAAATTTCTTTGTAAGGTCCTCGCTGTCTGAATTAATGAAGTGTGGTCTTCTCTTATCGGGCTGGAACAAGTGGGATTTATGCCCACTAGATCAGAGGCAGATCACCTCTGCAAGTTAGCTCATATACTATCTGTGTCTCGGGATTTAGGGAGCCCAGCAGCGCTGGTCTCCCTAGATGCTGAGAAAGCTTTCGATAGTGTTTCTTGGCCTTTTTTTGTTTGCAACATTGTTCTATAGTTTCAATTGTGTTAATACAGTGACGCCTTCCACAGATTCTGTCCGGAACCTGCTTGTGCTTATGATTCTCATTACATTCATTTTCTCATGACAGAACAACCAATGAAAATCCTACATGTGAGCTGGTATTCTTGAAGACTGTAGAAGTATCTGAAGGGATGCTAGTTGGGGACTGGGACATTTTTCAAAAGGTTCTGGAACATTAAATAAAATTTCCAGGAGATTCTTATATAACGTTTTATGCAAAGAGGAGGAAATACATTGTTGAGGTGTAATGTGCCGTTGTTTTACCCTGAGGAAAGTCTCCTTTAGATAGAAAGGGGTTGTAACAGATGCTCTGAGTGATCTAAGTGTATTTGTTTCCCACTGATGAAACCAGGTTTTACAATTCTCATAAAACCAGTGTTCCCAACCCCTCTGTGTATTAATTAGAATGGGTTTCAAATCTGACATAAGAAAAATATTGTTGAAAAATAAAATAGGATTTACCATGTCCAGATCCCCTTTTTTGGCTGGGAGGTATGTTACGTTTCTTTTAATTGGGCTGAGGTGACTGCCCCAAATTGCTTGAAAGAATAAACTCAGAACTGCCATTTCCAGTTGTTTTGGCACTGCAAACACATAACTTAAATCTAAGAAAACTGGGACTAGAGAAGTTTAAATGAAAACCACCATTTTCTTTTTACCTACAATATAGTGCCTCTATTCCATTGGACTACTTTATTTCTCCCAATTGGAAATTTCTCTTCTCAATTTATTTTTCCGCATCTAGGGGGCCAAATCGTATGCCTAGAATTAGAATGGGGCCCTCTGTGAGATGAATGGGATGGATACTAGTTCTTGGAGTGAGAGGATTTCCTAGGGCAAATCCAATACACTTGCCAAGATTCAGTGCGGCACCTGGCAAACAGCCAAAAGTGCCACAAAGCGATATGGATTCTCGTACAGAATGCTGATCTGCTACCATAAGGCACAGGTCATCTGCATATGCAAGGAGTTTTGGAGCTGTTAGTATAGGGGAACTATTTATTGACCTAATAGTTTATAGTTCATTCAGTTTACATAATAAAGGGTCTATAAAATATACATACAAAAGAGGGCTCATAGGGCACCCCTGCCGAACCCCTCTGTGAATTAGTATCATAGGGCCTACCCAACCATTTACTATTGGAAGAACTGTGGACGTTTTATAAAGAGATTTACTCCAAACCAGCACTGTAGGGGTGCCCCGTAGTGTTGCAACACAGCCCACAAGAAGTTATGGCTAATAGAATCAAATGCCTTCCTTTGGTCAAGATAGACAATGTATCCTCGACAAGCAGTGGAAAAACTATTCAGGTAAAATGACTAATTCTGCCAATAGGAGTAAACGCTTAGTCAATACAGGTATCTCAGTTAAAATTTTGCAATCTGTATTAAGCATTCAAATTGGCCTCCAACTATTCAAGTCATTTTTCTCACCTTTTTTATGTAAAAATATTAGTGTTCCTTTATGGAAACTAAGTGGTACATTCCCCGATTGCAACATATTATTAAAAATAATAACAATTTCTGGGCCTACATATTCACATAGAATTTTATATAGCTCATTCGGTAGGCCATCAGGCCCTGGTGTGGTATCCGGTGTATGCTATCTGTGACTTCTTCTGGAGAGATGGGTTGACTAATCCCAGTAAGGATAGGGGGGAATTTATGTTATCAGAATATCTTGAAGGTAGTTTGAAAACTCTTTATTGTCTGTTACAATTGGAGAAGAGAGACTAATAGCATATTTTGTGACTAGCCTTAAAATTTCCTCTTGAGAGGTTTGTCGTATGCCAGATTGGTCAATTGACCTGGGCATTGTTTTCCTCTCCACACACCTAGAGTTATAGTCAAAGGAGCAAACCACCTGTGTAGTACCCTGAGTACAACATTTTTGCTGATGGTAAAGTTGCAGCGCTTTCTGTTTAAGAAAAGCTAGCATGTCTTTCTGAAAAAGCGCTATTTGCTTACTAAGATCTTGCCCTGTAGTGCTGGCTATAGTAAATAAATTTTGTAAGTGGTTCCTTTGCTGCAGGTAGGTTAAGTATAATATATTACTTTTATGCTTACCATATTTAAAAAAAATAAAGTCTAACTTGTGCCTTCCCACCAAATGATAGGCACATCATAACAGATCAAAACTGATTTCCTGGCTAATAAAAACTGAACTAGTCTACTATGAAAAGTAAGAGCTGAAAGAAGGGCAGTGTTAAGTTTCCACAGTCCAGGGCCTTTAGAAAAGAAGAGGGTATTGCCCAAGGAAATGGACACTATCCTGTGGTCAGAAAATTCTACAACATAGACTTGGGCTGATGTAATGAAGAAGGACCAAGATGTAAATATAAGGTCTATCCTGGTGGTCAGAGAGCCTTTCTGAAAGGTGGGGGTATGTTGTCCTGTATGTTCCAAATATGCATCACACAGGTGTGCAGTGTGAAGCATTGTCTGCAAAGCCTGTGAATCACAAAAGATTTTTTGTGTCTTAGTCTGTGCACTTTTGTCTTGTAAACTAAGATCACAGTTAAAATCCCCTGCGAGGATGATTTGCTTTGAAGTGTGCAAATAGGGCTGTATATAGGATATGAGCTCTGTTCTAGTGGATTTTGTTTGTGGGGCATAGTGATTAACTAAGCAAAATAGTATACAGTATTTTGTATTAGGGCATCCAAAGTGAGAACTCTGCCTGGAGCCAAGTCAAAAAGTTTTAGTAACTTAAATTCTGGAAAATTTACCAATATGCCTACTCCAGAGGAAGAATATTGTCCAATTGACCAGAAGGAGGGGAACATTAAGGTGGCAGAGGTTGAAGGAACTGAGGGGGGGTGGCTTCTCAGGCCCTGGTCTATTCCTAAGGTTTGCTTTTTGTGCTTGTGTGATAATGAAGTGTTGGTCAGCACCATCATCGTGATGTTCTTGGTTATGTGCTGCCCATGTGCAATTCTGGAGGTTTGGCCTACCTCATCACTCTGGATACATTTGCATTCGTTGAGACAATCTGAAGTTAAATGCCCCAGTTCCCCACAAAGGTTACATTTTACAGTGTCACAGGCACTGCTTAGATGAGAGGAATCTCTGCATCTATAGCAGGCCTTAGGCTGACCAGGGTAGAATAATACTCCCCTATCTCACCCAAGAAAAAAAGAATTAGGTAGATGAACTACCCCTGATTCAGCAGTCTTTAACAATACTTTTACTTTCCACCCCTCCTGTCCAAATGTTCTCAGAGTCCAACACTGCTTCTAGGTCCCCCAGGACTGAACATCGTAATTTCAGCCTATACATCACATCAACAATGTCCACTCCTTAATTCCAAAACAAAACGGTAATTGTTTTATAAGTTGGCTTTGTCAAAGGTATGGCCAAAAAAGGGAGTCCACAAAGCAGCCTGTTTAAGAGAATGGTACTTTGTCCAAAAACATTCTAGGCCCCAGGAGGTTTTAAAGCTAATGTCAAAGTTTGTTTCCCCCGAAATGTGTATCAGGGCATAGATCTCATGTGAGAAGAACTTCATAGAGTCTTTTAAGAGATTTTGTGCCAAGCCGGCCCAGTGGTACTGAGGGTTGAGGCACTGGATGCCACACCTCACACAACGCCAGTGACCCAGGTTCAGGAATGTGCCTGGGCCACCAGGGGTTGGCAGGGGGAGAGAGAGGACTGAGCATCCATAGAACTGCTCTCATCTCTCAGGGAGGGATCCAGGGACAGCCCAGCAATGCAGCAGTCACTGGCAGAAGAAGGAGGCACTGCTATGCTCCAGGGCCAAGTAGTGGGGATGCAGAGCCACAGTGGAAATTATTAGATGTCATTGCACGTCCGGGCTCTGAAGGGGGGAGGTAGGGCATAATTAAGAAAAATTCCTGCAGGTGGGGATAAGCAAAGGCACCATCAACCCTTGGAAGCCACACTCCAAGGCTAGGCACCTCTTCTTGCATCCCCCCACTGACCACCTGGCAAATTAGATTGTAGATAGAGGGCCCTGGGAGGATAGGACAGCTCTGCCTTGGAGGGTGTAGAGCCGGGGGGTCTGCCAGGTTGGTGCAGGGCAAGGGGTAGAGTGCTTAGGCAGGAGGCAGAGCTCTGAGGGTGGGTGGATGCAGAACAGAGTTCCCCTCTGGGCAGAAGCAAAAATGGAGTTTGAAAAAAAAAAAAGAGAGATTTCGTGCCACAAGCAGCCAGTCTGGGGGCTCAGGCATGCCTCCTACATAGGATAAGCACACTGAATTATGATGTTTTTTAGGTAAAACAGGTAAATGGAACAGAGTGGAGAACGTTTTTTTCTGTCCTTCATGCTTCTTGTTTAATGGGGCAGCAGTCAGTGTATTTGCCTCGGTGCTCACTCCCCTCTGGGATACTTCAGTAGTAGGCCTCAACTTCAGGACAGGGTGCTGAGTTCATACCAGTTCATTTGGTAAGGATAAAGGATTACTGGGGGTATTAGACATACACTCAGAACAGCCTGGTGTAGTTTTAGAGGCTAGCTCAGGGAAATCTGTAGTTTCAAGCATCCGAATCAGGGATGAGCCCGATACCCATTGATTAGTGTTTGGTTGTCTCTCCCATCCTGCACCTTGCAACGTGGTATTGATAGACCAAGACTGGTTGTGCACAGCTGAGAACTTCTTTTTTTTTTTTACATTCAGTTTTTATTAAAGTTTACAATACAGAGAATGAATCACGAGAAACATGTAATGTAACAAAATATGGTTATCCAACACATTGGACAGATTCATTCTCTCCCACCCCACCCTCCACCCTACCCTCCCCCCCTTCTGACCCAGCAGTGTAACATAAAGTTAACATCATGTACTTCTTAAAGCTACATATCACGGTTGTACCGAATACAGGGCTTGTAGAGAACCCCATAATTTGTTGAATTTCGTAAGTTTATTGGAAAGACTTGCAATGGTTCTCTCAGTTCTAAGATTTGCAAGAAGCTCTTGGAGCCATTCTAAGTAAGACAAATTGTCGGAATCTTTCCGATGCCTTAGAACCATCTTTTTAAAAGACATGGAAATTAAGGCCATATAGAATTTTCTACACCTGACTGTGATGGCATAAAAATCACCCAGAAGACAGATTTCTGGAGAAAAAAGCTCTGAAAGTCCTAAGAGTGGGTCACCTTTTTGTTTTATAGTAGACCAGAGGGGGGAGACCATGGGACATTCCCAAAAAATGTGGAGGGAGTCCCTGGGCATCAACCCACATCTGGTACAGAGCGGAGTAGACAATACGCCTATTCTAGCCAATTTTTGTGGAGTATAATATATATTGTGTAAGATTTTGAATTGCATTAATCTCAGTCTGTCCTGGGATAGGAATTTATGACAATTATTCCAAATGAGTGACCAATCGAACTCCATGTCTGGAAAAAGAGAAGACCAGTACTAGATAGGAGCCAAGTAATCGGGATATTTCCAAGCAATTAAGGTACTGTATATTTTCGAGACTGCATGAGGGATTCCGGCCATATCAAGAAGAGAAACCAGGAAATTAAACTGTGGAGACAAGGGCGGAGTAGTCCAGAATGCCTTCACCATACAGTGATATACCTTGAAAATATTGGTAGCAGGAGTCATGAGTGTATGTAAAGTCTCCACAGAGGAACTCCATAGTCTGTCAGGTGTAATGAAATCTTTCAACAAAGAGCAATTGATGGGAGGAAACCAATTAGGAGGTAAAGGCTTATTATCCAACTTCAGATTGGGGTTGCCGGATTACTGGTTGATATAGATCCTTGGTATTGTCGTATTTAAGAAACGCACACAGCTGAGAGTGGGACATGATTGAAGTTGCAATGGGAGATTTACGCAACGGTAATGGTAGAGACCGTATTTTAGTATATAATAATGCGGCCGGGAGAAAGCCATGTTTCTTAATACTATCCAACTCCACTCTAAGCCAAATCGGAGTATACAGAGAATGTGCTAATCGCTGCTCTGCTGTCAGCCACTGTAAATATTTATTGGCCTGACTGGCCCAATAGTACAAGGCCAGATGAGGAAGTTTTTAGCCTTCCTTTGTCTTTGGGAGCAGCCAGTTTACATAAAGCCATTCTGGGTTTTTTATATCCCCATATGAAAGAGGAGAGCATGGAATGTACTTTGCTAAACCAAGATAAAGGGAGGTTAATATTCAACATGTTAAGGGATAAAACAAATGGGGAAAAATATCCATTTTAATTAAATTGATCCTACCCCATAAGGAGAGAGGGAGGAGCGTCCATCTATGAAGGTCTTGGTCTATTTTCTGAACCAACAAATCCAGATTTAGATATTTGAGATGAGTGTTGCTTTGAGTTAAGATAATACCCAAGTATTTCATAGATTTAGGTTGCCAAGAGAGTCCAGTAGCAGTAATTTCTTGCTTATATACCCGATGATTCAAAGGAAAGACTAAGGTTTTCACAGTGTTGAGCTTGTAATTAGAGACCCTGCTGAATTTGCTTATTATATTAAGAAGAACGGGGATAGAAGTGGCAGGGTTGATTATATGCAAGAGAAGGTCATCGGCATATGCTGCAACCTTAACCACCTGTCCCTGTATAGGAATACCTGGGACACCTTGTGCTGTTGTAAGTCTCCGGATAAGGGGTTCCAAATATATATTAAAGAGCAATGGGGATAAAGGACACCCCTGTCTCGTTCTGACATGGAGTTTAATCAGGCTGGACCTCATGCCATTACAAGCAATTCTGGCCAAGGGAAATATATATAGTGAGCGCACCCAGCTCAGGAATATATTAGGGAAACCAAATGCCTTCATTGTCGCGAACAGGTAATTCCAATAAACCCTATCAAAGGCCTTCTCGGCATCTAAAGAAACCAAAGCCATTGGGGTAGCAGCGTCCTCAGAGGCCAAAAATACGTGAGCGAGGGTATGTAAGTGATCAGTGGAAGATCTTCCTTTCATGAAACCCACCTGTTCAACTCCAATTATCGAGGGGAGAACCAGACTTATCCGATCCGCCAAAATTTTGGCTAAGATCTTGATGTCATGGTTGATTAAGGATATAGGCCTGTAACTTGAGACAAGATCCTGTGGTTTATCTGGCTTGGGCAATAAAACTATAAGGGCCTCAAAAAGGGAAGGGTCAGACCCCTGACCTGATAAAAGAAACTGAAAAAGAGACAACAGAATGGGGGTTAGCTACCTAGAGAATATCTTATAAAAGTTAGAAGAAAAGCCATCAGGGCCTGGTGTTTTGTCAGCGGGAAGGGATTTGATTACCATGCTTATTTCATCCTCCCTGATGGGACATATAAGTGCGTCTTGTTGAGATTTAGTAAGGGAAGGTAAAAGGGATTCTGTCAAATAACTTTGCAAATCCTCTTCTGAGGGGGGATTGAGCATAGGGGCATATAACTCCCGAAAATAAGTAGTAAATTCATCTACAATCTCAGGAACAGTAGTTTTAAAGGAATCCTCTACCGACAGATGGACTGCTGGGATAAATCGGGCTGATTCGAATTGCTTAATGCGCATTGCTAGCATCTGCCCGGCTTTCTCCCCTTGATCGGTATAGACAGCATTCGTTTTGAGAATGGCAAACTCGGCTTGCTCTCTCAATAAATCGAGGTAAGCATCTTTTAATTTAATTAAGTCTTGTTTGACCGAATCCGAGGAGGCAGGGGAAAGAGTATGTTCGATGTTCCTGATTTGGGACAGGAGGGAAACAACTTTGTCTTCCCATTCCTTTTTCCTTTTCGAGGATAGACCAATTAAGATGCCTCTGAGGAACGCTTTGAGAGCGCCCCATTCCATATCAGGTCGTCGTGTGGTGTTAGCGCTTAAAGCGATAAACTGTTGAATTTGAGATGCTAAGTAAAGGGTCTTTGAGAATTTGGTTATTTAACTTCCATCTGCCTCCTCTTTTTGGGAATGAGAACAGGGATATTACACTTGTTACCGCAGAGTGATCCGAAAGCGGGCCAGGGATAATATTGGAATCAGAGACTCCAGAGAGCAATGATTGAGAGATGAGAATGTAGTTGATCTGCAAGGACGTGCCATGTACAGGGGAGACGTATGTGTACTCCTGGTCATTAGGATGGAGCACGCGCCATAAGTCACAAAGTCCCGCAGAATCGAGAAAATCTCTGAATGCTCTCTGTGCGGGAGAAAGGCCATGGGGGATTTGACTTGATCTATCCACCGAAGGATCAAAAACCAGATTGAAATCACCCCCTATAATCATGGGAGTACCCAGAAAAGGATTGAGAACTTCTAATAGGTTCATGAAAAAACCTGGGTTGTCTGCGTTGGGCCCGTATACACATCCCAACACAATATCAAAAGTATGCAATTTACCTTTCACAAATAGGTATCTCCCAGAGGGGTCAACCAAGGTTTGGGAGGATCTGAAAGGTATCAATCTATGTAGAAGAACCATGACTCCCCTACTCAGAGTATTACCCTGTGCGGCAAAAACTTGCCCCATTTGTTGTCTTCTCAATTTATCGGCTTCATGAATGAGTAGGTGTGTCTCTTGTAAAAATATGATATGAGCTTTGATATGACTGAGATATTTCAATACCTTATATTGCTTGGTTTTATGTCTGGCTCCCTTAACATTCCATGTACACAACAGAACATCGTTAATCATTATTCCTTATGATCCTGGTTATTTTCTTCGAATCCAAACTATGTTGACACACATTTGTTCTAAATGCCCACAGTGAGATATCTGCTGCACTAGCCCACCTACCCTCCCCGCGAAAACCTGAAAATAACAAAAATCCATCCAGAAAAAAGGATCCCAATAGCTCACAATGTACCCAAACCCCCTCCCATTCGCACCCTGCTGTCTCATGGTACTTGACAATCAGTTCACCTAGACATTTCCCTCTTGCCCTGGCCCCCCACCATATCGTATTAGACAGCATGCTATGTTAGAACACCTACCTTGCTGGGAGCAGTTCTAATTAACCACCCTAGAGGTACAGACTAATGGGGAACAGCTATGTACAGTGATCCTAAATACACTGGCATTAAGACATAATGATCATTGTCTTGGATATAGCAGGTTGAGAAAAATAGGAAGGATGACCTGCGAGATATTGCCTTACAGTCATTTCCATTATATATACAGAACTCATATTAATAGCCCCCATGGGACTCGGTACTATAGCAGGGAGGTATTCAACTCATACATCACCCTGTGAAAAGCAAGGAATATCGAAGATTACTACCACCCAAATCTTTCCTGAAAAGAAAAAAAAATCCCTTCCTTCCCTTTTCCTTTAATCATTTCCTTTCTTTTATTAACAAAGGAAGCGAACTTTGATACCAACTAGGGATAATGTGTCAGGATTACAAAGTGTCACAGGGTAAGGAAAGATCAGGTTCATGGGAAAAGAAAGGAATCTGATGGGAAAAATTACAATAGGGAGATTAACCCAATCCTAAAATAGCTATTTAAACCTGTTACATGCCTAGGTAATAACATATTAAAGACCCCATATGCAGTCATCCCCCTTTATGAATAAGATACTACAACGATCTTAGCACATGAAAACTGTAGTTGGGACAGAAGCAGCCCTAAATCCTCAGCCGACATTGTTATATTGATCCAAAACATTCTGGCATACAACATTAGGCAAGGGGATATCAATTGATGGTACAAAGCCATCTTGTGGGAATATTTCCCACTACCCAAAACGTATGCATGGAAAGCTCATTCCCCTTCTTCATGCTGCCCAACATAATTATCAAACACAAAGAAAGGCAAGCAAAAACACCTCCCTTAAAATCCCCAAACCAGAATATTGAGCGCTATAAGATTCTGTGAGCAAAATAAGCTGTTAATTGTCGGTGTTTAACTTGCAGGGTCCCGATATGGTCCTCCGACTCAGTGAGCTCAGAATTCAGAATGCAGCATAAATTAAATAAACATCAGTCTCTGCTGCCATTTAGCGGGCATATACCTCAAGTGCAGGTTCCAGTATTAGGACGAAAGGAGGCAGATCCAAAAAGAAAACCACCACACAGGTAAAACGTCCATAGCCACTCCGGAATCAGGTACCAGTTCAGGGCATTCAAACCCAGGGAAGCAAGGAGCCGCTGGCCTTTGCAGTAGCCTCGAGTAAGGAGAATGAGTTTCTGGTGTCAATGGACATGTTAAACCGTGCCGGGAAAGAGACCAGGGGACCTGTCCACAATAAAAAGGCAGCAGGTGCATCGGTACAACCGGAGAGAAGTTGCAGGGAGAATCCTATAGGTTGAGTCCCTCCCTTGGAGAAACGGGGTAGTGAGCAAGACACAAGAGGAGATAGACTGCATACGATCCGGGAGGAATGAGGTTCACTTCACCTACTGGCTGGCCACCGAAAAGAGCTCAACAACCCATGCTCCACATAAAAGCTGCAATTCTTGCCCGAGAGGGAGGGGCGCATTGATCAAGTCAGGTGAAATAAATCAGGAAAAGCCTCTTTAAGCCTTACCATCACCGTTTCAACATTTTCGAAAGTAGCCCAGGAGCCGGAGATCTGAACTTGGAGCCTGGCAGGGTAGCCCACTCTGAATTTTATGCCAGCCGCTATCAGCTTAGTGGCGAGAGGATGATACGTGGCTCACTTTTGGTGTACTGAGAGGGGTAAGTCTTGGACTATCCTTAGCTTGGCCCCTTCCCATGTAAGTTCCTTGGTTTCTTTCACTTTAGCCATAAAGTGCTGCTTTTCTTGAAAATTTAAAAACCGAAAAATGAAGGTTCTGGGAGCAGCATCTCGGGATGGGATGGGGCGCAACGCTCTGTGAGCCCTCTCAATAGAGTATTCGGATCCAAAAGGGGTAGGGCCAGCGATTCTTTTAATAAAAAGCTGAGTAAACTTAACGGGGTCTGTGCCCTCTTCGCGCTCAGGCAGATCAATTATTACCACATTATTGCGGCGGCTACGGCCCTCAAGATCTTGGAATTTATTTTCCATTTTGGATATACGTTGCCTTAAGGCTGCCAGGTCGGGGTTAATTCATTCTTGGTTGCGCTCCAATGAGTGGATCCGTGCTTCATTATCCGACGTTCTTTGGGAAAGTGTTTCCATAGCGATGGAGATGTGTTTTATTTCACCAGAGATGTTCTGCATCTCCTTTTTAAAAGGCTGAAACTCTTCTAAAAATTTGGCAAGAGTAAGAGGTTCCTCGTCCACAGATTGAACGCCAGTAGATTGTGAGCGAAGCACAGCTGAGGCCTTAGATTTTTTCAGGGCCTTCTCAGGCATAGTTGGAGGAGTGTGCTTAGGAGGATTTTTCTTCATTTCAACATCCATTCAGTCATCGTCGGGTAAACGTCAGTTGGTTAAGAAGCTTTCAGCAATTGAAGAGCAGTAAAATAAGTCCTCAAACTTTAGCAAAACTAAAATATAGGTGGTAGGAGGCAGGAGCTCGTGGGAGAGAGTGCTACTCAGTGAACTGCATCACGTGACCCCCCACAGCTGAGAACTTCTGACAGCATCAACCACGTTGTCACTCTAGACACTGAATTTTCTGCTGCAAAGACATTTTCCGAAACAAGAATCTCTGCTCCTCGGTCTCTGACTCACGCTGTAACTGCAGAGCTTCTGCAGTATCTCCAGCTGGGCTTGGGGAAACAGGCACATTTTCTTCTGAAGAACTGCAGCCTTCACTTAAATCTACTGATTCCACAGGGTGCTGAGTTTCGTTCTCCATTACATGTGATACGTCAGTATTAGACAGTGGTTCTTTATGCAGGTCCTTACTTGATTCATTATTCAAGCTCACATGAACAGGTTTTTCTGGTATCGCTGACTTAGCAGAGGAAACATTTTCTCCTAATTCCACTGCTTCCATCCTCACTCCTGGACTGTTGTCCGCCATCTTGGCTGGCTGCTAAGCAACAGTGAGGACCCCTACTTCAGAGCAGGGGAATTTTTTATTGCAAATAGCAAATACAAATGTTATCCAAAGTCACAAAACAAGGTAAACAAAATAAACAAAGTATTGCTTCATATATTACATTAGAAATATGAGCCGAGATCAGTATCTTGAAGGTTAACCTTCTGTCTAGAATGCTGTCCTTAACAAGAAACTAAATTCAAACTGTATGTTCATACAATAAAGTATTTTCACTTTCCCTCAGCAAGTTATTATCTAAAAGTCTATAACATTCATCATCCTAAGTAAAATCTTGAAGAACCCGATCACAAAGTTCCCAGAGTGTTTGAAACCTGTATGTAGGTAAACTTGTTTTCTCTCAACTATATAAGGTTCTTAAAAATGTAAGGACTTGTATGACTACTCCCTTAGGTGATACTTCTTTCTGTTGCAATAGCAAAACACATCTTCCTTGCCACATATAATATTTACATGCTGCAAAAATCACCCTTAAAATGCTTCTATCATATTTCCACCAGTTATGGGGGTATAAACCTAAGATCAGTACTTACATACTAACATACTAATTGCCAGCAGACTAGGCCTTATGGTCTATCGAGTCTGCTCGAACCTCATATCCCTAGTTGGGTGCCGGGCCCCCCTCCCTTGTGTTCCAGAAACCCCTATCATTCATCCTCACCCCCTCCGGGCCAGGCCATCATCTGATACATCCACTTTCTGTGTCTGTCCCACCCTCTCTTGAAGCCCTCCACTATGGATTTCTGAACCAGCTCGCCAGGCAGTGCATTCCAAGAGTCCACCACCCTCTCAGTGAAAAACCTCCTCCTCTTTTCCCCCCTCACCCTTCCACCTTCCAACTTCAAACCATGCCCTCTGGTGATACCTCCCTGCTGTAGTGTAATGATCTCCTCCATGTTTATCCTATGTATTCATTTGAGGTACTTGAAGACCTCAATCATGTCCCCCCATCTCTCCTCTCCTCCAATGAAAACAGGCAGAGCTCCTCAAGTCTGCCCTCATATGTCAAATCCCCTAGTCCTTGTATCATCTTAATTGCCCTCCTCTGTACCCTCTCCAGGAGCTGTATGTCCTTCCTCAAGTGTGGTCTCCAGTACTGTACACAGTACTCAAGGTGTGGTCTAACCAGTCCATTGTACAGCGGCAGACTTCATATGATATTGGCCTTATTTTTGGTTCTTTCTAGATATTCTGTAGTATTAACCAAAATTATTCTGCAAATGGACATTTAATTAAAAAATGCTCCATGGTTTCCAAAACATTACTGCAAGTGAATCTAGGACGTGTTTTATCTTCTACAGGCTTATGTTTAAGAGTATTATGGACTCCTAACCATCCTTGACATGACAGCCAAACCACATCCCACATCTGTTTGGGAATCCTTTTATCAATCAATTGTATACAGGTTTCCTGTATATGGGATTCAGGACATTCCAGAAGTACAGGTGGTATGAAAGGACCCCTCTACTATGGTTACATAAAAGGCCTTCCTAGTTATAGTATTCAGCATTTGTTTGGTGACCCCCCCATTGTCCCATTGTTTCAACTTTGCCAGACAAGGTTTAATGTATTCTGGAATGCCTTTAGTGTGGGTTACCTTTGATACAGTAAGAGTTCCTATATCCCATTTATCCTGTAGTTGGAAAAAACAGTTGTAGTAAGTATTAAACCAATCTAGTTTTCTATTTGTAATAATGCCTATTAAATTCCTAAACAAAAAGATACTGTGAAAAAAAATGATGGGATTTATTATTCTTATCCCCCCCATACTATAGTCATAATATGTAAAGTTCCATCTGATGGGATTCAAGTGACTGCCCCATAAACCTTGAAAATAAATATTCAAGACTTGGGCTTCTAGGGTAAAGGGAAGGGGAAAAATATTGGAAACTTATAAGAGCTGAGGGTTAATCAATGTTTTCAGCAAATAGGATCTTTCTTTTTTTATATATATATAATTTTATGTTTCTGCTACTTAATCATAGTTTGGCATTTATTAATGGCCTGTTCCCAATTATATTTGGCATCATTTTTGGTGCCAAAGGTAAGACCTAAAATTGTCATGGGGTTACACTAGTACTGTAGGTGTAGTACAGTGAGCATTTGGAGGTAGCTGTCTCACTGCTGGGTTCATCTGAAAACAATGACTTTTATCATAGTTCAGTTTCACTCCTGATATTAACTCATGTGTTCTACTATTGGTATGGCTTCTTCATGTTGTATACTAAGACAAAGATCATCCGCATATGCACAGATATCTGTTGACGCTGACTGATTTAAGATTTGTATCACCTGTATATATCTATTGGAATGTATTTTCCTGATCAAAGGATCAATGGCAAACAGATACAAAATGGAATTTAAGGGGAACCCTTGTCAGACTCCCCTCTTAATTTGGAAGGCTGTACCCAGTTCCTTATTTACATATGGCTGTATTGATGCTGAGTCATACAATATTTGTATCCAGTTCGTAAATTTTTTTGGGATACCATAAAATCATAAAATGTTAAATAAATATGTATGATCAACTATATCAAAAGCCTTTTGTTGGTCCAATGATAGTAGCCAGCCAGAACAGTGATGTGTAGTTCCTACATGAGTGATATCCCTCAAAAACCATAAATTATGAAATATGGACCTATTCGGGATGCCACAAGACTGAACAGTGGAAATTACCAAGTGTGCAATTTTTGCTAACCTGGAGGTTAAAATATTAGAAAAGATCTTATAATACACATTTAGTAAGCTAATCAGTCTCCAATTGTATAAATTAGTTCTTCCTCCTTTTTTGCGTAAAAAAATTACTAGTGTTTGAGAAAACATATTTGGTAAATGTGAGGCCTGTAAAAGGAAGTTAAATAACATAGTTAAGATAGGTCTCAGTTTATTCTGAAAGGCTTTATAAAATTTGGCAGTTAAGCCATCTTCCCCATGTGCTGTATTTAATTTCAACTTAGAAATAGCCTGCAAAACTTCAAGTTAAGGAAACGTTTGCTATTAGGGGTTTAATTGTATCTTCAGTGAGCTGTGGTATATGTAAATCAGATGAGAAATGTATGTCTCCTAACTTATCTGCATTGGTGCCAAATTGATTATATAAATATTTTTGTACTTCTTTTTTAATACGATGTGTATGTGTTGTGGGAATTGGTTCATCCTCTGTCTGTAAACTGTCTATAGTTGTTGCTTTAACCCTATTTGTGCAGCTAAGAAAAGCATCCAGTGTAGGTTGTCTTCCTTGGGTCCCATATTGCACTTCCATTTTTAAACTCATGTACCGGCTGTATTGGAAACTAGTAATTTTTTCTTTGGTCTGCTGTATCTGTGAATGAAAGTTAATGTTGTTGGTGTACACTTGTGAAATCAAGTACTGTAACTGATTTCTTAAGACTAAGTACAGTTCCTGTTGCTTTCTGCCTTTCCATGAAGCATGAAGAATAAATAAATGTTTGAAATCTTGTTTTGATTCCAACAACCAATCTATAGTTGTGTCACATGCTTCAAAAATGGATACTCAGGCTTTCAATAATTCTTCTCATTTTGTCTTAAGGCCAGGGTCAGAGAGCAAGGTACTGTTTAGTCTCCATCTAGATGGATGTGTACTAATGGGAATACCAGTTGTACTACCTTCACAGGATACTGCTAAGTGATCAGATGTTTCTATGGGTATGGTAGTCGCTTTGGAAATAGTTACATTTTTGGACATGAAAATGTAATCTATTCTATATGTAAGGCATGCTTTTATAAAAGTTTTATGTCCTTCAGATTTAAATGCTGAAAAAACTTCCTGTAGATTTGCCGTTGAAGTGATGTTATTCAAGCAGGCCATGTCACTAAATATTTTCTGAGTTTTGCAACCCCTATCTTTGGGGGAGAGTCCACAATTGAAGTCATCACCTAAGATGACTGTTGTCTGTGTATGTAGGAAGGGTTGTATTGATTTTAGCAAGGCTACTCTACCTGCTATGCTTTGAGGGGCATAAAGGCTGATCTAGCGTAATTCAATATCATAAAAGGAGGTATCAATCAGAACAGACCTCCCAGATTCAATGTCAGTGATTTTTTTAAGCTTGAAGTCTGACCCTCATAATAAAATAGCTGCCCCATCGCATAGATCTTGGCCCTGAGACCAAAGGGTTGGCCCTCTGACCACAACTGTTTAGCATGATTTAATTCATAAACAGATTTAATGCGAGTGTCCTGTAAAAAATATATATTATTTGACAGATTTTTTTAAATTTAGAATGTTGTGCCTCATTTTTTTCAAAGATTTAATGCTGCTCACATTTAGGGTCAGAGGGCTTATCCTGTGGTCCATGACAGGCTAATTAATAGGAAGGAAAAGAACAGAGCCTCCTAAATCACCCCTCAGGCTTTTGTCTGGGTTTATGTTTTCCCCTGGCTTTTTTTGATTTTGAAAGTTCCAAAGGTGGGTCCGGATTGTCTTCTAGTACCCCTGAAGCAACTGAGGAGGCATCTGATTCCCCCTCTTACTCTACCATGTCACTCCATTGCTTTCTTTTGGATAAGATGTTAAATGTGTTCCTGGTAAGGATTGGAGATTCTGTTGGGAGAGATTCTGTCTTTTTCTTTGGCCACCTAGATTTACCTATGTGAACTACCTTCATAGGAGCTTCTTTAGGTGGTAGCATAGCACCAAATGAGGGTTCTGTGCATACTTCCTGATTACTGGTGGGACCTTTTTCACTACCATTCCCCATAGTAGCTGGCTAAGAGTTGTTTAAAGGAGACTTGTCTGATAAACAAACCTGTGTAGATGAACTTCCAACAGGATCTTTCTGAGAAGGTGGTGGGGGGTAGGGTTATCTGGTCTAGCATCTTGTCTAGCTTGTGACAATTTTACTTGTTGAGCAGTTATTAGGGATTCTTGATCCTGCATTACTCTGTCTATTCTATTTTGGGCTGCCCTGGGACATTTTGCATATGTATGGCCAGATTCTTCACACAAGTTGCACCGAAGAAGTTTCGGACAGCCCAAACTCACATGGCCATAATCTAGTCACAAATTACACCTCAGTAAATTACAAGAAGACCTTAGGTGTGTCCTGGCCCCACATCTATGGCATGCCTTTGGTTGCCCTGGTTAAAAACAGATTCCTCTATCTCTACCCATAGGAAAGCTGCTGGGAAGATGCTGGATGCCTGTATCAGTATATGTTAGCTTAACTTTAATATGCCTCCCTCCCATCCAGACTAAATCCTCATCTAAAATAGGAACTGAACTTTCATGATTTCACATTTTTGTCTTAACTAATATTGGACATCCTCTATGTTTACTCCTTCATTACGAAACAACAATGTCACTGCTTTAACAGTTGGTTTAGTTAGCGGTATAAGAAAAAATTCTTGCCATTCACTGTTCTGTTTAACTACCTCATACTTTTGCTAAAATTTTTCGAATGTAATATTGTTCTGAAAACTGACATCGTACACATTTTCCCCTTTAATATGAATAAAAGCAAAAAGCTCATGTACCTGTATCCCCATTGAAGTTTTAAGTAATGTATGTATGGAAAAGTGTCATTGGCTCCCATATATGTAGGGTGAACCGCATTCCACCTTTATGCCAGTTCACCCACCTGTTTGAATAAGTCTGCCATATGAAAATGAGGGACTAAGATATCAGCTGTACCTGCCGTAGCAAGCAGCTGAGAGTTCTTAATGTTCTCTTCAATGTGCACACCTATGGCTGAGCTCATCCCTGTAGTCTTCTCAGATTGAGGCTATGTGGTAGAAAAAGCAATCCTTGGGGTCTTCTCTCCTGGAGAGTGAGCTTTGCTATGCGTCAGCATAGCAAATAAGTTTGTTGTCATGGTGTCACCGCGAGATGAAGTAAAAGGTAAATGCAGACATGGCTCTACTGATGTAAAGTTTGTGGCAGTTAGTGGTTTTTGTACACTGGGAAGTTGAACATCCATTTCTTGAGTGCGTTCCAGAGGCCTACATGATTTTCAAGAGCAGTGACTGGTCCCAGTGAAGTCCATCCTTTGCACTCCATGTTTGGAATCCATCCCACAGCATGTAATGCAGAAGCAAGCTCCCAGGTCAGATCTGTTATTACAGTCATATTTTGAGAAACAGATTCTATGCCTTCCATTTTTTCAGCAGTTGTTGGTGTGTCCATAACAGATATTTCAGAATGTGTGGTGTTAAGTAAGGAAGGAGTGTCCTGTGAGGTTTGAAAATTAATGGAGCTGGTAGGCATACCTGTGGTAGTAGTAGAGTCCATAGAATCCTTAGGTTTGACTCCTGAGGAAGCTGTTTGGGCGTGCTTAGCAGATTTCACCTATAATTGTATTAAAAATGCTTTGCTGTGCAAAATGGCATTTTGTAGCAACTGTTCCTCCTGTTCAGTTGTCAGCTGGTTTATATCAGAGATGTTTTCATTCTCCAACCTTGAAGCTGTATGATGTTCCTTAAGAGGGCCTTGTGCAGAGGCCTGTATACCAGTAGTATTATTTCCACCATCCTGTTCATCATCCAGCAAAAAGTCCACAATGTCCTCCATATTCCAGGAACTTTGTTCTTTATCCTCACCATTGTCCATATTTACTCCAGTAGATACCTCAGGGAAAACATCCCTGTCCTCCCTCACTACTTGGCTGCTGCCAGCACACTCAATGTCTGCCATCTTGGATCTGGCCGACAAGGGGCCCCCCTACTGGAGATTAGGGTAATTTCCCCTGTGCCCTGGCCAAATTTCTTCCCATTCACTAAAATACTACCAACAGCTTAATCTGGTTCAAGATCAGTTGGCATTCATTTGTATCCCCCTGCCCCAGGTCATGCCTGAAAATAGACAGAATTTGTCTAGTGCACTTACCCGGTCAACAAAAAATAAATAAAACTGTGGTTTAAAATAGAAAAGGATCTTTTACGCTGGTTTAATTTAACTCCCACCTCAGTCCTCCATGCTAAATACTCTTCCCTCCCCCATATATTGTGGGCTTTGCTGGTGGGGATATCCCTGTTAGTAAACTTACAGTTCTCCAATGCTTTGTCACCAGATTTTAATAAGGCACCTGATCAGCCAGTTGTTGGCAATCTTAATTTTCAGATTGCTAATAAAATTATACCACCCAGTTGGTAGCTTGGACTTGACAGACTTTTGAATTTAGATTGGGCTCCTGATGCAAATATGATATTAATGGCACAGGCTGCCAACTTTTTTTGGTTCCAGTCAGATTTCAGCATTCACATTTTTATTTTATTATGATATATTTTCTTCCACCGCCGTGGACCCAGCAGGGACTACGACTCCCCCCCGAGGGGGTACATCCTCCAGCCCCAACAGAGCCATCATGGGTCCTACCAGGTCCCAGCATTTTTACTCTGGTTTTCATCCCTTTGCGCTCGTGCACTATGCAATGGATGCAGCAGCTGTCTCCACCTCCGAAGAGACAGTCAAGCACCCTCAGTGTGGGTGAGCCCCTCTAGTGGTGCCATTCACAGCACAGACCCCCCCAACCCAAGGAAGGAGAGCTGTGACACTCAACCCTTATCTTCCCCACTGGCTCCTGAACAATCCAAGTCCATTCCTGAGCCCAGGTCGCTGGTGTGATGCGAGGTGTGGTGTCCAGTGCCTCAACCCTCAGCGCCACCGGGCCAGTCACAGCATTCAAATTTTTTTCAAGTGAAACATGCAATAACTTCTCATATGGGCCCCCCCCATGGTCTCAGTCATGTTGGCAACATTTGTCCACGGTAATGGATGTGGTCAACCTCCCTCATTCGATCTCCAAAATTTACCAACTTTTATTAGTGGAAACTGTCACAACCCCACTCAGCAAGTCAGTCCTCTACTTCCAAAGTGCCAACCTCTGAGCATAGACTTGTGAACAGTTAACAGAACAAGGTAACCCTCTTGTCTGTTTTGTAGGTTTGAGTCATCTTTGTCCAAAGTTCTGGAGGGATTCAAACTGATAACCTCTTGTTAGCATACCTAATTGTCAGGCACAGATAATTCTGTCTTCGGGGGGCCAGATATCTTTGCCTATGGGCACCTAACCAGGAATTACAAAATTAACCCTTAGAACTCTATGCAAGACCTAGAAAACTCGTATCTGCCCAGTTTGGTACCACAATAAGCTCATGCACAGTGTCAACTATAACCATCTACGCTTCACTTATAAAAAAATAAGTTTCAAGGCACACCAGGCAGTTTCTGTTTTTAAAATATATATCTTTACTTTAAAATAGGTAAACTAGGAAAACAGTAAAATACAGAACAAGATATCCCAGCATATACAATCTTAAATACAAAACAGGTTTAAAAGTGCAAATTCCTACAACACATGCACTTAGACTGGTCTTATCTAATGTATCCTTACTTTCTTAATCTTTCAGTGCTTTTAGGTTCCTCTTTCTCAGTCAGAAAAGAATCTCTATGTGTCTGTGACTAAGGTCTGCTCAGTATACTTAAAAGCAGTCTTGAGCCAGCCTTCTCTCTGAGGTCGCCTAACTACACCTTGGTGTATTAAAATTTTTATTTTATAACACAGGATGTCCTACTAAGATATTTAAAAAAATAATAGGTGACATCAATGAGTCTCCTTTCTTTATGTGACTTGCCAAAACTGGTCCGTGATCACACAGACATCAAAGTCTCTTTGATGTACTTAACTGGCTTCCTTGGATGACACCCCCAACACATGCATATTGGACTTCTCGAACCAGTCTGTGATCTGCTTCACACAGACATCAAAGTCTCTTTGATATAATTTAACTGGCTTCCTTTGAAGACACCCCAACCCAATGCATATGCTCCTTCCTTCATGACACCTAGTGCAAATCAAAGGATTTTCCTGAGGACATCATGAATGGATATTTTATTTCCTGGGCTTCAAAGCAAATTTAACAAGCTAATTGCACCTCTGATATCTGTAGTTTAACCTACGTCCTGCCCTTTGAACTTATACCTGGGGGGGGGTAATGTGTCATTTCAGCAAGACAGTAGTTTCTCCTGACCGACACTCTCCTACATATTTTTTATTGCAGAAAAAATATAGTGTAATCAGAACCAGCTGTCCATGTGCCACAGAAGCCACCAACATTTCTGACAATCCAGGGAGATATTGGCAGTATACCCTCGCTGAGACTAACCTAAATTGACTTAAGATCTGGAAACATTTCCATCAACATTTCACATGAGATAAATTATATTTAACTCGGGTTTTTTATTCTTCATAACCTGTATTGCACCCATCACTGTCAAAAATGGGCATTATCACTTCTTCTGACTGTAGCAGATGTGGTCAGGCTGAGGGCACGCTACTGCATAATTTTTGGGATTGCAAGGCTGTGGAATCTTTATAGAATGAGATTAGGGCCAATCTGAACCCCCTGATAGGGCTTGCAGATACTGTACTTCAGAGGTGTGTCTGGTGGGGGATTTCCAATCTATTGCTGTTAAAGAAAGGAGCTATCATATGGCCCTTATATAAGCCTCAGTGAAAAGATTAGTACTTCAACATTGGAAAGATACTCAGCCCATCTCTTATGCAGAATGGCTTAACAAACCTTTATATAATCTCCATATGGAGAAGATTATTGCATGTCTTCACAATAATAGATCAGCATATGAGAACAAATGGGCCAAACTACACACACTTTGTACTCTTTCTTCTGTTTCATCTTCTTAACTTTGTTATTACACTGGTGCTTTGTCTTCTCTCTTGATCATCCTTCATTAAGCGTAGGTTGGCTTATAATGGGGATTTTCTTGTTGATTTTGTTTAATACTTGCATTAGTGCCCTTCTTTAGCTTCAGTATGACATTTAATTCCAGCTGAGTTGGGTGGTCTGCACTAGGAGGAGTGGGGAGGAGGGGTGATAGCTAGTTACTTCTTTGTTAGTTTTATGTTTGTTTTTTGACCTGTAGTTTTCTGTTTGTATTTACTGTTGTTTTTAAATGTTAGTGTTGTATTGTGCTTAAACCTCAATAAAGTTTATTTAATTTCAAAAAAGAAATGGGGAACTGGATCTGGAAAAGCAGAGGGAGGTGGAAAGCAGTGCGGAGTGCAAAGCCACAAACAGAAGAAAAAATAGCCCAGACAATAAGAAAAGGGGACAAGAACTTTTCAGGTACATTAATGAAAGAAAAAAGACTAAGGGTGGGATTGTGAGATTAAAAAGGGAAAAAGGGAAGAGTGCAGAGGGGGACCAAGAAAAAGCAGAAATCCTGAGCAAGTGTTTTTGTTCAGTATTCACAGAAGAAGGGGAAGGATCAAAGTTAGGCAACAGAAGCACCACTGGGAGGGAGAGGGACACCAGTCCATTTAAGGAGGAGAGAGTCTTAAAGGAACTCGCTAATCTGAAAGTGGACAAGGCAATTGGGCCAAATGGGATACATCCCAGAGTATTACGAGAACTCAGGGAGGTGCTGGCAGCACCACCAACAGCTCTGTTCAACAGGTCGCTGGAAACAGGTGTAGTACCAAAGGACTGGAGGAGGGTGAATGGAGTCCCTCTCCACAAAAGTGGGAGCAGGGAGGAGGCTGACAATTACAGACCAGTCAGCCTAACCTCAGTGGTGTGGAAACTTATGGAATCCCTACTAAAAGAAAGGTTTGTGTTATATCTCAAATCCAGTGGAGCACAGGATCCGAAGCAGCATGGATTCACAGTGGGAAGATCTTGTCAAACAATTCTGACAGATTTCTTTGACTAGGTGACTAGGGAGGTGGATTAGGGAGGGGCAGCAGATGTGGCCTGCCTGTATTTCAACAAGGCCTTTGACACTGTCCCACTTAGGGGGCTAGTAAACAAGCTGGGCAGCCTGGGAGTGGGTACCAGGGTGGTAAACTAGGTCAAAAATTGACTGAGCAATAAGACAAAGAGGGTGGTGGTGAACGGAGTTCAATCCAAAGAGAGGGGGGGTGACCATAGGGGTCCCACAGGGATCAGCACTTGGACCAGTTCTCTTTAATGTCCAGTTCTAGAGGCTGCATCCCCAGAAGGACATAGACAGAGTAGAAGTGGTTCACAGAAGGGTGACAAATGGTACAGGGGCTGCACCAAAAGTCATATGAGGGGAGACTGGAGGATCTCAACATGTATTCCCTGGAGGAGAGGAGAGAGAGAGAGGGGGATATGACAGACACTTTCAAATACCTCAAGGCTATAAATAATGTACAAGAAGGTGGCATCTTTCAAAAAAAAGATGTCCAAGAACAAAGGGCCACGATATGAAAATACTGTAGAGGGGATAAACTTAGGGGTAAGGTGAGAAAGTATTTTTTTCACAGAAAGGGTGGTGGATCCATGGAACAGCCTCCCAGCAGAGGTTGTAGGGCCAAAAATGGCAGGGGAATTCAAAAACACATGGGACAGTCATAAAGAAACTCTAGCAATAGGAAAGAGAGGGTGAGCTGCAGATAATTTAGGATCTGTGGTATATGAAACAAGTAGGGAAAATTGGCAGACTAGGTGGGCCAAGCAGTCCATATCTGGTGTTAAGTTCTATGTTTCTGTGTTTCTATGACCTCAGTCTAATGCCTCATCTGAAGGATGGCACCTCAACAGTGCAGCACTGCCCCCTGTACTCTGCATTACTGTACCATTTATGAGTATTACCCCAAGTGCCTGGCATGGGGCTAAAACCCATGACCTTCCATTCTTCTGACCCCAGAGGTGAGCCTGCTATTTTCTGAGCCACTGACTCAGAAATAAATAATATGAAATAACAGGGAATTAAATCTGAGGCTGCAGAATACCTTGCTGGTGTTCTTCACTGAGCTAACAGACTCTCTGTCTAATGTGGAATATTGACAGGATAGCACCAATCTGTTTTATTTGGGGGAACAATTCCTGTTTACAGTTCAGAAATAAGATGGATTCACCAAGCGAAAAGAGTTTACCTGAACCAGTAAATCAGCTAAACTGTTCCCTATTGTCAGTATTACTGTGCTGTATAGTCAGGAGAGCCAACAAGCAAGTAGGGGAGGCACACATCTGTTCACCCAGGACTCTACTAGTTTGGTAAATTCATACATATTGTTGTATGTGCTTATCTTGCTAAAGCAGTGAACGTACGTATTGGTCTACTTTATAGACACAAGAATTGCCTGACCCCAGAAGCTTTGAGACTGGCCGTGGAGAGCTCTGTCATTTCCATCATAGACTATGATCTGGTCCTATAGGGCTGGGCCACCGATACGGCCCTTCAGTGCATTACTACCATCCTCAATAAAGCATGTCGTCTCATCTCTGGGGCACCATGCCTTACTTATATGTGCAACCGCTATGTACATATGTTGGCTGCAACTAAAAAGAGTACGTAAGGTACCAAACTTGTCTGATGGCTAAGAAAATAACCCTTGGCCTTCTCCCCCCAAGAGTGTGGGACCTGCTAAGCCCTTTCCCTAATCCTGTCGGTCATGTGCCTCTGAGCATCAGCTACTTCAGATTCCATGGTGCAGCACATCACAGGGTCAAAGATCCTTTGCCTACAGAGTCCCACTTGGATCAATGCTCCCCCAAGTGACATCACTTCTGATACCAAGCTTGGCCCCTTCAAATACAAGCTACAACACCACCAGTCAGTGGATAGTAGTTACAACTGCCTCCTCTAATCCCTTCTCCTTTTCCCATTGTTCCAGCCTACCAGCACTTGCCCATTTAATTTGTAATTATGCACTTACTTACCATCCCCCTCCATTCTTCCCCCCTCGATCTGCTACACTATCCTTACCCCTCGCTTCCTCCCTTCCATCTACTACACTATCCTTACCCTCCTCAAAGCTCCCTCTTTCTCTCCTCTTAGTCCCACCAACCCTTTCTTACACCTCTTCCCCCTCATGTTCTTTGACAAGGCCGGTTTGACTGCTTCTACTACCTTTATGTATCTATCACTTCTTTGTCAGCTAAGATGTTTAACCAGGTATTGCTCTGAACTTTTTCTCCTGATCTGATGTATTCACACTCATTTGACCTGCACAATTGTAAACTGTTTCTGTACCTTATATAGGTACTGTTATTTTCAGATTTGTAATTAGCACATGCTATACCTGTTTCGGTATAACTCCTACCTAGCTGTTTAAACAGTTCCTCTAACCTGATGTGGAACCTTTGTAAAAGAGCTTTTTGCTCAAAGGTAATTGTAATGTGAGACTTAATAAATAAATAAATAAATATTATCTTAGCTATCTGAGAAAAGATAGAGACATTTTCCTCCTTCTGAGGCCAACTCGCCCCCATCGGTCTAACCCATACACCCAGCTCCCACACCTGCCTTTTCAGGGGCTTACCTTACCTCCTAGACTCCCTGGCTTACCCTCCAGGGTAGGGACAGTGTGTGTGTGTGTGTGTGCATGTGTATGTGTGTTTGTGTGTGTGCATGTGTGGGTGTGCATGTCTGAATGTGTGTGTGTGCCCATATGTGCATGCATGTGTCTGAATGTGTGTGTGTGCATGTGTATGTGTGTTTGTGTCTGTGTGCATGCCTGCATGTGTGTGTGTGTGCATATGTGTGTGTGTGTGTGTGTGAATGTGCTTGTGCATGCATGTGTGTGAGAATGTGTGTAAGATGAGCTGTCTGTACTTTCTGCAGATAGCATATTAAAAACAGAGACCCACACCATCACTGAATGCTCAGAAATTAGTTTATTGCAGAACAAAAACTATGTTGTAGGCTCTAATATGCATTGCAACAGCTTCAATATTAATTAAAACTGCAGAATCATTGCCCTCTCCTCATCAATAACATTTTATTGAAAATGATGAAATCCATTCTTTAAATGAGATTTGTAAAGACCGTATCATTTCATTCATTGTTATTCTGTGAGTTTCTAATCTTGTGCCATAAAATGTTACACGGAATGTGGTGATGGGTTTGGAAACAAAACTGTACAGTAATGGTTAACATCAACAGTTGAAAAGCAGTGTATAATGAAACAATAGAAGACAGGCTATGGTATACTATGACATGTTCTCATGCCTTGGGTGGGTTTTGAGGCATAACACCAAGACAAGTGACTACAACTACCCAAGAAATGCCCAAATCCCATGCTATACCCCACCCTAGAGCTTTCTATTGTGATTATAACGCATGCCTCAGGAAGTGAGGCATGAGGCAATATTGATTTACGCACCCAAGAAATAGCGTTATCCCACAATTGCGTCCACATTGGAGTTCCTAATGAAATGGTTCCTCTGATTTTTATAAGTGGGACATGACACTCCAGGGTGTGCTCTAATAACTGATTATGATATAGGTTAGAGAAATACGGTACTGTGACTGGTGGAATCCAGTCACATGACTGTGCTGATATTACAGCATAACAGCACAGGTCAGAAATGCTGAACTTTCTGAACATCATTATTTGGTCCTAAAATTAAAAAAAAAAATCAGGGAAGCCATTTTATAATTGCAATAAGGCATTCCAGGGTCTGCATAATTGTGGGATAAGAACACTTCTCAGGTGTGTAAAGCCCACAGCTTCTCCTTGGGCTTCTCTTCCAGAGGTGTATTGTTATTCCACAATAATGCACACCCTGTTATGCTTTATTGCTTAAATAATGCACTTCTTGGCTTGCTGTGGCATTCAGCTATGGCATGTGCTTAACAAGCACTCAACACTTGAATAACTTCTTTTCATGACACCTTTGATCATTTTACAAATGTTCCTGTGTTTATTCTCCTTGGATCGGTTGGGGATGTACCCTCTATCTACACTACTGGTTCCTGTTCTGGAACCCCCCTGGTGCTGTCCCCACTGGAACTCATTGTCAGTCAAGGGGACTGTGCTTTTCCCCCCACAGTGGGGCTTCTCTCCCCTGGCCCAAAAGGGGAGTAGGCCAAGATGCTAATCAGTAGTCGATGGTTCACCGGGCAGCAGAGGTAGTGCTCACAGGGATCCCAGCATCATTCCACTTGGCCAAGGGATCATCTAGCTTGAGATAACCCCTGGTGGAGGTGGACATGGAATGATATCAGCACATGGTTGAGTTTACTTCTGCCTTGATGTGTAGACATCCGCTGCCCCACCCACCCATAGCCATTACTAGGGGTCAGCATAGTGCTGGGACCAAATCCCACCCTCTCCAGAGAAGGTGAGCAGTCCACTGGATGCTCTGGCTCCCCCCATGACTCTGGGTTTGCTCCCAAATCTGGGTCATCCATATCACAACCAGTAGCACCAGCAATGCACTGGTGGGTGGGCTATTTTATAAATGCTATAAGTGCAATAATCCCATCTAGGTGTGTGTTGGTGCTGTAATAACCACACTTCCTGAATGGTTGAATGCTGTTGGCTATGCCTCAGGTGTCACAACCTACCCAGGTCATTCAGTTATTACAATATTACCACACACCTGGCCATGGATTATCTCTTACATAGCCATACACCCTGTTATATGCTATTTCATTCCCGATACAAACTGTATTGTGCCTCTTTAAAAACCACTGCATTAAACACACACATGCAAACACTAGCTATGGCCAGGTGACCCCACTGTCACTTTATTTATTTTGACATAAAAAGTATTGTTTAACCATTTTAATCTGTGATTGACCTTTGCAGTGTACTCCCTCCCCCGCCCCACTCACCCCGAGGCATTACATCACCTTCAGAAAAAACCCTGACTATAGAAACATAGAAACATAGATTTTGACGGCAGATAAGGACCGCTTGGCCCACCCAGTCTGCCCATTTCCCTACCTAATGGATAAGCTGCAGATCTTAGTTAACCAGCAGCCTACTGCTTCCTACCCCAACCCCCTAGAATTGCCTTATGACGGTCCCATGCATGCTTGAATTCCACCACTGTTTTTGACTCCACAACCTCCTCCGGAAGGTCATTCCATGCATCCACAACTCTCTGTGTGAAAAAATACTTCCTTAAATTACCTCTGAGCCGCCCCCCATTCTATCTTCAAATTGTGCCCCCTTGTTCTTGCACACCTCTTTTTTAGAAAGATCTCTTGGACTTTGTTGATTCCCTTGAGGTACTTGAAAGTTTCTATCATGTCCCCCCCTCTCCCTCCTTTCCTCGAGGCTATACATATTCAGCTCCTTAAGTTTCTCTTCATATGTCTTCCGGTGGAGACCCTGCACCATTTTAGTTGCCCTCCTCTGGACAACCTCCATCCTGTCTATGTCTTTGCGAAGACTGGGTCTCCAGAACTGCATGCAGTATTCCAGATGGGGTCTCACCAACTGTCTGTACAGAGGGATAATAACTTCCTGTTTTCTACTGGTGATGCCTTTCCCCATGCATCCCAGTATCCCCCTGCCCTCCTGGCTTCCCTCTCACATTGCTTGCCCACCTTTAGGTCATCTGAGATGACTACCCCAGGTCCCTTTCCATTTTTGTTGTTTTTAGTATCTCACCCCCCATTGTGTACTCTTCCCCTGGGTTTTGTTTCCCAGGTGCATTACCTGCACTTCTTAGCATTGAATCTAAGTGCCATACATTTGACCATTCCTCTAACCTTGCCAAGTCCCTTCTCATCCTTTCCACCTCACCTTGTGCATCAACTCTGTTGCAGATCTTTGTGTCATCTGCAAAGAGACATACTTTTCTTTCCAGTCCCTCTGCAATGTCGCTTATAAAGACATTGAAGAGGACCAGTCCTAATACTGAACCCTGTGGTACCCCACTAGTAACCCCCCTTTCTTCAGAGTGGACTCCATTTACTATTACTCTCTGTGTCCCATTCTCCAGCCAATTCTTTACCTAGGCTGTCATCTTGGGACCCACTCCCAGTCTGGCTAACTTGTATATTAATCTTTTGTGTGGGACTGTGTCAAATGCCTTGCTAAAGTCTAGGTAGGCCATGTCCACAGCCCCTCCCTGATCTCACTACTTTGGTCACCCAGTCAAAGAAATCTATCAGATTTGTCTGGCATGACCTTCCTGCTATGAATCCATGCTGCCATGGGTCCTGAGCCCTCCGGCCTCTAGATACTCAACAATTCTTTCCTTCCAGAAGTGATTCCATAATTTTCCTTACCAGTGAGGTTAACTAACAGTTCTGTGGTTTCTGCTTCTGCCTTGCTCCCACTTTTGTGAAGGGAATCACATCTGCCCTTCTCCAGTCCTTGGGTACCACCCCATCCTCCCATGATTTGTTTAAGAGGGTAGTCAGTGGTGTCACTAGTTCTACCTTAGTTCTTTAGAATTCTGGGATGAACTCATCAGACCCCATTGCTTTGTCCATCTTCAGTTTTAAGAGTTCTTTCAGAACCCTTTCTTCTGTAAATGGGCTGGTATCAACTTCTGTATCAAGAGTGTTTCTACTGTTTGTTTTAGGTACCTCCCCCACTTCTTTGTAAATACTGAGCAAAATATTTGTTTAGTATCTCTGCCTTTTCACAGTCACCCTCTGCCTACCCTCCCTCCTCTTTATTAAGCCTCACTAATCCTCCCTTGGTCTTCCTTCGCTCCCTGATGTACCTATAAAAGGTTTTATCCCTCTTCTTAACTAAGTTGGCTATCTTTTCCTCGGTTAGGGCCTTTGCTTTTCTGACTGCCTTCCCAGCTTCCTTTTGCTTTAACTGATACAGTTCTCTGTCCTGCTCCTTCTGTGATTCTTTGTACTTCCTGAATGCTTTCTTTTTCTCTTGAACCTTTACTGCCACTTCCTTTGAGAACCATAGTGGTTTCTTACATCGTTTCATTTTGTTTATTTGCTACACACAAAGGCTTGTTACCTCTGTGATGGCAGTTTTTATTATTCCCCATTGTTCTTCCACCTCCTTCCTGCCCATTTGCTAGTGCATTCCTTAGGCACTCACCCATTTTGGCAAAGTCAGCCTTCCTAAAGTCCAGTACTTTTGCCTTTGTATGGCTTGACTCTATTGCTGTGTTTATTGTGAACCATACTGTTCGATGGTCGCTAGTTCCCAGATGGCTACCCACTTCTCCATCTGTGATCCTCTCTTCATCTCCATTTGAGAGAACCAGGTCTAAGATTGCTCCCTCTCGAGTGGGCTCCAATACTAGTTGTCTAAGGCATGCCCCCTGTAGGCATCTAGAATAACCCCACTCTTTGAAGTGGCTGCTGCAACTGCACTCTAGTTAACATCTGGCATATTCAGATCACCCATCAGCAATATCTCCCCTTTGTCTGCCATTCTAAGTATTCTTTCTATCATTTCCTTGTCCATTTCCTCCCCTGAGAAGGGGGTCTGTATAAAACCCCTGTGCGGATTGTGGTGCCATTGCTGGTCTCCAAATTTACCCACAGTGCTTCTTCTCCTCCCTGTTTTCCCTTTTGTTCTGTTGCTTTGATTCCTTCCCTTATGTAAAGAGCTAATCCTCCTCCTCCTCTTTTACCCTCCCTGTCCCTCCTGTAGATAGTGTATCCTAGTATGTTTGTGTCCCAGTCATGGTTTTGTGTGTACCACGTTTCTGTGACTGCCACGATATCCAGATGTTCCTCCTCCATCAAGGCCACTAATTCAGGAAGCTTGTTACTCAGACTATGGGCATTGGTACTCATTGCTCTCCATTTTTTATGGCTTTACCTTCTTTTGCAGCATCCCCCACTGACCTTTCTACCTCTGTCTTTTTCTCATTTAGTACCCTGTTTTGTAGGGAGAGGCTGGGATTTGTCTGCTGCTTATCAGTGCCTCCCCCCTTGACTAGTTTAAAAGCTTGCCAATGAAGCATTTAAACCGATTGCTCAAAAGACTTGTTCCCTTCCTGGACAGATGCAGACCATCCTGCCAGTATAGGCTGGTGTCCCTCCAGGTGGAACCCCAGTCCCCAATGAAGCCAAACCCCTGTGCCCCACACCCTTTTTTCAACCATTCATTAAACTACATGGTGCAAAGTACCCTCGCCTCACTCATGCCATTGACAGGCAGCACCTCAGAGAAGGATATTGTGTGTGCTACTTGTCTTAGGCCCCTCCCCAGTTCTACAAAGTCCTTCTGCACTGCTCTAATCTCATGATTAGCCAAGTCATTTGTCCCTAGGTGGACAATGACATCCAGCTCAGACTCCCGTGCAGCTGTTCTCGTGATCCTGAGGATCGCTCCTCTCTCTCAAGCCATGGCACCAGGCAGGTACCTTACTTGAGCTTTTCCCTGCCCCAGTTCCTATCCTCACAATTGAGTCCCCACCAGGAGCTGCTTCCTTCTTTGTGGTGTCCTCTGCCTCCTTCCTGTGGGCCTCCTTGTGACAGTTGTCCTCAGCCTCCTTAGTCTCCTCTGTGGGTGCATCCATAGGGAGCTATGCTCCCTCAGAATGGTGTATGGATTGTGGTGTGAAACAACTGACTGGGTGTGCCTCTGTTCCACCATCCTCACCCTCCCTGACCCCACTGTGGTTCAACTGCTGTGCTTTCTTCGCAACCTCTGAGGTAGTGGTGGTGGATCTGGTGCTCCCTGGATGGGGGAGGTTCCCTTCCTACCATCCAGTGTGGCCTGGGAGAAGGTTCCCTTACTACTTTCCAGTGTGGCCTGAAGACGGGCAACTTCCTCCCTCAGGGAAGTGAGTTGTCTGCAAATAGGGCAGCCTCTCAACCTACATAAAGACTCCTGGAAGACTACTGCCCCACAGCCATTGCACTACTCCCCACATTTTATGTGTGTGTGTGTGTGTGTGTGTGTGTGTGTGTGTGTGTGTGTGTGCGTGTGATTGGTTTGTTATATATAAATATATATATATTATACAATGTGTATGCTTATATTGTCAGTGCAGTGTGCTAGAGAGGATATGACAGTGATATGCACCTTGCACTCTTGAGGAAATGATGTCAGAACCCCAGGTATAAAGGAACTATTTCCAGGTGTGGGTGGGGTGAGGGGTGGAAGAGGTTGGACCTAAAATGTGCCCTCACAAAACAATCAACTAAAAGCTCTGACCCACCACTGCGATGAGTGCCTTCCTGTCAGCAAGATGCCCTACACAACAATTTGACAGAGAAAATACCCTGCTAATCAAACAGAGAAAAATCCACGCATCCAAGTCAGACACAGGTAAACCTCCCCAGCCCCAAAATAGGCCTGGTGGTTAGTGCTATGAAAGCTGTCAGCCCCAGAATAAATCAGCTGTGCTTTAAACTCTTCCTGCACTGAAAATCTTAAGAATTGTAACAAACAAACGTAAACCTAGATCCACCTCCCTCTGTTGCTTGAAAGACTGTCTTTTCCTGTTTCACACTGCATGTTTTGCTATGACAACTCCTTAACCACAGTAACCTATTTAAAAATAAATTAACTATCACAAACTCCTATGCACCAGTAAATTATTTAAAAATAGTTTCTGTCCCCAAATCCTAGTAGTCAATCCAGCTACCCCCAAGGGACAATCAAAATGCAGTATTCAAACACTTGTGAAGTTACTTCCAAGATAAGCAGAGTTTGCAGGCTCCTTTTTCAACTCCTCAGATGCCTGTAATTTATTTAAAAATAGTTTAACTGTCAGAAAATCCTAGTAGACAATCTAGCTACCTCCAAGGATCTACCCAAATGCAGTATTTAAATCCTTCTGAAGTTACTAACAAGATAAACAGAGTTTGCAAGCCCCTTCTTGGTTAAACACTAAATAAATATGTGAATAAAAAGCAATTACCAATGGTAGTTAGTTTCACCTCCCACAGAATTAAACAAAAGTGCACGTTTGTTGCAGATATCAAGTGCAATATAGAATTTCTCACTCAGCTCATAGCTGAATAAAGAAGTAGTGTCCTTCCAGGTCAAGAAAATGTGCTTTGTGATTGCAATTGATAAACCCCACACACATCTTTGGAAAGAAATTGAATGTTGACCAGGACACTGGAAGCAAAGAATGTTCTTCCCAATGAATGCCAGTCAGTCTCCAAGTTTTCTCTGGCAAAAAGCAGAAATGTCTTTTGGTTATACAGCCATCGGTGAAACATATTTTATTTTTATTTGTAATTTGTTAATGGGACACTGTTAGCTTTTTAAGACATTTTTGATGCCCCTGTAATATCTGTGCCTGTGAACAGATCTGTACTCCGAGATATGCTCTAAAACATCATACAAAAGTGCATTCACAAATATTTGTAATAGCTAACAATTTTTACAAATCAATAAACAGAGGACATCAGACATGATTGCATTCACAAACACTTGTAGTAGCTAACCATGTCTTTAGTTTAGACTTAAAAACAGCCAAGGAATGCAGTGAACTTTTCAGATCAGTTGGGAAATCATTAAAAACAGACATAAATCTATATAACAAAGACCTCTGACCTAATGATGTTTTAATGGTTGGCACAAGAAACCGAACATTGTGTGAAAATCTGATATATACCATTTGGTTCCAGTCTTATCCACACAATAAGCAGCAATCAATACAAATAGGTGATGCCCTCTCCTCCCGTCTCCCTGTCCTTACCGATGCTCCTCAAGGCTCCATCCTTGGCCCCATCATTTTCTCCATTTTTATTAATAACCTCCCCTCAGTTTGCAACTTTTCAAATATGCACTTGTATGCTGAGGATACTATTATCTTCATACCCAGACCCTCCTCCAACAGAGTAAAACCCCTCTCCAGTAAGACTTCAACAGAGTGCAGTCTTGGTTTCAGGCTAACCAACTAAAACAAAACACCAACAAGCATTTGTCAATGCCGAATGTTGTCTTGCTGCCATTGGCAGTGCAGGAGTTAGAGAGATGCAGCATAGGAGTGGCAGTCAAGTATTGGACTGATGCCAACCCCCCCACCCTACAGAGAGTGAGAGGCATTAGGGTGTCCATGTGGGTGTTTGGTAGTGCAGTGTGGGAAAACATTTTGGGCAGGATGTGAAAAATGACAGCTGCACAGTTCATAAGGAGGTGTAATTAAATGGCAGTGCTGAAAATGTGGCATACAAATATACGAAAGTTGCAGACTTGCAAGGGTGCGTGGCAAATATTCAAGGCACGCTTGCAGCACTGGCAGTTTGTGGGCATTCGGCACCAAATTTTCAACATAGGCATTTTAACACCTCTGCTCATGTACCGTGTCACTGTCATTTCCTCAAAGTGTCCCAAGAAGTGATTTTGCACAGCGACCACGGTATTCTGTGCTGGAAGTGTGGAAACACATTTTGGGCAGGATATGTGAAGTAACCAGCTGTACTGTTCATCAAGAGGTGTGTAAAAATGGCAATGGTGGAAACCTAGAGTGAAAATATCACAAATGCACGACGGTATGAGCATGCGTGCAATCTGCCAATGTACGCTCGTAACACAGTCATTTTATGGAGTATCAGCTCCAAATTTTCAACATAGGCATTCTAGGAGCTCTGCTCATGAACTGTGTCATTGTCATTTTCATAATCTGGCCCAAACACTGATTTCCCACAGCGACTGCGCAATTGTGCGCCGGAAGTGCGGAAACACATTTTGGGCAGGATGTGGGAAATGACAGCTGCACTGTTCACAAGGAGGTGCAGAAAATGCCAATGCTGAAAATACCGCATTAAATATGATGAATCGTGAAGTTACGAGCCCTACGTAGCAACTCCTGGCACACGCTCGTAAAACAGGCATTTCTTGGATTTTTTCCACCAAATTTGGAACATAGGCTTTTTAGAGGCCACCTCATGAACACTGGCACTGTCATTTCATTAATGGGTCCCAAAAGGTGATTTCGCGCACTGACTGCGAAATCACCTTCTGAGGCCGATTAAAGCCATGACAGTGACAGAATTCATGAGGAGGGACCCCAAAAACCCCATGTTGAAAATTTGGTGCCAAAAGTCCAAGAAATGCCTGAGATATGCAACAAAGTTGAAAAAACCCTATTCATTGCATTATACAGCTTACTGGCATTTCCTCAGTTCGTGGTCGGCTTTGAAGAGTGCAGATGTGTTCCCGGTCCACTGAAGATCGTCGCACCAGAGTCCAGAGGTAAGTATGGTGTGAGGGGGTGAGGGGAGGCAGGTGCAGGGTGGGTGTGGTGGGGGAAGGGGACCTAGACACTTAGGGACTCGGTTTTGTTTTCTAGGTAAAAAAGAAAATGTTGCAGGACAGTTTTGGCACTGCAGGGCATTTGGCATGCTGTGGTGGGCTCCCAGTGTGCCATCTAACACAGGGGGGTTAATGCCACTGGGGGATTGGGTACCCCCACCAGCAAACAAAGTCAGCGGGGAGCGCGAGCCGAGGGGGATTGGGCACCCCCCTCAGCATTCAACAGTTGGGGGGGTGATGCCGACAGGGAGTGGGCTCCCCATCGTGCAAGCAAGCGAGGGCACGAGCCAAGGGATTGGGCACCCCCCGGCATTCCACATTTGCGGGGATGCTGATCGGGAGTGGGCTCCCGTCGGCACACAAACATGGGGGTTGCCGACAGGGGATTGGGCACCCAATGTTGACATAGGGTGAAGCAGTCTTCCACATCAACCATGCCTGACATGGCGAAGACATACAAAGGACCGCCATGCATGACGATTGCAGCGATCCTTTTGCTTTGATGTGCTCGCCCATTATGTATGCATTGTGTGGCGATGCCACATGCAGGTTGATTGGGATGAGGGACGCACTCTACCGATGCGTGCCCTGCATTCACCCAACAGCAGCTGCGCCCCAAGACCAAGACTGTGCAAGATGTTTCTTCCGCATGCGCGCAAGCCAAAAAACAGTGGCTGTGACTTTCGGGTCTAGACATAAACTGACCTCCCTACAGTCCCCACCTACCTTCACTACTTCAGATGGTTCTACCCTTGAAAGTGTTCCAGCTTTCAAATATTTCAAAGTCTGACTGGATAGCCACCTGAACTTCTCCACACATATTGACGCCATCTGTACCAAACTGCGTCCCAAGCTGGCAGTCCTATACCATCACAAAGATAGTCTCCCTCTCCTCTCCCATCGTAAACTGGTAACCAAAATGATTCTACCTGTCATTAATTATGTCAATGTGGTCTACAGCAGTGCTCCAGTCACCCACCTCTCCAGACGTGACACACTTCTAATCTCTTTCTGCCATTTCGCTACTGCCTCCCCTCCCTTTACACACCACAGTCTCCTTTACTCTACTCTCTCTCTCTCCCTCTCTATCATCTTTATCACACAGGAGGAAGGTCCATTGTTCCTCTCTTGTTGCTAAGTTCTGGTTTGGAGACCTCTCCACATACCTCTCATCCCACCCTTCTCAAGCAGCCACCTCAAACTACTCCCTTCGCCACAGAGACATACACACCTTTTCTATCCCTCGCCCCCATTCCTGCTGGCCAATCTGCCTTCTCCTTTTGTTTCCCACTTCTCTGGAGTAAACTCCCCTCTGAACTTTGCTTATCCCCTTCCTTTTTCTCACTAAAAAGAATACTCAGACTTCTCCCCCCTCCTCAGTGCTTACAGTGCTCCCAACACCCTCCCACAAACCAAGTGCCCTCCTCTCCTCTAGTTGTCAATACCTCATAGTACACTTGCCCCTTCCTCCTCTTCTGATGACCTGTATACATTGTTCTACTGTTACTACTCTGGACACTCCACAGCTAGTGTTTGATGCTGTATTATTCTTTTTGATGATGTTTTCTAAATTGTGACTATATGTTTTTCTGTTACTGTATTGATTATTATCCACTGTTTTTGGATATTGTAACCATGACCCTTGTATACATTTGTTTTATTTCTGAATACCTCTGCAGTATGTAACCTTGTCCCTGGGTCACACCTGGAAATGAGCCTCGGCTCAGTGGAGCCTTTCTCAGTCACCAACTTTTATATAAAAATAAAAAATTAAAAAAAATATGTGGTTTTCAGAACCAAATGCTATTTCCTACTATAATTTTGGTATGAAAAGTAAAACTGGGACACCATGCATAACCCTCAGTTTAAAAAAAAAAACTTATATTGTGGACATGAGCACAGTTAGCACTATTCATCCTTTTGTTTAGTTTATGTGGCTCCCAAATCACCAAAGTCATTCATGCACGAGTTCAGCATCATGCAGTGCCATTCCTTATGTCAGAGATGCACTGGAAGGAGCAGACTGCACATTTTGTTGGGGATGATGTAAAGTCCTTTTGGTAAAACAATATACACTAAACAAGGCACTAATGCTTAGAGAACTGGATCAGAGCAGTTACTGACTACAGCTCTGTTCACCGGCACAGGTATTACAGGGACACCGGAAACATGCTAATAAATGACAGTGTCTCTTTAACCAGGCAGGACCCAAGAGCATTAGATGCCAATTTTCAAGGTGGGGCAGTGATGTAAAGAAGAGCAACAATGCAGAATAAATATGCAATACACCCATGTACACAGTAATCAGGTGACATTACAGAATAAATCTGCAATACATCTGTGTACACAGTAATCAGGTGACATTACAGAATAGATCTGGGGTGGGATATTCAAAGGGGTTGCACATGGCGCAACAGTGTTGTGCCATGCGCAACCCACTGATGCGCCCTGGTGCGATTTTCAAAAGGGGAATTTGCTCTGCTCAAATCCCGATGCGCCGGGACGCACCGGTAATGTATGCAAGCGCGCAAGTGTGGGCGTGTCCATGCATCATCGGCAATATCCTGATATTCAACTCAGGATGTGCAGCGCATATGCAGGCACACACCTGCCTTGTGCAACACATGGGGGGTGCAAAGATGTTCCCGATAAATACAGGAGCAAGGACTGGCCACCCACAGGCTGGCTGCCTTATTGCTGGGTGCAACACGGCAGCTGCCAGCTGTGGGTGGCCACCTGAGCCATGGCAGCACCGTCCAGTGGCGTAGTGCCCCCCCAATGCCTGATCATGGGCTCTAATATGTATTTAACTCCCTGGCGGTCCAGTGGACCTACCTCCATGCCCGATCATGGGCTGTAACATAAATCAAACTCCCTGGTGGTCCAGTGGACCGAACTCCATGCCTGATCACAGGCTGTAATATTTATTTACTCCCTGGTGGTCCAGTGGCACCCGTACCCCCCTCCCAACCAGTCCACTCACACCCGCCACCCCACTCCCCCCCCCGGTCAGCGGTGGGTGGCAGCACCTCACCTGCAAGCCATCTGGCTGCCCACTGACTGACAGCGTACAATACGGCTGTACGTCCATTGGTCCACAGAGTGGGCCAATGGGCATGCAAACCGTACTGTACTACACAGTCCCGAAATGTGAATGGCACCATTTGCACCTTGCATGCATTATGGCCCCATTTGCATGTCCACCACTGAATATCATGGTTGCTGCACCTATCGCAATGGCACTTGTGCTAGCGCATCCCCCTGCTCCACTCTGGCCACTTGCGGTGCACCATGCGCACTGCAGGTGACCACGGTGCCATATTCAACGGTGCATAGCCATGGCGCAGCACCATTGAATATCGCCCAGACCGTGTCCTCGCGCATCCCAGTTGTACTGTGCCCGGCTTGCACCCCTGCCTGGCGCAGTTATGAATATCTACCCCTGAAGTACATCCGTGTACTCAGTAATCAGGTAATTTCACATTTGCACAGAGACAAGTCCACAGTACTTTTTAACACCATTTTAAAAGTATTCTGCAAATCGATACAGTATAACAAAGCCAGTAAATTATTCTAGAATGTTATGGTTTTATCAATAAAAGAGCATTTGCCCAGGGATTAATGGAAGAGTGGGGGTCTTAAGAAATTAATACAAGCAGATCTAGTCCTCAAGGAGCTAGTGCAGGGCCAGCACCAGCCATTAGGAAATGTCTGAAACTGATGAGGGTAAAATAAGTAATGGGTGAGTCAAAAGAAGGCCAGTCAAGGGCTTCATAAAGAGTGCAGTGATGAGAAAATCTGACGACATGATAACATATGACTACTAGCATTACACAGAATTGTCAGCACTGGACATAATTGTGAATCTGCACTGACAGTGAGAAAGGAAAATATTAACTAAAGAACTGCACTAAAAGCAAAAATAATTATCTTAGGAAAAGCACTTCAAAAGGTTTCCTCATCATCTTAATTCCTCTACAAGTATTAGCGCACACAGTTTATTTGATTAATTGAAGATCAACTTCTAGGACATGCTGAGTGATATCACAGAGTTCGACATTGCGACGTATCTTGGCAAAACCATTGTCTCCCCACTTTGCGCCCCAGCTGGGAGGGAAATAAAAAAAAGAGATTAAAAAAATATTCTGAGCAAGGTTAATAAAATGGCATCTTTGAGGTATATGGTGACTCATACTCACCTGTTCTTTACTAGCCAATAATCAAGACCATTTTCATGTCCAAAACCGACAATCACCATGGCATGTTTTCCAGAGCTGATGGTGATGCAGTTGCATTCATCATAGATTCCTGTTGAATCAAAATGCATCATTTTTACATTCTATCATAAACAATCTTTTGCTAACATACAAACATTAACAACAAGTGCTGCACCTGGGGAAAAGCAATAAGAGGCGTCAATATAAGTTGGCTGGTAATATATTAAAAAAGTGGACTGCGAAAAAGATCTTGGAACCATAGTGGACAACGAACTGTACTGGGACTAGCAGTGTAGAGAAGGGACTGCAGAAACAAGCAGGACACGGTGGAACAGAAAAACAATCTTTTAGAAGCAGAGACAAAAAGAATGATCGGTTTACTTTATAGGTCATATATCTGCCCTCTTATGGAATATGGCTTTCAGTTAGGGGACCATATTAAAAAAGAAAGCATTAATTACCTGAAAAGAGTGCAGACAAAGGTGACGAAGTCCATCAAAGGAGTTTGGGACATGTCATATCAGGGTTGGCTGCAACACTTACAGATACATTCATTAGAAATTTTCCATATGGAGGTGGGGGTTATTGTTTATGTCTCAAATCATAAACAGTCTGGAACTGATGTTGGATCTGGACCTTGACTTTAAACCAAACACTCAAACCACAGGAGTGCACCTCTTTCAGGTCTAGAATAAGCATTTCAGGAGCAAAAAAACAGGATACTCCTTCATATGAAGGGTGTCTGGGATCTGAAATAGCCTCCCTTTGGAAATAGTAGTCAGTAAAAACAAAGATACCTTTAAGAAAAAATTAGATTCCCATATGGAAAAAACACAAGTATAGTTTCCAGCCATTAAAATTAGTGGGGGAGTAGTTAAAAGAGCCGTTATCTACTCTTAGCAACCGTAGTATGAACCATAGTATGAACAAGTGCCACAAGGGGAAGACCTTGTGCACTATCCAGTCTACCCTGTGAGACTGCACATGCCCCCTAGGGAATCATGACCAACCGCCCTCCTCTCCTGATCCCTTGATTAATCCTTTGTGAATATCCCACCCCCTTTTGAAGAGGCACTGTTAACACTTTTCCCATCATATCACTTCTTTTTTCACTTCATACATTTTTATTGAAAGTTAATCACAGTTATAGGCATTATAGAAAACATAATAGATCCCAGAAATGGACAAACATAAATCTCTTTCCAGGTGTACAACATGTGCATTATAGAAATGAAATGTAAGGTGATGTCTCTTAGCCAATGAAAATTCTAGACTTTTCATGTCATTTTATAATCAATTTGAATAACAAAGTATTCTGCAGTTAGCATTTTTATACAGTCACATGTTCATGAGTTACAGACCAGTAAGTAACCCCATGCTTGGTTAAAAAAAATCAAGTTTCCCTTCAGCCAAGGTGCCTGTATATGTCAGCCATTCACTAAGGATGATGCTGTTGCTGGCTCTCTATTTTGACAGTGTGAGACTGAAAGTCCTAACGTTGCAGCTAAAATCTATTTTGTTTATGTCTTGCTGTTGCATGTATACCTGTTATAGTGTTAGGGTAGAGTCAAAGGGCATATTATATATAATTTTTTCTTCGCAAAAAGAAACAACCTGTTTGCAAACAGGCCTAATGCATGGGCAATGCCATGAAATATGTGATAGGTTTGCATTTTGTTTTTCCACAGCTGCAAAATTTAGCCTTCTGAGTCTTCCCTGTTTTTGCTCGTTTTTTCCCTAGAGAGTAGTAGATACTGTGCAGTGTTTTAAACTGATTTCTTTACTGGCATAACGTGTATTAGTTCATAACTTATCCCGTTTTGCATGTGATATGTCTAAATCAAACTCCTTTTTCCACTTAGTTCTAGATTCATCAGATTGTGCAGAACTCAGTAATGTATATAGTCTGCCTCCCACTCTTTACCCTTATCAAAGTCAACTAGTTTGTTCCACTTTGACAGCTGGCATCAATTTTTTGTTTCTAGTTGAAAACCCATATTTTACAATTGTTTAACTTTTTTAAAATTCACTGAGGTTGCCGATTGCATTATCTGCTTCTTTTCTAAGAAGAGCTGAAATGTATGCTAATGGTGTATCTATACCCAACCTTGTTTTGTTTCAAATTCTTGATCGACTCTTACTGCATACTTCCTGAACAGTACAAACACCCCCAAACAGTGTAGCCACTCATAATGCAGTAGTGTCCTCTACCACTACTATTGCATCTTGAGTGGTTTGACTGTGTTAGGGATGTTCCCAAGGCCAGGAAAGATGCAGTGTGAATGGATCAAGGAATATAAACAAACCTGTTTTGCCTCATAACACCAGTTTGGTGGGCAGTCTATTTTTCACTTTTAAGAAGAAAAAAGTAATCTGAATCAAACAACCAGCTACATCGGCACTGTCTGCAGAATATGAGAAATCATAAAATGTGTTTTTGAAACTAAGGGCAAATTTGAGGCCCAAGGGAATTGGCAGTGTCCCTTTAAATGCTAAGTAATTATCTGGGAAAGCTAAGGCGGGAGGGGCAGGCAGTATGGATTTTCTATATTAAGTCATAGGATGACATATAATGAAATGGCATATTCAATTTGGGATGGGGTGTGGTTTTGGATCTGGCTAGAGGATCCTATGGCAAAAATCTAACATCAAACGATGGAAATAATTTACATACCAAAGCAAATAGTGATGTATGTACTGAACCTATAGAATGCACTTCCTCTCACTAAGGAAAGAGGTACAGACCAGGAAGGGCTGACAAAAAGGGCACATCACAAGAAACTCTTATCCTGTAACTTCTGTCCTCATGGGGACAGAGGAGGAACTGATAGTCTATGCAACGTGTTGTAAATCTGTGATCCTAGGCAAAACCAAAAATCACTGTTTCGCTATTTTTGAAAGTCAGTTATGTATTATTATTATTATTTTGTAATAGTTACTGATGTATTTTAATTGTGAGTAGCGTGTACATTATATACTGTGTGCTGTACCCTCTGTAAGGTGCCCTGAGCTTCCAGGGAAGAGTGCTGTATAAAATACAACCCCTATTACTAGTACAGAGTAGCAATACGTTACTTTACCTTTTCCAGAAAAATGCATAAAATTATCTGCCACATCAATGCCAAATAGAACTGGTCCTTTTCTTTGCACTGTTTGAGCCATGTCCACTTCACTTCTGATACAAGTGTAAGTAAGTTTATTAATCTTCACAGACTCTGACTCTCTGAAGAGACACCGCTGGGATAAAAAAAGACAAGGAATTATTGTTACCGGTTACAGTAAAACATACAAACAGAGACGCTGTCGGCACAAAAGGATGCTTTGGCTCACCTAGTCTGCCCTAAAAATATCCTACCTACTGTGTAGAAGAAAAACAATTGTTCAAATTATATAGCAGAATACTAGATCAGAACACACGTTTGTCTCATGAGAAAAAGATAACAGAGTTTATGGCACAACAATTTGAATGTGTTTTCTTGATAAATGGTGTTATTTTGTTGATAAAATACTGCTCAAGGCTGGCCCCTTTGGTGCAACAGTAGAGTTATGGCATATGATGAGAGAGACATGAGTTTGAGAAGGAGCCGGGGTCATTGGAAGACAGCCAGGAAAGAGATCAAGCACTCCAGAAGATGTTCTCTTGCTCCAGAAACATTCAAATGAATTTTCCAGCAGAAATAGGCCACCTGGTCTATCAAGTCTGCTTGAGTGTGCAGCTAGCACCCTCACCTTGCAGCTACCCCACCCCTTCCCCTTCCCAATTACCCCCCTCTTACCTTGTTCCATCCCCCTTTGAAACTATCCACTGTCTTACAGGTTACCACCTCCTCCAATAGAGCATTCCATTCTGCCACAATCCTGTCCGTGAAAAGGTGTCTCCTCGTTTCCATCCTAAATCTTCCCCTCTTCAATATAAGGCCATGCTCTCTCAGGTCCCTCCTCCCCTCAGTGCCTGCTTTGTTTATCCCCTTTACATACTTAAAGGTCTCAGTTATATACCCCAGTCCCTTCTCTCCTCCAAGGAGTACATGTGCCACTCTCTCAGTCTCTCCTCGTATGGTCTGTCCTCTAATCCCTGGATCATTCTTGTTGCCCTGCATTGTACCCCTTCCAGTAATTTCACATCCTTCTTTGGATGTGGGTGCCAGAATTGTACACTGTATTCCAGGTGCAGCCTGACCAGTTCACTGTAGAGAAGCAGGATCACCTCTCTGCTCCCAGAGGAGATCCTTCTCACGATGCAACCCAGCATCCTGTTCAGCTTTCAATGTCACCCTCCTACACTGCTCTGTATTGTTTATCTTCCCCATTACAGTTACCCCTAGATCCTTCTCCTCCTCCATGGAACCTAGCTGCACCCCTCCCAACTGGTAGCCCCTCCCTGGGTTCTTTGCTCCAAAGCGCAGGAATTTGTACTTTTTTACTTTGAACCCCAACTGCCACACTTCCGATGACTCCACCAGTATGGTCAGGTCGTCCTGCAGCCCCTGGCAACCTGCTATATCATCCACCACCACCCTCAAGGTAATGGCCCACCACAGTACTGACACCTGGATAGGATGTTCTCTTGCTCCTGGAATGCAGGGTAACATCGCACTGCAGTATTTAGAAACATACTGTAGACTTTAATGGCAGATAAGGACCACTTGGCCCACCCTGTCTGCCTATTTTCCTACCTAATGGATAAGCTGCAGATCCTAGTTAACCAACAGCCTACTTCCTCCTAACTCCCACTAGAATTACTTTATGTCTGTCTCATGCATTCTTTAATTCCCCCACTGCTTTTGACCCCACAACCTCCTCTGGAAGGTCAATCCATGCGCCCACCATACTTTCTGTGAAACAATGCTTCCTCACGTTGCCCCTGAGCCGTCTCCCCTCTATCTTCAAATTGTGCCCCCTTGTTCTTGCACATCTCTTTTTCTGAAAAATGCTACTCTCTTGGACTCTGTTGATTCCCTTGAGGTACTTAAAAGTTCTTATGTCTCTCCTCTCCCTTCTTTCCTTGAGGGTATACATATTAAGCTCCTTCAATCTCTCTCTTCATATGGCTTCTGATGCAGACTCTGCACCAGTTTAGTTGTCCTCCTCTGAACAGCCTCTATTCTGTCTATGTCTTTGCAGAGATGGGTCTCCAGAACTGGACGCAGTACTCCAGATGGGGTCTCACCAACTGTGTGTACAGAGGGATAACAGCTTCCTGTTTTCTACTGGTGATACTGACACCTGGATTGGATGTTCTCTTGCTCCAGAAAAGGAGGGCAATGTCCCACCGCTGTACTGACAACTGGATGGGATGTTCTTCTCCTCCAGGTAGGAAGGATAATGTCTGCCACAGTCCTATCACCTGGATGGGATGTTCTCCTCCTCCAGGAAGGGAGGGTAACATCCCCTGTCATAGTACTGACACAAGGATGGGATGTCCTCCTCCTCCTCCACCAGGAATGGAGGGTGACGTCCTCCGCTGCAGTGCTGACAGCTGGATGAGATGATCTCCTCCTCCAGGAAGGGAGGGTAATGTCCACTACAGTATGGACACCTGTATAGGATGATCTCCTCCTCCAGGAAGGGAGTGTAACTTCTGTTTATTTATTTATTTTAATTTTGGTTACCGGGTAGGCCGACTGAGACCAGGGGTCCCTTTTTCAGGAGCCACCCGGAGTTAATTACAGGGAACAAGAAGAACAACATTATACAATATTTGTTGAGAGCAATTATAGACATTATATAAGTTTAAAACAATTATAGACAATTTAATCCGAGGAATACTTCACTTATTAGTCTACAATAGCTCACAGCACAATCACAGCTATTCAGCGGAACAAAGACAGACAACACATTAGGAGCAAACTGTGCAGATAATGCAATAGTTATACGCTGGGGTGTCAAAGAATTAAAATAAAAAGATGGGGAAGGGGAGAAAAGCATTGACAGTGAAATTCTGTACATCATAGGAAAGTGCAAATGCAGGACTACAAGACGATTTGAGATCTACCAGGTGCTTGCCTGGGAGATAAGATTCCCTATAATTTCTAACAGGAGCACTGGCTCAAGATCAGCAGGTGAGATCTGAGCTCTCTTTTGAAGCTCTTTAGTGAGGTGGAGGACTGGATACCACATGGGAGCCTGTTTCTGAGGCAAGGAATGGAAGAAGAGAAGGACCCGGACCCACAAGACATTCTGACTCTGGGTACCTGGAGTAGTTGATGTTCTGAGATGGGATATTCTCTTCCTTCAGAAAAGGAAGGTAATGTCATCTGCCACAGTACTGACACCCGGATGGGATGTTCTCCTCCAGGAAAGGAGGGTAAAGTCCATCCCTACAGTACTGACACCCGGATGGGATGTTCTCCTCCAGGAAAGGAGGGTAAAGTCCATCCCTACAGTACTGACACCTGAATGGGATGTTCTCCTCCAAGAAGGGAGGGTAAAGTCCACCCCTACAGTACTGACACCTGGATGGGATGTTCTCCTCCAGGAAGGCAGGCAAATGGCTGCTGTAGTACCTACACCTGGATGTGATGTTTAATTGCTCCAGGAGAGGAGGGTAATGTCCTACTGCAGTACCGATACCTTGATGGGATGTTCTTTTCCTCCAGGGAGTGAGCGTTACGTCCACCACATTACTGACACCAGGATGGGATGTTCACTTGCTCTAGGAAAGGAGGGTAACATCACACCACAGTACTGATACCTTGATGGGATATTCTCCTCCAGGAAGTGAGGGTAACAGCCACTATAGTACAGACACCTGAATGGGATTTTCTCTTCCTCCAGGAAGGGAGGGAGGATAACATCCTCTGCCACTGTACTGACACCTAGATGGGATGGTCTCCTCCTCAAGGAAGGAAGTGTAACATCTTCTACCACAGTACAGACACCTTTATGGCATGTTCTTCTCCTCTAGGAAGGAAGGGTAACATCATCTACCACAGTACTGACACCTGGATGGGATGTTCTCCTCCAGAAAAGAAGATAACTTTCACTGCGACAGTACTGACACCAAGATGGGATGTTCTTCTCCTCCAGTAATGCCCTCCACCACAGTTCCGACACCTAGATAGGATGTTCTCTTCCTCCAGAAAGGAAGGGTAATGTCCACCCCCACAGCACTGACACATGGATGGGGTATTCTCCTCCAGGAAGAAGGGTAACATCTTCTGCCACAGTACTGAAACCTGGATGGGATGTTCTCCTCCTCCAGTAATGTCTCTGCCACAGTACTGACATCTGGATGGGATAGTCTCCTCCTCCAGGAATGGAGGGTAATGCCTTCCACCGCAGTACTGACACATAAATGGGATGTTCTCCTCCTCCAGTAATGTCTCCTGCCACACTACTAATACCTGGAAAGGATGTTCTCCTCCTCCAGGAAGGGAGGATAACATCCACGTCAGTACTGACAGCTGGACAGGATCTTCTCCTTTTCCAGGAAGGGAGGGTAACATCCTCCTTAGTACTGGCACCAGGATGGGATGGTCTCCTCCAGGATAGAAGGGTAACATCTTCTGCCACAGTGGCTTACACCTGGATGGGATGTTCTCCTCCTCCTCCAGTAATGTCCCTGCCACAGTACTGACACCTGGATGGGATGTTCTCCTCCAGGAAGGGAGACTAACTTCCCCTGCCTCAGTACAGACACCTAGATGGGATGCTCTCCTCCTCCAGGAAGGGAGAGTGACTTCCCCTGCTGCAGTACTGACACCTTGATGGGATGTTCATCTCCTCCAAGAAGGGAGGGTGATGTCCCCTGCCACAGTACTGACACTTGGATGGGATGTTCTCCTCTTCCAGGAATGGAGGTAAACATCCTCCAATGCAGTACTGAGACTTGAATGGGATGTTCTCCTCCTCCAGGAAGGGGGGGGGATAATGTCCCCTGCCACAGTACAGACACCTTGATGGGATGTTCTTTTCCTCTAGGAAGGGAGAGCAATGTCCACTGGTGCAGTACTGACACCTGGATGGGATGCTGTCCTCCAGGAAAGAAGGCAACTTCCACTGCCACAGTACTAACACAATGATGGGATGTTCCTCTCCTCCAGTAATGTCCTCCACCACAGTTCTGACACATGGATGGGATGTTCTCTTCCTCCAGAAAGGAAGGGTAATGTCCACCCACATAGTACTGACACCTGGATGGGGTATTCTCCTCCAAGAAGGAAGAGTAACATCTTCTGCCACAGTACTGAAACCTGGATGAGATGTTCTCCTCCTCCAGTAATTCCCCTGCCACAGTACTGACACCTGGATGGGATGTTCTCCTCCTCCAGTGACGTCTCCTGCCACAGTACTAACACCTGGATAGGATGTTCTTCTCCTCCAGAAATGGAGGATAACATCTGCCTCAGTACGGACACCTGGACAGGATCTTCTCCTTTTCCAGGAAAGGAGGGTAACATCCTCCTCAGTACTGACACCAGGATGGGATGGTCTCCTCCTCCAGGATAGAAGGGTAACATATTCTGCCACAGTGGCTTACACCTGGAAGAGATGTTCTCCTCCTCCAGTAATGCCCCTGCCACAGTGCTGACACCTGGATGGGATGTTCTCCTCCTCCAAGAAGGGAGAGTAACTTCCCCCACCACAGTACTGACATCTAGATGGGATGTTCTCCTCCTCCAGGAAGGGAGAGTGACTTCCCCTGCCTCAGTACTGACAACTGGATGGGATGTTCATCTCCTCCAGGAAGAGAGGGTAATGTCCCCTGCCACAGTACAGACACCTTGATGGGAATTTCTTCTCCTCAATGAAGGGAGGGCAATGTCCTCTGGTGCAGTACTGACACCTAGATGGGATGTTCTCATTCAGGAAGGGAGGGTAACAAGGATTCAATCTGATGGCAACATTCGGTATGGACGTACCTCTCTAAGCTCTGTGACAGCCTTATTCTCTCAAACCTGAACTGGATTATTTTAGTGTTTTTTGTGGGTTTGTTTGATAAAGAAAGCATACCAATAGATACCCTGTCATCAATTGAACCATCTAGCCCCATCTTTGAGGATAACTTAATGAGACTGGATCACTGTTTTACTAGCTTTTCAATAGTCACACTGTCATTGCGTGCTATAGTGCAGTGATCGCAGAGAAGTGCCTCTGTCTACCACGAACCTCCTGCTCAACATCCGAGCAAGGAGCTCCTAACAACAAGATCTGCATCTCACAAGCTAATATGTACGCAACATCAGGTCTGGTAACATATTGTTATAGCTCTTGAGTGATCACATCACAAAAATGACCTCATAGCCTATCACTTTTCTGTCAATCTGCTTACCCAGTACAAAGAATGGAACCAGATGACAGTTTGGTAACCATGAGAGATGAGATTAATGCCATGAAGTGCCCTCTTTCTGACTCTGACGGCAGCTGTGGTGATCAAAGACGAACATGCTCCTCAGAAATCTGATGCTGATGCTCCTTTAGCGGTTGACCGCTTTGACCTAATAATGTCTGAAATTACACAATTAGGCCTTAAAATATCAGACATGCACACTGGCTCAAGGGAAGTAAAACAGGAGCAAGCTCTCATACCCTAGGCATTTCTGATGCAGAAACGAGAATCAGCAGTTTAGAGAACACAGTAAATAAACACACTACAAATAGGGTTATTGACAATCGCAGGATAAGCAAATTAGAAGCTATACTGCAAGAGCTTGAAAATAGAAACAGGAGAAATAATCTCAGAGTATTTGGTCTCAAGGAAGGCATCGAAGGGGCTGATGCACTTATTTTTGCTAACTCTCTACTCACAAAAATAGGTCCCCCAGCTGGCACTAAGTTTCATGTTCTGGAGGGGGTCCATAGGTCCTTGAATCACAAACCAAACACTGGGGAACGTCCAAGATCATTTGATATGCAATTCCTTAACTTTCAACAGAAGAGATCACGTTCAAAGAATACTTACAGAAAAAATAACATTAACTTTGAAGGATGCAAGATCAAAGTGTTTAACGATCTCGCTCCTGAGACCATACAGAAACATGGTGCTTTCTTTCCAATTAAAAAACGTCTCAGAGAAGCAGGGTTGAAATACAGCTTATTCTTCCCACCATTACTGAAAGTTTGGTCTCCTGAAGGTCCAAAGATCTATATCGGATTTGCGGCTACAAAAACAGGTCTAAAAGCTGACTTTCCCGCTCAGTTTAAAACATTTGACTTCCAAAGTAAAAGTGCTTGTTGTACATCTCCTCATATTTACCTTTTTTAAAAATAAAAAAAAAGAATGAAATGCTGAACTCGTTAAGATTAAAAAGCAGTGGAAAAGCCAGTAGTGATGTTGGTAGTTGGTAATACATCGAGAGGTGCTGCTTGCATTGGGGTCTGTTTATCTGCCCTCCCCTTCTTTTTAATTGTGCTATTAGATTGCTAGATGGTTGGGGGGGGAGGGGGCTGACTCCCTTCTAAGAAAAAAAAATATTTTTTTGACATTCCCTGGTGAAGAGTAACACGGCTTATGGAAAAATATTCAAAGTACTGTTTTTTTGGGTGCTTGTTTTTTTTTTTTTAATTATCTGTTTATGCCCCCTTACTCACCATTCCAGATCCTTTCCCTGGGGATCCCTAGGCTGTGCATGCTCCTGTAGGTCCTCCCCAGGTATCTCCATTCTGGGAACTGTCAGCACTGCCCCATCCTGCCTCGGTTTGTCCCCCCAGGTGGGGAGGAGAGGAACCCCCTATAGTCCCCTCCACTCCATTAGTGTGCGTCAGGTATACTGTGTAGGCCCATCCTGAAGCCTAGTTGTGGATTTCTCTCGGGCAGCTGGGTCCCATCTCCAGGTGTCCGTTGTGTTTTTTTTTTCCATTTTTCTGGTGCCACCCCTCCCCTCAGGATATCGATGTGCTTGGAGAGCCAAGGGGCAGGGCACGTAGCAATGTGCTGTTGTCCTGGCTCTCAGCCAACATCCTCCCTCCCTGTTCATGCTGTCCCACTGCACCTCCGCCCGTGGTCACCTTGGTGACAGTAGAGCAGCTGGACAGACATCCTCTCCCTCCCTGGTGAAAGAGAGCAGCCTGTGGGTGCTTGATCCTTCTCCCCCGGGCCAGCCCTCCAGCTGCCCAAGTCCGTTCCTGAACCCATGTTGCTGGCGTCACAAGCAGTAGTCCTACCATTGCACTGGTGGGCCTGCCCCTTGAGTGCTTGTTTTGATGCTGAGGTAACAGTAAGTTAGAGAATCTTCTCATGGTCTAGCTATGAGTCAGTCCTGCTTAGAGGTTTTCTGTTCCTGGACCCTCCCGGTCTAAAAGCGCTGCTATACAGAAAAGAGTTTTAACTTGGTTGTGCCTGCAGTGCTACAGGTGAAAAGTGGACAGTGGTCAGGCTCTGCACATAATAATACATGCTTTATGCTGATGATAGACTTGCTCAGTCCTTAGGCTGTTGATCTGGATTTTTCGGCTGGCACCGATCGGCCTGGACTTTTTTGTGGCTCTTTTACCTTATGGCTAAATAATACCCAGGATTATCCCCCACTGTTGGATTCTTTCGGTGGCTCCTATACTTAATGGATGACTGATTCTTGAGATTATTCGCATCCTGCTCGGGACCTAAGGATTACATTTTTTGTGTGGTCTCCCTGGTGGTGAGAGGACCCTGGCGTCCACATATCTTTGGTTTTATTTATCTTCTTGTATTGAATGTTTTGGTGGTTTTATTTTACTGTGGATACTTATTGAGTAGACTGTGACTGTCTATTTGGGCAGTGAGAGTGCCTGAACTTCCCTGCTTCCCCAGCCGTGAGAGGACTTGGGGGAGGGGTTAATTCATAACTCATAACTTTGTGTTCTGCATGGCATGTGAGAGGGGTCTGCAGTGGCTCCCGAATTTAGAATGGGAGCGAGTTATCCAGTCAATGTGAGATAGAGTGGTGTTTTAATTTTTTTTTATTATTTGTTAAGGTGGGTTATTAGAGTAATTTAGAGGTTTATCTTAGTCTCATTTTATTGTATGATTATTATTTATTAATTCTTGTTTGTTTGGCTTGTTATTTGACTTAATAGTTTGTTTTTCTATTTTTTAGGATAATTCTGTTTTAGTTGGGAGTGGGATCGGTGGGTATTTATTTGTGCAGGAAGTTTTTTTGTATTTTTTAAGTTATATGGAATGTGTTGGATGCCTGCCCCCACAGTTGTGCGCTATTCATCCTCTGATTTCTGTGCCCTCCACCGTTTCTTCGCTCCTCCCCTTGAGTCTATAATGTACCAGTGCTGTAGAGCACTAGGTATTGTGAGTAGGAGATGGAGGGGTTGGGGGGGCTACGAACAGTGGAGGGTGAATGAGGAGGGTCATCATATCGCGGTGATAAGATCCAGGAGATACCCTGGGGTGAAATGGAACTCAGAATGTGGCTCTCCATGTCTGGTTTCCATACCCAAGGGCACTACTGATTGCGGTGGGCAGGTGGTTCAGGTGGCCCGGGAGGTTCGTCCAACTGGGGCGGTGTTGTGCAATGCCAGGTCCATCAAGCACAAGACTGCAATTATTTCAGATCTTGTTGAAACAGTGGACCTGGCATACATCACCAAGACCTGGCTGGTTGAGAACTCTGGCCCCTTTTTGGAGGCTGTAACTCCAGCAGGGTACTCGGTAATAGATCGCCCGAGATTGGACCGTGGGGGGGGGGTGGGGGTTGCAGTCTGTTTCAAGACCGAACTTAACCTCACGATTGTACTAGTTGAGGAGGCTGAGTCATTCTAGTGTGTCATTGTAGCAGGTGTAGGTTACCGGATCGCCCTCATTTATCATCCACCCAGTGATGAGAAGCGATTCCTTCAGGAAGTGGTGGACTTCGTCGTTGACATGGCATTTGGGTCACCCAGACTGATGCTTCTGGGTGACTTTAATGCCTGGGTCAATGATGAACTCTAGCAATTTGGTCAGCACTTCCTTCAGTTGATGACATCTCTGGGCCTCACACAGATGGTTACCACTGCTACTCATAAACACGGACACTCCCTTGACTTAGTCTTCCTCCTAGGGATTAAAACATCTGACCTGGGGGTGGAACCAGTTGGGTGGTCAGATCACTACACTGTGGGGTTTAGTTTTAGCATACCCCCCTTGTAGGCCTACCTCTGTGGAGATGGTTAAGTACCACCCTTTATGAGCTATAAGCTCTCATAGCCTAGCGGCGGTGCTTGACCTCTCATCCCTCTCGTTGGCAAGCAGTGATCTGGAGACCCTCATGACGGCCTATAACTTGGCAATCTCAGAGGCTCTGGACTCCATTGCTCCAGTCCACATTTGCTCTCTCTCCCTTCACCCTCGATCCCCTTGGTTTGATGGGACTCTGTGGGAGATGCGGAGACTAGGAAGAAGGTTAGAGCATTGCTGGTGGAAGTCCGCTCTTGATACCGACCACCTTAGATTGATGAACCATTATCAAGCCTATCAATCTGCAATCACCCGTAAGAAGGCAGAATTCCTGTCCAGGGAGATTGTGGCAGCTCAGAATGACCAGCTCAGCTTTTCTGAGCTGTGGACAGACTGTGCAACCCAGCCTGTCTACATGTCCGGAAAGCTTTTTCACAATTAGAGTGCGATGAACTTGCTCGATTCTTTGCTAATAAGGTGGCTGACATCAGAGCGGTCCTCCAGCCGACACATTCTATGGGCATAGCTTTTGATCAGTTCAAGGTCACTGCACCTCAGCCTTCTTGCACCTTCAGCCGACTGGAGTTCATGGATGTCATGTGGATTATCCTGGGTGTGTGCCCTACGTGCTGTATAGTTTGGATCCTGGACCAACTCCCCTAAATTTGGCTTGTATTGATGTCATTGGTCTGGTCCTTGTGCGGATAGTCTGGTGCTCCTTGGAATCTGGAGAGTTTCCTAGCTCCCTGAAAGAGGCGGAGGTGACACCTCTCTTGAAGAAAGCTACCTTGGACCTAGACTGCCATGCAAACTACAGACCTATCTCTAACCTTCCCTTTTTAGGGAATGTGCTTGAGAAAGTAGTGGCAGCACAACTGGAGGACCATTTGACCATCCATGACATCTATGAACCCCTCCAGTCCGGTTTTCGAAAAAGACATAGTACCGAGACGGTGCTGGTTTGGGTGCTCAATGATCTCCTGATGGCTAGAGATCAGAAGAGCCGCTCCATCTTGGTTCTTCTGGATCTCTCATCAGCATTTGACACCGTGGACCACTGGGTGCTGCTTGGTTGCCTGAAGCACATCTGTGGACTATCGGGAACAGTCCTGAGGTGGTTTTCATCATTTCTCACGGGGAGAACACAGAGAGTGGTGTCTGGGGTATTTTCTTCAGGCCCTACATCTCTGTTGTGTGGGGTGCCTCGGGGCTTCGTGCTGTCACCCAAGTTGTTCCTGGTGTATATGCTGCCCCCCGGAGACATTGTAAGAAGGTATGGGCTGAGGTTTCACTGCTATGCTGATGATACCCAGCTCTGCCTTTCTTTCGCACCCGACCAGGATGGAGCTCTCTCTCGGTCTTTAATTGCTATCTGAAAGAAATACAGGAGTGGATGGATTCCTGCTGGCTGAAGTTGAACTGAGAAAAAACTGAGGTGCTGATTGTGGACCCTGATCGCCGGATAGAGGTGTTGGGGGTTGGTTCGTCCACAGGAATTTTTCTCGGTGGCATTTCACTCCCGACCTATGAACGGGTGCGTAACCTCGGGGTAAGTTTTGATGAAGGACTGACTCTGCATTCTCAGGTGTCAGCTGTCATCAAATCTTCCTTTTATCGTCTCAGGAATATCGCCAGGACTAGGCATCTGGTTCCGACTGGCGATCTTCCTACTTTGGTCCATGCCTTTGTGTCCTCGTGCTTAGATTATTGCAACTCCCTCTACCTAGGGCTTCCTGGGGTAGAAATCTGCCACCTGCAGCTGGTTCAGAATGTGGTGGCCCAGCTTTTGATGGGATCCTTTCAATCCTGTCATATTTCGCCAGTGCTACGCGAACTGCACTGGCTGCCAGTACTGTGGTGGATCACCTTTAAAGTCGGTCTGCTGACTTTCAAAGCCCTACATGGACTGGGCCCAGATTACCTGAAAGAGCTCCTGGTTCCTTATTGCCCTGGATGATCACTCTGCTTGGCTGGCAAGAGGTTGCTAGAGATTCCAAGGGTGTGTTTAAAGCCATCTGGAGCGAGAGCTTTTATGTATCAAATCAAATCAAATCAAACTTTATTTTTAAAAAGGCGCTTTTCTCAAAACCAAAACGCCTGTACAATTTCATAAAAAAATAAATAAACAGAATCTAAAACTGTTATAAATCATTAAAAGCTATGTTAAAAAGGTGGGTCTTCAAGGCTCCTTTAAAACTCAGGACAGTCGGACTATTTCGCACCTGACGAGGTAGAGAATTCCACAGGGTCGGAGCCATAAAACTAAATGATCTAGCCCCTGAAGTCTTCAAACGGACCCTGGAAATCTCCAGCAATCCCTCGTCAGTGGATCGGAGGGGGCGGGAGGGACAGTAGGGGCAGAGGAGCTCTTTCAAGTAAGTAGGTACCTGGTTGTGTAGGGCTTTATAGGTCAGCAAACCAACCTTGAAGGTGATTCGCCAAAATACTGGCAGCCAGTGCAGTCTGCGGAGCACAGGCATTATATGGCTGGATCTAGAAGAACCAGTCAATAACCTGGCCGCCGCATTCTGCACTAGCTGCAGATGGTGGAGCTCAACCCCCGATAGCCCTAGGTACAGGGAGTTGCAATAGTCAAGGCAGGAGGTAACGAAGGTGTGGATCAATGTTGGAAGATCTTCTGGAGGAACCAGGTGCTTCACCCTGGCTATATTCCTCAGATGGAAAAAGGAAGTTTTGACCACCGCTGACATCTGAGCTTTAATTGTCAAGTGATCGTCAATTATTACGCCAAGATTCCGCACCTGATCTGAGGTCATCAGCGGAACGCCTGCAAGCCATAAGCCTGAGTGCGATCCAGCCGGCAAACCCGCCTCACAGCGACCTTTGTCCACAACCAACACCTCAGTTTTCTCCGGGTTTAACCACAGCCAACTCCCATTCATCCAGTCTTGGATCTCGGTGAGGCAGTTATTAAATACCGACAAGGCAGCATCCTGGCCAGGCACAAAAGACATATACAGCTGGGTATCATCGGCATAGCAATGGAAACCCAGACCGTATTGTCTTATAATCACTCCCAATGGCAGCATATACACCGTGAATAACATAGGAGCTAGAATAGAGCCCTGTGGTACCCCACAAGATAGGGAGACTGATGTCAAGGAAAAAATTCCGACACCACCCTCTGAGTCCTACCTTCGAGGTAAGATCTAAACCACCTGAGGACCATACCAGATAATCCACAGATGGACCGCAGATGCACTAACAGCACACCATGATCAACAGTGTCAAATGCTGCTGAGAGATCAAGAAGTACCAAGATAGAACAGGTCCTATGATCTCTCGCTATTAGGAGGTCATTTATTACCCGAACAAGTGCTGTCTCGGTACTATGCCTCTTCCTAAATCCAGATTGGAGAGAATCGTACATATTGTTGTTGGTCAGATGATCCTCCAATTGCCCTGCGACCACCTTCTCAATAACCTTACCCACAAAGGGTAGGTTAGAGACTGGTTTGTAATTTGCTAGACAATCTGGGTCTAAGGAGGACTTCTTTAAAAGATGCTTAACTATAGCCTCTTTAAGGGGATCTGGAAAGATCCCCCTCTCCAAAGACTTCCAGACTATCAAAGCCAGGACTAGGCTGATTTTATCCACACAATCCACTAAGAGGCATGTGGGGCCATGATCCAAATCACAGCTGGTTGGTCGCAACGCCCGGATGACCATCACAATATCATCGATTTTGGGGAGGCTGAAGTCAGACCATACAAACTGGGTGTTCGACATCTCCAGCCAACCATCACCACTCCCATTGAAGAGGGAAGAACGGACGTCTGATCTGATTTTGGCAACCTTATCTGCAAAGAAAGAGCAAACTCCTCACACCGTTCTGTGGAAAAGGCCCTTCCGGGCTGAAGACAGACTGGATTGCACAGTCTGTCCACAGTCCGAAAGAGCTGGGCTGGTCTATTCTGTGCAGCCGCTATCTCCCTGGACAGGAACTCTGCCTTCTTACGAGAGATTGCGGATTGATAGGCTGTATAATGGTCCATCAAACTAAGTCTGTCATCATCCAGACCAAACTTCCGCCAATGCCTCTCCAGCCTTCATCCAACCCTCCTCAACTCCCTCATGGTCTCATCAAACCATGGAGACCTGGGGCGAAGAGTGAGAGGATGAACACGAACAGGTGCGATAGAATCCAGGGCCCCTGTAACCACCCTATTATAGGCCTGTACTGGGTCACCGGGATCCAAGCAATCTATTGGAAGGTCCGATAGGTCCAGCACCACCATCAGGTCATCCGGGGACGCACCCCTTAATGAGCGGTACCGGACCATCTCCGAAGGGGCTGACCTAATAGGGGTGGCCTCAAAATTGAACCTAATGGAGTGATGGTCAGACCATCCGAGTGGTTCCACCACCAAATCAGATATCCCCATCCCCAGAAGGAACACCAGATCCAATGAGTGCCCACCAATATGGGTCGAGGAGGAGGAAACTACCTGTGTGAAGCCCAGTGATAACATCAACTGGAGGATGTCTTAACCAAAGCGTGAGAGTTCATCGTCGACCCAAGCATTGAAGTCCCCCAGAACCAACCATCTGGGGGACCTCAATGTCAGGTTGACAATGAAATTTGTGACTTCCTGCAGGAAAACATTCCCGTCACCCGGTGGACGGTATATGAGAAGTATCCTGCACCCCACACCCTTGCCTAAAACACACTCAAAGGATCTGGTGACTCCCACCGGTACTTCCACCAGGCCCAATTCTGATTTAAAACAAATGGCAATGCCCCCGCCCCTACGATCCTGCCTCGGGCAGTGTATCACTGAGTACCCGGCCGGAACTGCTGCGGCTAAAACTGGCCCAGCATTTCCATCGAGCCAGGTCTCGGTGATGCATGCCTGGTCAGTTGACCCAACAAGATCGGCTATAATGGCCATCTTGTTTTTAATAGACCCAGCATTGCACAACACCACCCAAGCAGGATGAAGCTCCGATGATGACTGCCTTACCTGCTGATGACCAGAACCCTTGGGTATGGGCACAAGACAGGAAGAACCCCTCTCCTGTGCCCATTTCGCCCCAGGGCGTCTCCTTGACCTCACTATCCCTATCCGCCCGCTCCTTTCCATTCCCCCCACAGGCCCAGCTCCAACCCTTCTCCTCCTCCCCCTTACAATCCCCAGAGCCCTAGACCTTCTATAGGCTCCCGGTGATGGGGGGACAAGAGAAAGGACGAAGCTCCCTGAGCCTGGAGGGGGAATAATAGCCGACTGTCCTATTTTCACTCCAACACATAATGAATAACACACTAATTACAATAAACCCCACCGGTTTATATAAGTAACAAAAATTCTAAGACACAGCACCCAAATAACAAAATATAAATACTACAAAAAATAAAATTATACTGTAACAATACATTCAAAATAAAATTAAACACACTACATTCAAATATAAAAATATAAATACAATAATTATAAACAAAACAAAACCATTTTCCTAACAATGTGTCAGAGCTTACACATTAATTTTAACAGAAGCACTTATCCATCTGCCCCCACCCACAGTGCTCTCACCACTGCAAAGGAGGGAGCTTTCCACCTATACAGAACCCCTTATTATAAAATTTTGGCTCAAAGTTTAAGTTTCCCGTAATCCTGAATTTGGTGCTCTCGTTTACCCAGAGGAAACCCAAAAACAGGAGTTCAAGGTATTTTTTTGATGTCCACACTTATTGTGCTCTCACCACTAGTATGGCCCAAAGCTTTAGTCAGTCTCCTCTCACAAGACTGAGCTAATAAACTCAAGTTTTAGTCTTCCCAGTCATTTTCCCAAAGTATCATAAACTGGCAATAATAAAAGTTCATATATACATCACCAGATCAGTAGTCAACACCACGATCCTCATAAATCCAATTTCAATGCCAAAATCCTATAGGCATCCAGCAGAAAGCACCAACTGACAGTCCCAACTCCACCTAACCCCCACTACGATGAGGCAGGCTGAATCACCCTCCGGTGGTTCCCCTGTCTCAACTAGGAAGCAGAGCTAACCCCACCGCCCTCGGAAGGCAGAGAAACCCACTGCCCTGTCTGGGCCAGGGAATCTGGACACTCAATTCCGAATAATCCACCGTCTCCACTGTCCAATTGCTCCACAAACGCTTCCTTCTACAGCAGGTCCAGTCACAATGTGGAACCGATCACCTCCTTTTCCTGCAGTCCGGCAGAATTCCTTCCCCAGATCGAAACCGGCACTCCACCACTAAGCGTTCCTCCCAATCCTCCAGCACCCGGGCGGTTACCAACAGCCCCCACCCTTTGGAATTCTCTACCCCGTCGGCTGCAGGAGTGCACAACTTTGGAGGCATTTAAGCAATCTTTAAAAATGTTTTTGTTGCACCAAGCATTCAGTGATTGATTTGTTTACTTTCTGATGTACTGCTATTTTAATGTTAATTTTATTGATGCTTGTTTTGCTTTTAAATTGTTAGGTGCCTTGGATATGGATAAGGTGCCCTATAAATAAAACATTATTATCATTATTATTATTAAGGTTACAGGGTATCCTGGTAACATTGCCCAAGCTCTCTTTTAGGACTTGTTTTACAAGGGGTCTCCAGGGCCATTACAGCTGATCCAGCCCTGGTGGTAAGTGTACCAAGTGTGGGTTCAATATTGTGTTCATATGACATACTGTATATGATTGTTTACCTACTGGCTTAGTTATGCCACTAGAGGGGTTAGAGAGGGATTATAGTGTCCTGGTGGGCTATACCCATAGCAGCTATGCTACCCCTAAACAAACGCTCCGGGTGGAGCACATGTTTACCGAGCTCAGGCCCCTCAACCTGTGCCTAGTCGTGCAGGCAGGGGTAGTAGCCCTCGGAACAGTGTCTCCTAGGGGTTACATCTTCGAGGTGCCACTGAGATTTGTGCACTCTAGTGTTCAGAAGTGGGGATTACAACCCAGAAATATAAATTCTGTCAGAAATGGAGGCGCTTACTATGCCCATGTTTAAGACTGCCCCCCATAAGCTGGTTGCACATCACATGATGGGGTGGAATGAAGCTGAGGGGGTAGATCCCCTACATGCCATATTACTACTGAATATCCCTTTAGGGATCACTAATGATACCACTGTAGAAACTGTAGAGAAAGCAAAGTGTTTGGGGGAGGTTGAAGTGAGGGGGCATAAATCAGATCTGTTTGATCAAACCCTAGTGGCCCTTCTCTTGTGCAGCCTCCCTATAGGCCCTGAAAGAGTAGCCCTATCATTCTGCCCAAGGCGTCCCATAAGTGGTGGTGAATTATCCCTTTACACAGTGACCCATCTGCCCTTGGGGGATCCCCAAAAGTGGAGGGGTTTAAGGACAAACTAAGGTTGTTAGCCTCTGAAGGGCGAACTGCCAAGGAACTGGTAAAAATGTTGGACCATTTGGAGGAGACTATTTATTTATGTCTTTGGTAACCGGGTAAGTGAGCTGATCCAAAGGACCATTTTCAGTCGCTACCCGAGCTACATAGTAGCAGTCAACAAGCAGAAAAACAATACAATGTTGCAGGCACACAGCAAATACAATACATGGTACAGTGTACACAGAAATACAATACAATAGTGCAGGCACACAGCAACTACAATACATGGTACAGTGTACACAGAAATACAATACATGGTACAGGCACATAGCAAATACAATACATGGTACAGTGTACACAGAAATACAATACAATGGTACAGTGTACACAGCAAATACAATACATGGTACAGACACACAGCAAATACAATACATGGTATAGGCACACAGCAAATACAATACAATGGTGCAGGCACACAGCAAATACAATACATGGTACAGGCACACAGCAAATACAATACATGGTACAGTGTACACAGAAATACAATACATGGTACAGTGTACACAGAAATACAATACAATGGTGCAGGCACACAGCAAATACAATACACAGTACAGTGTACACCTCAACATGAGGTCAAAATAATACATGCAGCGTAGTTCAGTCCATACATACAGCAATAACAGAATACAGGCATGCAGATGCAGGTAAGCAGGATTACAATAAGTGGCACAAGGACATCTCAGCCATGGGTCGCAAAATCCATGCTGAGTAGTTTAGTCAATACATACAGTAAACCAGCATACAGGGATAAGCAGTCATGAGTCAAAGCAGGCTAAAATTCAGAAGACACTGGTAGTACTGCATCACAGAGAAAGCAAATGGTACAGTTAACAGTGGCTGCATACTACTGCAAACTGTAACCTGATGATATACAGTGTGACTAAATGGGAGTGGAGCAGTCCACTATCTGACACAAAGCTTTATCGGGCACTAGGAGATAGGGACAGGAAAGGAGGGATGTATGTAGGGGTGCTAGGGGGGATAGAGGAGATAGGAGGGTAACATGAGACTACTGCAGTCTCCCTCACCATCTCGGTTTACCCCTAAGACTTCCCCCATGGTAGCATCCCCCATTGTGGTACCGTCTGTACACCTGGACTCTTATCGCAGGCTCAGACTATTTTCTGGTGCACTACTGGTACCTGTGGGTGAGGATGATATACAAACATGGATGCATTATGCTACCCCACTAGTCCAGGAGTGTCAATGTTCAGAGGCAGAAAAGAGAAAGAGGCTTATGGAAAGCTTAAGGGGCCCTGCACTGGAGGCTATTTGTTTTCTTCGATCCATTAGCCCAGAAGCCACTGTAGCTGAGTACTTCTGCCCCAGAAGGGGTGTTTGGCAGCATGGAATCTGGGGAAGACTTGATGTGGAAGTTTAAGTCCACCAAGCAATGGATGAATGAGAAATTGTTTTTTTTTCATCACCTGAATTGAGTGGGCCTTGCAGAGGGCCCATGAAAAATTAGGGGTGCCTGTTAGTGAATTGAATCGAGTCAGATTGGAGGATATCCTCAGATCTGCTAGATATTCCAGTGTGCTCATGCTGAAATTGAAGTTCCAGGATCATAAAGCCAAGCATCCGGAATAATGCTGGCTCATGTAGGAGACATAAGGGGCCAAGAATGATGAGGAGGGATGGGAGTTGCCCATACCAGCCAAATTGCTGACCGGCCTGAAGAGCGAGATGACAGTTCCAACCTTCAACAAGTAAGGGAACTGCTTAAGGAGGGGAAGGAGATACGGGCCAATCAACAGGCTGCAGCTTAAGCAGTTAGAAATGCGCACCCTTGCCGGACATTGATTGAGACCCAAAGTGAGGCTTCACTTTGGGGTGTGGGGGTTCACACCATTGCCCCCGAACCCCGGGTGGAAACTAAATTAATGGAAGAAGTGAGGGAGTTGAGAGCCCTGGTTGGAGACCTCATTCGGGCCACACATACTACTGGCCATTGGGGAGGCCATGAAGATTGGGGGACAGACCCTAAGCCAAAAGAGGACCCTTGAGTCCCTTCTAATCAATACAAAGTGAGGGATGAATCTCCACATTCCCAAGATCTCAAGGAACAAGTGTTTTGCTATCACTGTGGAGAGGATGGACACACCCGGCCAGGCTGCACCCTCCCAAAGATCTTGCAAAAGGTCACCTCACGGTTGTTAAACATGGTTCATTGGAGAAACATAAGGCCTCAGACTGGACCAATAACAAAATATTATTCTTCAAAACCTGCTGTGGGACAGACTGCCAAGCCAACTTCCCTTGACTGGACCGAAGTGGTGGGCCCTTCCATGGAAACTACTGTGACTGTGAATGGTATCTCTGCTAGAGCTGTGTTAGATAGTGGGTTGCAAGTAACTATTGTATTTCAAGACTGGTATAACCAACACTTATCTGATGTCCCACTGCAGCCCCTTGAAGGCCTACATGTGTGGGGGCTGAGTGAAAAATCCTACCCTTATCTAAGATATGCTCGGCTCTGGTTATCTTTCCCTACAGTTGTACCAGGTGTGGAAGAGCAAGTGGAGACCTTGGCTTTGGTGTGCCCCCCCCACAGGGCTGTACGATAACTAGTATCAATACCCACATGTTCAGACAGTTGGTTCAACTGTATCAAAAGATGCAAGCCAAGTGAGCCTGATGGGTCTTGGGCATTCCAGCTTTGGTAGAGCTAGCCTATGAGTTCAGGAAACAGAGTAAGGAGATGGAGAAAGATGAACCTGTGGGGACAGTTTGGAAGAAAGATCCTTATTCTTTGGTGCTATCTCCCAATGGTCAATAGACTATCTGTGGCAAAGTGCACCTCAAGACAGATGTGAAGAACAAAATCCTCATGATCGATGCCCAAGAAGAAGGAAAGCTGCCTGAGGGATTGTTGGTCAAGCCCAGCATCTTACCAGCCCAGGCTCATGCCTATGCCTGATGGGTGGTGGTGAAGTTCAGAATAAGTCTGATCAAGAAATTCGAGTGAACAGGGGGAGTAATCTAGCCACTGTGTACTATGCAGACACTGCTGTGCTGTCCAGTAAAAAGTGCCCTGTCGAGAGTGATGAGGTGGCTCCAGACCTGTTTAATTTTGAGTCTCCCCTACCTGCAGAGTGGAAAACCAAGATCAGCCAGAAGTTGTCCCAGAGGAACCAAGTATTTTCTTTGCAGGAATGGGAAGTGAGCTGTGTCACCAGGGATGAATATCACATTCAACTCCATGACAAGAGGCCATTCAGAGAGAGAGAGAGATCCCATCCCCTTGCCTCGGCTGACATAGATGATGTACAGAGGCACCTTCAACAGATGTTGGCCGCAGGTATCATCCAAGAGTCGAGAAGCCCTTATGCTTCCCCGATTGTGGTAGTACTCAAGAAAAACGAGTCATGAGGATGTGTGTGGATTACCAGACTTTGAACCAAAGGACAATGCCAGATCAGTACACCATGCCCCACATCCAGGATGCCCTTGACTGCCTTAATGGGAGCCAGTGGTTTTCAGTGCTTGACCTACCAATCGGGTACTACTAAATCCTGATGGCCCCAGAGGACCATGAAAAAACAGCATTCATTTGCCCTCTGGGGTTCTACGAGTTCCTTCGTATCTCTCAAGGTATGTTGAGTGAACCCACTACTTTCCAGTAGCTGATGGAATGAGCTGTCGGGGACATGAACTTGTTAGAGTGCCCCGTGTACCTGGATGATGTCATCATAGTTGGAAAAACTTTAGAAGAACATGAGGCTCGTTTGTTAAAGGTCCTTGATCACTTGGAGATTGAAACTGTCTATAGATAAATGTCAATTCTTTCAAACATCTGTAAAGTATGTTGGACATATAGTATCAGCTGATGGAATTCAGTCAGACCCCGGCAAAGTGGAGTCTCTGACCACCTGGCCTCAACCGAATACTTGGGGTTCTGCAGCTATTATTGCCAGGTCATAAAAGACTATTCCAAAGTTATCTGCCCTTTGCTCAGTCTCACTCAGGGTTATCCTCCCACCAACAGAAAGTATAAGAAAAGTTCCAGCAAGGAGAAAGACAAGGTCTACTTCAGGACAAATTAACCTTTCGGGGTCCGGTGGACATCAGAGTGTGAGGCTGCTTTTTACAAAATTATTCATCAACTCACCTATGCCCCGGTGCTTGCATATGCTTGTCACAAATGTGCTCCACAGGTCAGGCCCTCTGCTTCCACAGTGCCAACCTCGAAGTGCAATAGTGTGAACAGGAGACAGACAGTGTAACCCTCCTGTCTGTTTTGGGTCCAAATCACCTACCAGCCTTGAGTCCTGTGGGTCAAAATATGAAACACCTTATGCTAGCATACCCAGTTAACAGGCTCAGATATGTACCCTCTTCAGGGGCGTAGTACAGTCCTTCATCCGGGGTGCCCAGCCAGGTTTTCAAAATGTACCCTTACAACTCAATATGAGACCTAGGAATATTCTTACCTTTAGCAAGATTAGTAACACATTCAAGCACTTAACAGCTTCAGACTTAAACATCAGCTCAGCATTCACATGCAAAAGAAACTGAGAAGCCACAGGCAGTATTTCAAGAAAAATATTGTTTGTTAAAAATTGTAAAATAGGTAAACTATCAAACACAGAACATATACATCAATAACTTACAGTCAATAAAATAAATGTGGAAATTTCAGAACAAAGACGCCTACAAAATACCTACGTTTTTGCTTAGCTAGATGTTACCAGAGTGCCTTGTTTTAGCCTTGAAGCAAAGTGTCTCTCTCGCTTGAGTCCAGAATTAAAAAGCAGTGTTTCCCTCAGATGCCTGATCATTTCAAACTCAATCTCCCCAACCCCTTTGGCGAGGTCACAGTTAGAGCCTCCTATAACTTTAACTTCTTAGCATAAATATCCACAAGGATGTATGTTATTACTGTGAAAATTGGCAATTAGCAATTTCCCAAAATATGAGTCTGTTTTGAGCAAAGCATTTTCTAGGTGAGAAAACCATAAAGGATCGGCCAAATGACTTCCCTTCCTGCTATGTCATAAAATGCATATTTAATTTCCAACCTCAAAAACAGGAGCAGGTTATAAGGGGTAATAAACTGTCCCTCTGGAAGGACGTCTTTAATTAGAGGTTTCCCGAGTCTATTTATCACATCCTGCTGCTTCAACCACACTGACACCTCTGAGGTCAAAGGTCAAGTATCACTGTTAGGCTGTTTTCTTGTCTAAGCAGACCTTCACATATCATATATTTATTTTAAAAATATTATACAATAATAATATTAGAGGGTTTATCAGAGAAGAGCTGCTAGAGCAAGAAAAGGTTTTGAATATGCTACATATGAGGCGAGGATAAGGAAACTGAATCTTTACTCACTGGCACATAAACTTTGGAGCGGTGATATGATATTAGTATAAAAAGCATTCCAGGATCATAAGCTTAGAGCAGACCTAGGGCTAGAAGTAAAGCAAAAGAAATATAGTACTAGAACTCATAATTTACAGATAGATCTACAAAGGTGGAGACTACTAAAATGTAAATACTGGTTCAGTCAGAGGGTAGCACCCCATTGGAATGCACTTCCAAAAGTAGTAGTAGACAGTCCTTCATTGGGAATTTTCAAGGGAAGACTGGACAACTACAGTCAGAATAAAATCTGTGAGTACTAATTACAGAAGTTCTATTTAAAATGGGTATATAGCAAGCAAATGGGCGAAAGTCCAGATGATGCTTTGTATTTACTATGATACAATGAAACAATGCTGACCCTACAAACCCTTTATACTGCAAATAAATGCTAGCTGAAAGGGACTGGGACCTGTTCTGTATCAAGAGTATGAGGAAGGCCTGCACCTAGTGGCATTTGCTAGTCGAAGCTTAACACCCTCTAAATGAAATTACCCAGCACATAAACTTGAATTTCTTGCTCTCAAGTGGGCTGTGGTGGACCAGTTTCATGAAATCTTTATGGGGCCAAGATCTTAGTCAAGACTGACATCAACCCACTCACCTACATTCAAACCTCAGCCAAGCTAGACACCTCCGGGCATTGGTGGTTATCTGCCCTCTCCACATATGACTATGCAGTGGCGTATTGGCCTGGTCTAAACCACACCAATGCAGATGCTGTCCTGAGAAGGCCAAACTCCAAAGAGAATTGGGTGAAACTGTCTGAGCAGTCTATCAAAGCCCTGTGTCAAAATTTCAACAAAGATGAACACCCTTCTTTTGAACTGTTTATTGCTTAGTGGACTGCTTGGGGCCTTCAGAAACCTGCATCCCTACAGTCTGCTGCCACTTTGCAGCTCTAGACCTCAGTGCTTTACCTCAGCTTGACAATGAAAACATACAGTGGGCTCAAACCCAAGATTCCATGATTAGACCTGTGCTGGATTCCCTACATGCTGGCAAGAATGTGTCTAAGCTGCATTCTTCTGATCCAAGGACTGCACTATTGTTTTGAGAGGGTGCAGGACTTAAGTTACGTAATCAGCTGCTGTATCAGGTAACATTGACTTGTCAGGGCCAACTTGACAAACAACAACTAGTATTGCCCACAGCCTTCAAACACTTGGTACTCTGGGCTCTCCATAATCAAATGGGACATTTAGGTTGTGAGTGGACTCTTGATTTAGTCTGTACTTGATTCTACTGGCCAAAGATGGGAGCCGACATTGAGGCCCACATTCAAACGTGCAGTAGGTGCCTTCAAAGGAAAGCCCTGCTTCAGAAGGCTGCTCCATTAGTCAATATCTCCACCAGTGCACGCATGGAGCTGGTATGTATCGACTCTCTGTGTCTTGAGCCTGACCAAAAGAACATTGGGAATGTGTTGGTTGTGACAGATCATTTCACAAATTCTGTCCACACCTACCCACCAAAAGTCAGAAAGCATCTACTGTGGCCAAGGTTCTTGTAGAGAAGTTCTTCTTCCATTATGGTGCTCCTCAATGAATTTATTCTGATCAGGGAAGAGACTTTGAAAGCCTGCTGATAAAAGAAATGCTCTCTTTATAGGGAGTGAGAAAGTCCAAAACTACTCCTTACCACCCTCAAGAGATCCAGAACCTGAATGATTTAACAGAACACTCCTTGACATGTTGGGTACACTTCACCCTAAAGACAAGCCCAAGTGGATCCAACAGATCAGCACCCTGGTATATGCTTATAACTGCACCAAAAGTGATGCTACCGGATTTTCCCCTTACAGTCTAATGTTTGGTCTGGAAGCCGGTTGCCTGTGGACATCTGCTTTGGGATGTCCCCGGATGGAGTTTGAGCTGAAAATTACTTGCAATATGTTCAGAAGCCAAAGGCCCAGCTAAATCATGCCTATCAACTGGCACAAACTATGGCAGCCAAAAGAAATCTGGCAAACAAAGAGAGGCATGACAAGTGTTTAAAAGCTCAGGAGTTGTTACCTGGAGAACGTGTGCTGTTGCGCAATTTGAGACTGCATGGAAAGCATCAAATTGCCAATAGGTGGCATCATCTTCCACATATCATAGTCAGCAAACTGGATGACCTGCCAGTACATACGGTAAACTGCATCCCAAGAATGATCCTCAAGCTGTCAAGACCATGCATAGAAATCACTTGCTGCCTGTTGGTCAAGTAATTATTGATCCCGAACATTCAGATACTGCCCTTCCTGGGCTTGTGATCAGAGCTGCTGTCAAAAACTGACAGTCATCCTTCTTCAGCTAATAAGAAGTCGAGGCCTTCCCCCAGGCAGGCCCAAAGTGACAGTGAGTGCCAGTCTGAGTCTGATAACAGTGAGTGTGAAGCTTCATATTATCCTTCTTATGAACTGAGTCAATTATTTCAAGGAAATCCTATGTACAATTACAGGGATGAAGCTGGGCCCTCAGGACTGCCTAACTCTCCAGTCTTCTCCTCAAAAGCCATGCCTTCTGAAAGTGAGGCGCAAAGCATAATTTCTGAAGTAGCTGATTCTTTGTGTCTGGTTGAGCTGTTCGAATTATCGGAAAGCGAGCCTACTACTGCAAGTAATCCTGGTGACATACCAGAAACTGATGAACTGTGTGAACTGAATGATTCCATCCCTGCTGTGATAAATGGCAATGGTGAAACCAGTGACATTGAAAGTATCAGTCAAGTGTTGTAAGTTTTAAATGCTATAGAGTTTCCTCCAGATGATAAATCTGGGTCTGCTGCAGAATCTGCTGGTGAAAACAATATTGTGGAAACAGAACCAACAGACAAGGAGCAGACAGTGTTCCCAGTCTGGAACCTTAAACCAGTGCAGCGGTACCCCTCCCCACAGGAGAAGAATCCAGTGCAAATGTTGAAACCCCAGAGCCTGTGTCTTTTCCTCCTAGAAAGTTTGAACGAGTTACCAAACCAATGATACGTCCCGGTTATGACTCTCCGGGGAGGCCTGTGAACCTCCACTTGCATGTTGTCCATAAAGGAGTCTATATTTCTGAAAGCGCACTTTCCAAACTGAATTTTTATGCCACATCTAAGCTAATTGCCCACCCTTCATAACCTGGTGCCCCGGCCCACCAGGCTCCAGTGTAGCTGATGGGGATGGGCCCCCATCGATGTTATTTAGGGTGCAGGAAACAGTGCAAACCTGAATGGTAAAATGATGTGATTATCTGTTGAATCATAGTGAAATCATTTATATGTATGTCAAATGCATAAATGCTGTTATTTATTTATTTATTGAAATGTTTTGCCAGGAGGGCACACTGAACAACAAGTTGCTCATCTCACGATGTGACCTGGGGGGAGGGGTTGCATAGGGTTGTGAAGGATGATTAGTTAAAATAGTATGTGGGTAGTACAAACAATACAACATTGTAATATTGTGCAACAGTTGGAACACAAGGTAATATACAATGAACAGTAGTGGAACATTGAATAAATTACAATACATGTCCAAAATCATCCAAAAGAACATATGAATGTACAAAACAGTAATAATGTGATAGAACCATTTATAGTGCATGAGTGTACCAGGAGCAGGCTCGAGGTAGTACGCAAGTGCTGTCAGAGTAAAAAGGATGGGGTTAGGCTGTGCACACTGGTGACCCAGAAGGGCAGGTGGAGAAGAGACAGGGGAGAGGCAAGAAGTGAATATGAGGAGAAGGGGTAGCCATTTCCTGATTTCCCCCTTCAGGATGTTGAGAACCCTGCCAAGGGGGGTGATGGTAGGAAGGCAGAAACTGGGGATAGGTATTAAGGTGAGTTAAAGCAGGAGCAGTTGAGGGAAAGGTAATTGTGTAGGGCAGAGATAAGGGAACATTTGGAGGAGGAGTATTATATTTCGGGGGGGAGGGATTTCCAGGTTTTAGGGAAACGATGGGTGAAACCAGTCTGATCGATGATGATGGACTGGCGAGGGACCGTCAAGGTGTGGGTGTTATTTGATCTGAGAGAGTGGGTTCGGGGAGGTGGAGTGGAGAGAGAGGATGAGAGATAGGAGGGAAGCCCCTGAACCAGAATTTGGAGGTTAGTTTGGCAGAAGTGAGAGATGCATCTGTGAGATAGTGGATGGAAGGTTAGAGAGCAATAGAGTTCACAGTGGTGGGAGCGGGAAGGGGAGTCGATAGCAAAGCAGCAGAAGGAGTTAAAGAGAGTGTCCAACTTGGTCAGGGAGGATTTGGGAGCAGCATCATAGACTATGTCACAGTAGTCAAAGATGGGGAGTATCATCTTCTGGACAATTTTGCACCTCGCAGTCAGCAGGATGCAACTATGATTCCTGTATAGAACACCAAGCTTGGGGCACAGTTTCTTCAGGATAGCAGCAATATGCACAGAGTAGTTGAGGTGCTGGTCCAGCCAAACTCCCAGAGGGATCCTCCAAGATGGTCTCATCAAGGGTGTGGAAGATGGGTAAGGACGAGAGCCTAGAGAGTGTCTGCCTGGTGCCAAATGTCACTGAGACTGTCTTCTTGGCATTTAGAAAAAGCTGGTGAGAAGCAAACCAGAGCTGAACTTGGTTAAAGTCATGCTGTAAGCTGGTTTGCACAGCAGCAGGGTTTTTGCTGGAACTGTACAAAACAGTATCATCAGCGTACATGTGGATAGAAGAGGATGAGCAGGCTGTGGGAAGATCATTAAGGAAAATGGAGAAGAGTAGGGGATCAAGTACTGAGCCCTGAGGGACACCAGTGTTGATGGGGAGTGAAGGGGAAATGGAATCACAGATTCTCACCGACTGGGTCCTGCCAATGAGGCAGGATTTAAACCAGTTGGTGGCTGTTGGAGCAAGGCTAGCTGAGAAGAGTGAATCAAGAAGCAGGGGATGGGAGACTGTCGAAAGCTTTGGCTAGGTCGACAAAGATGGCTGAGGTGATCAGGCCGTTATCCATCCCTGAAAGGATGGAGTCAGTAAGCCTGAGGAGGTAGGTAGTTGTTGAGTGGTTCTTCCTGAAAACCAGATTGGAAGGGGGTGAAGAAGGAGGAATCAGAGAGGAAGGGTGATAGTTGAGAGAACTAAATGTTCTTGAAGTTTGGCAAGGGTAGGAATGAGGGAAATGGAGTGATAGTTGGCAGGAGTGGATGTGTCACCACCCTTGGGGAGAGGAAGGACTACAGCGTGTTTCCAAGATGAAGGTACTTGGGCAGAAATAAAGGACAGGTTAAGGATTAGGGAGATAGGATAAGCAAATGCAGGAGCAGAAAGGTAGAGAGGTTTAGGATCAAACTCATCTGGTGAGAAGCCTTTAGAGGGTTGAGGGATAGGAGAGCATCAAAGGCTTCATCGAGGGAGATAGTAGAAAAGTAAAATGCAGGAGGGGTGGGCACTGGCGGAGGTGAAGGACTGAAGTTAGTAGGTGGCAATAGGGAGAGGGAATTTAGAAAAGACTTGGTGCACGAGGTGTAGTAGTCATTAAATTAACTAGCCACGGAGCCAGGGTCAAAAACTAGGGAGTTATTTATTTTGAGAACTGGAGGGGTAGGGTGAGAGGGGGGAGAGAATAGGGCATGGACTACCTTTCAGAATTTAGATGGAGAGTTAGTGTTAGTCAGGAATGAGGAGTTGAAATAATCAGACTTAGCCAGTCTAGTAGCTTTAGTACTTGGTGTAGTCGTTTGAATGTTTAGTAGATTTGTGTTTTCTCCAGGCCCAATCACTCTCCCTGAAGCAGGCCAGTAGTTCGGAAGTGATCTATGGGAGGTGAAGCCCACGGACTTTGGCCTGTCTGACAGGAGCAAAGACATTCCAGGTGGCAATGAATTTATCCTTAAACTAGTCAAGTGCTTGGTCGACAGAAATAGCAGTGAAGAGGGGGGCCCAGTCGGTGGAAGCGAGTGCAGAGCTGATTGGGGTAAGGTCTAAGGATTTAAAGGACTGGAGCTGTATGGTTTAAGGGGGAATTTTGGGGCAATGAACCTTACAAACAATGAAAATAGGGTCGTGGCCATGAAGGGCATTGGGGAGGAGACTAGATTTAATGACACAGTGCGGGTGGGTTGTGAGTGCCCAGTCAACCAGGGTGTGGTTTTGTGTTTTGGGATTAGGGCGTGTGGGCTCAAGTATGAGTTGAGTGAGGTTTAGAGCAGCGATGTCATTGTGTAGCTTGTTTAACTTGGGAGACAATCAATTTAAATTCACATCACCTATTATGAACAGTTCCCAGATTGCGAGTGGGCGGTGACATTGGCTAAGAGTTCAGTCGTGAACTGTTTTTACAGAGTATAGAATATATCATAAATAAGTATAGTAAAAGCATAAGCTTACGTTTACTGATGCATCAGCCTTATTTTTGATGGTATACCAATGAAACATATGTGTCTTATATATTGTGATATCTTTATATAATGTTATAGTAAGTATAGACTTGACACAGATACCACATTTTTTCCAGACAGGGAAGGGTGTAACACCCCTATAAACGGAGGTTCCTAAAATGTCTTCCTGGGCTTGCCCAGTGCCCACTGCCAGGATATTTTTCTGTGTCTGCAGTAGTTTAATTGCCTGCATGTGAGTGCCCTGATTGGTCTCTGTGCCTATCTCTTTAAGAGCTATCGATTTTGGTAGGATATAATTAGTCTGGGTTGGGACCGAGTGGTTTCAGGCTCCAGTCCCGCCCGGGCTGTGGTACAGTTGCTCCATTCTGCCATTGCTATATGTGAAGAGGGAGCCTTTACAGGATCTGTGATTGTTTGCTGATTGTCTGCTTTAATAGTAATAATATAGAAGTTTGTCTAACCTGCCTTCTTTTACAGCATGGCCTGTTTTACTTAGAGCCACCATTTTAGTTCTGGATTGCCAGTTTGGACCAATTGGTACCTTGGGGGACCCTAAAATGGAGGCTTTCCCCAGAGGCCTTGTGGGATTGAATTTCTGTAGGAATTGTAGTTTTTAGTGTTTGGCACCTAAATGGACCTAGAGGGGGAGCCCTTTCTGTGACAGACAGATGGATCAACTAACCAAACCCTTTGGATCACTAGGAAACCCCAGAGCGCCTGCAGCAGTGCATCAGTCATGAGTTGGAGTTTGGAGAGTGAACAGCTCGAGCCATTTGAGCAGCTACTCCTGCGTGGTAGAGCGGTGATTCGTTGGGAAGGCTGTGTTTGGCTTGCCTGCTATCATCTTCCAGCGTGAAGTAGCTTGTGCAAATAAAATCGGACTACATCCAAATATCTTTATTAAGACCTGGATCCTGAGTTGAAAGAGAGTGAATTTCATCTGGTGTGGACTGAAGACTTGCTCCAGGAGTGATCGGCCTGTCAGGTACCGGAGAGAACTGCAGATCGAACAGTTTGCACAGAAATCCTGCTTATTTGCAACCGGACTTCATCTGAGCTGTGGTATCTCATTATATTACTTATAATTGTGCTGAATGTGCTGTGTGGGTCACAATTTGGTTCCCCACCATTGAATGTGTTACGCTAGCTGAAAGCTGCTCCAGCATTTAAATGGACTTAATCCAAACTGCCTGCTCTGGTCTCAGCCCTACCATCTCGGCCTAGACTGCCACTCAAGCCACAGAGACTTGTCAAATGAAAGACCCACTCAGGGATTTGGCTCCCTGCTCAACATCATCGAACACACATTGGCCACCATGGTGCGTCTTGTGGGCTCTGCTTCCCCGGCAAACAAGAACAACATCCAGAGGTCTTCTTCTCAGTCCTGCCTCAAGGTCTGGGTAGCATGAGAAACCAACAGGGTAGCTCCCTGCAACAAAGCTGCAATCATTGTGTGTCATCTGATTTTATTGTTTGGGTTAGTCATCATGAACTGAGCCCTCCGGCTCCGGAATACAAATTTAGGGTTAAAGTGCATGTTGATTGATATTTTTTCCTAAGGGCCTCAACAACAGCTGCAACACTGGCCTATCCCGGGCAACACTTCATGCTTGCCCGAGGAACAATTGGGTACCCAGAGTGTGTGACTGTGACTGAGGGACTCTTAGTGCATGCATGCTTAGCCTGAATAAATGAGATCTAAACTCAACTGCTAGATTACTGCCACACCCTTGTTCATGCCCTCTGAATAAATCAGATATTTTATTCGTTCTGCATCTAACTTGGCTAGTGTGTACCTTTGTTGAGGGGATACTGTATTGCCATTGAATTGTATTACTGCCAGTCTTGTTTTACAGGGGGTCTCCAGGGCCAGTGCAGCTGATCCAGCCCTGGTGGTAAGTGTACTAAGTGTGGGTTCAATATCATGTTCATATGACATATGTGATTATTTATCTACTGACCTGGTTAAGCCACTAGAGGTGTTGGGGGGGTTATAGTGTCCAGGAGGGCTATACCCATAGCAGCTACGCTAACCCTAAACCAACCTTCTGGGTGGAGGCACCCGTTCACCGAGCTCAGGCCTCTCAACCTGTGCCTAGTCACCTAGGCAAGGGTAGTAGTCCTTGGGGCAGCGCCAATTAGGGGTTATATTCCCATAAACAAAAAAGGAAATAAAACAAATCCGCAAAATTATAGGCCCATAAGTCTAATTGACATAATGGGAAAATGTTTGCAAAAATTATATTAGGGAGATTAAAAGATAAAATTAAAAGATTAGGTGACCTGTCCCATCTACAAGCAGGTTTTAGACATCAGCATTCTACTTTGGACAACTGTTTCACATTACAACATCTTTACAAAAAATATATGAAGCTCAGACATCAGAAACTATACGCAGCATTCATTGATTTCACTACTGCACCACTGCATTTGACATTATCAACAGAGACCCTTTGATTGTAAATGTACAATTGGGATTTGATGCCAGACAGAGCCTCAGGTGGGGGAAATTGTCTTCACTAGTCAGTGAGACCTGCATCATAGCCAATTGTTCTCGGTGGAATATTCCAGCATTGATCAATTAGTATAAACTACTGGTGTGATTCAGTTTCAGACAGAAACCCACGTTCTTAAAGTTGTGTAACAGGGTGTGCTTTGAAACAACTGAGAGCTGCATGAGGTATACTATATTGGACTAGAAATCTGCAACAAATCTCTCTCTTGCTTACATCTGAGGGAAGTTTTCCTTACTTTGCAGTCTTACATTGATATTGCTTTGTTTTTAATTATTTTAGTTTTTAAATCTGGAAGGGGGTTTTCAAAACTGCTTATCTTGTGAGCAACTTCAGAAGGGTTGAAATAACTGCATATTTGATTTTCCTTTGTTGGTAACTGGACTGTCTACTAGTATTCTGTGACAGGTTGCATTAAATTACTTTTAAATAGTTTACAAATCAGTTACTGGAGGTTAGTTGAATTACTATAAAGGGCAGTACTCCCCAGGGTGGTGGAGTAGTGGTGTAGTTGATTGTTTCAACAGTCACCAGTGGTTGTGACTACCCACCCACCCTTCCCCACATCCCCTCCCCAGGCGTGACATTTCCTTTATAGCCAAAGTTCTGACATCACTTCCTCAACAGGTCTTGGGGCAGAACTGTCATATTCCTAATAACCCAGCACAGTGCATAAAGGGTAAGTACACACCACAAAAGGAAAAAGCAAAAAAATATTTATATATATTACATATTGTATATTATGAGGGAGAGGGACATGTGGGGAGTGGTGCAATGCACTGGCTGTGGGGCAGCAGTTTTCCTGGAGACATTCTGGAAACTGCTTTGCTGTCCTATTTGCAGGCAACTGTCAGCTCTGAGGGAGGAGGTTGCCCACCTCCAGGCTGAACTGGCAAGGACTAAGGAGGCATTCCCCACCCAAAGAGCACCACTGCCACAACCACTGCCTTAGAGGCTGCCAAGTATGAAGAGCAGTTGGACCACAGTGGGTTCTGGGAGGGTGCAGGTGGTGGAACAGAGGTGAAGCCCCTAGTTGTACTTCTACACAAACCATACACCAGTCTGGCAGAGCAAGGTTCCTCTATGATGGCACCCTCAGTGGAGACCAAGAAGAATGCTGAGGACATCCACAAGGGAGACCCACAAAAGGGTAGCAAGGGACACCACAGGAGACGGAAACAGCTTCTGATAGGGGACTCAATTGTTAGAGGGGTAGACCTGGGGAAGGGAGAGGAGAGGGAAGTAAGGTGCCTGCCTGGTGCCATGGCTTGGAGGGACAAGAAGCGAATCCTCAGGATTGCAGAAGCAGCATCACTGCAGAGGGAACTAGATATCATTGTCCACCTTGGAACAAATGACCTAGCTAGGCATGGGATCAGTGCAGTGCAGGATGAAACTGGGGAGTTGGGGAGGGGCCTCAGACAGGTAGCAAGCACGGTTACCTTCTCAGAGGTGCTGCCAGTCCATGTCAAGGGTGAGGCTAGGGTTCTGCACATCATGCAGTTTAATGAATGGTTGCAAAACTGGTGCAGAGCACAGGGCATTGGCTTCATTAAGGACTGGGGGTACACCTGGAGAGATGAAGGTCTATACTGGCACGATGGTCTGCATCTGTCCACGAAGGGAACCAAGCTCCTAAGTGACAGATTTAAATGCTTCCTTGGCAAGCTTTTAAACTAGCCAAGGGGAGAGGTGCTGATAAGAGACAGGAAACGTCAAGCCTTCCCCCACAAAACATGTCAAGTAGTAAGGTAAACACTGAGGTACAGTGCTCAACAGAGGGCAGGACAGGGGTAAATGGAAAAAATAGACAAGGGCAATAAGAGCAGGCATGGGGGAAAAAAGGATAAAGCCAACATTAAATGGAGGGCAATGAGTACCAATGTCGTAGTCTGGGAAACAAGCTTCCTGAGCTAGTAGCCTTGATGGAAGATGAACAATTGGATATTGTGGCAGTCACGGAAACATGGAATCACTCTGGGTCACCTTGGAGACAGGGAATGGCATCACAATCCGCACAGGGGTTGTATACAAACCGCCATTTCAAGGGAAGGAAATGGACAAGAAAATGATAGAGGATATTCTCAAAATGGCTGAAAAAAGGGAGATACTGTTGTTGGGGGACCTGAATATGCCAGACGTTAACTGGATGACATGTACTGCAGCCACATCCAAGAGCAGAGTCATTCTCGATGCCCTGCAGGGGGCAGGCCTTAGACAGCTAGTGTTGGAACCCATACGGGGAGGGAGCAATACTAGACCTGGTACTCTCAAATGGAGAGAGGATCACAAATTTAGAAGTCAGTAGACATCTGGGAACAGGCAACCACTGCACAGTGTGCTTCACAATAAGCACAACCATGGAGACAAGCCATACAAAAACAAGGATACTGGACTTTAGAAGGGCTGACTTTGGCAAAATGGATGAATACCTGAGGAATACCGTAGCAAATGGCCAAAAAGGAGGGATGGAAGAATAATGGAGAAAAATCAAAACTGCCATCATAGAGGCAACAAGCCTTTGTGTGAAACAAATAAAGAAAACAAAGTGGAGTAGAAAACCACTATGGTTCTCTAAAGAGGTGGCAGGGAAGGTTAAGGAGAAAAAGGCTGCATTCAAAAAGTACAAGGAATCACAGAAGGAGCATGACAGGGAACTGTATCAATTAAAGCAGAAAGAAGTGAGGAAGACAGTCAGAATAGCAAAAGTCCAAACCAAGGAAAAATAGCCAATTCAGTTAAGAAGGGGGATAAAACCTTTTATAGGTACATTATGGAGCATAGAAAGGTTAAGGGAGGAACAGTGAAGATTAATAAGGGAGAGGGGAGGTGGGCAGAGGGAGACAGTGAAAAGGCAGAGATACTGAATGAATACTTTTGCTCAGTATTCACAAAAGATGATGATGAGGAGTTACCTAAACCAAAAAATAGAAGCACTCTGGGTAGGGGGATTGACACCAGTCCATTTACAGAAGAAAGAGTCCTGAATGAACTCCTAAAACTCAAGGTGGACAAAGCAATGGGGCCTGATGGGATTCACCCCAGAATCCCAAAAGAACTAAGGGAGGACCTAGTGACATCACTGACCACACTTTTTAACAAATCATAGGAGGATGGGGTGGTACCTGAGGACTGGAGGAGCGCAGATGTGATTCCCCTTCACAAAAGTGGGAGCAAGGCAGAAACAGAAAACTACAGACCTGTAAGTTTGACCTCAGTGGTAGGGAAAATGATGGAATCACTTCTGAAAGAAACAATTGTTGAGTACCTAGAGGCCAGCGGGGCACAGGACCCAAAGCAGCATGGATTTACAGCAGGAAGGTCATGACAGATGAATCTAATTGATTTATTTGACTGGGTGACCAAAGTAATAGACCAGGGAGGGTCTGTGGATATGGCCTACCTAGACTTTAGCAAGGCATTTGACACAGTCCCACACAAAAGATTAATAATCAAGTTAGCCAGCCTGGGAGTGGGTCCCAGGGTGGTAGCCTGGGTAGCAAACTGGCTGCACAACAGGACACAGAAGGTAATAGTGAATGGAACACATTCCGAAGAAAGGGGGGTTACTAGTGGAGTACCTCAGGGCTCAGTACAGGGTCCAGTCCTCTTTAACATCTTTATAGGTGACATTGCAGAGGGTCTGGAGGGAAAGGTATGCCTCTTTGCAGATGACACAAAGATCTGTAACAGAGTTGATACACAAGGGGGGTAGAAAGGATGAGAACGGACTTGGCAAGGTTGGAGGTATGGTCAGACATATGGTAACTTAGATTCAATGCAAGAAGTGCAAGTAATGCACCTGGGAAACAAAAACCAGGAGAAGAGTACACAATAGCAGGGGAGTACTAACAACAACAGAAATGGAAGGGACCTGGGGTAGTCATATCAGATGATCTAAGGTTGGTAGCAATGAGAGAAGTCAGTAAGGAGAGCCAGGGGGATACTGGGATGCATAGGAAGGGGCATCACAAGTAGAAAAAGGGAAGTGGTTATCCCTCTGTACAGACAGTTGGTGAGATCCCATCTGGAGTACTGTGTGCAGTTTTGGAGACCTCATCTACGTAAGGACATAGACAGGATAGAAGCAGTCCAGAGGAGGGCAATTAAAATGGTGCAGGGTCTGCAGAAGAAACCATATGAAGAGAGACTGAGAGAGCTTAATATGTATACCCTTGATGAAAGGAGGGACGGGGGGACATGATAAAAATGTTCAAGTACCTCAAGGGAATCAACAAAGTCCAGGAGGGTAGCATCTTTCAGAAAAAGAGATGTGTAAGAACAAGGGGGCACAATTTAAAGATAGAGGTGGGTCGGCTCAGGGGTAATGTGAGGAATTTTTTTTTCATGGAGAGAGTGGTGGATGCATGGAACTACCTTCCTGGGGAGGTTGTTGGGTCTAAAACAGTGGGGGAATTCAAACATGCATGGGACAGACATAAGGCAATTGTAGTGGGGGGTGGCAGGAAGTAGGCTGTTGGTTAACTAGAATCTGCAGCTTATCCAGTAGGTAGGGAAATGGGCAGACTGGGTGGGCCAAGTGGTCCTTATCTGCCGTCAAAGTCTATGTTTCTATGTTTCTATATATCTCCAGTGTAGATTAATATCATCAGAAATGTATATTATGTATAGTATGGGACTACTGTGCCCATTTCGGGCTGTTTCCTCTCAAACAAACTGCATTCTGCAGTTTGGTAAGCAGACTAAGGAGAAGCTGGCTGATGCTCACCCTCCAAGCAAGGTACTGGTTGGAACCCTGAATTTTGGCATCTACCCTTGAGGAATCTCATTTGCCCCTGTTTGGCAGTGTTTCTCACACTATGTGCAGCAATCCAGAAGTCTTCTAGGAACTTCTGCCAAGAAATTAATGCTAGGACTGACCTCTGCTTGACATGTTCTTGATTTCTCACTTTAAGTAATGTTTAGTCTGATGTAAACATAGAAACATAGACTTTGACGGCAGATAAGGATGGCTTGGCCCATCTAGTCTGCCCATTTCCCTACCTACAGGATAGGCCGCAGATCCTAGTTAACCAACAGCCTATTTCTTCCTACCCCCCACAAGAAATGCCTTATGTCTGACCCATGCATTCTTGAATTCTCCCACAGTTTTAGACCCCACAACCTCCTCAGGAAGGCTGTTCCATGCATCCACTACCCTCTCTGTGAAATAATACTTCTTCACATTGCCCCTGAACCACCCCTCCTTCTGTCTTTAAATTGTGTCCCCTTGTTCTTGCACGTCTCTTTTTCTGAAAGATGCTACCCTCTTGGACTTTTGATTCCACTGAGGTACTTAAAAGTTTCTATCATGTCCCCTCTCCCTTCTTCCCTCAAGGGTATACGTATTAAGCTCCTTTAATCTCTCCTCATCAAGGCTTCTCTTGCAGACCCTGCACCATTTTAGTTGCCCTCCTCTGGACTACCTCTATCCTGTCTATGTCCTTGCGGAGATGGGGTCTCCAGAACTGGACACAGTACTCCAGATGGGGTCTCACCAACTGTCTGTACAGAGGATAACAATTTCCTGTTTTCTGCTGCTGATGCCTCTCCTATACATACCAGTATACCCCAGCCCTCCCTACTGCCTTCTCACATTGCTTGCTAACCTTAAGGTCATCTGATATGATTACCCCCAGATCCCATTCCTTTTTTGTTGTTGTTACTACCTCCCCACCCATTGTGTATTCTTCCCCTGGGTTCTTGTTTCCCAGGTGCATTATTTTGCACTTCTTTGCATTGAATCCTAGCTGCCATACTTCTGACCATTCCACCAACCTTACCAAGTCCCTTTTCATTCTTTTCACACCTCCTTGTGTATCAACCCTGTTGCAGATCTTTGTGTCATCTGCAAAAAGGCATACTTTTCCTTCCAGTCCCACTGCAATGTCACTGATGAAGACATTATAAAGGACTGAACCCAATACTGAACACTGCGGTACCCCACTAGTAACCCCTCTTTCTTCAGAGTGGACTCCATTTAGAATTACCTTCTGTGTCCTGTTGTGCAGCCAATGTTTTACCCAGGCTACCACCCTGGGACCCACTCCCAGGCTGGTTAATTTGACTATTAATCTTTTGTGTGGGACTGTGTCAAATGCCTTGCTAAAGTAAAGGTAGGCCACATCCACAGCCCCTCCCTGGTCTACTACTTTCGTCACCCAGTCAAAGAAATCTATTAGATTCATCTGACGTGACCTTCCCGCTGTGAACCCATGCTGCCTTGGGTCCTGTGCTCCACTGGCCTCTAGGTACTCAACTATTCTTTCCTTCAGAAGTGACTCCATCACTTTCCCTACCACAGAGGTCAGACTGACAGGTCTGTAGTTTCCTGCTCTGTCTTGGTCCCACTTCTGTGAAGGGACATCTGCCTTCCTCCAGTCCTCGGGTACCACACCATCCTCCATGATTTATTAAAAGAGTAGCCAGTGGTTTCACTAGTTCCTCCCTTAATTCTTTTAGAATTCTGGGGTGAATTCCATCAGGACCCATTGCTTTGTCCACCTTCAGTTTTAGAAGTTCTTGCAGAACCCTTTCTTCTGTGAAAGGACTGGGATCGACCCCCTATCAAGAGTGCTTCTGTTAATTGGATTAGGCACTTCCCCCTCCTCTTTTGTGAATACTGAGCAGAAATATTCATTCAGTATCCCTGCTTTTTCACTGTCCCCCTCTGCCCACCCACCGTTCCTTCTATTCAGCCTCACTATCCCTCTCTTTGACTTTCTACTCTCGCTGATGTACCTATAAAAGGTTTTATCCCCCTTCTTAACTGAGTTGGCTATCTTTTCCTCAGTTTGGGCCTTTGCTATTCTGACTTCCCTCCATGCTTCCTTCTGTCTTAACTGGTACAGCTCTCTGTCATGCTCCTTCTGTGTTTCCTTATACTTCCGGAATGCTATCTTTTTCTTCCTGACTTTCACAACCAACTCTTATGAGAACCAAAGTGGCTTTTTCTTTCGTTTTGATTTGTTTATTTGCTTCACACAAAGGCTTGTTGCCTCTGTGATGGCAGTTTTGATGATTCCCCATTGTTGCTCCACACCTCCTCCTAGCCTGTTTGCTAGTGCTTTTCTGAGGCACTCTCCCATCTTGCCAAAGTCAGCCCTCCTAAAGTCCAGTACCCTCACTTTTGTATGGCTTGACTCTGTAGCTGAGTTTAACATAAACCACACTGTTTGATGATCACTTGTCCCCAGATGGCAACCCACTTCTAGATCTGAGATCCTCTCACTGCCTCCGTTTGAGAGTATGAGGTATAAGATTGCTTCCTCACGAGTGGGTTCTGAAACTAGCTGTCTGAGGCCTGCCACCTGTAGGGCATCAAGAATGGCCCTGCTCTTGGATGTGGCTGCAACAAATGTGCTCCAGTTAACATCTGGCATATTCAGGTCTCCCATCAACAGTATCTCCCCTTTCTCTGCCATTCTAAGAATGCCTTCTATCATATCCTTGTCCATTCCTCCCCTGACATGGGGGTCTGTACACACCCCTGTGAGGATTGTGGTGCCCTTTCCAGTCTCCAAGGTGACCCACAGTGCCTCCTCTCCTCCCTGTTTACTCTTTTGTTCAGTTGCTTTTATCCCTTCCTTTACATAGAGAGCTACTCCTCCCTCTTCTCCCTGCCTGTCTCTCCTGTAGGTTATGTACCTGGTATGTTAACATTCCAGTCATGGTTCTCTGTGTACCATGTTTCTGTGACTGCAACGATATCCAGGCATCCTCTCTTCCATCAAGGCCACCAGCTCAGGAGCTTGTTGCCAAGACTACGGCATTGGTACTCATTACCCTCCATTTCCTGATGGCCTTACTCCTTTTGCCCCATCCCTGTCCTTTTGCCTTTGTCACTTTCTCCATTTACCCCAGCCTTCTCCTATCGACACCTCTGTATTGGTGTTTGCCGCACTTACTACTGTGATTATTTGGGGGCTAGGATTTCCCTGCTCCTTTCCAGTGCCTCCCCTTGGCTAGTTTAAATGCCAATGAAGCATTTAAACCTGTCACCTAGGATCCTGGTTCCCTCCCGGACAGATGCAGCCCATCATGCCAGTATAGGCTTGCATCCTCCAGGTGGACCCCAGTCCCCAATGAAGCCAAATCCTGGGCTCCACACCAGTTTTTCAACCACTGATTGAATCCCATGGTGCGGAACACCCTACCTCTCCTATGCCATAGATGGGCAGCACCTCCGAGAAGCTACCGTGCATGCTACTTGACTAGGCCTCCCCAATTCCACAAACTCTTCCTGCACTTCTCTAATCCCTTTCTTAGCCAGGTCATTTGTCCCTAGGTGGACAATGATATCCAGCTCCCTCCCTGTGCAGCTGCTCACGGCAATCCTGAGGATTCGCTCCCTGTCCCTCAAGCCATGGTACCAGGCAGGCACCTTACCTCCTCTCCTTCCTCCCCAGTTCTACCTTCCTAACAATGGAGTCCCCCACCAGGAGTTGTTTCCTTCCCTGCAGGATCCCTGCCACCCTCCTGTGGGTCTCCTTTGTGGAGGCTCCCAACATCCTCCTTGGTCTCACTGCGGATGCCTCCATGAGGAACCACACTTTGCCAGAATGGCATAGGGATGTGGAGAGGTACAACTGGAGGGATGTGCCTCTGTTCCACCACCCTTACCCTCTCTGGGCCCACTGTGGTCCAACGCTCCTCTTTCTTGGCAACCTCTGAGGCAACAGCAGTGGCACTGGTGGTCCCTGGATGGAAGAGGAGGTCCCACAAATTGGCCAACTCAGCCTGGAGATGAGCAACCTCCTCCCTCAGCCCAGAGAGTGCCTGCAGATGGGACAACACCGCATCCTCCAGAACGTCTCGGAAGACTGCTGCTCCACAGCCACTGCACTGCACCACTCAATCATGTCTTATTTCTGGTCCCTTAACTGTTTGCAATCCTTACTCTTTCGTCTGTTTTTTCTCTCTCTCCTTACTTTCTGCCTGTGTGCCTTTAAGCTCCTGATTGTCCTGTTCTGAGACAAGAATATCCTATTTCTCAGTAGACCCCTTACTTGCTCAGAGGCAGACCTCCAGCACTAGGGGGCCGGAGAGCTACTCTTGCCCTTCTAGGATGGTGGGTCTTTGGTGGTTCTGTAATCACTCACTTTCTGCTCCCAAACAGGAAGTTCCTGTTGTCAGTCAAATCCTGTGCCTATAAAAATAAAACTAGCTTTGGGTGGGGGGGGTGGAAGGGAGGGAAGGAGGGCAATATAGTCCCAGTAGAGAAGTTCAGTCACACAGCAGTCCTTTCTCCTGGTGTCTTCTGCCAAGCTATAGAGAGCTATGTAGAGATTTGTTAAGAGTTGATTTAAGTTTTGAGAGAGGTTTTAAGGTAGTGTGATTTTGCTATCTGCCCTGAGCCCTGTGAGCCTTGTCTTAGAGCTGTATGTCTGTGGGATGCACCCTTGACCTCTGTGTCCAATTGAGACTGCTGCAGTGCCCCCCCCAAAAAAAACTTGCTTTAGAACCTCCCTGCCTGTTTTTTTTTTCCCATTAGCAGATTATATCTTTTAACCACTAGACGGCCCAGTTATAAGCACATTTACCCAATCCAAGACAATGCAGTTCCTGTCTCATTTCACTTATTGTGTGGTCAGTCTATCACTATTCATCAGTCTTTGTCCCCTCCCTCTTTTACTGATTGATACTGACTTTTCCCATTTGCAGCTTATACTCTTCGCCCACAAGAGGGGATTTTCCCCAACCATGCCAAAGCTGCTCTACATCTCCTTACTCTCTACTATTCCTGGACACTCTTCCTTTACTGCTCAGCTGCTATGGGGACCTACGCTCCATTACTAAGTCTGCTCTCCTTCACCCTCTTGGTACAGACCTCACACCGACCGGAGCACCTTTTCTCCACACTAGGCACCTTATCCCCAGACTACCCCACAGTGACTCAGCCTTCCCCCACCCTCGACACACCTGTGACCCCCAACACCCCCACCCTGCCAACACCCCCACTCCCTCCGCCCTCCAAGGCCCAACCTGGACCCAGCTCTCCCCTGCCATTCCCACCCTTCGCACTTTATCTATCTCATGCACCCAGATTGTAAAGTCCTCAGCTGGGTGTCGACCCAAGGGTCTCCATCGCCACTGGCCACTAACCAGAATAATTACACTGCTATTATTATTATCTGGTAATGTACACCCAAACCCAGGATCTATGGCTTCCAGCCCTTCTAAACCCTGTACTGCAACTGGCCTCCGCTTTGCATCCTTAAACATTTGCAGTCTCCTAAAGAAATCTGCTGCCCTCCAGTGCTGGGTCGTTCAACATCAACCTGACATAATTGCACTAGTAGAGACTTGGCTCTACAAATCCACCCCTGACTCCACTATCACCCTCCCTGGATATACCATCTACAGGGAAGACCGAGTAGGCAAACGCGGTGGTGGTTGCGCACTACTCGTACGGGACTCCCTTGTAGGTCAGGCACTCCCTGCTCCTAAACTTGACTATGGGCCCAAGCCCTCACCTAAAAATCACACCTGTCCCTGCCCGAGGCCCTCTCTTCCTCACGGTCTCCTACGTACCCCCGAGGAATCAAAACCAAGCCGTCCAGTCCCTCATTGACCTCCTCACATCTCTCCCTCACAAAGTGGAGCAAGTCATCCTAGGTGATCTCAATGTTAACTGGCTTGCCTCCACTGCCTCCCATATAAGGGACTCCTTTGCTGCCCTGGATATGTCCCAGCTAGTCACCCAACCCACCAGATTCAACCACTCTACTGGCGCCAGCACTCTCCCAGATGTTGTTATATCTTACCGCCCCTACAAAATCTGGGATGTCACTGTCCTCCCCAACTCTCTTAGTGATCACTCCCCAGTCCTCTGTCTCTGGTCATCCTCCACTCTGAAGTCAGTGTCCCAGGCCACTCTATGCCACCGTTTATGCCCCGGCGGCCTCAGAAAATTAAAACAATACCTAGTCCAGCTAGACTGGTCCCCTACCCAGCGTGCCCCTGACACTGACTCAGCTCCTGACCACTTCACAAATGCCTTCTGTAAGGCTTGTGGCCTTTTCGCCCCCCTCACAAGGATCCGCTCCAAAAAAATGCAATGCCCCATGGATCACCCAACCCCTCCTCCAGAGACTCAAAAACAGAGATAGTCTCTGGCACATTGCTGTAGAATCTGGAAAGGCATCTGATAGACAGGCCTACAACGCAGAACGCAATAAGTGCACTTGGGCCATTAGGCGGACCAAGGCAGAGCACTACCAGACCATCCTCACTTCCACTTGGGGTTCAGCCCGGACCTTCTGGGATAATATGAAAGAGATAAATGGGAAGTTCCGCTCCCCCCCCACCATCTCAGCTCTCCATCAATGGCACCCCCACCACAGATCCACTCCTTTTAGCTGATTGCCTTAACACTGCCTTCTCTGACCTAAGCTCGGTCCTCCCCAGCAGCTTCTTTGACCCAATCCCAACCTCTCTCCCTCCAGTCCTGCATTGCCCACCATTCTACCTGTGCACCCTATCCCCCCTAAGAAGCCAGGCCGCACCTGCTAAAAGCCTTAGGCAGCAATAACCCCAGCAGTGACCCCCTCGACTCCAGGTTCCTCCGTATGGTCTTGGATGAAGTCCTAGTCCCCCTGTCTGACCTTCTAAACCGGTCTCTATGCCTGGGTCAGTTCCCAAGTGCTTGGAAAACTGCTGAAATCACACCCATACATAAGAGTGGGGACCGGTCCACCCCCAACAATTACCGGCCCATCTCCATCCTCCCCCCACTCTCTAAAGCCCTTGAAAAAGTGGTGTTGATCCAGCTCTCTGAATACCTAACCAAGTACGACATTATGTGCCCAGAGCAGCACGGTTTCTGCCCAGGACACAGTACAACCACGGCTCTCCTGGAATTCTCCCAACACCTGGATGCTGCTCTCTACTCTGGCAGCCTTGCAAGAGCAGTGTTCATTGACCTCTCCAAGGCCTTTGACACTGTCATCCCCTTCTACTCGACTCTCTCCACCAACTCGGCTTCTCTGGCGGTCCCATTTCCTGGTTCTCTAGCTACCTCTCTGCTAGATCCCAGCGTGTCAAGATCAGCAGCTCCCTCTCCCAGCACTCTTCCTGTTCACTCCAGGGTCCCTCAGGGCTCCATCCTGAGTCCAATACTTTTTAGTCTCTACCTCAACACCCTCCCCAGCTCATGTACCAGTAAAATGCTCCTCTATGCCGATGATGCAGTCCTCGTTGCCTCTCATCCCAATCCCACCTCCCTCCAATTATCCCTCCAGCAAGCTTACAACCAAATTGAAAGGTGGTTCGGCGACTGCAGACTGGTCATTAACCTAAAGAAAACCAAATCAATGCTCTTCTCCCACCACCAAAATAAAGTTAAAAATACCCCCTCTTGATTATCCCCAGCACTCTGCACACCCGCTAGAACAAGTGACCACTAACAAGTACCTAGGCATCACGTTCGAGACTGCCCTCTCCTTCCACACCCACATTAATGCCCTGTCAGCCGCCATTAACTCTCGGATTGGCCTGCTATACTGGCACAGGGAATGCCTGCCTCAAGTTGTCCTCAGGCTGGCCATCACCTCCTCTGTCTTGTCCCTCATGGACTATGGCTTGCCCATCTATGCCGCAGCTGACAACACTGCCCTCTCCAAAATCCAACTCTATATCAATAAGGCCTGCAAGCTCCTGACCGGTGCCCCCAGTCGAACTCACACCAGCCTTCTCTATACTACCACCAATCTGCTCAACTTTGAGGAGCGACTGCTCTACCAGACCTGCCTTCTCGCTAAGAAATCACTGCTAGGACTCTTCCCCCCGGGGGTCTCCACCTCCCTACAGCAGTCATCATTGTCTGTCACCACCTGTAGCTCTGTTAAGGCCACTTTCAAGGTGTCCAGAACCAAGACCTCTCTTGCCCAGAGATCCTTCCTCTACCGAGCCCCCACCTGGTTCAACTCCCTCCCTAGCTGCATCTACAACTTGCCAAAAATTGGCTCCTTCAAAACAGCCCTTCGGAACCATATCTTTAATACCCGCTGTTGTAGGTGAAACTAACCCCCTGTTATAACCTGTGGTACCCGCCCGCCTTGCCCCCTGGCTCAACAATGTCCACTGGACAGCCTCTTCCTCCCCCAGACCCACTCCTTCCCTACTAGGTCCAAACAGGGATGTAACCCGCTGTCTTCTCTGAGGACCTACTATATCCATGGGTGTAACTCACAATTTTGTAACATTATGTTACCTAAGTAACATACAAACTACTACATTATGTAACCTAAGTGTAGCTATGTTAAATGTTCCTTTTACTGCATCTATAATGTTATCCTCTGTTTTAATCTGCACTGTAATAACTGTCTTGATGTCTGCCCCCCCTGCGATGAGGTGCCTTTGTAAATGAGTCTCTGACTCAAAGATTGTAAACCCGATTTGTAATGAATAAAAATAAATAAATATTCTAAAACACAGGTTAGAGTGGGTCTAGGCCCTCACATCTCAGATAAATTCTACACAAACAAAGGGGTGCAACAAGAGTGTATACTTGCCCCTAAATTATTTTCTGTATACATTAACAAACTCTTAATTGCATCGCAAGATTCCAGTACAGACTCTCCAAAGATTAACTTTATCTTATGTCCAAAACTAGCACATTTCCTCCCATGTCGCATTGGGAGATGAGCAATCTTGTTTTTCAGCATGCCTTCTTGGTGAAACATTTCAATAAATAATTCAGTGTGTGGTACATAGCTCAGTGCTCGTGTATACTTATGAGCTAAATGGTATGTGCTTGATGTTTATAACTTGAACCTTGGCATTTATCGATATCCTCTCCATTGTAAGGTACTGTGTAGGTGTAAGATTTAAGCCTCAAAAAGAATTAGCGTAGTGATTATCTCCTCCAGCTCCAGAGCGTGTGACCAGTAGCATGCAGGCAGGAAAATCTCTTTGCGGGAAACCTCTGAGGACCCATGGCTACTGACCTGCCCATCGCCTGGGCATACTAAAAGGAGAATAATCCTAAATGTGACTGAGGTTTAGTTGTGATTATGTCCATGGATGCAGTCTGATTTGCTGGTCAAAGAGTCCTGTTTCTGAGGTGACGATCAGGAAGTCTACACTGAAGATGAAGGCTCTGGCAGATGAAAAAATCCAACTTGGAATGATGTCTGATGGAGAGACGATGGTTAATCCATGTCCAAGGTAGCTGTGAGCGAAGCAGATGTAAGTGTACATGTACAGCCAGCTTGGCTGAGGAATGTGCCAAAATTGCTCTTTGTTTGAGGGACATGGAGATCATAGATGATAAAATGGTAGGGAGCGATGTGTGGCGGGGAACAATAATAAAATATGAGTGTAGTCCAGCCGGGAGACTTGCAGGGCTGTTGTACATCCATTGAAACATTAGGGTATGATCGAGTCAATACCTCATCAGAAATGAGAAATTGTCCTAAGACAACCTAGGAATTGAGGTGTGCTCCAAGGAGATGTTTGGTGTAGAAACTTGGGGTGGAACTGGAATGAAAAGGAAGGTGAATTGCAAGCAGAAGAAGTTAATGAATGATTAAGTAAGGTAGGCCTGGACATGGGCTTGCTGGATCGTGGGAACCCCTCGTAGGTCCGAAGTATGCAGTGCACGAATGCTCGAGTAATGGAATAGGTCTCTGGTGGTGAGACTAAGGAAGGCAAGACCCCCACCTGGGTCTTCCTTAGTGAAGCTGGACCTACTTGTGAGTAATGATAAATGTCCTCCCATGGGGCATGATGGATTTGGGATGGAAAGACCCCAGGGTTTTAAATAATTGATTAGCAGTTTTTTTCTTGGGACAATACTAACTGTACAGAAAGTTTGCATATAGGTTTTCTGGAAGTGTTATGTTTGTTAAACACAGTGAGGCAAGTGCTATACATTTTCTCAATGTATTAGAACTTTTATGAGCAAAACGCTAATCAATTTTTAGAGTTAAATAAAACCCTGAGACCCCCACGTGGGTTCGCCATTGCCACAGTGAGGTATGATCCGAAATATGGAGCAAAACCCCTGCTTGAGACTGCCTGTAGATAGTAGAGCAAAAAGTAATGTCCACTGTGAGCATTTTAGTGTTGGGATGGCGGGACCCTCCCTCAGGTCCACCATCGCTGTATTATGGTACAATTCAAGATAAGAATATCTAGACCCATTGTTGGGATGGCTGGACCCCACATGGTCCACCATCACCATAGTCTTGCAAGGTCCAAGGTAATGAGGTCGAGACTCACACATGTGTCTGCCTGTAATGACATGGAAATACGAATAAGGCCCACTCACGGAGCATGCATGATTGGGATAGCAGGACCCCATGTGGTCTGCCATCGCCTAAAATGGAATAGTCCAAGGTACAGAGGGTGAGACCACTACATGAATCTGCTTGTAGTTACTTGGAAGATGTTTGAGTTAAGAGTAGGTCCCCTTTGTGAGGTGTGTATGTTTGGAATGGCGGGACCTCTCGTGGTCTGCCATCGCCATAGTAAGGAATAGTCCATGGTAAGGAGGGCAAGACCCTGCACATGAGGCTGCCTGTAGTGAATTGAAATATGACTAAGCTATGAGTAGGGTCCTCTCATGGAGCATGAATGTTTTCGGGATGGCGGGACCTCACATGGTCTGCCGTCACCATAGTATTGCTTGTGTAAGGTAAGGATGACGGGACCCACATATCCTGTCATCACAATATTAGCGTATAGTTCCGAGTAAGGAGGACAACCCCAAGTGAATCCACCTGCAGGAAATGGAAATAAGACTGAGCAATGAGTAGATGCCCCCTTGTTGGTATGGTTAGTTGGGATGGCGGGACCCCAGATGGTCTGCCATCACCAAGCTGGTGGGTGGTCTGAGGAAAGGATGGCAAGACTACCACAGAGATCTGCTTGTAGTGAGTGGGTAATATGATTGAGCTATGAGTAGGGCCCCTTCGTGGGGCGTGTAAGATTGGGACAGCGGGATACCACGTGGTCTGCCATCGCCATTTTATGGAGTAGTCTGAGACTCGGGAGGGCAACTCCCATGTGAGTTGGCCTGTAGATGATATGGAATAACATTTGAGTGAGGGTAAAGCCCCATCGAGGGGCTAGTTTGGGTGAGATGATGGGACACCACATGGTCCGCCATTGCCATATTGTCGTATGGTCCAAGGTAAGTGGAATCAACATAGTGATGCAAGGTCCAGTGGAATGATGCACAGCCAAGGGCCATTCACTATCAGAAAAATGAGATTATTCTATACTTGCAGTGCTGGCATGCTCCTGGGGTACAGTAGTCCGGAACGGGGTCATACTGTCGCAAGATATTATGCCTCATGGCAAAATTGCGCTGCCAATGCAGCGCCATTGTTGCCATGCAGCATAAGTCTTTTTGATGTGGGGGGTTACACCCCCATTACAGGGGGTTGTGCCCTAAACCACCTCCACTAAGGATTCTCAACTCCAGGGGCGATTTACCTTGGGGAGCGAACAATGTTGTAAAAAAATAAAATGTCTGGGACCAGGAATCAAATCCAGTCCCAGACGCAGTGCCTGGGTTCCTGCTGCTGTGGCTCAATCCAGTGAGTCATGGCAGCTGCTTGGAGGAACCCAGTCCCAGCAGAGGTCTTATCCTCTACCTGGGATTGTGTGAAGGGTACAATACCATGTACAGCAGTATATGCGGTACTGCACCATTCGCTGTCATGGACAGCGCTGTTAAGGGTTAGCTATAATGTCGTACGCTATTGAGCATACAACATTAAGACCCGGCAGGCATTAGTCCACTTAAAACAGTCAGAAAAAGTTCACAAATGTTAGGATATATAGAGACATCATAGTGGTGGGGTAGGATCAGCATATTAGGGTAGAGTTAGTATTTCCAAAAGGCCCCGACAAGTGCAGCCTATACCTCACCTGTCTCAGAATCTAGGGACTTAAACTTTGTGTATAGCCTCCCAATCCTAGGGTTGATTCAATGGTTGAGCTTCATGGCCAGAATAGCCATATCCAATGATCTTCTGTGAATAAGGAGAGATGGTTAAAGCCAAAACTACCTGCCACGACTTGGAGGTCATGGGTTCCGTGGAGCATGCTCGTCCAGCTGGAGCCAGAGATAGTGGGCACCTATGCTTCCCGTTCACGTTCTGGAATCCATGGTTATGTAGACTTGGTGGTAGCAGTGTTACTCAGGCAATGGGGTAGGTAGACATCCTCAAAGAGAGAGAGAAAAAAATTCCAGAACAACACATCGAGCCCCACTGACTACAGGGAAGCAAGCAGCAGGAGGGAGGCCAAAAGTGAAAGAGACTGTGCAGAGCAGGAACCCCACAGATGGGGTGGCAACTGGAAGATCCAATGCAGAAGGAGGACACACTGAGGCAGGGGCCCCGGAGCAGGAGCAGAGAGGGAGGAAGGGCACGAGGTGGCAGGAGGAAGGGTAGCAGAGGCAGGGCACACATTAATCAGGCCAGAGGCAGGAGCCAGAGACACCATCTAGGAGGTGTGGCAGACAGGAGGTGGCAGCCGGGGAAATTCGAAATGGGGACACCGCAGGGAACATGGACAGGGAGAAGGAAAATGGTCTGGAGTGGCTGGAAGTGCAGTGAGAGAGGGAGAAGCACCCAGAGCACAGGAATGAGTGAGGTAGGAGAGCACAGGAGGGGTGGCAATGAGGGAGACAAGGGATGCCATAAGCCACAGGACAGAAAACGGGAGAGAAGGAGGGGAAGGGATGCCAGAAGCGGCAGCCGGGACAACCAGGGAGGATAAAGAAAACAAAGCAAGGTTCAGAGAAGCAGACAAAAATGGGAGAAAGGGCAGGAGTAAGAGGACAACAGGGAAAAGTTACAAACAGAACCGCAACCCTGCAGTACCCAGGCAGGTTCAAAATGCTCGAAGCTGAGCGAGTGGAAACCTGAGGTTTAAGAAGGGGATGTGGGAGGAGCTATCCCCCCATTGAACCTCAGGCTAAAGCCTTCCAAATAAATAAAATAAAAACATGCAGATGACCTGTTTTAATTTATCTCCTAAAGGTCTACAAAAAAAAACGTAATATTTTAGTAAACCACACAAAGGAAATTTCATTAAAAGTTAACAACAAAAATGTAAAAGAATGACTTTTGGTGCTAGATGTACAAAGTAATGGGAATAACGTTTTCATACAGTCTTGCCTGGAAACTACATGTTGATTACCTCCTGACTAAAGCAAGGTCTACTGTATTAGGACTCAAAAAATTTAATAATGCATATGGAGTTTCCACATTAAGACCAATGCTTAAAGCCATAGGAAGGAAATATAATTCCTAGATTTTATGTGGTGCTGAAATCTAGGATCATAAGTACGTGGACAGATCACAAAAACTGGCAACACAAGCACTTCAGGCTGCCTTAGGATATTTAGAATCTACCCCTGCTCATTATGTTAGAGCACAGCTGGGGCTCGGGGAATCCAGTGTAATCAACTTTTAGATAAAAATAAACAAGCTACCACAAACTAGATTGGCTAGGTTATGCTTAAGAGAAAAAAATAAATGGGAACATATTGGATATGCGCAATGTCCCTGGTTTGCATATCTAAAGAAATTAATTAAATATTATGGTTTAGATTAACGTCTTACCTATTCTGATAGGAATATTTTCTTGAGTGATCAATATAAGCCTTTCATCAAGAAAATCTTGGTGTTTTATTACAAAGAAAGAGATCTAGAATACATTAGCACGTCCAGGTATGCACATTAGTGTGTGGTTGATGACTGTAAACATCACTTTAGATATTATCTGGATGTTCAGAAAGATCCCTACTGTCAAACATCTTTTTCTAGGGGGGAGAGTGGCCAGCAGCCGAGCTTGTAGCAACATTCTCATGGAGCTCCGGAACATCAGTCTAAAACTACCAAATAAACTAACATAAAATATGGAATGTACTAAGTACCTCATATAGAACTTCTGCTGAAGTTGGTAATCTAAGTCTGAAGTGGACAGCAACTAAGAAAGCTACAGTATGGTGAGAAGTAATAAAGCGACAGCTAGAGGAGATGGAGCCTGAGCAAAAAAGTCAAAGCCGGGAACTAGTAAGGACACAAACATGGGGGTAAGTGAAGACTCATCTCCCCAGCTATCAAAACACAGTGCTATGTAAAGCAATCCAAACACTGGGTCAAGCAGTGAAAGATTTTACCACTCAATTTAAAATCCTTGATACTAAAGTGAGCATCCTTGAAGAAGAAACCCAAACTGCAAAAAACTCTGCGGCAACAGTAATGACTGTCTCGACGGACCTAATAAAAGAAAACATGGTGCTCAGGAAGTGCCTAAAAAATTTAGAAAATCTATCCAGAGCATCACATGTGAGGATCTTAGGAATACCTGAAGGCACTGAGGGGGAAGATTATGAAGTTTCCTCACTAGCTTCTTTAATGAAACTGTTCAGGTACAAGGAGATCTTTTGGTAATTAAAGCATACAGAATTACTCCTCGTGGTGGGAGACACCACACAGTCACCAATCAACTTCCCCCAAGAAAGCTTCTTGTGGTGTTTGGGACCATCCAGGATAAGGACATTGTTATTGTCCAAACAAAAAGATGGGGCCCCATGGACTGGGAAGGGACCAGAGTTCATGTTTTCCTGGACCTTAGCTATGCCACTAGACAGTGCAGGAAGAGTTTTGATGGCATCTGGACATGTTTGACACAGCTGGGGATACAACATATGGTGTTAATGCCATTGAGTCTCAAAATTACCTTCGGAGAAAAGTTCTATCAGTTTTCTGATTCAGGGGACGCTAATAAACTGGTAGATCGCATTGAAAGAGAATTCCTGGCAAAAGAAGATAACTCCGACAATGACACTGGGGAACTGAATAACTTCACGAGACTTTGTTATGTGTCGCAAAAAGTTAATTCTAAATAAGTGTTTTGAATGCTGTTGGTCAGTTACCCTAGCTAAAGGGAATTTTGTTGTTGTTTAAAATGTTATTCAATTTTCATGAATTGGATTAGTTGTTACATACTCCAGTGAGCAAAGCTAATTTCATAGAAGGGCCATTTTACAAATAAAAGAAAAGGAAAAAAGGACAAACTATTACACATATAACATTATAAAAAAGAAGACATTGAATATATTATATAAAATCATTATTACACATACTCATTATTAAAATTAGACACAGTGTACAAATACAATCACAAAATAATATATAACAAAATCTCTACTAAATTTTAGGTGTAATATACCAATTTAGAAATTCCACTACTTCTCAGTGCAGTTTAACCCCAGCAAGGTATATAGTTTTTTAAACCAAGGATGGAAATGAGAAAGGAAAATGTGGGCGCACCGGGATTTGAACTCCAGATCTCTGGTATGCCGTTCCAGCGCTCTAACCATTAAGCTACAGGCCCACTGGTTACAGCATCCGAAGAACTTCCTATTTCACAGTCACACATTCCTTTCTCTGCAGATTTCTTTGTGGGCAGAAAAAGGCGTCAACGCATGCAGGGACCCAGTACAAAAGGGCAGCCTGCAGCGTAATATACCGTGAGTTATTCTCTAAATGTGTTAAATGTTTTCAGTGAAGGGGCTGGGGGTGTAAAAACTGGGTCACAGCTGTTTAAAATGGTGACTTTTGCAATTGTTCAGGTCTTTTAGACCGAGGACCTTTCTTTCTCACCCTGAGGATTGTTTATTTGGTGCCTTAGATTAACAAGGCATGCGCAGACTGTAAGTTCCAGGGCAATTTAAGCATAGTCATGCTGTGGGTTGACCACTGATTGTTTGCATAGAATACTTATATTCTATCATTCAGAATTATTGTTTTAAAGTTGAAAGGTTTAAAATTCAATGGGCTGGTGGGGAGCAATGCTGGAAAATAGACCTTACGATGTTGTATGAGGGATGTTATGCCCAATATATAGGGTGCACGATAAAGTTAAATAAAAACTATGTTTTGGGGTCCCCTACTCATGGCAGCAAAGGCCTTTACAAAAACAATGTTGGGATATGCAATTATATTTTAGAAATCCCCACCCCTGGTGTAGTATCACCATATAGGGGCTTATCCAATCCTTAATGTTGAATGATGTAATGCATTTACTGAAATGCCTGTACTATCTCTGTAAGCCTACCTATGAGGGTAGTGCACTGTGTACTATATACAGATAAACTAATAAAAATAAAGTAAAAAATACATCTTTCTCAAGATACAAAATGTAATTTTTCAATCATAATTCCTTATCTGCTAGGCTCAGAGGGTCAACTGATCCAAAAGACTTTTATTGTCTCTGTTTTAGAAAAGAAAAAGATCTCTGCCATGTGATGTTAAGTTGCCCATGGTACTGTAAGACAAGTATGAAATGGATACAATCTATAATCAGATCCATATACCAGCCTGATGTCAATGTTGTCTTACCTTACTCATTCCTTTTACTACAGAAGATGAACAGATTATTCATAGAGTGGCAAGATATATTCATTATACAACAAGGTAGAAAATCGATGACCTGCTACAACTACATATGTTAATTTCTATACTGATTTTTAATTATATAATTCTTTAAATATTTTAAACTCTGTATGGCTTTTTATGTTTGCTTGCGTGCATGCGCAAGAAACATTATGTGGCAGCTTAGGAGAGAAGTGGGTTGTGGAGGTGCGGCACTATGGCAGCCAAAGGCGGCACTGTATTTGGGAGCTTGGCACTGGTGAACCAATGCAAGCCCATTGTCCAGATAACACACTGGTTCTGCAGAAGTGCCACAAAGTTGAAACGTTTTTGCTGCTACAATCAGGGGCTGTCTCGTCATTGTAGTGTCAGCCATTTTGCTGCAATGAGGGAGCGACCCATCAATGCAGGGTGGTACCTTGCCGTCCGCTTGCCCCCACCCAGTAAATTTGCTGATGGGGAAGCCCACTCCCCATCAGCATACTGTAACCCCTTCCCCCATTTGTTGTGTGCCGAGGGGGTGCCCAATCCCTCTCAGCAGCATGCGCCCCCCCAATAGTCTTTCCTTGCTGATGGGGTCCCAGTCCCTGTCGGTTTCAGTCCCCCAGTTCAATTTGCTGATGGGGAGCCCACTCCCCATTGGCATAATGTCCTCCCCCCAGTTTGCTGTGTGCTGAGGGGGGTGCCCAATCCCCCTCAGCTCTCCCCCCACTGGTATGTGCTGATGGGGTGCCCAATCCTATCGGCTACAGCCCTCAAAAACACCTAGGTGGCAAGCTGGAAGTTTACCCCAGCATGCCAAATGTCCCTGAAAATTAAAAAAACAGTCCCGCAATGTTTTTTTTTTTTTAACCCCTGTAAAACAGAAAACAGTCCGTCGTAGAGTTTGGTGGCCCCTCCCCCATCCCGCGCCCACCCTCGGTGCACCCCACCTCCCACATCCCCTCACCCCATACTTACCTCCGGGCACAGCGCGGCATCTTGAGTGGACCGAGTACACGTCTGCACTCTTCAAAGCCGACCGTGAACTGAGGAAATGCCGGTAAGCTGTATAACGGCATAAATAGGGTTTTTTCAACTTTGGTTCATATCTCAGGCATTTTGGGGAATTTTGGCACCAAATTTTCAACATGGGGTTATTGGGACACCTCCTCATGAATTCAGTCACTGTCATGGTGTTACTCAGTCCCGAAAGATGATTTTGTGGTCACTGAGTGAAATCACCTTTTGGGACTGAGTAACAAAATGACAGAGCTACTGTTAATGAGTTGGGCTCTCAAAATGTCTATGTTGCAAATTTGGTGATTAAAATCCCAAAATGACTGTTTACAAGCGTGCATTGCACAGTTTCCATGCCTTTCGTAACCATGGTGTCATATTTCATTCCAGATTTTCAGCGTTAGCGTTTTCCACCTCGTTGATAACAGTACAGCTGTCATTTTAACATCCTGGCCAAAATGTGTTTCGTACTTCTGGGCGCAGAATAGCGCAGTCGTTGTGGAAATCAGTTTTCAGGACAGATTGAGAAAATGACAGTGACTCTGTTCATGAGCAGAGGTTCTAAAATGCCTATGTTGAAAATTTGGTGACGAAAGTCAGTAAAATGACTGTGTTACAAGTGTGCACTGCACAGTTTCCACGCACCCTTGCAACTTCGCAGATATGTAATATTTTCACGCCAGATTTTCAACACTGGCATTTTTTCACACCTCCTTATCAACAGTGCAACTGTCATTTTTCACATCCTGGTCAGAATGTGTTTTTGCACTTCTGGTGCAGAATAGCGCGGTCGCTGTGGGAAATCAGTGTTCGGGACAGATTAAGATCAAACTAATGAGAGAGGGGAGTGACCAAGCTCAATTGAGCTCTGTTGGGACTGCTGTGGGTTTCTTTGTGGGCAGAAAAAGTCACTAATGCAGGCTGGAGCCCAGTACAAAAGGGCAGCCTGCAGCGCCGGGAGAAACAGAATGAGCGACTGAGAGTGTGGGAGTGAGAGAGCTCAACGAAGCTCTGTTGGGACTGCTGCAGATTTCTTTGTGGGCAAAAAAAGGCGTCAACGCATGCAGGGACCCAGGTTGACTACAGGAGGGGCAGGGCAGGCACTGCTCAAGTGTGCAGCGAGGGGGAGGAAGAAACCTCATTTACTGTTGCCTGTGAGTACAAACGACTTGGCGTTAGTGACTAACTGGAGTAGGGTCTGGTGAAATAGTGACTAGCATGCGGGGGACAGGGTACACTTCAGCAGGAAGGGAAGGGGAGTATTAAAGACAGGATTAGAGGGGTATATCTTTACTAAGGTGGTCTCAAACTAGTGGGGGAAGGGCGTAACCAAAAGATTGAGGTTAGTAGAAAGGTCCAGACAGGGGAGCCTAATGAGCTCATCCACCTACAGTTAGGTAAAGGAGGAGGCATAGTAACCCTGGGAGGGGGCGGGCAGAGTGGTCTGAGTGTAATACAGAAGGTGCTACCACCCGGTAAGAATAAGGAGAACAAAGGGTGCGGACTACCGGGAGGAGGGTCACAGGCCAGGGAGGAGCAGAGTGAGGAAAAGGAGGGGTATGGGTAGAAGGTGGTCTCTCTCAACGCAAGAAGCCTGGGGAACAAAATTGTAGAGCTTCAGGTGCTCCTTTCAGAGAGGAAGGTGGACATTGCTGCAGTGACAGAGGCTTGGGCCACAGAGTACCATGATTGGGGCTTGGCAATCCTGGAATACAGGATATACAGCAGGGACCGGGGGGTTGGAAGGGGGGGGTTGCACTCTATGTGAGGGAAAGGATTAAATGCATAAGTGATGAGGGAGAAGAGGAGAGGACAGAGGGACTTTAGGTACAGCTCCTGGACTCCATGGGCAGAAAGCTGAGGCTGGGAGTGGTGTACAGACCACCAGCCCAATCCGGGGAACTGGATGAGGAGTTGGCAGAGCAGATAAGGAGGATGTATAGAAGGGGGAGTGTGGTGCTAGTGGGGGATTTTAACCTACCACAGGTTGACTGGAGCACCCCGGCCACTAGCAGTACCAGGGAGCAGGTGCTCCTTGATGCTTTCCAGGATGGCCTTCTGACGCTATTGGTAAGTGGGCCTACATGGCTTGGTAGCACTCTGGTCCTAGTACTGGCAAATGGGGAGGTGGTGAGGGAGGTAAGGGTGGAGGACCCACTAGCAGGTAGCGACCACCAAACAGTGTGGCTCGTTGTCATGCTGGGCAGGCAGACAGGAGGCACAGGCACTAAGGTGGTGGACTTTATTAGGGTGGACTTTGGGGGGATGGGAGCGATACTGCAAGTGAGACTCCAGGATATAAGGCCGGGGATGGATACAGAACAAAAGTGGGGAGTCATAAAGACTGAGCTAACAGAGGCCACAGTAGCCTGCACCAGGGCTAGGAATAAGAAGAGCAGAGGCAAGAAACCATGCTGTCTGAACAAGGAACTGCTGCAAGGGGTGACGGTAAAGATGGCTGCATACCGGAAGTACAGGTGAACTGGGAAGGGAGAGAATAAGGAGGCTTTTGGGAGTTGGTCAAGGAAGGGTGCCAGGAGGGTGAGAAAAGCTAAGGCCTCCAGGCAATTAAGTTTCGCACAGGGCATAAAGGGAGGGGAAAAGGACTTTTTTAGGTATGTCAGCGAAAGGAGGAAGTGCAGGGAACATATTGTGAGGATAAAGCAGGAAGGGGATTGGGTGGAAAGGGGGAGGAGCAAGTGGAAATTCTAAATGAGTACTTCTGCACCATTTTCACTAAGGAGAGGGATGGCCCACTACCAGAATGGTCTGGGAGGGGAAGGGGGGAGGAGGTGACGGACAAAGTGATCACAGGAAATAGGGTGGTAGAGGGGGCTGAGGGCAGTAAGGGTGGACAAGGCCCCAGTCCCGATGGCATCCACCCCAGGGTGCTAAGGGAGATGGCGGAGCTGCTGGCTAAGCAGCTGGCAGACCTGTTCCTCCCTGGAAATGAGGAGTGTGTCCCAGGACTGGAGGGTGGCCCATGTGGTGCCCATACACAAGAGTGGGCCTAGAGAGGAGCCAGGAAATTATTGGACAGTAAGTCTCATGTCCATAGTGGGTAAGCTTATGGAGCCGATACTGAAGGAGAGGCTGGTGGCATTCCTGGACAGTAATGGCCTCCAAGATGGGCGGCAACACTGGTTCATCTCAGGGAGGTCTTGTCAAACTAGCCTAATCGAGTATTCTGACTGGGTGACAAGGGAGTTGGACATGGGCCATGTGGTACATGTCCTGTACTTGGACTTCAGTAAGGCCTTTGATACAGTGCCTCATGGGAGACTTGTGGGGGAAGCTGATGGCAGTGGGAATGGGAAAAAGCTGACTAAATGGATAGAGAACTGGTTACAGGGGATGGTGCAGAGGGTGGTGGCTGGGGGGGGAGCTCTCGGCACCAAGAGCAGTGACAAGTGGGGTGCTGCTGGGGTCAGTGCTGGGCCCGGTGCTATTTGGACCTTTATCTCCAATATAGCACACAGGGTTGGGAGCAGGGTTAGTTTGTTCACACATTATACCAAATTGGGGGTGGTGGTGGACGAAGTGGATAGATGGGGAAAACTGCAGGGAGATCTAACCAAACTATAGACTTTGTCAGTGGAGTGGCAGCTAGGATTCAATGCAAAGAAGTGTATGGTAATGCACTTCAGGGCTAAGAACCAGAAGAGGGACTATTTGTTGGGGATCACAGAGGAAGAGGAGAAGGACCTAGGGATCTTGGTAACTGGGAACATGAACAACTCAGCCCACTGCACGAGAGCAGCAGCAAAGGCAAACAGGGTGCCGGGGTGCATCGAAAGGGGGTTCTCATCCAGACACAGGGATGTGATCCTATCTCTCTACAGATTATTGGTCAGACCGCACCTCGAGTACTGTGTGCAATACTGGAGGCCATACCTGAGGAGAGATATAAAGTTACTGGAGGTGGTGCAAAGGAGGGCAACAAAAATGTTAAAAGGGATAGAAGGAAAGGAATATGAAGTTAGGCTGAAGGAGCTGAACATGTACACTGGAGGAGAGGCGGGATAGGGGGGATGTAATTGAAGCATTTAAATACCTGAGGGGGTAAATAAACCTAGCACTGAGGGGGTGTTTAAATTGAGGCATGGAAGAGATGAGGGGGCATGGACTAAGGTTGAAAGGGGGACGTTTCAAGAGGGAAATGAGGAGGCACTACATCTCTCAGACGGTGGTGTCTAGCTGGAATGCTCTGCCAGAGGGGGTGGTAACATGTAGGGCAGTCAATAGCTTTAAGGAGGAGTGGGGTAAAGCAAGAGGAAAAGTCGGGGGGGCAGGGGCTGGGACAAGCGGAGGAGGAACTGAGGGGGAGGAGGCTGGGGCAGCTGCAATCTAGGGTGCTAGCTACACACTCAGGCGGACTTACATAGACCGATGGTGTGTTCTGCTGGCAGATTCATATGTTCATATGTGTGTATGTAAAATCACAGTGACTCTGTTCATGAGCAGAGGTCCTAAAATGCCTATGTTGAAAATTTGGTGACAAATGTTCATAAAATGACTGTCTTACAAGTGTACGTGATGCAGTTTCCATGCACCCTCATAACTTCACAAATTTGTAATAGTTTTACTCCAGATTTTCAACATTGGCATTTTTTAAGACCTCCTTATGAACAGTACAGCTGTCATTTTTCACATCCTGGACGAAATATGCGTTCATACATCTGGCTCAGAATACCGCGGTTGCTCTGGGAAATCAATGTTCGGGACAGATTAAGAAAATCATAGTGATAGTGTTCATGAGCAGAGGTCACAAAATGCCTATGTTGAAAATTTGGTGAAATAATTCCACTAAATGACTGTGTTACGCGCATGCATTGCGCAGTTTCCACGTACACTCAGAAGTTTGAGCATTTTCAATACTTTCACTACAGATTTTCAACATTGCCATCTCTTCACACCTCCCTATGAATGGTACAACTGTCATTCTTCACATCATGCTTGATCTGTGTTTTCATACATCTGGCGCACAAGGGCATGGTCACTGTGGAAACTCACATTTTGGGACACATTGACAAAATTAGAGTGGCACTGTTCATGAGAAGAGGTCCCAAATGCTTTCATGAGGTGGGGCCACAAAATGTCCATGTTGAAAATTTGTACAGCAAACACCAACACATGCCTGGGGCATTACAGTTTCTAACCATATTGTACGACCCTGTACAGACTGACAGGCATCAGGGGGTGTGTTTTTGGATTGCTGACTGTAATGCTCATGCCATTCCAACCCCACCCCCCACCCTGCAGCTACTGACAGGCATCGAACTGTGCCTTGGACTCTTCAGCCCCCCCAGTTCATGCCATTCTGTATTGCACCCATTTCAGCATATGTCCTTATGGAGTGGGGTGACTGTAAAGCCGAACACCCAAGGCACACCTCAACACTTGTCAGTGTCTGCAGGATAGGGTGAGGTGAAACGGCATGAGCGTTATGGACGATAACCCAAATGCATGCCCAATGCCTGTCTGTCTCTGCAGACTGGAGGTGGGGTTGGCGTGAAGTTCAAATACTTCACTGCCATTCCTACTCTGCATCTGTCTAACTCCTGCATTTCCAATGCTAATACTGGCAAACAAACATTCTTCATTGACAAATGTTTGTTAAGATTGTAATGATCATTGTAGGTTAACTGATCAAACCTTTATCCTATCCTATCCTCCTCCAGGAAGGGATGGCAATGTCTGCCTCAGTACTGACACCTCGATCGGATGTTCTCCTCCTCCAGGAAGGGAGGACAATGTCCTCCAGTGCAGTACAGACTCCTAGATGGGGCACAAGTAGTGGAGAGGTCAGAGGGTCTGTGGATGGCTGGGATACAGAAGCATAGAATTTATTAACAGAAACTGACTGCTTGGCTCACCTAGTCTACCCAGATTTTCCCTGTCTCTTCTGCCTCCAAAGACCTTATCTGATCTCCAGTGACCTTCCCGCTTCCCTCTCTCTCATCTAATATACCCTTATGTTTATGCCATGCATGCTTGAAGCTGCTCTCTGTTCTAGCTTCCACCGCTTCTGCTGGCAGTCTATCCCAGGCATCTATCACCCTTTAGGTTAAGAAATATTTCTTCACATCACTCTTGAGGGCCCTGGTACTTGTTCTCATTTGAAAGAGACTTTCCTTCAGCACCCTGTTCATCATTTTGACATAATTGTAGGTGTAGAATGTCACCTCTCTCTCTTTCTCTCTTCCTCTCCTCTCTTCCAGGAAGAAAAATGTAGCAGTCCCTCACTCATTCTTTATAGGGCTTCTCGTTCAAACCCTACAGCATTTTAGTTTCTCTCCTCTGGACTGCCTCCGCCATGCTCCTGTCTTTTCTGAGATGCAGTCCCCCAAATGGGATTTGATACTCCAGGTTTGGTCACATAAGAGAGAGATGCATCGGCACCACCATGCCCCTCCTCCTGCTATACAGCCCGCTTGTTTTTGCTTGCTGGTAATTCCTCAAGATAGCCAAGACCCTGTGTATTCTCTCCATCCCCTCATGAGTATCCACTTTATTGCAGTTGTTGGTGTCATCTGCAAAAAGACATACCTTCCCTTTCAGTTCTTCTGAAATGTACCATACTGTATGAAGACATTGAGAAGACTGGTCCCAGTATCAAGCCCTACGGTTTCCTATTGGTTATCCTTTGAGTGCGGGCTGTTAACCACCACTGCTAGATGTCTCTTATCCATATAAACAGTTTCTAACCCCGTTCTGCACTTTGGATCCCTTTCCGAGACTGGACACTTCATAATCAGTCTCCTGTATGGTACAGTGTAGTATGCCTTGCTAAAGTCTAGATAGGTCACATCCACGTCCCTCCCCTGATCTAGTTCCTTGGGCACCCATTCAGAGAAATCTGTCAGATTCGGTTGGCATTAACCCCATGAAGTCCTGCTGCCCGAGGTCTTGCAGTCCATTGTATTCAAGATACCCTGCCAGTCTTTCCTTCAGTAGGGTTTCCATTCATTTCTCCCTTAGCTTTTTGCAAAAAAAAAAACAAATCAAAACTTGAATTCTTCAGCATTCAGTTTTTCATTATTCACAGTTTTGTCCCAATGTTTCTCCTTTTGGCTTCTTCAGGGAACATCAGAAAATATTTAAAACACAGGTTAAAACATACATACTGCACACATTTGCTCATACAGCCTGCTGTGTACCATTTCTAGAAAGTGCATCTATTTGCATTAGTTTTTATATTGGCGTGCTTGTGCAGCCAACATCGTGGGACAGTGCAGCTTTGGAGGTGGGGTCGCTGTTGGGCGAATGCAGGGCACACACCAGTAGGTGCGTCCTGCACTCCTCAATCAGCCTGCATGCCGGCACCACACCATGCATACATAATGTGGTGAGCACATCTAAGAAAAGTTCCGCTTCAATCTGAGCAAAGCTTATCATACGTAGCGGTCCTTTTCTTGCCGTGCTCACCACCATTATGTGCATGGTCGGTGAGTGGGCGGCCGCCTAACTACCCGACTTGAGGTGCCCAATCCCTGTCAGTTAACTCCCACTTTCTTAGGTGTCAAGTGGGGAGCCCACTCCACGGCATAAACCCCCAATTGTTGAATGCCGAGGGTGCCCAATCTCGGCTCACACTCCCCCGCTTTGTGTGCTCGAAGGTGGTTGCCCAACTCGCCGGCTACAGACACCCCCTCCAAACAGTTAGGTGGCACGCTGGAGCCCATCCCAGCATGCCAAATCCCTGCAAAAAAAAACTGTCCGCAATGTTTTTATTTTTTTCCTGTAAAATGAAAACTGTCCTCGTAGTCTCGATGCCCCTCCCCACCCGCACCCACCACTGTGAACCCTGCCTCCCCTCACTCCTACACTTACCTGGCGGAGTCCAGCGATGATCTTCTGTGAACCGGGAACACATCTGCACTCTTCAAAACCGACCATGAACTGAAGAAATACCGGTAAGCTGTATAATGGAATGAATAGGGGTTTTTCAACTTTAATGCATATCTCAGGCATTTTTGTGAATTTTGGCCCCAGATTTTCAATATGGGGTTTTTGGGACCCTTTCTCATGAATTCTTGCACTGTTATGGCGTTATTCGTTCCCAAAAGGTGATTTCGCAGTCACTGCACGGAATCACATTTTGGGACTGAGTAACGAAATGACAGTGTTACTGTTCATGAGAGGGGCTCTCAAAAAGCCTATGTTGCAAGTTTGGTGGGAAAAATCCCAAAAATGACTGTTTTTCGAGCGTGCGTAGCAACTGCACAACGCACTATTGTAAGTTAGCGCATTCGCACTATTTTCATGCCAGATTATCAACATTGGAATTTTACCACACCTTCTTGTGAACCGTACAGCTGTCATTTTTCACATCCTTTCTGAAATGTGTTTTCGCACTTCTGGCGCAGAATAGCGCAGTCGCTGTGTGAAATGAGTGTTCAGGACACATTACAAAAATGTCAGTGACACTGTTCATGAGCAGAGGTCCTAAAATGCCTGTGTTGAAAATTTGGTGACAATACTCCATAAAATCACTGTGTTACGAGCCTGTGTTGCGCAGTTTGCAGGCATGCTCGTAAGTTCACAAACTTATATTTTCACTCCACATTTTCAACAGTGCCATTGTTCTACACCTCCTAATGAACAGTACAGCTGTCATTTTTCACATCCTGACCAAAATCTGTTTTTGCAGTTCCGGCGCACAATTGCACGGTCGCTGTGGAAAGCCCATGTTCGAGATACATTATGAAAATGGCAGTGATGCTGTTCATTAGCAGATGTCCTAAAATGCCTATGTTGAAAATTTAAGGTTGAAAGTCAATAAAATGAGTGTTTTATGAGCGCACGTTGCGCAGTTTGCACGCACGCTCGTGACTTTGTGAATTTGTAATATTTTCACTCCAGCTGTTCATCATTGCCATTTTTCCATACCTCCTTATGAACAGTACAGCTGGCTGAAATGTGTTTTCACGTGCCCGGTGCAGAATTGCATGGTCACTGTGCTGAAATCACTTTTTGGGACACTTTCAGGAAATGACGGTGACACTATTCATCAGCAGAGGTTCTAAAATGCCTATGTTGAAAATTTGGTGGTGAAAGTCCAGACAATGACTGTGTTGCAAGCGTGCATTGCGCAGTTTCCACACACCCTTGTAACTTTGTCAGTCTGCAATATTTTCATGCCACATTTTCACCACTGGCATTTGTGCACACCTCATTATCAACAGTCCAGCTGCCATTTTCCACAGCCTGCCCAACATTTCATGGCTCTGCTGCACAGTGGCGTACTAGCTGTGCAAAATCACCTTTTGGGACACATTAACAAACTCACAGCGCTATGCCTCTCCACCTCCACCACTGCCAGTGCCAGCACAACAACATTCGGCATTGACAAATGCTTGTTAGATTTAATATTCTTCAGTGCTGCCCTAAGATTGCATAAGATGGACAGAAAAAAAAATACTATTTCTTTTAACTGAGAGTTTACTGTCTCATTTTGTGAGTTTGCATTCAGAATTCCACCATGCCATTTCAATTTGTTTGGCTAAGACTCAACCCCAATCACCCATCTCGAGCTTGCTGTGCTCTGTCCTCTCACTACCCAGAACACGTAGGACTCTATTTAACTTAGAGAATAATGTATGGTCCACTATGCACAACAAGCCTGTGTTGCCATTGAACGGGTGCTATGGTGACCATTTGAACACTGAGAGTGAAGCTCAAGAGGTTTGGTCACTATGACAACCTCTAGATGGCTACTTATGCTGTTTGTGTATAATGGACCATACACTGTCTTTTATAGTGTATGCCCCCACCAACACAACAGCAGGAGTCTAGGCACTTGCAGTAATGAATGCTTTTTATTTTTAAATGGTTTTCATGATTGCCAATGCTCTTTGGTTTGTATCAGCATTGGTGATAGGAGAAACAGGTTCTGTGAGGAGAGCACAGGCGAATGTTCAAAGCTGTGCTGCAGTAGCTATGTATCTAGTGCAGCACAACAACAAACTAATGTAGCTACTGCAGCAAAAAAATGTTATTCTAGGGATGGAGTTCCATCCTCATCTACATTGCACCATTCACTATAAACTGCATCCTGCAAGAAAGGTCTTTTTAGAGCTCTTTAACATTTTTTCATATGATGCAAGTTAAAATGAGTCAGCAGTGCTGTTGAACACTTGCCTTGCCTGCTTTCTGCAGCAGTTTCACACTGAAAGTGGAGGAAGGCAGCATGAGCTCGCAAAAGGCACAAGCTCTAGTTGCCACAGCAGAGAACATGCTGATGTCAGCAAGAGGAGTCATCAGGATGCCAACTGCCAACCATTGCTAAGCAACTTCTCAGCAGCACTACACATAGTGGGCTCGATTCTCAAAGCCCTGAGATTGATGCAGGGTGCCTGCATCAAACAAAAATAGGGCAAGTGGCACCTTGAGCCAAAAAGTGCCCCTGACCAATATACAAAAGCAGCCTGCGGCAAATGCAGGTTGCATCTGCCAAAAGGGACTTATGCCACAAAATGGACTGCAGCGTGGCACTCAGTGGCTAATGGCAGACTCAGGCTGCGATATCCCCCAAAGTGGGAGTCACATAACTCTCCCCAAGGGAGAATTTCTAAGTACTGTTAGACTAATGGCACTTAGACATATCCCTCAGGGAGAGTGTAGCACTACAGCAATGTTCTGCAGTCCCCGCTTCCAAGACCCAGGCCCTAGTGATCATATATTAATTAGCCCTGGTGATCTCTGAGCCCAGATGTCCCCATAGTCATGTGTTTTAAAACCCTCCTCCAGATGTAGTGTCCCCCCTCCCCAATGTCCCCGTAATTATGTATTTTTGCAGTTAATCATTTTATGGGTATTTTAGTACTACAAAACATACTGAGCATTAAACAGGCATAGCATGTATTAAACAGAAAGCAGAATATATAATATAGATACAAGCAGAAACTAAGTAAATCACTGCAGAACATATTCATGTGTTTTAAAAACTCTCGTGCAGATGCAGCAGCCCCCCTCACCAATCTCAGATGTCCCCCAATTCATGATAATAAATCCTTGGTGGTCTTGTGGAGCCCCTCCCCAATCCCAGAGATCCCCAAATAAGTGTCAGTTACAAAATCTCTTGGTGGTCCAGTGGCCCACTCCAGCTGACAGTGTCCCACCATTCCACTCCCCCCCAGTCTCCAAACCCAGTCAACAACTGGCACAGCCCACTGCTCACCACCACAGCCAGCCGTCGACTGATTTCTCAATGAGAGCTGAACTGTATTCAGTACACACCCATTGCTTAGGCACTCTTTACTTTTGTTACATCTCTGTTGGCCCAATAAAAGGTATCAAACCATGTGTTTCTAGATCTGTTCTTACAAGGACCGATACAGCAACTAAACTACCCCTGTTCTGTGAGGAAGTCTGGATACAGCGATGCCCAGTTGGGAAACTGTGGAGTGGCCCTTAAGCTTTGGGAACTCCAGTTTTTTTTCAGACACTGGGGGAGATCTGGCCAGATACAGGCAGTGTCTCCCTAGTATGGATATGAACAAGCTTGGTAAAGAGATAACCCACTTTGGCCAGAGACAAACCCCATGTACCCTATCTGGCATAGGAGGTGCAAGTTTCATGAAGTTTGCATAAACTCCACTCTAGCTGGTCCCCTGCAGTTTGAAAGATGGAGGTCCAGTGGGAGTGAGCTCCATCAGTTTGGAATATATAGTGATTAGGGGAGCTTGGAGTGTTGGCTCCATGTATGGAGAATCCCCAAATAGTTTGAGTCCTTTGCCTAGAAGAGGGATGGACTGCCTCCCAGTGCACAGAGAAATAATGAATTTGTGTGTGGAGTGTAGCTGCAGCCTGCTGTAATCTAGTGTACATGTTTTTGCCCCTGCAGCCCCTGCAGGCAATTGTTATTGACAGACCACTATGCCAGAATTGAACCTACTGCTTGACTCTAGTTCTGCTTGTGAACATTCATTTTGTGAGTGACAGAGATAATTTCTGGAGTGCCCCAGTGCCATGACCCACCCTGGAACCTGGTTAAATTACAGATATTTATTTTTCCACCCCCTCAAGACAAAGCCAGAGTATGCACTGCCAGTGGAGTGTGTGAACTGCTTGCTGCAATTGCCTCCTATTACCAAATGCTAGTTAACTGCTTAGTACCAACTGTATTTACTGATATTTTGACAGGGAAGGAAAGGGTACAGGCTTACACTTGTATGATCTTTTAAACTAGCCAGCGGGAGGCAGCAAACCAATGGAGGCAACAACTGCCCCCCACCTCAGATCATGGAGTATCAGGGAAGGAAAGTACAAAGACAGAAAAGTCTACTAGGGCATGGGAGCAAGAAGGCAGGGATGGGAACAAGACAAAAGAAAAGGGGGTATAATTCAGGTAAGCAGGGGTAAAGGATGGAAGGAGACAAGGATTGGCGATGGTAAAAAGGTATGAGGTGAGTCAGTGGGGATTTAGGGAATGGCCCTGGCAGGAAGGGGGAAGCAGAGAAGTGGGCAGGAGGGAAGATAGTTATATGGAGAGCCATGTGTTTCAATGTAAGGAGCCTCTGAACCAAAATTCCAGACCTGGAAGCCATCATGGCAGAGCTAACCTGGATTTAGTGGCTATAATGGAATTAGGCTGCAGTGAGCATTTGACTGGCAAATGGCCTTACTGGGCTACTCTCTGTTTATGAGAGAGAGAGAGAGAGAGAGAGAGGGGAGAGAGGAGGAGAGAGACAGAGGAAGAGGGAGGGAGAGGAAAGAGACAGGAGAGGGAGAGAGAGAGAGAGAGAGGGAGGGAGGAGGAGATGAGAGAGAAAGGGAGAGGGAGAGGAGAGGACAGGAGAGAGAGGGAGCGAGATGGAGAGAGGGAGGGGAGAGAGAGGAGGAGCTGGAGAGGGAGAGAGCAGGAGAGGGCGGGAGGGAGAGAGAGACAGGAGAAGGAGATGGAGAGAGAGGGGAGAGGGAGGAGATGGAGAAGGAGAGAAGGAGACAGAGGAGAGGGAGCAGGAGAGGAGGAGAGAGAGACAGAGGGAGAGGAGCAGGAGAGAGGGAGGGAGAGAGACAGAGGAGAGGAAGCAGGAGAGGGAGGAGAGAGACAGAGGAGAGGGAGCAGGAGAGGGAGGAGAGAGAGACAGAGGGAGAGGAGCAGGAGAGGGAGGGAGAGAGAGACAGAGGGAGAGGGAGCAGGAGAGGGATGGGAGTGGGAGAGGGAGAGGGGAGGGAGAGGGTGGGAGAGAGAGAGGTGGGAGGAGGAGAGGTGTATTATATAGGAAAGTGTGAATCAACGTCATGGAGGTACAGGAGCAGCCAAAGGAAAGGAGGGTCTGGAAGTGCTGTGGGTCATTCTGGAGACAGGTTCTAGGGTTGCAATCCACACCCTGGTAGTGTACAGACTTGCAGCACAGGGAGAGGAGATGGATAAGGTGCTTGAGGACGTAATCATCAGAATGGTAAGTAAAGGGGCGGGGCTCCTAGCTGGGTACTTCCATCTGCTTAATGTGGAGTGGAGTCTTCCAACCGCAGCTCTGGCAAGGAGAGGGCTATCCTTGACTCACTAAAAGGGACTTTTCTTGTGCAGCAAGCCAAAGAACCCACTAGGGACAGAGCAGTGCTGGACCTGGCACTTAAAAACAGTGGGCAGCCCCTTGGGTACCAGTGATCAGTGTGGTTTAACCTGAGTAGCATGGCTTTTGTAAGTACCATGATATAAGTCCAGCCTTGGACAGGTTCATGGACCACATCAGTGGGGCTGTGGATGGTGCGGAAGCTCACTGGTGCTGTGTTTTTGGAACTGTCCAAGGCTTTTGAGCTTATAAGCCATCACCTGCTGCTTGGGAGGCTGGGGGGCACTGGACTGCCAGATCCCCTTTTTAGTGGTTTAACAGCTATCTAACAGGATGGCCTGTGAAGGTGAGTTGTGGTAAAACTTAGTCTAGCAGCAAGGCAATGGAATGTGGTGTGACCCAGGGATCAATCCTGGGGCCCGTCTTATTTACCTTGTTTATCGATGCATCACCACTATTGTTGAAGAATATGAACACAATAATGTATGCAGATGGTATAGCAGTTCATCCTCAGCGGAGGCGATAAATCATACATTAAATGTGGACTTTTCTGTGCTTCGGCACTGTTAAAGAAACATCATTTGCTAATGAATTAAAAAAAAGTATGCGCTTTGGCTCAAGACCTCGACTCACTAATTGTACTGTACTTGAAATCGCTGATTGTTCCAGTGGTAGGTTGGAGCAAGTTACCCAATTTAAATTTGTGGGTATTCTATTACAGCCTAGTTTAACTTTCTCCCATCATATTGAATTAATCAGTAGACAAGTTAATCAGAAATTAGGTGTTCTGTTTAAATTACAAAATTCATTGACTTTACAGGCTAGAATGGGAGTGGCAAAGAGCATACTTCTAACCACCCTGAATTACAATTCTCTTTTTTTCTCAGATTTATAAGAACTTGATTTATCATTATTGATTTCAGCTTTTAATGGAGTCTGTAGGTTTGCACTTAAACTTCCATATCACACACAGCACTGTATGCTTTACCAGCAAAACTGGTTGACTTCCACTGAAATTGAGTGGTCTGTACAACTTTTGTTTTATACCAGGTGAGATACACTAAGCTGAAAGCTTGTTTACAGACGTGACCTGGGAGCACAGGGAAGTTAAGTGACTTGCTCAGGGTCACACAGTATGATTGTTTAACCAGGAGAGGCACACTGAGCTGAAAGCTTGTTTACAGGTGTGACCGTGGAGAACAGGGAAGTTAAGTGACTTTCTCAGAGTCACACAGTATGATTCTTTAACCAGCAGAGACACACTAAACTGAAATTCTCTCAAATACTCTCAGATTGGGAAAGAGAAAGGATCTCAGATTTAGAAGTGGGTAGCCATCTGGGAACAAGTGACCACCAAACAGTGTAGTTCACAATAAACACAGCCATAGAGTCAAGCCATACAAAAACAAGAGTATTGGACTTTAGGAAGGTTGACTTTGGGAAATTGAGAGAGTGCCTCAGAAAAGCACTAGCGAACGGGCAAGAAGGAGGGGTGGAGGAACAATGGGGAATAATCAAAACAGCCATCTCAGAGGCAACAAGCCTTTGTGTGAAGCAAATCAACAAAACAAAATGAAGGAAAAAACCACCATGGTTCTCAAAAGAGGTGGCAGGGATGGTTAAGGAGAAAAGGATAGCATTCAGGTAATATAAGGAAACACAGAAGAAGCAGAACAGAGAACTGTATCAGTTAAAGCAGAAGGAGGCAGGGAAGGCAGTCAGAATAGCAAAGTCACAGACTGAGGAAAAGATAGCCAACTCTGTTAAGGAGGGGGATAACACCTTTTATAGGTACATTAGGGAGCGAAGAAAGTCCAAGGGAGGATACAGAAACTTAATAAAGGGAAGGGAATGTGGGCAGAGGGTGACAGTGAAAAAGCAGGGATACTGAACGAATATTTCTGCTCAGTATTCACAACGGAAAAGGAGGGGGAGGTACCTAAACCAAACAAGAGAGAAACTCTAAATAGGGAGGTTGATACCAGTCCATTCACAGAAGCAAGGGTTTTGAAAGAACTCTTGAAACTGAGGGCGGACAAAGCAATGGGGCCTGATGGAATTCACCCAAGAATCCTAAAAGAACTAAGGGCAGAACTAGTAACACCACTGACTACTCTGTTTAACAAATCATGGTAGGATGGGGTGGTGCCTGAGGACTGGAGGAGGGCAAATGTGATTCCACTTCACAAAAGTGGAAGCAGGGCAGAGGCAGGAAACTACAGACCAGTTAGTTTGACTTCAGTTGTAGGGAAAATGATGGAATCACTTCTGAAGGAAAGAATTGTTGAGTACCTAGAGGCCAGTGGGGCACAGGACCAAAGACAGCATGGTTTCACAGCAGGAAGGTCATGTCAGATGAACCTAATAGATTTCTTTGACTGGGTGGCCAAAGTAGTAGACTAGGGAGGGGCTGTGGATATGGCCTACCTAGATTTTAGCAAGGTATTTGACACAGTCTCACACAAAAGATTAATATACAAGTTAGCCAGCCTTGGAGTGGGTACCAAGGTGGTAGCCTGGATAAAAAAAACTGGCTGGGCAGCAGGATGCAAAGGGTAATAGTAAATGGAGTCCACAGTGAAGAAAGGAGGGTAACTAGCAGGGTACCGCAGGGTTCGGTACTGGGACCGGTCCTCTTTAATGTCTTTATAAGTGACATTGGAGAGCACCTAGAAGGAATGGTATGTCTCTTTGCAGATGACACAAAGATCTGCAACAGGGTTGATACACAAGGTGGAGTGGAAAAGATGAAAAGGGATTTGGCAAGGTTGGAGGAATGGTCAAATATGTGACAGCTCAGATTCAATGCAAAGAACTGCAAGGTAATGGATCTGGGAAACAAAAACCCAGGGGATGAGTACACAATGGGGGGTGAGTTAATAACAACAACAAAAATCAAAAGAGACCTAGGAGTAATTATATCAGATGACCTAAAGGTGGACAAGCAATATGAGAAGACAGCAATGAGAGCTGAGGGATACTTTGATGCATAGGGAGAGGCATCAATAGTAGAAAACAGGAAGTTGTTATTCCTCTGTACAGACAGTTAGTGAGACCCCATCTGGAGTACTGCGTACAATTCTGGAGACCCCATCTCCGTAAAGACGTAGACAGAGTGGAGGCTGTTCAGAGGAGGGCAACCAAAATGGTGCAGGGTCTGCACCAGAAGACGTACGAGGAGAGACTAAAGCAGCTTAATATGTATACTCTTAAGGAAAAGAGGGAGAGGGGGGACATGAAAGAAACTTTCAAGTATCTCAAGGGAATTAACAAAGTACAAGAGGGTAGCAGCTTTTAGAAGACAATATGTGCAAGAAGAAGGGGACACAATTTGAAAATAGAGGGGAACGGCTCAGAGGTAATGTTAGAAAGTATTTTTTCACAGCCAGGGTTGTGGATACATGGAGCAGCCTTCCTGAAGAGGTTGTGGAGTCAGGAACAGTGGAAGAATTCAAGAATGCATGGGACAGGCATAAGGCAATTCTAGTGGGGGGTAGGAGGAAGTAGGCTGTTGATTAATTAGGATCTGCAGCTTATCCATCAGGAAGGGAAATGGGCAGACTGGGTGAGCCAAGCAGTCCTTATCTGCCATCAAATTCTGTGTTTCTATGTTAAAACTTGTTTACAGGTGTGGCCTGGGAACACAGGAAAGTTAAGTGACTTGCTCAGAGTCACACAGTATGATTCTTTTTTTATCATTTAATATTTTATTGAGGTTTTTTAGTTACAATAAGCCATAAAAATGGCCCTCATACACCAGGCAGGGTTTTATAAAACAGATCTGATCTGATATGGGTAATGGTCCTTATATATTCAAAACAGCTACACTAAGCTTCATACAGGAGGGAAGTTAACTAACATACTCTTCCTGCGTCTGATTAAAGCTACTAAGAATAATTACCTGACAAGTCGGACCAGGTCAACCCACTAAATGTATGAATCAAGGTACAATAGATTCACAGAGGTTAAATATGTCAGAAATTCTAATATACAAGTCCCTATATTGTCAACATAGGATGGGGGGGAGGATACAGTGTGGCTAGAAAGGCGGCAGAGCCAATCTTGCTCGACTTGCTTGTACAGCAGAAACCAGCTAACTAAAATAAGCTACATTTTCTTATTAATTTAACACTTATATCTCAGCAGGAGTCAGTGTCTGCTGAGATTAAGCAAGACAGATACTTTACTAGAAGTAGAAGGGGTCTTATTTAGGATTAAAAAAAGAAAGAAAAGAAAGAAAGTCAGTGTGTGTTCTGTGCTGTGAAGGGTACTGTATCAACTTAGTTTGCTAAACCAGCAGGAGGAGAGAGAGCTTAATTGGGGGTGTGGCTTAGACACTATAAAAGCAGGTGACTCAAATTACAACTTCCTGTTGCTAGCCTTGCTTGTAGAGCAGAAAGCAGCTAACTAAAAGAAGCTACATTTTCTTATTAATTTAACACTTATATCTCAGCAGGAGTCGGTGTCTGAGATTAAGCAAGACAGATACTTTATTAGAAGTAAAAGGGGTCTTATTTGGTGTTGAAAAAAAGAAAGAAAAGAAAGAAAGTCAGTGTGTGTTCTGTGCTGTGAAGGGTACTGTATCAACTTACTTTGCTAAACCAGTAGGAGGAGAGAGAGCTAAATTGGGAGTGTAGCTAAGATGCTATAAAAGCAGGCGACTCAAATTACAACTTCCTGTTGCTTGCCTTGCTTGTAGATCAGAAAGCAGCTAACTAAAAAAAGCTACATTTGCATTTACCCGTGTCTGCTGTGTCCGCTGGGCACTCTGAAACTGCTGGCATTAGACAAACTTGGATAAGATAATTTTAGCATATCCTCTACTTAGTAAATATACACCATTAATAATGGAAAAAGAACTTAGTAAGTGTATGCAATGTTTGATGTATAGTGAGGGAAAGTATGGGAGCGAGTATGTATGTGCTAATTGCCATCTGATTACTTCTCTTGAAGCAGATAGCGTTTCTTATTATTAAACCAGTTTCTACTGATATTAGGGAACGGGAAAGTTACATTGATTTATGGACGAACAACTTCATTCTAATGAACAATTTCTTCACATTTAGGTAGCATTTCTATGCCTCCTGATGAGGAGACAATTGTAACGACTAGTACTAGTATACCTGTTGCCTCTGCCCCCTCTTATAAGGTGGATGATTATCTGCCCTCTTCTCATGATAATGATGACTGGACCATTGTCACAAAGCCTCTTAAAAAAGGGAGGGGCGGTCAAATACACAATAGTGCCCCTATTGAAACTCGTAATAGGTTTGAGCAATTGACTGTATCAAATAATGAAGTGCTACATGATTTATCCTGTGCATCACCCTCTGTTGATAATAATGGTTCAAAAACACTTTTCAATCAGGAGTTAATGCCCATGAATATTTGTCCTAGTAAGTCTCAAGCTACCAAATCAATACCTATTAATTTAATCGCTCCAGAGTGTGTTAAACAATCACCTGTTTCTGATTCTTGTACCCCTACTGTCTCAAAACAAGTGTTAGTCCTGGGAGATTCAATCATTAAGCACATTGACAGGGTGGTATGCAATAGTGACAAGAGCAACTGCACTTGTTCTAGCTTCCATGGGGCCAGGGTATCTGACATTACCTCCATGATGCCTAAAACTTTACAAAATGTGGGGGAAAATCCACTGGTTATCATACATGCCAGTGTTAATGATATAAACAACACCCCATTTAATCAGTTACAACAGGACTATGTGGCATTATGTAACCTGTAACTTGATAGGGGATGCTATGTATGTATATCTGAAATTCTACCTGTCCCGAGAGCAACATCTACCATGACGCAGAAAATCAAAGCCCTAAATGAATGGCTAAGAAAGTGGTGTTTTAAGCAGGATATACCCAGTATTGCCCACTGGGAATCATTTTCAGATCGTTCTTCCTTGTTTTGCTGGGATGGTTTACATCTCAGTCATAGGGGTAGTACACTTATGGGGAAAAGTATCACTAAAATCATAAATCATTGTTTAAACTAAAAACAATGGGGGAGAATGGGTCTATTCCCAAGTCTTTGAATACTTACCAAAATATTATTACAACTAAATGTAAATTCCTAGCTTTGAATGCAAGATCTTTAAACCAACTCAAATTAGCAGAACTAGAAGCCAAATGTAAAACTTTAAATATAGGTGTGGTGGGAGTAAATGAAACTTGGTGGGACGCATCCTCAATTTGGTCCAGAGAAATTCCAGGTTATAAATTATATCATAAAAACAGATTAGATAAGCAAGGCAATGGAGTTTGTATGTACATACAAAATGATATTCCTTCTTTTGAAGTGTGTCTCTCTTTCCTTTGGAAAGTACATAGGTTAAAATCTTATTGAAGGAGCAGTCCTATATAACTATTGGTAACATCTATCGACCTCCATCTGCAAATTCAGATTACACAACTGATATGTTTAAAGAAATTACACATTTTTCAGAATCTCAAGATTCTGCAATATTTGGTGACTTTAACCTCCCTCATATTAACTGGGACTCATTCTCAGGACAGTCCTATGCCGAGACAAAACTAATAGATGTGATAGTACTGGATTACAACAACTTGTTACTGAACCCACTCGAGGTCCTAATATTTTCGATCTATTATTTACTAACATAGAGCAACAAATTAGCAATTTACAAATTTGGGATCCACTTGGGACCAGTGATCATTCATCTATTCTTTTTGAAATGCAACAGTTTAAAACTACACAAAGGAAGTTATACTATACAAAAAATTATAACAAAGCAAATTTTTCTAAAATCAATGAATACTTACAAAACATAAACTGGGAATCTAATCTTCTTAATTGTACAACACACCAAGCTTGGGACTTTTTTAAAAACATTGTAAGTTATTTGGAAAATACCTTTATTCCATCTAAGAAGAAATTTAATAATAAAGGAAAAATTTCCCTTTGGTTCAACAAGACAATTAAAAATCAGATTAAAATAAAAATTAAACTTTTTAGGAAACTTAAGAATAGTTCTGTTCCATTTAAAACTACTCTATTGCATAAATACAGACTATCTGTGAAAAACATAAAATTCTATTAAATTGGCAAAAAAATAAGTTAGAATTTAAACTAGCTCACACAAAAGACTGTCACAATTCTCTTTTCTCCTATATAAATAGTAAAAAAGGTGTATCAATGACCATTGGTCCCATTATAACCAATGGCTCTTCTCTATCTGATATAGAAACCTCCAATCTCTTTAAAAAGTACTTTTGTTCTGTCTTCTCTCAAAAATCACCTATTAGTACATTTAAAGTTTGCCACGTAGATTATCATAGGTTCTATCCAACTGACATTATACAGGCTATCAAAAAACTAAAAAAAAATACTAGTCTGGGCCCAGACGGTATTCATCCATGGTTTCTGATCGAAACCTCAATAAATATTTCTATACCTTTGTCAATTATTTTCAATAAATCCTTACAAGAAAGCATTGTACCAAATGATTGGCGTTCAGCAATAGTTACTTCCATATTTAAAAAAGGCAATAGAGGTTCTGTGCAAAATTATCATTAAGTTAGCCTGACCTCAGTGGCTGGTAAATTAATGGAATGAGTAATGAAGTCTCTAATACATCAAGATTGTAAAAAATTAGGAATTTATGATTCAAATCAGCATGGGTTTACTCCCAAGTATTCCTGCACCACCAATCTGATATCTTTTTACAATAATATAAGTACTCTACTAGATGTGGGTATCCCTACTGATGTAATTCTTTTGGACTTTAGTAGATCTTTCGATAAAGTTTCACATGAAAAACTCATTACTAAAATGCACAGACTGGGTTTGTCACCTGATGTTGTCAACTGGACTTTAAACTGGTTGACAAATCATTCTCAGAGTCAGAATGAATGTATCTTGTCTGATTTGGGTAGTGTGACAAGTGGAGTACCACAGGGGTCGGTCTTGGGACCAACATTGTTTAACCTCTTTATCAGTGATTTACAAACAGGGCCAAATAACTTCATAGTTAAATTTGCAGACAATACTAAATTGGGGGGCAAGGTTAATAATGAAGAAAATATTTCTGCATTAAAGAAGGATTTGGAAAAATTAACACTTTGGGCAAATGAAAATCATATGCAGTTTAATCAATACACATGTTTAGTAGTGCATTTCAGTGTAAATAATCCAAAAACAATACAGAGAAGTTAAATGACTTGCTTAGGGTCACACAGTCTGATTCTTTAACCAGGAGAGACACACTAAGCTGAAAGCTTGTTTACAGGTGTGACCTGGGAGCACAGGAAGTTAAGTGACTTGCTCAGGGTCAGACAATATGATTGTTTAACCAGGAGAAACACACTGAGCTGAAAGCTTGTTTACAGATGTGATCTGGGAACACAAGGAAGTTAAGTGACTTGCCCAGAGTCAGTCAGTATGCAGGTGGGGGCTGTAGGATTCAAACCCAGATCTCCAGGTTTGCAGCTCAGAGCTTTAGACCACTGTGCTATACTGCCTCCTGCTTTAATTCTACTTTAATTGCTTTACAGACAATCTTTTAAGACGGGGACAACTCCCCTTCATGTTCACTATATCACTTTAAAAAGGGAAAAAAAGGAATTATGATCACATGGAATGAACAGATTAGTCATCCCAAACACTAAAATGAAGATGAGAGAGGGTGCATTTGATAGCATAGGTGCAAAAATTTGGAATACATTTCCAGGGTCACTGCAGGGTGGAGTAGGACACGGAGTTTTTAAGTTAAATCTTAGGAAACATTTTCTTAGCCAATTACAATGTAACTGTTTTTAATAAGGTCTTGTATTGTTTTATATATGACTAGATTGTTGTGGTGTTATTTACACTGTCCGGTGTCTGTTGTACTTTGGTATATGACTAGATTGTTGTGGTGTTGTTTACACTGTCCGGTGTCTGTTGTACTTTGGTATATGACTAGATTGTTGTGGTGTTGTTTACACTGTCCAGTGTCTGTTGTACTTTGGTATATGACTAGATTGTTGTGGTGTTGTTTATACTGTCCGGTGTCTATTGTACTTTGGAATATGACTAGACTTTTGTGGTGTTGTTTATACTGCCTGGTGTCTGTTGTACTTTGTATATGACTAGATTGTTGTGGCGTTGTTTATACTGCCCAGTGTCTGTTGTACTTTGGTATATGACTAGATTGTTGTGGTGTTGTTTATACTGTCCGGTGTCTGTTGTACTTTGCGTATGACTAGATTGTTGTGGTGTTGTTTATACTGTCCGGGGTCTGTTGTACTTTGGTATATGACTAGATGGTTGTGGTGTTGTTTATACTGCCTGGTGTCTGTTGTACTCTGTATATGACTAGATTCTTGTGGTGTTGTTTATACTGTCCGGTGTCTGTTGTACTTTGTATATGATGAGATTGTTGTGCTGTTATTTATACTGTCCGGTGTGTCTGTTGTACTTTGGTATATGACAAGATTGTTGTGCTGTTATTTATACTGTCTGGTGTATGTTGTACTTTGGTATATGACTAGATTGTTGTGGTGTTGTTTATACTGCCCGGTGTCTGTTGTACTTTGGTACATGACGAGATTGTTGTGGTGTTGTTTATACTGTCCAGTGTCTGTTGTACTTTGGTATATGACTAGATTGTTGTGGTGTTGTTTATACTGTTCAGTGTCTGTTGTACCTTGATATATGACGAGATTGTTGTGGTGTTGTTTATAATGTCCAGTGTCTGTTGTACCTTGGTATATGACTAGATTGTTGTGGTGTTATTTATATTGTCTGGTGTCTGTTGTACTTTGGTATATGACTAGATTATTGTGCTGTTATTTATACTGTCCGGTGTCTGTTGCAGTTTGTATATGACTAGATTGGTGTGGTGTTATTTATACTGTCCGGTGTCTGTTGTACTTTGTCTATTTATGTAACATCATGGCTGTTGTTTTATGGCTCCAGGTTGTGCATGAAAAAGGGCCTTGGCTCACTGCACTTACCTTGTAAACAAAAGTTTTTTTTTTTAATCATGGAACATTTTTTGCCCCTTGCCTCTGGACGCCATCAGATCACCCCCCCAGCACCTTCCCCCAGAATTACCAGGGCTTTCCTTATGCCCGGTCTGGTGCTGCACCTGGAGTGATCTTCATCCTGCCGGTGTTTTTCCTCATTATCTCCGGGGCCCTGGGAGAGGCGCATGTGCCTTTATGACCCTGGTAATGACCCATATGTCGGCATGTCTTTGCCGACGACACAAAGATCTGCAACAGGGTTGATACACAAGGTGGGGTGGGAAGGATGAAAAGGGACTTGGCAAGGTTGGAGGAATGGTCAAATATATGGCATCTCAGATTCAATGCAAAGAAGTGCAAGGTAATGCATCTGGCAAACAAAAACCCAGGGGAAGAATACACAATGGGACGTGAGATAACAACAACAAGCATTTGTCAATGCCGAATGTTGATTGCGTTGGTGTGCTGAGCTCGCTCACTGCCCTTCTGTCACTCACTCACTCAGTCTGTGTCTCCCGGTGCTGATCTTTTGTACTGGGCTCCTGCCTGCGTTGGCACCTTGTTCTGCCGATGAAGAAATCCGCAGCTGTCCCGACAGAGCTCCACTGAGGTGGCTCACTCCCCCTCTCTCACTCGCTCATTCTGGTTCTCCTGGTGCTGCAGGCTGCTCTTTTGTACTGGGCTCCTGCCTCTGTTGGTGGCTTTTTCTGCCCACAAAGAAATCTGCAGCAGTCCCGACACAGGTCTGTTGAGCCTGCTGACTCCCCCTCTCACACTCACTCATCCCGTTTCTGCGGGCGCTGCAGGCTGCCCTTTTCTATTGGGATCCTGCCTGCGTTGCCGCCTTTGTCTGCCCACATAGCAATTTGCAGCAGTTACACTAGAGCTCCGTTGAGCTCGCTCACTCCCCCCCTCTCACTTGCTCATTCTGGTTTTCCTGCCACTGCAGGCTGCCCTTTTGTACTGGGCCCCTGCATGCATTGTTGCCTTTTTCTGCCAACAAACAAATCTACAGCAGTCCCAATAGAGCTCCGTTGAGCTCACTCACTCCCCCTCCCTCACTCGCTCATTCTGTGTCTCCTGCCGCTGCAGACTGCCCTTTTGTACTGGGCTCCTGCCTGCATTGGTGGCTTGTTCTGGCCAGAAAGAAATCTGAAGCAGTCCCGACACAGCTCCATTGAGCTCGCTCACTCCCCCTCTCTCACTCACTCATTCCATTTCTGCCGGTGCTGCAACCTGGCTTTTTGTACTGGCTCCTGCCTGTGTTGCCGCATTTTTTGCCCACAAAGAAATCAGCAGCACTCACAATAGAACTCTGTTGAGCTCGCTCGCTACCGCACTGTCACTCACTCATTCTGTTTCTCTTGGCGCTGCAGGCTGTGTTTGTGTATGGGGCTCCTGGCTGTGTTGGCACCTTTTTCTGCCCACAAAGAAATCCACAGCAGTCCTGATAGAGCTCCGTTGAGCTCACTCAATCCCCCTGTCTCACTCACTCATACTGTTTCTCCCACTGCTGCAGGCTGGCCTTTTGTACTGGGCCCCTGCCTGCTTTGATGCCTTTTTCTGCCCACAAAGAAATCCGCAGCAGTCCTGACAGCGCTCCGGTGAGTTCGTTCACTCCCCCTCCCTCACTCACTCTCTCGTTCTGTTTCTCCCAGTGCTGCAGGCTGCCCTTTTGTACTGGTCTCTTGTGTTGGGGCCTTTTTCTGCCCACAAACAAATCCGGAGCAGTCCCAACAGAGCTCAGTTGAGCACGGTCACTCCCCCCTCTCACTCGTTCAGTCTTAAACTGTCCCAACCACTGATTTCCCACAGTGACCATGCTATTCTGTGGCAGGAGTGCAAAAACATATTTTAGCCAGGATGTGAAAAATGACAGCTGTACTGTTCATAAGGAGGTGTGAAAAACTGCCACTGTTGAAAATGCGGCATGAAAATATTACAAATTTGCGAAGTTACAAGGGTGCGTGGAAACAGTTCAACGCACGCTTGTAACACAGTTATGTTATGGAGTTTTGTCACCAAATTTTCAACATAGGGCTTTTAGGACCTCTGCTCATGAACAGTGCCACTGTCATTTTCTTAATCTGTCCTGAACACTGATTTTCCACAGCGACCATGTTATTCTGTGCCGCAACTGTGAAACCACATTTCAGTCAGGATGTGAAAAATGACAGCTGTGCGCTCATAAGGAGGTGTGAAAAAATGCCACTGTTGAAAATCTGGCATGACAATATTACAAATCTGTGAAGTTACAAGTGTGTGTGGAAAGTGTGCAATGCACACTTGTAACACAGTCATTTGATGGGCTATCATCACCAAATTTTCAACATAGACATTTTAGGACCTCTGCTCGTGAACAGTATCACTCTCATTTTCTTAATTTGTCCCAGACAGTGATTTCACGTAGCGACCACTCTATTCTGTGCCAGAAGTGCGAAAACACATTTTGGCCAGGATGGGAAAAATGACAGCTGCACTGTTCATAAGTAGGTGTGGGAAAATGGCAATGTTGAAAATCTGGAGTGAAAATATTATAAATTCGCAAAGTTACGAGTGTGCGTGCAAACTGTGCAACACACTCTCGTAACAGTCATTTTATGGAGTATCCTTACCAAATTTTCAACATAGCCATTTCAGGACCTTTACTCATGAACAATGTCACTGTCATTTTCTTAATCTGTCCCGAACACTGATTTTCCACAGCGACCATGCTATTCTGAACTAGAAGTGCAAAAACACATTTCTGCCAGGATGTGAACAATGACAGCTATACTGTTCACAAGGAGGTGTGAAAAAATGCCAATGTTGAAAATCTGGTGTAAAAATATTGCAAATTCACGAAGTTACGAGCGTGTGTAACAACTGCGCAGTGCACACTCATAAAACAGTCATTTTTTGAATTTTTTCCACCGAATTTGCAACATAGGCTTTTTGAGAGCCCACCTCATGAAACTGGCACTATCATTTTGTTAATCAGCCCCGGAAGGTGATTCTGCGCAGTGACCGAGAAATCACCTTTTGGGGTCGATTAATGCCATGACAGTTCAAGAATTCATAAGGAGAGGTCCCAAAAACCCCATGTTGAAAATTTGGTGAAAAAATTCCCCAAAATGCCCAAGATGTGCACTAAAGCTGAAAAAACCCTATTTATTACATTATACAGCTTACTGGCATTTCCTCAGTTCACGGTCAGCTTTGAAGAATGCAGACGTGTTCCTGGTCCACCGAAGATCGTTGCGCCGCACTCCGGAGGTAAGTATGGGGTGAGCGGGGTGTGTGGGGAGGCAGGGTGCGCAGTGGGTGGGTGCAGGTTGCGGGTGGGGTGCAGGAAGACTATGAGGAACCTTTCCCTTTTTTGCAGGAAAAAAAAAAAGATGTCATGGGTCTGTTTTTCCTTTTACAGGGCATATGGCACGCTGGGGTGGGCTCCCAGCATGTCACCAGAACTTTCTTTTGGGGGCACAGTAGCCAGCAGATTGGGCACCCCGTTGGCACATAAGGGGGTAATCATTATGCGACGGAATTGGGCACCCCATCAGCAGGAATAAAAGTGGGGGGGGTTTATAGAATGCTGACGGGGAGTGGGCTCCCCTGTCTGCAACAGAAACATGGGGGCACCAAGGCCGATGGGGATTGGGGCCCCTGTCGGCAAATAAACATGGTGGCAGGATTATATTGTTTATGAACATGGCAGCAACCCACTGCCATGTTCACAAACAATATCAGGGTTGCTAGATCCCACCCTGCAATGATGGGTCACTCCCACATTGCAGCAGATGGCTGACGCTGCAATGACAAGGCTGACCCTGATTGCAGCAGCAAAATTGTCACAAGTTGGTGTCAAGGTTCCAAACTTGTGTCAGCAGCAGCATGCAAGGGGATTGGGGGATACGGGACAAACCTTTGCAGGCTGTGGGGCATTGGCCACAAGCCGTGCCTCCACAGCCTGCTTCTGATGTATAGTGTTATGTTTCTAGCGCTGCGTGCAATCAACATAAAAATCAAAAGAGACCAAGGAGTAATTATATCAGATGACCTAAAGGTGGGCTAGCAATGTGAGAAGGCAGTAAGGAGGGCTGTGGGGATACTGGGATGCATAGGGAGAGGCATCAACAGTAGAAAACAGGAAGTTGTTATCCCTCTATACAGACAGTTGATGAGACTCCATCTGGAGTACTGCTTGAAATTCTGGAGACCCCATCTCCACAAAGACATAGACAGAGTGGAGGCTGTTCAGAGGAGGGCAACCAAAATGGTACAGGGTCTGCACCAGAAGACATACGAGGAGAGACTAAAGCAGCTTAATATGTATACCCTCATGGAAAGGAGGGAGAAGGGGACGTGATAGAAGCTTTCAAGTATCTCAAGGGAATTAACAAAGTCCAAGAAGGTAGCAACTTTCAGAAGAAGAGATGTGCAAGAACAAGGGGACACAATTTGAAGATGGGGGGACGGCTCAGAGGTAATGTTAGAAAGTATTTTTTCACAGAGAGGGTTGTGGATGCATGGAACAGCCTTCTTGAGGAGGTTGTGGAGTCAGAAACAGTGGGAGAATTCAAGAATGCATGGGACAGATATAAGGCAATTTTAGTGGCGGGTAGGAGGAAGTAGACTGTTGATTAACTAGAATCTGCAGCTTATCCATCAGGTAGGGAAATGGGCAGACTAGGTGGGCGAAGTGGTCCTTATCTGCCGTCAAATTCTATGTTTCTATATCCCCCACCCCATGGCCTAAAGCCTTTCACCCTCTGGGCCTGTGCTGCCCTTGGCCTCCACCAGGAGGCAGCCATTAGCCGAGAGTAGCCAAAACACCTCCCGAGAGAAGAGAGCTGCCTGACAGCAGCTCCATCCAACTCCGCCCCCCGTGCCAATCTCTGATGGCCTGGACTCATTCCCGAACCTAGGTCGCCGGCGTGCTGTGAGATATGGTGTCCAGCGCCTCAGCCCTCAGCACCACCGAGCTGGCAACAAATGTTTTAAATTAAATAATTAAAAATATACCTCTAGGGAAGAGACTAGCCACACAATGATGAGGGTCCCAGACTTTAGAAGGGCAGATTTTAAAGAAATGGGAGACTGCTTCATGAACTGTCTTATAATTAATGAATAACACGTGACAGGATGTGGTATATCATGAGAGATGGGGTGTGGTATATCATCACCATGCTTTATAATTATGCAGTAATACATGACAGAGTGTGGTATATCATGAGATATCGCCATGCCTTATGATCAAGCAGTAACACATGACAGGGTGTGGTACTGTATATCATGAGATATCACTATCCACTGTGTGTGTTTTAAGGAACAAAGGTCAAGTGGTTTGTAATGGCATCACACACCAAGAGTGCATAAAAAGAGGTTTTCACTCTTGCCCATTCTTAATTTTTTTACTGTTTCGGGTAACAGAACTGTGGTCTGCAGGTAGCAGCGGAGCAGATCAAAAACATTTTGCCTGAAGTTGTTGTGTCTTATGCTCAGTGCTGTATGAGAAAGTGAGGTTATTCTCCATTGCACACACTTGTGTGGAACAGAGAAATTTAGGTTTTGGGTTGTATTTGACTCCAACTAGTAGTTCTAATAGCACTGACAGCAAAAAATAACGTTTCCACCCACCGGTGAGTAATCTGCTGTATATGGATAATCTTCCTCTGTCATTAGACCGTGTGCTCTCTGGATGTAGCCCAAAGCATTTTCTGGCCAGCTACCGTTACATGGGTTTTCGTCTTCTCCACAGTCCATGACCTGCTGTTCACTCATATTGTACAGGTGTTTAGTTTTAATGCAGTAACGTGACTCGACAGTTCCAACCTATGTATGGCACAGAATAAATGATAATTTATTATTTGTTTATTCAAGGTAAAAACCAATTGAGTAAAAAACTTATTCGCAATGGTAACCTTTACAAGAATACAAAATACACTTCAATACTCAACATAATAAATACAATCAAACAACAATCATCAATACAAAAACATAAAGAATAAAAAAAAACATTGATAACAATTACAAGGTTCCTGTATACATATCAGGTGTCTTCTTAGAGGGGATGTTGATAAGGGATTACCAGTCTTTTGCTTGTATTCATGAGGAAGGCTATTCCAACATATCGGAATATAGTTACTAAACAAATATTGGGAACGTTTCGATTTTACAAGGGGGACAACCATATCCGTAACAACTTGATTTCTCAATGTCAATTCAACACTTCTAAAGGAAAATCTATTCTTTAGATATATAGGGACGGAACCCAGCCCACATTTATAAGCAAACAGCTGTTTATGTATCATTCTTCTCCTACTTAATGACAACCAACCCAATCTTTCATAAAGTTCACAATGATGAGTAAGTTTTGGACACCTGAGAATCAGTCTGGCAAGATGATTAACTAGGACATCTAATTGTGTTAGTTGATCCCTAGTAGTTCCGTCATATAATAAGTCCCCATAATCGATTAAAGGGAAAATCTGCATCTTAACTATCAGGTCCATTGTCACAGAATCCAAGCAATTTTTGTTCTTAAACAGGAAACCCACCCACTTGTTAACCTGGGAGATCAAATTATCTACATGCAAATTTCCTGACCCATAAGTATCAAACCAAAATCCCAAATATTTATATTGATTAACTAACGCTAACCCCTCCCCTCTATTATCCACAATTTCCAAAATCAAGCCATCTTTCCATTTCATAGAAGACCCAAACAACATGCATTTAGTTTTTGAGGAATTAAGTTTTAGCTTTGAGTTAACAAAGTACTCTTCCATATTGTCAAAACTTTTCTGCAGTGCATGTTGTATTACTGAAACTGATTCATCCGAACAGTATAAAATGGTGTCATCGGCATACAGGTGGTAACGAGAGGCCCCCACATAATGCCCAAGATCTTTCAAGTATACTAAAAATAATAAAGGACCCATAACTGATCCTTGGGGCACTCCTCTCTGTACCACCTGCACAGCCGACACAGTTCCATTTACAACTGTTACCTGGGAGGGGGGGCTCCCGGGCCCAGCCTTTGGGACAGCTGAGTCGCGAGCTTATGGAAGGGGGGTTTGCCAGTTCAGCCTCATTTGCAGGGATCCTGCAGGGCTTCCCAGAATGGTATAGGAAGGGTATTTTTCCCAGTGGGAGTGTTATCGAGTATTTTATTTCTTTGTTCACTCCCTGCAGGATGGGTGGGGCTGGACTCGCGGTGGGGACGTGTCCCCCAAAACCTTGGCTTTTTTGTGAGGTTTCTAAATGTTTTCAGCCTGGGGAACATGTTGTATATAGTTGTTGGGTGGGGTTATGGATGGGTTTTTTTGGGGAGGGTGGCCTGCCAATCAATGTTCTTCTATGACTCCATACTATCTGTAGTTATTTCTGTGAAGTTGTTGGATTTCCGGTTGGGACCCTCGTGGCAGGCTCTGGGGGTATGTTGCATCATATGTAGTTATTTGATGGGGTTTGAAGAGGGTTGTTTTGGGGGGGGAGGTTTACCTACCAAGCCTTGTTTTGGTGCGACCGTATCTCAATTTGGGTTAAGTTCCATAACTTGTTATTATTGTCAATGGGTATCTTTGGGCAGACGGAGTGGGTATGGAAGTCTAGGGATAGAGTGTGCATATATTTTTGCTATACCTCTGGATGTTCTGATATATATTCTCTTCTCATACTGTTTTTAAAATGGTTACTGGAGATGTTAAAATAGCATCGTGGAATGTGCGCGGGCTTAGGGAAAAGGTTAAAAGAACTCAGGTATTTAACCACTGCTCTTTGGTGCAAATTGATATTTTATTCCTTCAGGAGACCCATCTGAAAGGTGGGGAGGCTAAGTGGCTATCTCGCTCTGGCTTCTCACAGGTATATGTGGCGACTGGATCCAATTATAGTAGAGGAGTAGCTATTCTTATTAAAAAACATGTGTTATTTGTGAGAGACCTGGTAGTGGAGGACCCATAGGGGAGGTTTATTTTGGTAAAGGGCACACTCAATGGGGATGTGGTAATTTTAGGTTCTGTCTATGGGCCTGTTGGGGGAAGTCCTGAATTCTTTATGGCTCTCGCTGATAAAATCAGCGCTCTCCTACCCTCGCAAATTATCTTGGGGGGAGACTGGAACGTCCCATCTTCCTACCTTATGGATAGAGATCCCCAGGATAATCAGCCCCCGACAAACACGCAATGAGCTCTATATGATTTTTTACAGATGCTGGGACTATGTGATCCCTGGAGACTCTCTAACCCCTCTCTTCGGATCTTCTCTTTCTTTTCCCAACCCCATGGATCGTGGTCGAGAATCGACTACATTCTGCTTAGTAAATCTCGTCTTCCAGGGCTCCGTCAGTCTGGCATTGAACCGATTATCCTCTCGGATCATGCAATAGTCTGGATTAAACTTTCTCTAGGCTCTGAGTTTCAGCGTGATACGGCCTGGAGACTTAATACCCAGCTACTTAAGGATCCTCAGACGGTGACACAAATAGGGTCCTGGATTTCTTTCTTCATGGCGGATACTCTAGATCCGTCTCTGAGGTTTGACACTATTTGGTGCACTCTAAAATGTTACCTCAGGGGCGAATTGATTAAGTTGGCCGCTGCAAGGAAGAAGGCCCGATTGGAGCGTGCAGTTTCCTTAATGAATAGAATCAGGGGTCTGGAGGCTGCCCAGTCTTTGACCTCTCCGTTGTCCTCTTTAGAAGCCCTGGTAGCAGCCAAAAATAAATACACCGATCTTCTTAAAGAGAAGGCAGAATACTGCCTGATTAGAACCCAGGCTAAATACATCGATCAGGGGGAAAAGGCTGGAAGGCTTCTAGCTTTGCGCCTTCATGCGTTGGAAGGTTCCAGGATAATCCCAACTCTGCATACGCCCACCGGCTCTGTGGAAACCTCCCCTAGGGAATTGTACGAATCTTTGAAGGGTATTATAAGGACCTATTTAGCCGGCCCGCTTCCCCTGCCTCCCTGTCAGATATTGAAGCGTATTTAGATGGTCTTGATATCCCTCAGCTTATGTCTTCTCATAAAGGAATTTTGACTGCTCCTCTCTCTCTCTAGAGGAAATAGAAAGAGTTATTGCCTCTATGACCTTGGATAAGGCACCCGGGCCAGACGGATTTCCCATTAACTTTTATAAAGCTCTCTCCAAAGATCTTGCTCCTATACTTCTCAAACTTTATGAGTATCTTTTCTCTTCCCATGTTATAGACCCTTCTCTTCTTGAAGCCACCATTATTTTAATTCCCAAGCCGGGTAAAAATCCTACAGACCCAGCGAATAGTAGGCCCATATCCCTTCAAAACTATGACATGAAAATTCTCTCCAAAATTCTGGCTGAGAGGATCAAGGCGGTTTGGACCCAACTGCTCAGCCCAGAACAAGTGGGTTTTGTGCATTCTAGATCTTCGGCTGATCACTTAAGAACCCTTTCTCACATATCTCAGCACGCTCGTACATCTCAACGCCCCATGGTTTTAGTTTAGTTGGACGCAGAGAAAGCGTTTGATCGGGTGGATTGGTCCTTCCTTGGGCTGTGATGGCTAGAATGGGTTTTCCTGCTTTTCTTGGAATGGGTTCAGACCTTTATAAAGCTCCCCAGCCAGAATATATTGCAATGGAGTCTTTTCCTCGATATTCCAGTTGTTCACGGGCACTAGGCAAGGTTGCCCTCTCTCGCCCTTTCTATTTAATTTGTATTTAGAACCTCTTCTCATTAAACTTAAATCTTCAGTGCTTATAAAGGGATGCGCGGTGGGTCAACAGGAGCTGGTCCTTTCTGCTTATGCAGATGATATTCTCCTACATATTGAATCCCCTGCAGACTCCCTTAGACATGCACTGGATGTCCTTAATCAATATGGGGCCCTTTCTCAATATAGACTGAACATTGCTAAATCTGAACTCTTTCCCTTAAATGCCTATACGTATAAGCATGAGTTTGCGAACTCCGGTATGAGGTGGTCTCCCAGATCAATTAAATATTTAGGGATCCAGTTTACAACTGATCCCTCCCTGCTTAGGAAGCTCAATTTAGATGATCTCAAGAGTCTTATTCAGCAGGATCTGTCACGGTGGTCTACTCTTCCTATCTCCCTCTGGGGCTGGATCAACATTATTAAAATGAATGTTCTACCCCGTATTTTCTACCCTCTTAACATGCTTAATCTTTGGTTACCTGTTTCATACTTTCAGAAATATCATGAGATGTTCTCCAATTTTATCTGGTGAGGAAAGGGAGTGAGGCGGTCGTTCATTAAGCTTTCTCTCCCTAAAGATAAGGGCGGGCTCTGACTCCCAAATCTTCTGCTTTACCACTGGGCAGCCCACCTTGCTAAGTTAGGCAGATGGTTCTCGACTAATCCAGACTCTTTTTGTCTGATCTGGCTCCAAATTGAGAGGTCGGCTCTCTCGGGGGTTAGGTTGGATCCCTATGCCATTTTTATTCTCCTCTCGGTGCTTTCACAATGGATAGACAACCGTTGATCCTTGGGTCTCTTGAATCTCTCTTTCAGTGCTGGTGTTTTATAAATGTATTTCCCGTGCGGGACTTAAGCCAACCGATTATGTTGAACCCCAATATTAAGTTGGGTAACTCGATGATTACTTCCGAGTGGCTTCCACAACTTAGGGATGTTAATCTAGAGCACCTCTATGACCATGGATCCCTTCTCTCATCAGTGGACATTGTTGATAGATATGCTATTCCTAAGGTCATGATTTTTAAAGTCTATCAGTTGAGACACCTTGTGGTTGGAAAATTTGGTGCCCTTTTTAAGGAGCCGAAGATCTGCCCCTTCCTTTCTCAAATAGTAGACCTTGCTTCCAAACCGCACTCTATTTCGTTAATATATTCTTTCCTTCTAAATTACAAATTTCCGGAACCTCTGGAGGGCTCCAGTACCTGGTCCCCACTGCTGCCTGAGGTGGGTCTGGACTGGTCTCGTATTTGAAGGATCTCCACAAATATCACTCACAGGACAGACTCAGGATTACCCAATATTATATAGTGAATGACATGTATTATACTCCCAAAAAGCTTTTTAAATTTAAGAAGCATCCTACCGCACTCTGCTCCAGATGTAAGCAGGGGGAGGGAGATTCTTTACACATTTTTTGGTATTGTAGTAAAGTTGCCCCCCTAGGGTCTTCTATCCGGGACAATTTAAATCCTTTACTAGGTCTCTCAGATTGTTTCACCCCTCAGATTTGTATTCTGGGTGACTATGCTAGTATAGATAGTGTGGAGCGTAGATATCATATTGCTTTGGTATCCGTTGCGGTTAAAAGGATGGTCCTTAGACATTGGACTGACCAACTGGTGTTGTCCTATGCTGAATGGCTATCAGAGCTCTCTGCCTATCTAAATTCTGAAAATTTAGTAGCCAGTGTGCGGTGCCATATGGATCTGTTTCGGAAAAAATGGGGCAAGCTGCAAACACTGTATTTGCACCAATGAGTTCCTGGTTTTTTACCCTACGCCCGTAACTGTATTCCAGTTTGCCATATATGGTGATTCTGTATCAAATAACTTGGGGGTGGAGTACCCCTGTATGGTTATTGTATTAATTATCCAGATTGGAGGTATTAATTGTTTGCACACTCGACTAGGTTGGGCTGGATGATTTCGAGGTGGGTTTGGGGTGGGGTGGGGAATGGGGAGTGGATTGATGGGTGGAGAGGAGGGGAGGAGGGGTGGGAGTTTTTTGTGTTATCGCTTTTGTTGGTGTTTGGGGGCTTTAGTTTTTTTTTTCTTGTTTTTTCCTTTTCTTTGTTATGCCCTGTATTCTCTACGAGTTGTATATTTCTGTGATGATTGGTTGTTTTGTCTGTAAAATCAATAAACTTAAATTTCAAAAAAAAAAAAATACAACTGTTACCTGCCGTCTATAAGAAAGATAGGCGATAAACCAATCCAAAACTGAACGGCTCATCTCTACCTCAGACAGTCTCATGAGCAAATTCTGATGATCAGCCATGTCGAAAGCCCCGGAGAGATCGACAAGAATTGCACCAGCATAACATTGGGCATCAATTGCCCTGCCGATCTCATCCTGGACCTCCAACACGGCCACCACAGTGCCATGGGACCTCCGAAAACCTGACTGGTATGGATCCAACAGTTTTTCTCTTACCAAATACTCCATCAACTGTCTTGCCAACAGTTTCTCCAACACCTTAGTAATCAGAAGTAATATAGATATAGGTCTATAGTTGGACAGTCAGCCAGGATCACCCCCCTTAAAAATGGGAATGATTCTTGCCGACTTCCAACCTTCTGGGATACATCCCTCCTCTATTGCGCAATTGAACAGGTAGGTTAATGGATCCGAAATGTGGGTTGCTGCATATTTCAGCATCCTTGGAGGCAAACCATCAGGGCCACTACTCCCAGAAACGTTTCGTTGCAATAACATTTCTAGCATCTCACCACTCGTTAAGGCATCAAAAACAAATTTAGAGTCCACTTCTATACGACTTACAGAGTTAGTTAGTTTTTGTTGACCGGGTAAGTGCACTAGACAAATCCTGCCTATTTTCAGGCACGACCCAGGGGAGGGGGATACAGATGAATGCCAACCGATCTAGAACCAGATTAAGCTGTTGGTGGTATTTTTAGTGAATGAGGGAAATTTGGCCAGGTCAGCGGGGAAATTCCCCTACTCTTTTCCATAAGTGCCATGGGATCTTTAACATCCACCTGAACTACCACCAATCCAGGCAGATGGGACCTCGGTTTAATGTCTCATCCGAAAGACAGCACCTCAGAAGTGCAGCACCCCTCACATGCTGCACTACAGTGTCAGTACTGGTACATTAACTCAAGTGCCAGATGTGGGAACTGAACCCACAGCCCTCTGATCTCCCGGCCTCAGAGGCGAGTGTGCTACCTACTGAGCCACTGACACTGGTTAAATAGAGGTTCACTAGGGCTATCAAAGAAATTACCCGACTCTATAAAATAATCATTAAACCTATCAGCAAGTGGCAACTCTCTCCCAAAGGATTCCTCCCCAGATAAATTAATAGGTGTCTTCCCCCTTATCTGTCCCTTTAATTCCCCTATAAGTCCTCCAAATTTCCCAGGTTTCCCTAATGATTCTTTGGTTTTTGCCTTGTAATACTTATTTTTAGTATCCCTTAGTGTGGCCACATATCGGTTTCTTGATTTCCTATATTGTTGCCAATTACAAATCTTTCCCGAAGCTCATGCCAGGGCCCAGGCTTTATTCTTAGCAAGCCTCAAATTAAAATGTTTAGTGGTATCCATGGGGCAGAATTACCTTATATTCTCCTAGTAATTTCTGGCATATGCCTGTTACACACAAGAAGAAATTCTGACACAAAATAATCCCAAGCCAGGTTTATATCAGGTATTAGTTCTAGACGATCCCACTTAACATTCCCTAAATCTGCTAAAAAGGAAAAATAATCAAACATTTTATAAGATCTTAACTTCAGGAGCCTAGAGGGTCCTTTCGCTTTAGTTTTCTCTTTAATACAGTAAACAATATTATGATCACTAAACAAGTCTGCATATATCCCAGAAGAAACATAGTTGTTGGGACAGTTTGTAAGAATCACATCAATCAAAGAAGAATCACCAGGGTTATGAATATTAATCCTGGTGGGTTCTGTGATTAATTGGTACAACCGAAGATCCTAAGCCATTTTCCTGATTCTTTAGGATTTTACAGGGTGCAACCAATCAGCATTTAAGTCCCCCAAAACTAACAACTCATGAGAGAAAACAAATGGGGCCAGTGCATCCTGCAGTAAGTCAAACACTTGTACTGTTGTGTTAGGTGGGCAATACCCCCCCAACCACTAATAAAGGCTCCCCTGACCCAGTATTAAACTCCAGTGCCACATATTCAAGGTTTATACTATCCAAATTTAAGATCAATCTGAATGGGGGAAAACTTTTCTAAAAATAAACTATTATCCCTCCACCCCTTCCCCCCTTCCTACTCCTATCAGCCCTTTTAAACTCATAACCCTGTAATTTTAGATCTGAGTCATCATGGGACTGACCCAGCCAGGTTTCTGTAAAAACCATAATCTCAGGTCTATGTTCTGTTAGGAAATCCTTAATTATATCCAACTTTAGAATGATACTTTTTACATTTGAGTGCACAATTAGCTGACCGTGATGAATCTTTAAATTGCCAATTAAGGGACCAGGATTTAAGGCAACATCCCCACTTTGCATCAAGAACAAAAGAATACGTAGCTCTGGTAGTATTGACTTCCTTAACACCTTAATTATCAAAAGAGTCCAGACATTCTTAATTTCATGTCCCATTTCCACTCCCATTCCAACCCTGTTACAATAATGTCTCAGCTTTACCAATATCAAATTTGGAATTATATTTGTTAAACAGGTCGTCCCAAAATTGGGGCCTTCCATGTCTTGTGAGTCAGTATACAAACAGGTTCCTCCTCGACTCAGTACCACTCAACCATTGACATGCAAGTCCCAATCAGGGCACCTGCCAACCTCCTCCCATTGCAACATCCCAACCAAGACAACCCCAAAATCAAATACATTAAAGACCCCATAGGAAACCCTTACTTTAAAACTCTAAATTGCATTAAATATGTATCACACTTTCCTCCACCGAGTGCCACTCAATGCGCATGCCTTAGCGGCGCTTTCTTTTATCTGTTGAATCCCCAACCCCCAGAGTGGAGCAGCAGCAGCAGGTAATTAGAGCCCTTTTGCAGCATTTAAAATTAAACAGGCAGTCACAGTCTCACAAAGTCACTACAGCCCTTTCTTGTGCAAATCACTTCAGCCAGCACACACAGCTTGATTGAAGATGCTCTCCCAGCACAATGTAAAGCAGCTGTCACCTGCAGTCCAGAACTATGTTAGTTGTCTTAAAAGGATACATAGGGGTGCAGGGTCCCCACATAAGTCTGAAAAAACATAGATTTTCCATTTAACCAAGGTACTAGATTTACTCATAGATGCCAGCTGTCAAGTATCATCCGTGTCTAAACCAACCTATACTGTTTCAAGACCACAGCAATTCCACTGAACCTTGAGACAGGAACTTAAGTCATAATTAGGGAAGCTGTGTTTGGCAACATACAGCTTTCCTCACTTGGGATATCACCATTTGTCTCTTTTTCTGGCATTCTGGGGTGCCATGTTGGGTAAGGTCAAATCAAGAATGTCATTTTTCATCAGTAGAAACATACAGAGAATTTGGTGGCAGATGAGGACTGCTTGGCCCACCCAGTCTGCCCTTGTTTCCCTTCCTACGGTGTCATTGCAGACTCTCCTTGATCTCCAACTCTCTCTCTCCCACCCCTTCCTTTCCACTAAGATTCCCTTATGCCTACCACATTTGTTTTTGAACCCCACCACTGTTTTCACTCCCACCACTTCCACTGGAAGAATGTTCCAGGCATCCATGACTCTTTTTGTGAAGACGTACTTCCTCTCATCTCTCCTGAAGCTACTCCTCTCCAGCTTTATTACAAGTCCCCTTGTCATTGACCAGCTTTTTCCTGAAACATATTCCCCTCCTGTACCTTATTCATTCCTTTGAGGTATTTAAAGGTCTATATTATATCCCCTCTCTCTCCCTCCTCTGCTCTAGGGTGTACATATTGAGTTCCTTTAGTCCCTCCTCATAGGGCTTTTGATGCAGACCGTGCACCAGTTTAGTTGCCCTCCTCTGGACCACTTCCACTCTATGTCAGTCCGGAGATAAGGGGCAGGATTCTCAAAGCTTTCAGAAGGTGCAAAACCTTCCCTAAGTCCCCAAAACTTCCTCAGCTACAGAAAAAGTGGGGAGTTTGCTCCAAGTGCTATTCACAAAACCCTCCACAGCTGTGGGAAAACCACTATGGACTGTGGAAAAAAGTGCAGCTGTGGAAGTCCCCCAGGACAAAAAAGTGTGAGATGAGTAAGGCACAGCCCCTGAAAGGCTATTCACAGCCATTTTTTTTCTGCAGCTGAGGAAAGAGTATTACACACAGTGGAATGAGGTGTAACTCTCCCTCAGCACACTGCAGTAGTGCCCCAGCAATTAGAATCAATTAAGGTGGAGGTGTACCACAGGTGATAGCATCTCAGACAGTATAGCAGTGGCTGATGTTACAGCACTGAAAGCACACATTGCCATGATATGGCAACAGGCAACAACCACTACCCACTGCAGCCCATGACAGAGCCCCACAAGCAGTAGAGCCTGACCAGCCAGCAGCGAGTGCTACCCCCGCAGGCCACAGGAACACCCCAGGGAGGGACGACCAGCAGCGACACTCAGCCACTGTGGTGCCAAGGTATGGCTGGTACCTGGGGTGCAGCTGTGGTCCCAGTTGAGGACTGGTTACTGGTCTCTGTGTGTGTGCTGTCAGCTCCAAATTATAGGTGCCCTGTTACAGTCTGCTGCTTTAGCTGCTGTGGTCTCCTAATGATGTGCCTACTCAGCCTTTGCCTCAGGTGCAGATCCGCAGCACTTGCACAAGTCCTGCAGCAGCTATATTGCCACCCTCAAGGCACTTTCTATGGAAATCTGCAGCTGCGCTGGTTTTCTTTGAGAATACAGCGGAACTGCTGTTCCGCACTGCAGCAAGCCTTTTTCCCGTAGCTGCGGGAATTTTGGCTTTCTTTGAGAATCCTGCTCCTGGTCTCCACAACTGGACACAGTACCCTAGGAGAGGTCTTACAATGATCCATACAGAGGCAACACCACCTTCCTCTTTCCGTATGTAGCCTAGCATTCCAGTACCCTTCCCCCCAATGCCTTGTTACATTACCTGGCCACCTTTAGGTCATCCAATATTTATTTATTTAAAAGTTTCACCAGGATGGCACACTGAGCAAATTACTGATTTCCAGATGTGTCCTGGGAGAAGGGAGGAGGAAAATACAATAATATTGACTGTGTGTACAACAAAATAATTATACATATAAGTAGACGTGAGATACATGGAGTAGGATGTAGTACAAATGGCAGTACAGCTACGTACAATTTGATCAGTAGAGCATAGTGAAGATAAGGTAAGCAGAAAAAAAAAACAATGAGAATAGCACTGCAGTGAGCTAGGTAAAGCCAGTTACATAATAGAGGGCTTATCAAGCTACTGTAGGTTCATTTAACTACAAGAGAACATCAAGGAGGTACAGTGAATAGGGTGAATTAGAGGCCGATATGAATAATCCCCCCCTCGGTCTCTTTCCCATTTGATGGTCATCACTAAATCTTCTCCCATTGTGTACTCCACTTCTGGGTTTCTGTGCCCTAAGTGCATAACTTTGCACTGTTTCTCATTGAAACCCAGCTACCATACCTTTGCCCAGTTTCTCATTGAAACCCAGCTACCATACCTTTGCCCACTCTTTGAGTTTTCTCAAGTCTCTGTTTATTCTATCCACCCCCAATGGAATGTCCACTCTATTGGAGATGTTGGTGTCATCTGCAAAGAAGACCTTCCTTTCCAGATCATTTGATCTCATCTCATTTAGGAGGCAGTATAACGTAGTGGTTAATGGCACTGAGCTTTAAAACCGAGAGACCTGGGTTTGAATCCCATCAGCCCCCTCTTGCATACTGTGTGACCCTGAGCAAGTCATGTAAGTTCTGTGTGTTCAAGGGGCACACCTGGGAACAATCTCTAAAATTGTGTGCCTTTCCTGGTTAAGCAATCCCCCCAAACCACAGTGTCACTTATAAAGATATTAAAAAGACCAGTCCCAGCACTTAGCCTTGAGGGATCCTTCTGGTCCTCCTCACTTCTTTGAAGTGAATTCTGCTACCACCACCCTCTGTTGCCAGTCCCTTAACCAATTTCTTACCCAGTTTATCACCTTTGGACCCATCCCTGAGCTGCCCAACTTTCTTATGAGTCTCCTGTGTGGAACAGTGTTGAAAGCCTTACTAATGCAAAATGTAAAATTCTCTAAAAAGGAGCTGTTTTTACTTTTATTATTATGTACTTTTGTGAAATGCCTTCTTGCCTGATTACTCTGTGATTACAGTCTTTTGGGAGACTTGTGTTGGGCTAGACGCCAGGCGCCTAACCCCTCCCACCCACCCAGTCTTTGTTGTGTAAATCTAGGTTTTTAGCACCTCTTGCAGATTGCTGCAACAAGTGCTTTTCTGACTGCCCTCTCCTCATCCCTCCTTTCTAGCCAGCCCTGCCCTCGAGCACCCAGGGGCCGTGAGGGCTCTGAGCGCCTAGGCGGGCGGCCACCGCATAGCCGAGAAGGGAACCAGGAGGCCGGGAGAGACAGCCAGAAAGGTACGGGAAAGCCGCAAGCCATCGGAAGGCTACCGCCAGCTTTGCCTTGCTTCTGATTGGTGCGCCTTCCCCACTGACTTTAGCTGTACTTGCACCACCAAAACTGGTCGGGATTACTGCTCTTTTAATGCAAAATGTAAAATTCTCTAAAAAGGAGCTGTTTTTACTTTTATTATTGTGTACTTTTGTGAAATGCCTTCTTGCCTGATTACTCTGTGATTACAGTCTTTTGGGAGACTTGTGTTGGGCCAGGCCAGGCGCCTAACCCCCACCCACCCAGTCTTTGTTGTGTAAATCTGGGTTTTTAGCACCTCTTGCAGATTGCTGCAACTAAGTGCTTTTTCTGACTGCCCTCTCCTCTGTCCCCTCCTTTCTAGCCGGCCCTGCCCTCGAGCACCCAGAGACCGTAGGGGCTCCAAGCCGCCAGCGGGCGGGCGGTCACCGCATAGCTGAGAAGGGAACCAGGAGGCCGGGAGAGACAGCCAGAAAGGTACGAGAAAGCTGCAAAATTTTTGCCCGCCCCCCCCCGGGTGTTTCTTTTATACACACTTTCCCGCCGAATCTCTTATCCCCGCCCATAGCTAATCTCCTAGCCAATTCCCGAGCTCATTTCTTCACATCACCTTTAGTATCTTTAACCCCTACCTACCCTCCATCATGCTGCTGTGCCTCCTATTGCTGCTTTGCCTCTCACCTTCCTCGGATCCAGAAGAGGAAACTGATGTAGCCCATGCCATGGTGAGATAGGGCGGCTACTCGGGCCTGTCCCCCTCTGCTGTCCCCAGTGGATGCCCCTCAATTCCCCAAGTATATACTGCCGCTTCTGCACTGTAATCCTTGGGGTATCCCACGAAAAGGCTCACAACCAGTTCAGTACTCCATAAGCCCCCTGCTCCCTTACTGGCACTACAATGACCCCCTATGCCTGTCCATTAAGCTGGTACTTTGTGACAAAATCTATAACCACACAGCAGGATCATCACCCACTATACATTGGATCCCAAGCAAGAAGAGAAAGTCCTCTGACTACTCCCTATTCCTATCACTTGTGCCTCATCAAACTAATCTTCTTTCTGCTGATCTGTGTTGGCACTGTTGAAATCAACCCTGGACCCACAGAAAGCTCTATCTCCCATCTGACTTAGCCTCCATAAATGGCCTGAGTTTTCTTCACATCAACGCCTGCAGCCTCCTAAAAGTTCTCATTAATACAGGCCTGGGTTGCACACACCTTACCTGACTTTCTGGTTATCTCTGAAACATGGCTCAAATCTGCAACAAAAGACAGTGAAATAAATCTTCCCAACGACCAGCTCTTCAGATCTGACCGTCCATCCAGGGGCGGTGGGGCAGCCATCTATGTCAAAGCAAACATCTCTGCATCCTGCCTCAATATTACATCACAGCCAAAGGAATTTGAATGCTTATCAATTAAAATAACCCTTCCCAACATATCATCTTTTCTACTGATTGGCTGCTACAGGCCCCCCTCTGTAGGCCTCAAACTCCTATCCCACCTAGGATCTATACTTAATCTAGGCCCTGAAGACACCATCATTTTAGGTGACCTGAATTTAAATTGGCTAGCCAATGCATCTGCACCCCTAGTAACCTTCTGTGACACTTATGGTTTCACTCAATTAATCAAAGAACTAACAAGAATTAACCCAAAGAATAATCTCAACAGCACACTCCTGGACATCATGTTGGTAAATAAGCCTCATCTATTCTCATGCTGGAGTGCTATTCAGTGACATAAGTGATCACTGTCCCATAGCTGGCATAAGATCAACAATCAAGCCACCCAACCCTGCAAAATTTCTCCCAAGAAGGTCAAAAAAGAACTTTAATATTTCAGGATATCTCCATGATTTGTGCCACACCACACATTGGCAAGAATTCTATCTCACAGCTTCAATAGAGACAGCACTACAGATCTTAAGTGATATTATCACAAGTGCCCTCAATATACATGCACCCCTCACCAGTGTCAGAACCAAACTCAAATCTTGTCGCTGGTTCTCTGCTGACCTCAAATCTGAACTTGCCAGAGATAAACTCTGGAAAAGGGCAAGAAAGACAAAGGATCCAAATGACTGGCTTCAATTCAGAAAAGCCAGAAACTCCTGCACAAAACAAGTAAGAAATGCCAAGGCTGCCTTCTACACAGCTGAATTGGATGCCTCCTATCACAACCCCTCCAGGTTCTGGGGTACCATAAAGGGGATCCTAGGTCAAACTTCTACCCTGTCTTACCACCCAAAAGTGCACCCAAATAGTATTGAAATCACTGACAAGCAAGAAATCTCAAATGCCTTCAACGACCATTTCACTACAGCTGGCCTAGCTTTCGACTCCTCACCTGCAAACCTAATGAGATCATCACTAAACTTACAATCTACTGAGGGACAAAAGGCTGCTTCCACATTCTCCTTCAAACCAATACTCTTAAAAGAAGTAGAAGACCTTCTATTCCAACTAGATACAACTAAAAGTGCAGGTGCAGACTCCCTGGATCCCTACTTTCTAAAAGTAGCACTGCACGCCTTAGCTGTCCCCCTCACTCACCTCTTCAATCTGTCCCTAGCCACTGGTTCTATCCCCTCAATATGGAAGACAGCTCAAGTGTTTCCACTATTTAAGGCAGGTGATCCCATGGACCTCACCAACTATAGGCCCATTTCCATCTTACCAGTACTGTCCAAGATGCTTGAAAAGTTAGTAAACTTTCAGTTAAGTGCCTACCTTGATACCAACAATATCCTTAACCCAGCTCAATCTGGGTTTAGATCTATGCACAGCACCATCTCTGCCTTAGCAAAAGTTACAAATGACTGGCAGACTGCCTAGACAAAAAGAATAACACCTGTGCTGTGTTTCTGGATCTAAGCTAGGCTTTGTTCTAGATGCTGTCTCTGATGTACAACTGGTAAAAATGAAGGTGACCCATTCACCTCTAAACCACTCCTAAGAGGTGTACATGAGGAGTCCATCCTGGGCCCCATCCTCTTGCCATTTACATCAACAATATTGACTCCAATCTCTCACAATCTAATATTCACCTTTTGCAGATGATACTGTACTATATGTCAGTAATCCTCACCATCAAAAGCCTGTGAGCTTTTATAGTCTGAGTTCTCCTCCTACAGCACAACCTATTAGAAAAGAAATTACTACTAAATGCCAAGAAAATGAAAGCTATGTTCTTTGCCACCAGAGCTGCTCTTCCACTGTCCCATCATTCACCCTCCACAATTATCTACCATCCTTGGTGAAAATCTGGAATACGTGGACAAATTCAAATATCTTGGAGTCTGGATTGACAATAAACTTAACTACACTAGCCACATTGAAGAGCTCCTGAAAAAGCTTAGACAAAGACTTGGCCTATTTTATAGGATCAAACACTACCTGACCAGAGATTCCAAACAGAGGCTAATCCTGGCATCATTCCTATCCCTCATTGACTATGCTGACTTCCTCTATGGCCACTGCTCCCTCTCCCATTTAAATAAATTAGACACCTTGTATCATAGAGCTATTAGATTCATTACAGACCTTCCCTCCAGCACCCATCATTGCTCTCTCTACAATGCAGTCAGTTGGACATCCCTACAACATAGAAGAAACAAAAATGCTGCTGTCTGGATCTACAAAGCTCTGACAAACAAACTCCCTTCCTACATCTCAGACTGTTTCAACTGGATCACATCCAGGCCTTACACCCTAAGGATCAATAAACTCATCATGCTGAAGATTCCTATCACCTGCACCTGCACGGAAGGGCTGCAATCAGCTATTCCTAGCACTTATCTGGAATTCTCTTCAAAAGACCCTGAAATTGGATACCCTCATTCCTTTAACATCCTTCAAAAAACTGTACACTAGTCTATTCCCAGAATCATGCAACTGCTTCCATAAGGCCTAGTCCTCTCACACCCCCTCCTTCCCCCACCCCTTTTATGCTACCCCCATTCTCTATCGTTCCTCTAGCTTGCTCTCCAACCTACTTCATACAAAAATGCCCACCCAAGTCCAACTACCCGAGCTCTATCCCTACTATACTGTCTGCTTCTTTCCTCTTAATATGATTTAGGTTTATTGTCATTTTGCCTTGTATATATGTAAATATTTGTATATCTGTCTCATTCATAAATCATAAATCATTGTATTTGTGTTCATTCTGTACCATGTTTTTGTGTAAAATTTGTAACCTTATATTGTTATGACCACTCAGGTCCATCTTGTAGATGAGCTATGCTCAATGATGTTCGCCTGAATAAATAAAGATTTTGATTGATTGATTGATTGATTGAAATCTAGGTAAGTGACATCCAACACTCCATCCTGACCTGTTTCCCTGATCACCTAGTCAACTAAATTTATCAGAGTCATTTGACATGCGTCCCCCCATGAATCCATGCTGCCCTGGGTCTTGTAACTCACTGGATTCAAGATACTCCAAAATCATTTCCCTCAGCAGCGATTCCAATAAATTTCCCACTACTGATGTCAGTCTGACTGGTCTGTAATTGCCAGCCTTGTCCCTCCTACCACTTTTGTGTAGTGGGACTACATCTGCCATTCTCCAGTCCTCCGGAACTACTCCTGTTTCCAGTGAACTGTTAAACTGGATAGTCAGAGGTCCAGTCAATACCTTCCTCAACTCCCTCAACACCTTTGGATTTGCCCCATCTGGCCTGATCGCTTTGTCAGCTTTCAGATGTACAAGTCCCTTCAAGACTCTCTTCTCTGAAAATGAACTAGTGTCTATCTTCCTCCCTCCATAGCTCCTGTTACTTTTGTGTAGCCCTTCCCCTTCTCCTTCCTCTATTAACACTGAACAATATCTGAACATATCTTTTATTAGGCTAATCAAGTGGCTATTCTAAAAAAACACAAGCTCTGAAATATTGGTCGATGTTTGTACATCTCTTCAAGCCATATGCATACTCCCAAGCCTCACCCTTAGAGCAAGGCATTGTGGGTATGCTAATCCTTGTGCAAGGCATCATGGGTATGCAAATCTTTGGGCAAGGCATGGTGGGCATGCAAATCCATGTGCAAGGCATCATGGGTATGCAAATCCTTGGGCAAGGCATGGTAGGTATGTAAATCCTTGAGCAAGGCATCGTAGGCATGCTAATCCTTGTTCAAGAAAGGCTGACAAGGCACCACCAGCACAGGCATTGCATTTTAAGCTGGCTTGTACATCTGACCCAGTATAGACTGAAAATGACAAAGTACAGACATGTATTTCATACTCTTTGGAACTTCTCAGAGTATTGCAGTCATACTTTCAGTCAGTCAACTTGTCAGACCCCTAGGCACTATCAGTTTAGTACACTTGGAGTGAGCACACTAGACAGGCAATTTGCAGGAGAGCACAGCACATGATCAGTTATATCATGCTAGGAGAGAAGAAACAGCCAAACTGGCTTGCCTTTTGTGCATCTCTCCAAACCATATACAAATACTCTCAAGCCTCATTCCCATTGCCAGGCATCATTGGTATACTAGTGCTTGTGCAAGACAGGTGGACAAGACTTCACCAGAACACATATTGCCTTTAAACAGGCTTGTATGTCTGATCCAGTATATGTTAAGAATAACAAAGCACAGACACGTGTTGGGATCTTTTTTTTTAACTCTGTTTATGCTCCTCCAGATGGTGAGGGCATATTTTACCCATTGTCAGCCTTGTGCATGGGAGCTCAACTCACCTTACCAGCCACCCTCCGCCACAGAAGCAGAGTCAGGGAGGACCATGGCTTGCTGCAAGCAGAGGGCACAGGACCAGAGGGAGAGACTGCATTACCCTTGTATCCCTGCCCTGGCTTACTGTGGGCTTTGTTTGGCTGTGGGGGAGGTCCTCCATTGTAGGCATCATGTTGCTCATCCTGGAGGGGTTTTATTGTTAGATCCCCCTAGGGTGTGGACATGAAATGACATCCAACATGTGGTGAGCATGCACACATGCACACCTGTAGGATGTCCATCACTGCCCAACCCTGTTATGATGGCCCCCCAATAGTCACTCCACTAGTCTCCACTGGGGTCACTATAGAGATGGGCACATACCCCAACACTCACCAGGAGAGGAGAGCAGTCCTTTGGATGCTCAATCCTCTCCTCCCCTGCCAACTCCCAATGACCTAAGTCCATTCCTGAACCCAGGTCACCAGTGTGGAGTGAGGTCTGGCATCTAGCACCTCAACCCTCAGCACCACCGGGACAGCCCAGTTGGGATCCTTTAGTCTACTGTAGTCACTGAGCCCCATATTCAAAGGACTTGCGTGGCACATCCTGAGCTATGCCATGCAAACCTGGAGATGCACTGGCCATCAGTGGTGCACATATTCAAAGGACTTGCATTGCACATCCTGAGCTATGCCACACAAACCTGGAGATGCATGGGCCATCAGGCGTGTCCATAATGAAAGGACTTGCTTGGCACATCCTGAGCTATGCCATGCAAACCTAGAGATGCATGGGCCATTGGGGGCACCCATATTGAAAGGACTTGTGTGGCACATCCTGAGCTATGCCATGCAAACCTGGAGATGCATGGGCCATCGGGGTGCCCATATTCAAAGGACTTGCTTGGCACATCCTGAGCTATGCCACACAAACCTGGAGATGCATGGGCCATCAGGCATGTCCATATTGAAAGGACTTGCATGGCACATCCTGAGCTATGCCATGCAAACTTGGAGATACATGGACCATCGGGGGTGCCCATATTCAAAGGACTTGCATGGCACATCCTGAGCTATGCCATGCAAACTTGGAGATGCATGAGCCATCGGGGGTGCACATATTCAAAGGACTTGCATGGCATATCCTGAGCTATGCCATGCAAACCTGGAGATGCATGAGCCATCGGGAGTGCCCATATTCAAAGTACTTGCATGACACATCCTGAGCTATGCCATGCAAACCTGGAGATGTATGGGCCATCGGGGTGCGCATATACAAAGGACTTGTGTGGCACATCCTGAGCTATGCCATGCAAACCTGGAGATGCACTGGCCATCGGGGTGCCCATATTCAAAGGATTTGTGTGGCACATCCTGAGCTATGCCATGCAAACCTGGAGATGCACTGGCCATCGGGGTGCCCATATTCAAAGGAGTTGCATGGCACATCCTGAGCTGTGCCATGCAAACCTGGAGATGCACGGACCATCGGGAGTGCCCATATTCAAAGAAGTTGCATGGCACATCCTGAGCTATGCCATGCAAACCTGGAGATGCAAGGGCCATCAGGGGTGCACATATTCAAAGGACTTGCATGGCACATCCTGAGCTATGCCATGCAAACCTGGAGATGCAAGGGCCATCGGGGGTGCGCATATTCAAAGAACTTGTGTGGCACATCCTGAGCTATGCCATGCAAACCTGGAGATGCACTGGCCATCGGGGTGCCCATATTCAAAGGATTTGTGTGGCACATCCTGAGCTATGCCATGCAAACTTGGAGATGCACTGGCCATCGGGGTGCCCATATTCAAAGGATTTGTGTGGCACATCCTGAGCTATGCCATGCAAACCTGGAGATGCACAGGCCATCGGGGTGCACATATACAAAGGACTTGCTTGGCACATCCTAAGCTATGCCATGCAAATATGGAGATGCACGGGCCATCGGGGGTGAGCATATTCAAAGGACATAAATGCACAGCACACCCTTAACAACACTGCTGCACACAATAATGTGCTGCACCTATGCAAATGAGAGGTCCTCCATGCATATACTGCATAGCACAATATTGAAACTGATCGGAAGCACAAATTGGCTGTCAGCTGCGGTGCAGAGTTAAACTTCGGAAAACCTACCCTAAACTGTGCACAGACCATTCTGCACACTGCTTAGAGCTGGGTACCCCAGTAGTCCCCCTCCCACTGATTACATTGCCAATACATATAACAGCCCCGATCACTGTGTCAAGAAACATAACAGCCCTGAGCAGAAGTGTAATGAAAGTACCAACCCCAGTCACTCTTCCAGTATAATAAACAGCCCAATCACTGGTCTTAGGAAAGTATCAGCCCTGTCACAATTAAAGTGAAATAAACTGTCCCAGTCACAAGTCATATGAATGTAACAACTCCTGTTACAATTACAGTTAAAATAAACAGTTGGTACTAGTCAAATGGAAGTATCAGCCCTTGTCACAGTATCAGTAGAATAAACAGCCCTGGACACTTTGTCAATGACTATAACAGCCCCAATCACTGTTATAATACATCATGTATCTTCCCCAATCACTGTGTTAAAAATACATCCTTGATCACCTGTGCTCTGTAATTCTAGTGGTCCCCCATCCTTGATCCCCTGTGCCCTGTAATTCTAGTGGTCCCCCATCCTCGATCCCCTGTGCCCTGTAATTCTAGTGGTCCCCCATCCTCGATCCCCTGTGCGCTGTAATTCTAGTGGTCCCCCATCCTCGATCCCCTGTGCCCTGTAATTCTAGTGGTCCCCCATCCTCGATCCCCTGTGCGCTGTAATTCTAGTGGTCCCCCATCCTCGATCCCCTGTGCACTGTAATTCTAGTGGTCCCCCATCCTCGATCCCCTGTGCTCTGTAATTCTCGTGGTCCCCCATCCTCGATCCCCTGTGCTCTGTAATTCTAGTGGTCCCCCATCCTTGATCTTCATGGAATAAACTGAATGCACCAAGTATGTTTCTGTAGTTTAGTGTACCCCTAGCCCAAACCCTGTTAAAGAACATGACATCCCTGGGCCCTGATCCCTTGTGGCTAGTGGTCCCCTCACCACCCACAACAGTAGGCAGCAACACACCACCCTGCACACCCATCCCAACTCATGCCAGTAACTGGCACAGCCCTCCTCATCCTACCAGGGCCAGTCATTGACTGAACCATACAAGAGTGTCTACAGTAAACAGTACACACTCACTAGTTGGGATGGATGGATAGATAGATAGATACTGTCTGTAGATAGATAGATAGATAGATACATAGCTAGATAGATAGATAGATAGATAGATAGATAGATAGATAGATAGATAGACAGACAGACAGACAGACAGAGAGATAGACAGACAGATAGGTATATAGTGTCTGTAGATAGATGATAGATAGACAGACACACAGACAGACATACAGATAGATACTGTAGATAGATAGATACTGTCAGATAGATAGATAGATAGATAGATAGATAGATAGGTAGACAGATACTACCAGATAGACATACAGACAGACAGATAGATAGGGTCTATAGATAGACAGACAGTCAGACACATGCAAACAGATACTGTCAGAGAGAGATAGATAGATAGATAGATAGATAGATAGATAGATAGATAGATACTGTAGATAGATATTGTAGCTACATAGATAGATAGATACATAGACAGATAGATAAATATTGTTTGTAGATAGATGATTGATAGACATACAGATTGATAGATAGATATATGATAGAGACAGACAGATGCTGTCAATAGATATTTGCTGTTGCTAGATAGATAGATAGATAGATAGACAGACAGACACTTACAGACAGACAGCAAGATAGATAGATAGATAGATAGATCGATAGAAAGACACACATACACACACACACATATACACATGCACATAGGCAGAAATATAGATAGATAGATAGATAGATAGATAGATAGATAGATAGACAGACAGACAGACAGACAGATATTGTCTGTAGATAGATAGATAGATAGATACTGTAGATGATCAAATCAAATCAAATCATCTTTATTTTTTACAGCGCCTTACAAAACCAAGGCGCTGTACATAAAAACCATATAAATAAAGATAACATTTTTAAAACAAACATTAAAACAAATCAACCATAGCTAGGAAAAGCTAGACTAAATAAATATGTTTTTATAAATAAATATGATAGCTACTCTCTATAGATAGATATAAAAATAGATAGATAGATAGATAGATAGATAGATAGATAGATAGATAGATAGATAGATAATGTTGATAGATACTGTCAGCTAAATAGAAAATAAAAAGATATATACTGTCTGTAGATAGATACTGTTTGTAGATAAATACTGTTGACAGATAGATGGATGGATAGATAAATAGATAGATACTACTGACAGATAGATAGATGAAGATATAGACACCATCCATAGATAGATATATAGACACTATCTGTAGATAGATAGATACATACATAGATACTGTAGACCAATAGATAGACAGATAGATAGATTCTGTCGATAGATAGATAGATAGCTTGACACATACAGACACACAGACAGATTGATAGATGGATAGACAGACAAACAGAAAAATAGATAGACACTGTCTGTAGATAGATAGACAGACAGACAGATACTTTCTGTAGATATATACTGTCAATAGATATATAGATAGACATACAGACAGATAGACACTATCTGTTGATAGATAGATAGATAGATAGATAGATAGATAGATACTATAGACCAATAGAGAGATACTGTAGACCAATAGATAGATAGATAGATTCTGTTGATAGATAAAAAGATAGATAGATTGACAGATACAGACAGATAGACAGAAAAATAGATACTGTCTGTAGATAGATAGATAGACAGACAAACAGATAGATACTATCTGTAAATAAATACTGTCAACAGATAGATAGATAGCTAGATAGATAGACAGAGAGACACATACAGACAGCTAGACAGACAAGCAGATAGATAGATAGATAGATAGATAGAAAAATATATATTTTCTGTAGCTAGATAGATGATACATAGATAGATGCTGTTGATAAATGGATATGCAGACATATAGATAGCTGTTGTAGATACATAGATGATATATAGATAGATAGATAGATAGATAGATAGATAGATAGATAGATAGATATACACTGACTGTTGATATATACTGTCAGATAGATAGACAGATAGACAAACAGATAGATACATCTGTAGATAGATACTGTCAACAGATAGATAGATAGACAGACAGACAGATACTGTAGACCAATAGACAGGTAGATAGATATATACTGTTGATAGATAAATAGATAGATAGATTGACACATACAGATAGATAGACAGATAGACAGACAGAAAAATAGATTGATGCTGTCTGTAGACAGATAGATAGATAGATAGATAGATAGATAGATAGATAGATAGATACTGTCTGTAGATAAATACTGTCAACAGATAGCTAGATAGATAGCTACATAGATAGACACATACAGACAGCTAGGCAGTCAGATAGATAGATAGATAGATAGATAGATAGATAGATAGATAGATAGATAGACCGATAGATATTTTCTGTAGCTAGATAGATGATACATAGATAGACAGATGCTGTGGATAAATAGATATACAGATAGATAGATAGCTGTTGTAGATAGATAGATGATAGATAGATAGGTGGATAGACAGACAGACAGACAGATAGATAGACACTGACTGTTGATATATACTGTCAGATAGATAGATAGACAAACAGATAGATACAGTCCATAGATAGATAGACATATACAGTAGATACTGTAGACCAATAGATAGGTAGATAGATACTGTATATACTGTTGATAGATAAATAGATAGATAGATTGACACATACAGACAGATAGTTAGACAGATAGACAGCAAAATAGATATATACTGTCTGCAGATAGATAGATAGATGGATAGACAGACAGATAGATAGATACTGTCTGTAGATAAATACTGTCTACAGATAGATAGGTAAATAGATAGCTAGACAGATAGACAGAGAAACACATATAGACAGCTAGACAGTCAGATAGATAGATAGATAGATAGATAGATAGATAGATAGATAGATAGACAGATATTTTCTGTAGCTAGATAGATGATACATAGATAGACAGATGCTGTTGATAAATAGATATACAGACAGACAGATAGCTAGATAGATAGACACTAACTGTTGATACATACTGTCAGCTTGATAGACAGATAGACAAACAGATATATACATCTGTAGATAGATACTGTCAACAGATAGATAGATAGATAGATAGATAGATAGACAGACAGACAGACAGACAGACAGACAGACAGATACTGTAGACCAATAGATAGGTAGATAGATATATACTGTTGATAGATAAATAGATAGATAGATTGACACATACAGACACACAGATAGATAGATAGATAGATAGATAGATAGACAGCTAGACAGACAGAAATATAGATAGATACTGCCTGTAGATAGATAGATAGCTAGATAGACAGACAGACAGATTTGTACTGTCAACAGATAGATAGATAGATAGATAGATGGATAGATAGATAGATAGATACTGTCTGCAGATAGATACTGTTGATATATAGGTAGATAGAGTAGATTGAAAGATAGATAGATAGATAGATAGATAGATAGATAGATAGATAGATACTGTCAATAGATAGATAGACAGACATACAGATAGACAGATATACAGACAGACAGATAGACACTGTTGATAGATAGATAGATAGATAGATAGATAGATAGATAGATACTGTAGACCAATAGATAGATACTCTAGACCAATAGATAAATAGATAGATACTGTTGATAGATAAATAGATTGAGTGACACGTACAGACACACAGATAGATAGATAGATAGATAGATAGATAGATAGATAGACAGAAAAATAGATAAATACTATCTGTAGATAGACAGAAAGATAGATACTGTCTGTAAATAGATGCTGTCAACACATAGCTAGATAGAACAGATAGAGAAATAGATACTGTCTGTAGATAGATACTATATATATATATATATATATATATATATACACACATATATATATATATATATATATATATATATATATATATATATATATATATATATATATATATATATATACTATATATATATATATTTCAGTAGATAGATACCATAATTAGATGGCTAGATAGATAGATATATACTCTCACTGGGTAGCTAGATAGACAGACACATACAGACAGATAGCTAGACAGATAGATAGATACTGTCTACAGATAGATAGATATATATTTTCTGTAGCTAGATAGATAATAGATAGACAGATGCTGTAGATAGATAGATAGCTATATAGATAGCTAGATAGATAGAGACATAGAAGTTGACGGCAGATAAGGACCACAAGGCCCATCCAGTCTGCTCATTTCTTTTTCTACCTTATGAATGTGCCATCGACCTTTGCTCTGTCAATGGTCTATCTATTTATACTCATCTGTATTGCTCCCTTATGCCTGTCCCATGCCTGTTTGAAGCCATGCACTGTATTCATATCCACCACATCCTGAGGTAGGCTGTTCCATGCATCCACCACCCTTTCTGTGAAAACAAAATTCCTCACATCACCCCTTAATTGGCCTCCCTCTAATCTCATGCTGTGTCCTCTTGTCCTGCTATTTTTCTTATATTGAAACATGTTAAACTCTTTCACCTTGTTAATGCCCTTAAGGTGTTTGAATGTTTCAATCATATCACCTCTGTCCCTCCTTTGCTCTAGGGTATACATATTGAGCTCTGTTAATCTGTCCTCATATGTTTTCTGATGTAGTCCCTACACCATTTTGGTTGCTCTTCTCTGGACTGCCTCAATTTGGTTAATGTCCTTGTGAAGGTGTGGCCTCCAGTAATGCACACAGTACTCCAGATGGGGCCTAACCATTGTCTTGTAAAGAGGGATTGTTACCTCCCTCTTCTGACTTGTGATACCCCTACTGATACACCCCAACATCACCCTAGCATTCCCTACTGCTTTAGTGGTCTGCTTGGATGATTTCAGGTCATCGGTGATGATGATGCCCAAGTCTCTGTCTTCCCTTGTGACTATCAGCAACTCCCCTCCCAGACTAGAGGTGGCTTCAGGGTTTCTCTTCCCTATGTGCATGATCTAGCACTTTTTTGCATTAAACCCCAGTTGCCACTCTTTCGACCATTTTGCTAGTTTACCACCACTCTCAGTTTTCTGCCCATCAACCAGTTTGTCACCCAGTTGACCAACCTCTGACCCACCCCAACCCTACCCAGCTTACTAATCAATCTTCTATGATAGATAGATAGATAGATAGATAGATATTTTCTGAAGCTAGATAGATGATGCATAGATAGACAGATGCTGTTCATAAATAAATATGCAGACAGATAGATAGATAGATAGACAGACAGATACTGTCTGTAAACAGACAGACAGACAGATACTGTCTGTAGACAGACAGACAGATACATAGATAAATATCTGACAGGCTCCTGATGTTGAAAGCCAATCATCTGCTTGCTGTCCAGCTTTATGCAAATGAAAGGAACAAAGCCCCCTTTGATTGGAGCAGCTTTAGTCCTTTCAACTACACAAAGTTTCCACCTAGCAAGCAGCGAGTGGCTTCCCGACCACAGTGCGTGGTTATTGGTCAGGACTGCCGATCTCCTTTCACTATGAGCTGGAATGGGTTCAGCAATAACACACCTCTCTAATGTCATTAAGTGTGACAAAATGTTTCCTGCACATGCGTAAGCAAATACAATAAATCAGAAAACTGGAAACATTTTGTTTATGAACATTAATGCTGCTGTGAATACCTGCTCTTTAAAACTTGCATGGGATACTAGAGTGAAACTAATGGGACTCATTATTGTGATACTGTATTTGGACATACCGCAGAGAAAATCCAGCATGATCCACAATCACCTTGATTCTTCGCTGGAGTGACACAGCCCCGATCCCGCCAGTCAACCTTCTTTGCTAGAGGTGACTTTATTTTAACGTCATGTTGCTGCCTGCAGTTTCCGTGGTGTTTCACTGGGGGCAAACAGCACTTTGATGAACGTTCTTCTGAGGTCTGCAAACAGAAGGAAATAAAGTATTTTTTTTTCTTTTTTTGAACTCTGTTTTTGCTCCACCGATGGGGAACTCTGTCCGGCATCCACATTCCACTGGTGCTCTACCTCCTGCCTGAAGCACTCATCTCCTCACCCCAATCCACCTGGCAGACCCCCGCCGGCTCTTCACCCTCTCAGGTAGGGCTGTCCTATCCTCCCTGGGCACTCTATCTGCAATCTAATTTGCCAGTTGGTCGGGAGGGGGATCAAGGAGAGCTGCCCCACCTTGGAGTATGGCTTCCCAGGGTTCGTAGAGCCTTTGACTTTCCCCCATCAGAGGGGATTTTCTTTTGTTACGCCCTCCATCCCCTGAACCCAGATGTGCAATAACATTTAGTGACATCCGCAGTGGCTCAGATTCCCCACTACCCAAGCCCATTGCATAGCAGTGTCTCCAGCTTCCACCAGGGCTGCAGCGGTGCTGGGCTGACCCAGGATCCTTCCCTGAAAGAGGACAGCTGTTCTACAGATGCTCAATCCTCTCTCTCTCTCTCTCTCTCCTCTGGTGACCCCCGGCGGCCCTGGCTTATTCTCAAACCAGGGTCACCGGCGTGACACAAGGTGTGGCATCCAGTGCCTCAACCATCAGCACCACCGGGCTAACAATACCGTGACCTTTAGTACCCTTTGTGATAGTACCCTGTAAGAAGAGAGTATGATGCTTTTGCAGTACACAACACAAGGTGCTGTGTCAGCATGTGGACTGAGAACAAAACAAGGTAATATTAAATTCACACTGAAAATAGAGACTAAAGTTACAATTGACATTCCATTCATAGGTCTTCAGGAATTATCTAAAAAGAAAAATGCAGAGTTAGTAGAGAGGTCTGACTGAAGGTATCATATTTTTCTTCATGAGAGGCTAATGATATTAAGGTACCCTACGAGTGGCGAAGCTATGAGTAACACATCATAATGCCATTGACCTCAAATGAAGATAAATATGATATTGTCAGTCAGGCCATGTCATGTTCTGTTTATACAGTCATATGTTTTGGGATGGAAACGATTGGGAATGGGTAAAAAAGTGCTTGTAACTTTGACATGTGTGACTAACGTTCAGCTTCATTTACAGTTACAGGACTTGTTTGGGAGGTGTTTCCGAGATTTACTACTAACTCACTGAGCCCCACAGCTTTACATTATGGCCGGTACATAATGAAAAACTTTGATGTACACTTCCTTAGTTTTTGCTTTTTGGGGGAATTTGTTCTTCAAACAAGTAAAGAAAAGTAGAATTTTCTGGTGATGATAAAAATTGTAAACTGTATCTACAGTATAAATGAAACACCCCTCATTTTGTAGATATTTGTATTCTGAACACTTATGCTCACAGTACCATGCTATAATTACTGGTCATCAATTTTTTCAATGGAATGACTGAGTTGATATTTGCCATAATAACCCGCTGGTTATTACGGCATTCACGTGCTGTGTCTGTCAGAACGTCGCACTCCCTCATTGGCTCTCCGCTCTCTATGTGGGCGGGCTTAAAAGATTCGAAACATGGTGGCTCCATCTCCCAGTTACCGAGGAGCTCCCACCAGCACCCACCAAATGCGTCTCTCTTTGTAATTTGCATTTTTTTGCTATTTTACTTGGTATCTACCTCTGCATTTAAAATAGCGATTTATCCGGTTGATCCTGCACTTCATCCGCGTCAGACAGAGCCAGTGCAAGGCTCAACGGTTCCGTGGGTAACTTGGGTGAATCCCAACTTCAATCTGTAAGTAAAAAAAAATTAACAAATGCAGGAACAGCAACAAATAAAAAAAGGCTAACAAAAGGGGAAGTAGGAGGCAGAGACAGAGTGAGTGAGTGTGTGTGCACTGTTTGACAAACAATGACAGTTCAGAAGCACTTAAATAAATCGTGACCTCAGAAGTCTGGCTTGGGAAAAATTGCTGATCAGCAATTATATAAAATAAAATATGGGAAAGTATGACAACCGATTTAATGTATTCTCTGGTGGGATGTTGATTAAATCTTCGGCTTCGCCCTCGGGGTTTATGTAGCATCCCACACCTCGCGTGTACATTAAATTCTTGTATCACACACTTCCCCATACATTATCCTCTATATCATTTCATGTTTTAAAGTTATTCACATTTGTTCATCGAGAAAGTGAAAAAAATTGAATTTTCTGCCTTTTCTGCTAATTATATAAAAAAGTAAAAGGTATCTATAAATGAAACGCCACTCATTTTTATGTTGTCTTGCGCTTGCACAAGCAACCTGTTACAGTAGCAGGAGAAATGCGGAGGTGTGTCAGTGTCAGTGAACGTAGGGCACGCTTTAGTAGGTGCATCCCTCATTCCCCAGTGAGCCAGCATGCTAGTGCTGACACAATAATTACGTAAAGTGCGCACAACTTGTAAGAAATGTGCCGCTGCAATCAGAGACAAACTCATTATGCAGCGGCACAGATGACATGCCTCCTGTACATGCCTTTCTTGGTGAAACATTTCTATAAACATGCAGCGGCTCCTGCCACCACTACACAATCCCCAAAGGATGCTGAGATCAGGATGCAATCCTGATGTCAGCATGTCCAGCCCCACAACATTGTATGGAACACTGGGAGCCCACCCCAGTGTGCTGCCGCTCACAGAAGGCCAACTGTGTCAGCATGTTCCTGCCCCCTCCTCACCCCCATTGTGTGGCACACTGGGAGCCCATCCCAGTGTGACCAACATCACCCCCGAAAGTCATGAGGCACATTGGCAGCCCACCCCAGTGTGCCCAACATTTGTTTTATTTCACCTGCAAAGAAAGAAAAAGGTCCCGCGATACATGTTTTTTTTCTGTACCTGAAAACAAGGAAACTGTCCCTCATTGTCCACAGTGCCCCCTCTCCCAATCCACACCCACCTACTGTACACCCCACCTCCCCACACACCCCTCACCCCATACTTACCTCCGGAGGTCCAGTGCTGCGATCTTTGGTGGAGCGGGAACACATCTGGACTCTTCAAAGCTGAAATGAATGAATGAAATGCTGGTAAGCTGTGTAATGGCATAAATGGGGGGGGGGTTCAATTTAAGTGCCTATCTCAGCCATTTTTTTTATTTTGACTCCAAATTTTCAAAAGGGGGTTCTTGGGACCCCACCTCATGAAAACATGACCTATCATCTCGTTATTCAGTCCTGAAAGCTCATTTCATGGATTAACAAAATGACAGTGTTGCAACTCTGGTGAAAAAATTCCAAAACATGACTGTGTTACAAGTATACTAACATACTATTTGCCAGCAGATTAGGCCTTATGGTCTAGCGGGTCTGCTCAAACCTCAGATCCCTAGTTGGGTGCCCTCCTCCCCCCTTGTGTTCCAGAAGCACCTATCATCCATCCCTACCCCCTGAGACAGGCCATCATCTGATACATCCACTTTCTGTGTCTGTCCCACCCTCTCTTGAAGCCCTCCACTGTGAATCTCTGAACCAGCTCACCAGGCAGTGCATTCCAAGGGTCCACAACCCTCTCAGTGAAAAACCTCCTCCTCTTCCCCCCCTCACCCTTCCACCTTCCAACTTCAAACCATGCCCTCTGGTGATACCTCCCTGCCTTAGTCTAAAGATCCCCTCCATGTTTACTCTATTTATTCCCCTGAGGTACTTGAAGACCTCAATCATGTCCCCCCGTCTCTCCTCTACTCCAATGAAAACAGGCAGAGCTCCTCAAGTCTGTCCTCATACGTCAAATCCCCTAGTCCTCGTATCATCTTAGTTGCCCTCCTCTGTACCCTCTCCAGGAGCTGTATGTCTTTCTTCAAGTGTGGTCCCTAGTACTGTACACAGTACTCAAGGTGTGGTCTAACCAGTCCATTGTACAGTGGCAGAATCACTTCCTTGCTCCTAGAGGTGATCCCCCTTACGATGCATCCCAACATCCGGTTTGCCTTGCTAGCCACTCTCCTGCACTGCTCAGTTATTCATACATGCATCCACCATGACCCCTAGATCTTTTTCCCCTATTGAGACCTCCAGCACCTCTCCTCCCAGGCGTACCTGTGTTTAGGGTTTCCCTGGCCAAGATGTAATACCTTGCTCTTGGTGATATTGAAATTTAATTTCCATGTGTGAGCCCAGCTTTCCAGGGTGTCCAGGTCCCCTTGCAGGGTCAACTTCTCCTCTTCTCCCTCAACTACTGCTCCCATCTTGGAGTCATCAGCAAAGAGACTCTTTTCACACCCTATACCCTCCCTGATATCTGATATGTATGCATTAAACAGGATCGGACCCAGGACCGAGCCCTGCGCTACCCCACTACCAACCTCTCTAGGGTTCGAGAGCTCCCCACCGACCACTACACTCTTGGTTCATCCAGCTAGCCAGTTTTCAATCTATCTGACCATCAAAGGGCCTACTCCCAACCCCATCAGTTTCTCCACCAGACCATTGTGGGGACAGAATCTAAACGCCTTGCTGAAGTCCAAGAATAATACATCCACAGGCTTTCCCTGTCCAGTTCTGATGTTACCCATTCAGTAGAACTCCACAAGATTGGTTTGACATGATCTACCTGGCACAAACCCATGTTGCCGACTATCCAGACCTCCCACCTCCTCCAAGTACACCCCCAATAGTTCCTTTAGTATACTGTCCATTAATTTTCCCCCCACCAAGGTCAAACTGATAGGTCGAGAGTTACCTGGTACTTCCTTCGACCCCCCTTTATGGATTGGCACCACATGTGCCTCTCGTCAATCCTAGGTACCCTCCCTGTCTCAAGTGACCTGTTGAAGAGCTCCACCAGGGGTGCAGCCAGTATGACCGCCAATTCCCATTGTACTCTCAGATGAATGCCATCCGGCCCAGGAGATTTGTCTTTCTTTAGGGCCTTGAGGGCTAACCACACCCTTTTGTTGGAGATAGCATCATCCGTCCCCTCCACCTTACTGGCCTTTTTATCCTTATCCTGATGTGACACCCCTGGGGTACCTCTCCCTCCCTCTTGCTCCATTTCTGTTGCTCCCCTGATCCCACTCACTGCCACTTCTATCCCCATCATGCCTTGCTTTGTAGATATCTCATTCCCCTCCCTAGTGAACACAGAGGCAAAGTACTCATTAAATACCTCTGCCTGGTCCCTCGCCTCTTCCACCCACCCTCCTTTTGATCTCAATCTGCTGAGATGGCCCTTAGTTTTTCTCCACTCCCCAATGTGCCGGAAGAACCCCTTTTCCCCTCCATGTATCCCCTGTGCCAGCCGCTGCTCTTTACTGGACATTGCCCCCCTCACCATCCGGGTGACTTTTCTAGATACAATTTCTAATATTTTTACTCCAGATTTTCAATATTGGAATTTTTTCACACCTCCTTATAAACAGTACAGTTGTCATTTTTCACACCCTGACTGAAATGTGTTTTCATACACATGTGGCACACAATAGCATGGTCGCTGTGGGAAATCAACGTTTGGGACAGAAAATCACAGTGCCACTGTTCATGAGCAGAGGTCCCAAAATGCCTATGTTGAAAATGTGGTTAAAAAAAATCTTCAAAATATTTGGGTTACGGATGTGCATTACGCAGTTTCTACACATGCTCGTGACTTCACCAATTTTTCATATTTTCACTCCCGATTTTCAACATTGCCATTTTTTACACCTCCTTATGGACAGTATAGCTGTCATTTTTCACATCCTGCCAGAAATGTGTCTTCACACATGTGGCACACAATGACACAGTCACTGTGGGAAATCAACGTTCAGGACAGAGTAACAAAATCACAGTGACACTGTTCATAAGCAGAGATCCCAAAAAGCCTATGTTGAAAATCTGGTAAAAAAAATCCCCAAAATAATTGTGTTATGGGCATGCATTGTGCTGTTTCTATGCATGCTTGTGACTTCATCAATTTTTCATATTTTCACTCCAGATATTCAGAGCGGATGCGCCATGTGCAACAGGGATGCGCAAGCGCAAGTACGGAAATGCACTGTTGTGCGATATTCATCAGGAGATGGCTGCGCAGTGCAATAAGCAATGCACCAGAATGCAACAGTAGTGAATGCATGTGCAACTGTAGGGGAGGAACCATGAATAACATGCACAGTGCGATAGTCAACAGCATGTGCATGTGCAATACCGGAGCAAGAGGAAGTTGAGCTACAGCAAAAATGAACCAAAATAGAAGGGAGGAAGAGAGGGGAGGAAGAAAGCAAAAGGGAAGCCACAGGTGAGCCTGGTGACAGACAGCCAGGGAGGAATAGAAGGAAGCAGTGTGCAGGACTGGGCAGGAGCAGGACAGGGCCCACCAGAACAGTGCCAGAGACAGGGTAGGAGTGGGTGTGCCCATGCCACTGTGCAGCAAATTGTGTGGAGTGCCACAGTGGACTGATGGCAGTGGCAGGAGGCAGGACAGCCACAGGCAAAAGCCAGAGGTGTACCCAGTGCAGGGGGAGCATCAGGAATGGACAGCGAGGGGAACAGGACAACAGCCGCCTGGAAGTGGAACACCAGCCAGGGACATGGCCAGCGCCACCTTCCAGATGGAGGGGGTAATGATGGGTGTGAAAGGCAGGCAGCAGGGAGGTGCAGCCATAGAAGGGCCCTTCGGTGGTATGCCCAGAACAGGCAGTACTGAGCCTGCACCAGCTTTGAACAGTTCTCTGACACAGAGATTGTGGGCCGGTACCACCTGAACCAGGTGATACTGAGGGAGCTCTGTGAGCTGTGCAGTGATGAGATGCAGGCACCCACATGACGGAGCCATGCTCTGTCAGTGGAGATGAAGGTGACAGCCGTTATGTGCCTGCTCACCAGGGGCACCTTCCAGAGACCAACAGGGGACATGACAGGCATAACCCAGTTGGCCGTGTCACACCTACTCACACAATTGCTCAGCGCACTGCTGCCACATGCAGCGGAGTACATCCATTTCCCCAGCACACAGGTGGAGCACACAGCACACATACAGGAGTTCCACAGGGTAGCATGGTTGCCTGGCATGCTAGGGGCCATTGACTGCACCCATGTATGCATCTGCATGCCACCTGGCCCAGAGGGTGTGGCATACATCAACCGCAAAGGGATACCCATGCATAAACTGCCAGGTGGTGTGCAATGCCAGGGGGTGCATAACCAATGTCTATGCCAAGCACCTTGGGGGAGCACACTATGCCTTCATCTAGCACCAGTCTGTACTGTGCCACAGGTTCAAGAGTGGGGACATCCCTACTGGTCATCTAGTAGGTGAGTATGCATATCACGCAGGACAACATGAGCAGACGAGGGGGGGTGCATAGTTAGAGGTGCCATGGGTACCAGCCATGTTGTCCCATGGCATAGCGATGCAGACCACCATTCTAATGTCCCCCCTCTACACACAGGTGACAGTGGTTACCCGCTACGGCCCTGGCTGCTCATACCATACCAGCACCCCATGACCCCATCGCAGCTACGGTACAATGAGGCTCACGCCACAACACGGAATGTCATCGAGCAGGTGTTCAGGCTGCTGAAGGCTCGGTTCCAGTGCCTGGACACATCAGGCGGTGCCCTACAGTACAGCCCCTTGAAGGCCTGTGGTCTATTCCTGGCCTGCTGTATCCTGCACAACATGGCCACTGACTGTGGGATAGCCATAGAGGTCGAAGAAGGGGACAGCGGTGGGGACAATGAGGACACCGGTCCAGCTGGTGATGGGCAGCCACCCCCTGGGCAAAGATACCCCCGTCTGATCCGGATGGCACAGCTGCACCAGGACACCATTACAGATGAGCACTTTGGACAACACAGGAAGGTCAATCGGCCATGCGCAACCATGAAGGGCAAGGGAACAGCCCACAGACAGGAAGGGCAGGACACCAGGGGTGGACGGCAGTAAGGGAATGGGTCTGAGTGGGGCACCGCACATGGCGGCTGCGATGGGCAGGGCCGAACACGACACATACACACACACCACAACACATTCACAAGGGGTAAGCAGCACGCCAACCCCAACAGCCACCCCAACCCCCACACAAGACCACACACAACCATGCCCTGTGGCCTTCACTGTGCGTGCCTCAGACGCTGGGCACCATTGCACACTGGTGAACAGTGCAACACAGGCATCATCATGCACATGCCACAGTGGCCAGCAGCCAGGAGGGTGTGCACAGGAACTGTGTGTGTGCAGGGTCGGGTACCCAACCCGTGTGTCGCACAATGCACACCACACTGCACATAGGGCAGTGGCAGACAGTGGCATGGTGGGAGACAGGTCAGTCATGCGGCACAGTACCACGGCCACCACAGATGCGTGGGTGGCCCCGCCAAGACCTGCCAGCCATGCCAGGCTGACCATTGGCCTCATGGGGTGGCACCCACGGTCCCCCAGAGGTGACGCTGTATGAACGCGACCGTGTTTGCACAGGGGTCTGCAACCCACAGGAACATGCTCACACCAGCCATGCTCGGTATGCCCATAGCCGAATCCGGTGTCAACATCACAGGTGTCCCACAGCGCTGGGAACGGGGGGTGGACATGACAATGGGTGACCAGTGTAGCCATGACAGTTGTCAATGCAGTGGTCTGCTTGTCAATGGCAGTGGTCACATCCACCCTCTGCCAGGCCATCTCTGCCAGGAGCAATCCGTGGTTCCTGCTGTGCTGCTCATCTGTCTGGTGCAGAACCACACTGAGTGCATCCACCACCATCACGAGACGCATCTGCTGATCCACTGAAGCCTGGAAAAGATGGCTGTGCTTGTCAAAGAGGTCATCCGCTGGTCCAGCATGTTGTCCCTAGTAGTTTTCCAGGCCCTGCTGGCCAGCACCCCTTGATGTTGGGTGCTGCACACCAGAGCCATGCCGGGGCATGTCCACATGCGGTGCACTGCCACCGCCCCCAACACTGTGCCCCCATCACCATTGGCCAACTGCTGGCGCTGCCCCTCCGGCTGCTGATCGCCAGGGCTCACCAGCACTGCCGCAACAGCTCCACCACCCTGGACGCACACCAGTGCTGCACCACTGGGGCATGCAGGCAGCCACGGTGGCATCACCCACAGCAATGCCCGTATGGTTGCCTGCTGTGGGACCATCCTGTGTTCCACATGTATCACTGTCCAGGATGTGTGGTGCATCATAATCGGTGCTGGATCTGGCCCCAATGTGTGTCCCAGCACACTGGAGACCATGGGCACTGTCATGCTGGGACACAGGCAGGGCCTTGTCCGCACCCGTACCACCCACATCAGTCCAGACAGACGTGCAGGTATGCACTTGGCCAGTCCCTTGGACACCTGTGGAGGTGGATGGGTGATCCTCCGTGTTCAGGGCCTCCCCCTCAGTGGACACACCCTCCACCACTGCCCCATGTAGATGCTCAGGAGCTGTAAGGGAACACATTAGTGTCAGTGGCTCCGCCTCACCTGGTGGCATGCCCTCCACCACCCACACACTGACAGTACAGGACCTACCATGCAGTGATGGGCTGCCACCTGTCTGGAAGCCACCACCAGGAATGCCCTTGATGGCACAATGCCGCATGCTGCTGGCCACCTGCTCCTCCTGTGGCGTCAGGCGTGGTGCATCCAGCTGGCCCCCACCGGTGGCAGCACTTGCAGCCCTGATGGCAGCCACCTTGTTTTTGATCTGCCTCCTGTCCATGCCAACCTTCTTCTTGCACTCCTGCAGGGAGCGCTGGTGGCTGCCATGCTGGTTCACGGCATGCGCCACCTCACCTCACACTGCAGCACGGGCCTGTGGCATTCCCCGCTGTCTGCTGAGCAGTGGTTCCCTGTCCAGATATGCCTCGAACAGGGCATCTGATTCCGCCCTGGTGAAGTTGGGCCTCCTCCTCCTCCTTCTCCCCCTTCCCTGTTCCTCCTCTTCCTCATGATAAGTCATGCTCGAGCCTGTGGGAATGACAGGTGTTACCTTGGACTGAGCAGTCCTAGTCAGCCCTCCCAAACCACAGTCCCCACATCCCAACAGCATGCAACCCACCACAATGGACTGCAATACCTAACCATGGCCTCTGCAGCCCCATGTTGCATTTATATAGTGCAACGCATGCAAATGAGGGCAGGTACAACTGTAAGTGGATGCTAATGCAGTGGATGCACCGTGGAATGGCTAATGAGCTGATTTGCATATGCTGGCTGAATATTGCACTGTTGCGCCTGTTGCAATGTTGTTGAGCATGCTCAGGCTATCGCGCAGCACTGTGATGTGCTCAATCGGCACCACAAGGTGCATGCCTGGGGGGACTGATGCTGATGCATGCGGTGCTACTGACTTGCTGAGCATGGGAGGCAGTGCAGGGCATGGCCACCACTGTGCCTGTGGCGCTAGTACACTGTTTGCCTGTGTGGCACTCATGCCTTGATGTGCCGTGAGCACCATGGCGCCACAGCGTGGTAGGCCACTGCAGGGCATCACACTCATGCACCCTATCGTGCTACACGCAGGGTGTCCCAATAGTGCTGTGATGCTCCGTAAGCAGACAGACCCTTGACCCTGTGGTCGACCTTTGCCCCCTAGGTGCCATGCATCCACATGGTTGCACCCTTATCGCGCAGTCCGGTGACAGTGTTATAGGGACTGGCAGCGCAGTACCACGCTGCCTCCACACATAGGGCACGTGCACTACAGAACACCATTTTGCTTGCAGTTTCAACAGCAAGATGTCACATACCAGAGCACAGGTCTATAGCGCCATTGAGTTGGCAAACTTGGTGGCCCTGGTAGACCCACATGTTGGTGCCCTCTTTGGGCAGAAACCCCTCCACAGACCACTGACTGCTGTGTGGCAGGAGGTGTCAGAGGGCCTGGAGGAGGTGACTGGGATTGGCTGGGCAGCAGAGCAGTGTTGCCACTGGTATGGTGACCTACAGCGGTGGGACTCTGACCACCTGGGGTGTCTGCAGGCATGCGCCCGGCGAGGGTGCTGTGCCATGGCCAGATAGATGCTCCATCCTAATACTGGTAGTGTCCGTCTGTCCGGGTACTGCATGTCCTGTGGCACTGCATGTGTGGGTGGGTGGGTGTCGCAGGTGGGCAGTGCGTGCACTGGGTCCATGGCTGTGCCACTGCCTTCGTACCACATAGCCATGTCACTGTATGGCCACGGTGGTGCTGTGCAGGACATGGGCAGTGGGTATGTGCAGCATTCCACATGGCTATTGGTGCCTGGATAGGCGGGTCATGTGGGCATTGTCACTGTAGGTGGTCGCATGCCATCACAGGGACGTGGCCCACAGCTGTATGCTGTGCACATTGGGTGGGCTGCAGGGGTCTGGCCTGTCATGCGTAATGACTCTGTTCCCTTGTCCTAGGTGGACAATGCTGGACTGCCCTAGAACAAAATTTTCAGGAGCTTCTGCAGCTGTCGAGGGCCACCCTGGAGCTGCTCCAACGCATGGAACAGGGCAACAGAAGGAGGCAGAGGAGGCACCACCGAGACCGAAGTGGGGAGAGGGGTCGCCATTAGGCCCACGATGCACCTGTTGTTCATTCCCCCCTGAACTTACCCTCACACCCCTTCATCCCACTCCCTGTTCTACACCCTTTCCCCATGCCCACCCCATCTGGTATGTGCCCCCTCCACATTGTAAATAGTTTGGTTTGCTGTGTTTTGTACTGTTCACTACTCTATTACAAACTTATTTGTTATGACAACTGTGGTGGTGTCTGATTTGCAGTGGGCATATGGTGCTTGGCTGCAGTGGTGTGCATGGCGTCAGGGGTGGTGCAGGCCTGGGCGTGTGTGTGTCCAGCAGAGATCCACTTATGGTGTGGGTGGGGGACTCAGTCCCTGTCTGTGGTATGTGTGTTGTTCCCTGTGCACTGGATGCCTGTGTGCAGTGGTCCCTGGTTCATGCGCTGTGTCCCTGGCACCCCTGTCAGTATGTCCATGGCCCATGCAGCTGGCCCCCTTGCATGTCTGTGGTACGCACGGTCTGCTGGCTTGTCATTGGTGGCTGTCCATGCTGGCTACCCTGTGGCCATGGTGCAATGGCAGCTTGCCTCCTGTCACCAGTAGGTTGCACGTCTGCCTCGGGTGACACTGTGGGCTATGCTGTTGTTGTCCCCCCCTCCATACTGTCACTGGTGTCTGTTGTGGTGTCTGTGTTCTGATGTCTGTCACTTGTGCTCCGGCCGCATGCTGGCAGCAGACGGCTTCATGGTGCATGCGCAGGATGGCTGGTACACCTGTGCCATGGTGGGGTGCAGGCCATGGGTACACAGCATCAGTGGACGCACACCAGGGCATATATTACCCCGCTATTGTGGCCCTGTGTCGGGGTGCCCTTGGGTCAGGGTGGGTGTTTGTCCATGCCCTGTGTCTCATCCTGTGTGATGCATGCCTCCATGCACCACAGTGGGCAGCTGTGCTGGATGTTGGGGCCAGTGCTGGGACAGGGAGTGTGCATGGGTGGGTGTGCGGGGTGCTGTTCTGCTGGTGGTGGGGTCCAGAGCAGGCCTTGTCACTTGTGGGGTCCGTCGGGTACTGACGCAGGGTCGACCTCTCTGCTGTGCAATGGGGGTGCAGTGCAGGGCAGCACTGTGTCTGCAGTTGTTGCATCGGTGGCTGGTGCTGCCCACTGTGGGGTTCTCACTGTGGGGCTGCCATGCATGGCACCATGGTGCACAGGGTTGCATTGTCAAGGTGGGGGTGGTGGCATGCATTCGTTGCCATGCACTGTTGGGCGCTGCTCCTGGGCTGGGTGTCTGGGGATCGCTGTACAGGGTGTGCTCTGCATTGGTGGGATGGGGTGGCATTGGGTGGCCTGCCCTCCTTGTGTTGCGGCCACTGCTTGCCAGGGGTGTTTCCTGCGGATTCAGTGCTGGTGTTCATGGGCTGGTGGTCCATCCAGCTCACCATTGGTTGTGCAGTTCATGGGCTGCCAGGGGGCGCTGTCTGGCCTGCTGCATGCTCCTCCATCCATGGCTTCCATGGGTAGTGCACCCCTGCATCCTGTCCCTGTCCCTGCGCATCCCTGGTTGTACTACTGTGCTTCTACCCTGCTCTACTGCGCATCCCTGGGTGTGCTACTGCACATCAGCCCTGCTCCACTGTGTATCCATGGTTGCGCCATGGTGCAGTTGGCGTGATATTCAGCTGTGTTGTGCAAGCACACCTTGGCATGTGCTGTGTTGGAATATCGCGCGTGTTGTGCAGGGGCACACTGCACTTGTGCCTGCTCCTGCTATTGCGCTTCTTTGTGGCACAGTCTGAATATCTGGCCACTGATGTACAACATTGCCATTTTTTACACCTTCTCATGAACAGCACAGCTGTAATTTTTCACATCCTGCCTAAAATGTGTTTTCACACCTGTGGAGCCAAATGGCACAGTCACTGTGCAAAATCACCTTCCAGCTAACAAACTGATAGTGCCACTGTTCATGAGGTGGGGTCATAAAAGCCCATGTTGAAAATGTGGAGTGTAAATACCAACAAATCCCCAGGGCGTTATGGTTTCCAACTGTAACACCCCACCCTGTAGAGACTGACAGGCATGAGGGGTGTGATTTGGGACTGTCGGCTGTACTGCTCATGCCATTCTACCCACCCCCACCTACAGCCATGTGACAGGCAACAAGGTGTGCCTTGAACTCTTTGGCCCAAAATTTCACCCCATTCTCCTATACTGCATCTATATCAGAGCATTTCCATATGGAATGTGGGAGCATAAGGTCCAAAGACCCCAAGGCACACCACAACACTTGTCCATGTCTGCAGGGTAGGGTGAGATGAAATGGCATGAGCGTTATGGCCTATGACCCAAAGGCACACCTCAATGCAGGATGGGGGTGGAGCTGTCATCAGTTCCATACTTCTCTGCCATTCCTATTGTGCATCTCTCTAACTCCTGCACTACCAGTGCCAGCAAGACATTTGGCATTGACAAATGCTTGTGCAGCTATTATGGTGCTGAATAATCTATATGCTCACAGTATTATTCTTTTTTTATGTTAAAGTTATTTGCATTTGTTCGTTGAAGAACATATTTATTTTCAGTATGCATGCCCACTAATGGCTCATACAGTGGAAGGCCGAGCAGGTGAGAGGAGGTCTGTGTTGGTCCTATATAGGGCTTTGCTGGATGTCACCGGACAACCTGAGAAGTGAGGGGTGATGGGTGATGACAACTAATGCAGGGCAAAGTGGGTTCTCCCTCTGCCTTCCTAGATTGTGAAGCTCACCCCCCCAGATTCATCAGTCATTATCTACCGCCTCTCTGACTACCATCCTTCACAACTATCTATACGTCAACTGCTCATGCAATTGACACCCTAAATACGGATCAGTTTACTGTTATCCTACTCCTTCCACATCCCTATCTACACCTCCTTAAAACAGTTGGATGGGCCTAGCCCGCAACTGCTTGGGTGTGCAACTGCTTTAATACCTGTACTTAAACTTTTTTACTATTGTCTCTAAATAACACTTGTTACTGTCAACTTGCACTTGCTGTTTATTGCTAATATCTGTAACTGTCTGTACAAATTCATTACTGTATCTGTCATGATGTCTATGCTATTTTGTACTATGTTCCCCAACTGTTACCTTGCCCTCTCCCAACGTTCTGTGACATGAGCAGCTTGTTGTTCAGTGTACTTCTCCTGGTGAAATATTTCAATAAATAAATAAAATGTGAGCAGGGGCAGTGGGTGGGGGGACGCTGGACCATCAGTGATTACTTTTACTTTTTCAACATGCAATCGGGGGAAGCAGGGAGAACCACTGGGCACCAGGGCATATTTAATCTTTGTAAACAGGTGATGGGAGTGAGGGGTGCCACTGGACAGCAGGGATACCTGTGCATATAAGGAACAGGTGCTTGAGGGTTGGGGTGTCACTGGACAGCAGGGATACCTGTGCATATAAGGAACAGGTGCTTGAGGGTTGGGATGCCACTGGACAGCAGGGATACCAGTGCATAAAAGGAACAGGTGCTTGAGGGTTGGGGTGCCACTGGACAGCAGGGATACCTATACTTATAAGGAACAGGTGCTTGAGGGTTGGGGTGTCACTGGACAGCAGGGATACCAGTGCATATCAGGAACAGGTGCTTGAGGGTTGGGGTTCCACTGGATAGCAGGGATACCTTTGCATACAAGGAACAGGTGCTTGAGGGTTGGGGTTCCACTGGACAGGAAGGATAGCTGTGCATATAAAGAACAGGTACTTGAGGGTTGGGGTGTCACTGGACAACAGGAATACCAGGTCATACAAAGAACAGGTGCTTGAGGGGTTGGGGTGTCACTGGACAGCAGGGATACCAGTGCATATAAGGAAAAGGTGCTTGGTGGGTTGGGGTGCCACTGGACAGCAGGGATACATATGCATATAAGGAAGAGGTGCTTGGGGGATTGGGGTGCCACTGGACAGCAGGGATACCTATACATATAAGGAACAGATGATTAAGGGTTGGGGTGCCACTGGACAGCAGGGATACCTGAGCATACAAGAAACAGGTGCTTGAGGGTTGGGGTGCCACTGGACAGCAGGGATGCCTATGCTTATAAGGAACAGGTGCTTGAGGGTTGGGGTGTCACTGGACAGCAGGGGTACCTGTGCATATAAGGAACAGGTGCTTGAGGGTTGGGGTGCCACTGGACAGCAAGGATACCTATGCATATAAGGAACAGGTGCTTGAGGGGTTGGGGTGTCACTGGACAGCAGGGATACCTGTGCATATAAGGAACAGATGCTTGAGGGTTGGGGTGCCACTGGACAGCAGGGATACCTCTGCATATAAGGACCAGGTGCTTGGGGGTTGGGGTGTCACTGGACAGCAGGGGTACCTGTGCATATAAGGAACAGATGCTTGAGGGTTGGGGTGCCACTGGACAGCAAGGATACCTTGGCTACCTAATAGCTTGGCAGAAGACATCAGGAGAAAGGACTGCTGTGTGACTGGACTTCTCTACTGGGACTAAAGAAGAAGAATTTTGTACTTGGACCTTTAATTTAGGGTAAAAAAAACTAACAAACAAAACAAAAAAAAAGTGTGTGTTTGTCTGAGTTAACTGAACTGAATGGTTATCTGAACAGTTATCTAGGTGTAAATCTCAGGTGATTGAAAGGACTTAATAGCTGTGAGGTTTAAATTACTTGTAGAAAGATCTAGTAAGTAGGGGAGTGAAAGCAGCTAGAAGGAAGCTACATTTAAAGACTGCCTTGAAAGATTCTGCTAATAGCTTGGCAGAAGACACCAGGAAAAAGGACTGCTGTGTGACTGGACTTCTCTACTGGGACTATATTGCCCTCCTTCTTTCCTCCCCACCCACCCACTCAAAGCTAGTTCTACTTTTATAGGCACAGGATTTGACTGACAACAGGAACTTCCTGTTTGGGAGCAGGAAGTGAGTGATCACAGAGCCACCAAAGACCCATCATCCTAGAAGGGCAAGAGTAACTCTCCAGCCCCTTCTAGTTGCTGGAGGTCTGCATCTGAGCAAGTAAGGGGTCTACTGAGAAATATGGGATATTCTTGTCTCAGAATCAGACAATCAGGAGCTTAAAGGGCACACAGGCAGAAAGTAAGGAGAGAGAGAAAAAAAAAACAGAGGAAAGAGTAAGGATTGCAAACAGTTAAGGGACCAGAAATAAGACATGATTGGAGTGGTGCAGAGCAGTGGCTGTGGAGCAGCAGTCTTCAGAAGATGTTCTGGAGGATGCAGTGTTGTCCCATCTGCAGGCAGCTCTCTGGGCTGAGGGAGGAGGTTGCTCATCTCCAGGTTGAGTTGGCCAGGATTTGTGGGACCTCCTCTTCCATCCAGGGACCACCAGTGCCACTGCTGTTACCTCAGAGGTTGCCAAGAAAGTGGAGCGGTTGGACCACAGTGGGCTCAGGGAGGGTGAGGGTGGTGGAACAGAGGCACATCCCTCCAGTTGTACCTCTCCACAATTCCTATGCCATTCTGGCAAAGTGTGGTTCCTCTATGGAGGCACCCGCAGTGGAGACCAAGGAGGATGCTGGGAACCTCCACAAAAGGAGACCCACAGGAGGGTGGCAGGGGACCCTGCAGGGGAAGGAAACAACTCCTGGTGGGGGACTCCATTGTTAGGAAGGTAGAACTGGGGGAGGAAGGGGAGAGGGAGGTAAGGTGCCTGCCTGGTGCCGTGGCTTGGACGGACAGGGAGCGAATCCTCAGGATTGTCAGAGTAGCTGCACAGTGGAGGGAGCTGGACGTCATTGTCCACCTAGGGACAAATGATCTGGCTAAGAAAGGGATTAGAGAAGTGCAGGAAAAGTTTGTGGAATTGGGGAGGGGCCTTAGTCAAGTAGCATGCACGGTTACCTTCTCGGAGGTGCTGCCCCATCTATGGCATAGGAGAGGCTAGGGTGTTCCACACCATGGGATTCAATCAGTGGTTGAAAAACTGGCATGGAGCTCAGGGATTTGGCTTCATTGGGGACTGGGGATCCACCTGGAGTGATGCAAGCCTATATTGGCATGACAGGCTGCATCTGTGTGGGAGGGGAACCAGGATCCTAGGTGATAAGTTTAAATGCTTCATTGGCAAGCATTTAAACTAGCCAAGGGGGGAGGCACTGGAAAGGAGCAAGGAAGATCTCCAAAAGCACGTGTATGGTGCAATGGAATTTTGTCGGATCCCTTCTCTCTGTTATGTGGCACAAGACAAGGCTGCCCTCTTTCCCCACTTTTATTTAATTTATACTTGGAGCCATTGATTCAAAGATTATTCATGATACAGGGAATTAAGGGGATACAAATAGGGAATAGTAGGTATTTGATATCTGCATATGCAGACAATCTGCTTCTTCATATGGAAGATCCAGATATTAGTATCCCAATAATTCTACAGGAAATAGCACAATTTTCAAAAGTCTCGAATTATAAGCTCAACATTTCAAAACTGAAGCTTTTTCCACTTAATTTTAGATGTCTCCCAAGTATGGCTAAGGACTTGGGGTTTAGCTGGGAGCTGAAAGTGTTACTGTATTTAGGTATTAAGATTACACGTGATATAGCCACAATGATAAATGAAAACCTGAATAACCAACTCAAAATAGTTAAGCAAGATTTAGTTAGATGGAATTCACTACCTTTATCACTTTGGGCCAGAGCTGAAGAAGTAAAAATGAATATACTACCAAGGATCTTTTACCCCCTGAACATGCTGTGTCCCTATCTGTTCAAAGCATGGTTTGGGTCGCTACAGATGATCCTTAACAAGTTTATTTGGAAAGGGAAAGCAGTAAGATGCTCATATAAGAAACTCACCGCATTAAAGAAGATAGGGGGACTGGCACTCCCCTCCTTTCTAAAATACTATATGGCATCACATATTAGCAAACTAGCCCATTGGACTTGGCCGACCTGCAAGGTAGACTCCAGTCAATACGTCCCACCATGGACTCATATTGAGAGAGATTTGATCAATAACTGTGCACTGGCACTAAATTCAATTCCTTTTATGCCCTTTAGACTTTTACCTACATCACTTAAAAACATGCCTATTGGATGGTCAATAAAAGTTTTGCACCAGAAGTTAGTAAAAGTAAAATGGCAGAATTCACCTGACCAACCCATTCTATACAATAAGAATTTTCTAATACAGGGTGTCCCAATTCCCTCCAGCTTCCTAGCTTCATTAGCTAGTTTGAAATTGGGAGACTTAGCTCCTCAAGGGAAAGTATTGATGTAAGAACGTGCTTGTGTTTTGATTCCAGAACTAAAAGGGAGAATTTTTAAGTATTTCCAGATTAGGGATTCATTTAAAACCCACCTGAGAGGTATGGACATACCTGGCGAAGAGGAGTATGGTTTGACTTCTCTACTAAAGATAGCTAAACAGAAACATTTGGTGTCCAAACTATATCGGGAGCTCCAGATCAGAGACAAAGGGATCTCCTCCAAGATTGGCATGTACTGGAGACAGAGATTAGGGCTCGGTGAAGAGAGAGTTTGGGAGCAGATATGGGAGAATAACAGTAAATACATTAAACAAGATAGATACAAACTGCAGCAATCCAATATAATCCATAACTTGTATTACACCCCTGCTAACTTACATAAAATTGGCAAATCTATATTGCCCAAATGCAGTAGACATGAGACCGGAGAGGCTGACCTGTATCATGTTTTATAGTCATGTTTCAAGATTCTCCCTTTCTGGAACTCAATCCGTATTTCACTGCAAACAGGATTAGGACTAGAGGTTTTTTTTACACTGGAAATTTGTCTACTCAACGTCTTCCCTAGAGAGATGGGTAAACAGAGGAAAGCGTTCATGGCCATTGTTTCTGCAGCTGCGAAAGCGGTTATCCTTAGGCATTGGAAAGAGGCAAGCACACCATCGGTACTCGAGTGGCATAGAGAGATTATGATGGCATTACAGATAGAGCGACATATAGCAAGAATGAATAATAAACTGCAATCCTATAATACTAGATGGGGACCGCTGGATGCGATACTGGCTGCTTGGAAATTTTAGGCTCTACTAGGCATTGCAGTCTCATCCTTAATTGGTTACAATATTTTTTGAGCCCCTACTCAAAAGATTTATCTGGCTCTCTGACTCAGTAGATGCGGGGGAGGGTGGGGGGTCATATCAAGTTTTAGGGGTAGATAAATAGGTTTTGTTATTTGAAGTTAAAAAAAAGACTTTCTTGAAACTGTTTAACTTCACTGTCATTATACCAAGCATTGTCTAAAACAATATGGTTGTTCTGTATGTACTGGCTGATGAGGCCATACTTTCGCTGTAAAGTCAATAAAATATATTAAATTAAAAAAAAAAAAAAAAGGAAAGAAGGAGCAAGGAAATCCTAGCCCCCCCAAAAAATCACGGTAGTAAGTGCGGCAAACACCAACATAGAGGTGTCGATAGGGAGAAGGGCAGGGGTAAATGGAGAAAGTGACAAAGGCAAGAAGGACATGGATGGGGCAAAAGGGAGTAAGGCCTTCAGGAAATGGAGGGTAATGATTACCAATGTACGTAGTCTGGGCAACAAGCTCCCTGAGCTGGTGGCCTTAAAGGAAGAGGGATGCCTGGATATTGTAGCAGTCACAGAAACATGGTACACAGAGAACCATGACTGGGATGTTAACATACCAGGGTACATAACCTACAGGAGAGACAGGCAGGGGAGAAGAGGGGGAGGAGTAGCCCTCTATGTAAAGGAAGGATAAAAGCAACTGAACAAAAGAGTAAACAAGGAGGAGAGGAGGCACTGTGGGTCACCTTGGAGACTGGAAAGGGCACCACAATCCGCACAGGGGTTGTGTACAGCCCTTGTCAGGGGGAGGGAATGGATAAGGATATGATAGAAGGCATTCTTAGAATGGCAGAGAAAGGGGAGATACTGTTGATGGGAGACCTGAATATGCCAGATGTTAACTGGAGCACATTTGCTGCAGCCACATCCTAGAGCAGGGCCATTCTTGATGCCCTACAGGTGGCAGGCCTCAGACAGCTAGTTTCGGAACCCACTCATGAGGGAGCAATCCTAGACCTCATACTCTCAAATGGGGCAGTGAGAGGATCTCAGATCTAGAAGTGGGTTGCCATCTGGGAACAAGTGACCATCAAACAGTGTGGTTCACGTTAAACTCAGCTACAGAGTCAAGCCATACAAAAGTGAGGGTACTGGACTTTAGGAGGGCTGACTTTGGCAAGATGGGAGAGTGCCTCAGAAAAGCACTAGCAAACAGGCTAGAAGGAGGTGTGGAGCAACAATGGGGAATTATCAAAACTGCCATCACAGAGGCAACAAGCCTTTGTGTGAAGCAAATAAACAAATCAAAATGAAAGAAAAAGCCACTATGGTTCTCAAAAGAGGTGGCTGTGAAAGCCAGGAAGAAAAAGATAGCATTCCAGAAGTATAAGGAAACACAGAAGGAGCAGGACAGAGAGCTGTACCAGTTAAGGTAGAAGGAAGCAGGGAGGGAAGTCAGAATAGCAAAGGCCCAAACTGAGGAAAAGATAGCCAACACAGTTAAGAATGGGGATAAAACCTTTTATAGGTACATCAGCAAGTGTAGAAAGACAAAGGGAGGGATAGTGAGGCTGAATAGAAGGAACGGTGGGTGGGCAGAGGGGGACAGTGAAAAAGCAGGAATACTGAATGAATATTTCTGCTCAGTATTCACAAAAGAGGAGGGGGAAGTGCCTAACCCAATTAACAGAAGCACTCTTGATGGGGAAGGGGGTCGATCCCAGTCCTTTCACAGAAGAAAGGGTTCTGCAAGAACTCCTAAAACTGAAGGTGGACAAAGCAATGGGTCCTGATGGAATTCACCCAGAATTCTAAAAGAATTAAGGGAGGAACTAGTGAAACCACTGGCTACTCTTTTAATAAATCATGGGAGGATGGTGTGGTATCCGAGGACTGGAGGAAGGCGAATGTGATTCCCCTTAACAAAAGTGGGACCAAGACAGAGGCAGGAAACTACAGACCTGTCAGTCTGACCTCTGTGGTAGGGAAAGTGATGGAGTCACTTCTGAAGGAAAGAATAGTTGTGTACCTAGAGGCCAGTGGGGCACAGGACCCAAGGCAGCATGGGCTCACAGTGGGAAGGTCATTTCTTTGACTGGGTGACCAAAGTAGTAGACCAGGGAGGGGCTGTGGACATGGCCTACCTGGACTTTAGAAAGGCATTTGACACAGTCCCACACAAAAGATTAATAGTCAAATTAACCAGCCTGGGAGTGGGTCCCAGGGTGGTAGCCTGGGTAAAACATTGGCTGCACAGCAGGACACAGAAGGTAATTGTAAATGGGGTCCACTCTGAGGAAAGAGGGGTTACTAGTGGGGTACTGCAGGGTTCAGTATTGGGTCCAGTCCTTTTTAATGTCTTCATCAGTGACATTGCAGAGGGACTGGAAGGAAAAGTATGCCTTTTTGCAGATGACACTAAGATCTGCAACAGGGTTGATACACAAGGAGGCGTGGAAAGGATGAAAAGGGACTTGGCAAGGTTGGAGGAATGGTCAGAAGTATGGCAGCTAATATTCAATGCAAAGAAGTGCAAAATAATGCACCTGGGAAACAAGAACCCAGGGGAAGCATACTTTTCTTTCCAGTCCCTTTGCAATGTCACCTATAAAGACATTAAAGAGGACTGGTCCCAGTACTGAACCCTGTGGTACCCCACTAGTAACCTCCCTTTCTTCAGAATTTACTCAGTTTGCTATTATCCTCTGGGTCCTGTTGTCCAGCCAGCTTGTCACCCAGGCTACCACCATGGGACCCACTCCCAGGCTGGCGAACTTGTTTGTTAATCTTTTGTGTGAGACTGTGTCAAGTGCCTTGCTAAAGTCTAGGAAGGCCATATCCACTACCCATCCCTGGTTCTATTTCATTGGTTACCCAGTCAAAGAAATTGATTAGATTTGAGGATATAGCATGCACCAAGCAGGAAAGGGATCTTGGGGTTATCATCTCTGATGACCTCAAGGCAGGGAAACAGTGTGACAAGGCAGCAGGTAAAGCAAATAGGATGCTGTGAAGCATAGGCAGGGGCATCACCAGCAGGAAAAGGGAGGTCATAATTCCACTATACAAGACACTAGTGAGGCCCCACCTGGAGTACACTGTACAGTTCTGGAGACCTTACCTATGTAAGGACATAGACAGGGTAGAGAAGGTTCAGAGGAGGGCAACAAAGATGGTGCATGGATTGCATCACAAGTCCTATGAGGACAGGTTGAAGGAACTGAACATGTACTCCCTAGAGGAGAGGAGGGAGAGAGGGGATATGATAGAGACATACAAGTATCTTACAGGGAGGAACAGGGTGCAGGAATACACTATTTTTAAGTGAAAAAGATGTTCCAGGACTAGAGGAATGGGATGAAGTTGGAGAGAGGACGATTCAGAGGAAATGTGAGGAAGAATTTCTTCACAGAACGGGTGGTGGACAAGTGGAACACCCTGCCAGAGGAAGTGATGGAAGCTGAAACAATCACAGGATTTAAGAATGCATGGGATAGACATAAAGGAATTCTGGAGGTCAGGGGTAAGGGGCAACAGACTTCTTGGAAAACATAAACTGAACTTACAAGCTCAAATGGGCAGACTGGGTGGGCCATAGGCCCTTATCTGCCGACTCTGTCTATGTGTCTATGTATCTATGTATCTGATATGACCTTACTGCTGTGAATCCATGCTGTCTTGGGTCCTGTGCTCCACAGATCTCTAGGTTCTCAACAATTCTTTCTTTCAGAAGTTATTCAATCATTTTCCCTACCACTGAGGTCAAGCTAACGGGTCTGTAGTTTCCTGCCTCTGCTTTGCTCCCACTTTTGTGAAGTGGAATCACATCTGCACATGGTTGTGCCAGCCCATGAGTGCTAGCAAGTGGCGTGATCATGCGGATGTGCAGTGCAAATCATGAGAGGATGGTGTGGTACCAGAGGATTGGAGGAGGGCAGATGTGATTTGCAGTGCAAATTCATTGTTCATAACATAGAGCTGGGCCAGGGTTGAGCTCAGGTCACAGCTCCAGCAGCTTGTGGAACATGGCTAAGTAACAGCCCATGGCCCTGCTGCCCATCAAGGCATAGATGGCTGGCAGGGTTGCATCCCTCTCCATGCCGAAAAAAGGCATGGGCTACTATGGGATGTCAAGTTGGCATACCAGATGCTGCAATGGGTCAGGTACTCCAGGTTTCGTTGGGTACTGAATAGTAGGAATCTAGCAGTGCCCCCACTGGAGTCATGCAGGAGGAAGGGCTCAGCTGCATCGGTGGTGGTGTAGTCGGCTGGGATTGTCAGTGTGGTGAGGGATGATGGCTCCACTGGTGCCCTGTGCATGCTCCGCCTTGCCCTCTTTATGGACCACTTCAATGTGCCCACCGATGGCAGCTGTCCACCCACCGTGTCAGGCAAACCACTGCAACATGCTGCCACCACCTGTTGGCTTGTCACAGCTGTCTTGACTGCCTGTAGCTTCACCTCTGACCGTACACGCGGCACCACGACCTCTGCACCATCGGGCACATGGTTGTGCCAGCCCATGAGTGCTACGTCGTCCACCCTGTCGACTGTTCTTGCCTGCCCGCGATACTTTCCAGCATGGTATTTGACACATTTCCAATAGGTGGTCGTCCCGTGTGTCTATTCCCACTGGTACAGGAAGCCTCTGAGGGCTAACAGGTTGTTAGCCCATGCACTTTTCAAGAACTGTAGTGGCGCACCGATCGCATGCCCCATTTCTGTGTTAGCGGCCACCCTCGCGTCTGTCTTTTATGATGTGGTGCTGTGTGCACCCCCCTGCTCACTGTGTGCTGTCACCCAGCACCCCCTGCCAATCTGCCGGTTGTCGACCTGGTGCACCTTTGCTGCAGTGGGACGTCTTTGGAGCTGTGGTGCCTTGTGCTGTTGCGGTGCACACACTTCCTACCCCATGCACCCTCATCGACAGGCACTATCGCGCCGCTGTCTGTTGTTTGGGATGGCCTCTGGTGCTGTGGTCATGTTCAACTGAGGGGGTCATTGCATTGCTGTGCCTGTCACCGTGCCTGCCTCCTCATTCATCAGGACGTCACTCTGCAGTTGCTGACCTGTGTGGTTCGCTGTCAGGTGTTTGAGGTAGGGATGGCATACCTTCGATTCAGTGCCTCATGGGAGGTTGTTGGGAAGCTGACTGCTGCAGGGGTGGGTATGAAGCTTACAAACTGGATAAGGAACTGGCTGCAAGTGAGGTTGCAATGGGTGGTAGTGTGGGGAGCTCTTGACACCTAGACTTGTGACCAGCGATGTGTCACAGGGCTCAGTGCTGGGCCCGGTGCTATCTGGGCTCTTTATGTTATAAACTGCACACGGTGTTGGGAGCAGGATTAGTCCGTCCGCAGATGATACCAAAATGGAGGCAGTAATGGACAAAGAGGATGGATGGAAACAACAACAGGGGGACCTAACCAAACTGAAGCTATGGTTGGAGAAGTGGCAGCTGAGGTTCAATGCAAAAAAGTGCAAGGTTATGCACTTCGGGGCAAAGAACCCAAGGAAGAACTATTAGTTGGGAGGGGTAAGGCTGGGGATCACTGAGCAAGAGAAGGACCTATAGGTATTGGTAACAAGGAACATGAACAACTCGGCCCAATGCAGGAAAGCAGCGGCTAAGACAAACAGGATGCTGGGTTGTATTGTGAGGGGGTTTCTCATCCAGACATAGGGAGGTGATCCTGCCCCTCCACAGATTTATGGTCAGGCCACACTTGGAGTACTGCGCGCAGTATTGGCGGCCGTATCTGAAGAGGGATATTAATTTACAGGAAGGTGTACAATGGAGAGCAACAAAAATGTTACAGGGGATGGAGGGCAAGGCCTATGAGGACAGGCTGAATGAGCTGAATACGTACACGCTGGAGGAAAGGAGGGATGAGGGGATATGATTGAAACATTCAGCTATTTGAGGGGGATAAACAAAGCTAGCACTGAAGGAGTGTTTAAAATGAGGAAGGGAAGGGACACGAGGGGGCAAGGACTAAGACTAGAGGGCAGAAGATTTAGGAGGGAGATGAGGAGGCACTACTTCACAGAGAGGGTGGTGTCTAAACAGAACACACTACTAGAAAGGGTAGTATCATGTAAGACAGTAGGACATTTTAAGAGGGCGAGGGACAGAGCACGAGGGGGGTCTAGGAAGGAGGGGCTGAGCCCGTCATGGGAATGACAGATGGGGAGGGGGTTGGGGCAGCTGCAATCTAGGGGGCTAGCTGCACACTCGGGCAGACATTGATAGACCGGGTGGTCTGTTTCTGCTGGCAGATTTGTATGTTCGTATGTAAATAGTGAGCTTTAAAGTGTTTCTGACGTCCATTTGTGAGTGGGGGTACTAAGTGTGGGTAGCTAGGTAAATCTTGCTAACCAAGGGAAAAACATGGCAGCAGAAAGATTTAGAAAATTGAGTTGGCCCTGTCTTTTTTTTGGGGGGGGGGGGAATGGCACATTGTCACAGGGACTTGTAATTTCCTGGTGTCTATAGGCACATAAATGTACCCTTTTGCAAGGAGCTGATCCAATCAGAAGCCAAGAAATCTGCTGACAGATTTTCCAAAGAAAATTTAATAAAAGCACAGCAAACCCTGGCAGGGCATTATAACTAAGTGACCAGGCCATGGGAGTATTCATTCTGTTGTCTAGCTCTGAGTGTAAACTCCTAGCTAAATGGCAGGGACCATATGCAGTTCTCAGAAAGGTGGGGCCAGTTAATTATGAAGTCTTACAACAGGACAGAAAAAAGGCAGGACAAATTTGCCAAGTTTATTTGTTGAACCCCAGAAAGGCAGGGATGTTTTTCTCATCAACCCAGGGGATACCAAGTCCAGTGATGGACAATGACACTGGTGATGGAACCCTGTACTTAGGACCTAAAACTGTAAAGGAACCAAGTGCCATCCCAGCAGACGATCAGCTAAACCAGACCAAAAGCAAGAAGCCTAGAGACTGGTAGTGAATTCTGAGAATGTATTCTCCTCAAAACCAGGGCAAACTCATGTGAGCAATCCCCACATAGACATAGACCCAGGTGTCTGGATCCTCCAACAACCATACAGACTACTGGAAAGAATCTGAGAGACAGTGCAGGAGGAAATCCATTCTTTGCTGGAGCTGGGAGTTATTGAGGAACCCCAGAGTGAATGGCATGACCCTACTGTGCTAGTCCCAAATCTAGACAGGCTGTATATGACCATATGAACATATGAATTTGCGAGCAGATACAGGCCATTTGGTCTCTCTAGTCTGCTCGAGTGTGCAGCATGCAGCCTATTAAACTGCAGCTGTCCCCCCTCCCCTTACACCCCCTTCTAACTTAGCGCCACCCACTTCTGACTTGTCTTTCCTCACTTTCCTCACAGTATTGACCCTACCTTTGGCCTTATCCCACCCTTTCTTGAAGCTGCCAACTTTCTGCAGTGCTACCATTTCTCTTGCCAGCACAGCCCACAGCTCAGCACCATAGACATGGGGGGGGTGAGCACTACTCCCTTCACAAAAGAAAGGGTCCTACAAGAGCTCGCTAAGCTCAGGGTGGACAAGGCAATGGGACCTGATGGCATACATCCCAGGGTACTTAAGGAGTTAAGGGTGGAACTAGTAGAGCCATTATCAGAACTGTTTAGTGAGTCTCTGAGCACAGTAGAGGTCCGAGAAGACTAAAGAAGGGCTCATGCGATCCCGCTCCACAAGAGTGATAGCAGGGAGGAGGCAGGGAACTACAGACCAGTCACTCTTACCTCAGTAGTGGGCAAGATTATCGAGGCACTCCTTAAGGAAAGGATAGTGCATCACCTGGAATCCATAGGAGCACAGGATCCAAGACAGCATGGGTTTACAATAGGAAGGTCCTGTCAAACGAATCTCATAGATTTCTTTGACTGGGTAACCAGAGTGGTGGACCACAGGGGAGCAGCTGATGTCGCCTACCTTGACTTCAGCAAAGCTTTCAACACTGTTCCACATAGAAGATTGATAAATAAGCTGGGTAGGCTCGGGGTGGGTCAGAAGTTGGTCAACTGGGTGGCAAACTGGTTGACGGGCAGAAAACAGAGAGTGGTGGTAAATGGTATACATTCAGAAGAGATGCAAGTCACAAGTGGGGTACCTCATGGATCAGTCCTGTGGCCAGTCCTCTTCAATATCTTCATTAGTGACATTGCAGATGGACTAGAGGGTAAGGCTTGTCTGTTTGCAGATGACACCAAGATCTGCAACAGAGTAGATGATCCAGATGGGGTGGGCAGAATGAGAAGAGATCTGGATAAACTAGCAAAATGGTCAGAAGAGTGGCAACTGGGAATTAATGCAAAGAAGTATACGATCATGCACATAGGGAAGAAAAACCCTGAAGCCACCTATAGGCTGGGAGGAGAGTTGCTGGCAGTCACAAAGGAAGAAAGAGACTTGGGCATCATCATCACTGATGATCTAAAATCATCCAAGCAGACTCTAAAGCAGTAGGTAAGGCTAGGGGGATGTTAGGGTGTATTAGTAGGGGTATCTCAAGTCATAAGAGGGAGGTAATAATTCCTCTTTACAAGACACTGGTTAGGCCCATCTGGAGTACTGCATGCAGTACTGGAGGCCACACCTTCACAAGGATATTAACCAAATTGAGGTAGTCCAGAGAAGGGCTACCAAAATGGTGCAGGGACTGCATCAGAAGATATATGAGGACATATTAACGGAGCTCAATATGTATACCCTAGAGCAAAGGAGGGAGAGAGGTGATATAATCGAAACATTCAAACACCTTAAGAGCATTAACAAGGTGAAAGAGTCTAACATGTTTAAATATAAGAAAAATAGCAGGACAAGAGGACACAGCATGAGACTAGAGGGAGGCCGATTAAGGGGGAACGTGAGGAAATTATTTTTCACAGAAAGGGTGGTGGATGCATGGAATGGCCTACCTCAGGAAGTGATGTCTATGAATACAGTGCAGGCCTTCAAACAGGCATGGGATAGGCATAAGGGAGCAATACAGATGAGCATAAATAGATAGGCCACTGACCAAGCAAATGCTGATGGCACATTTATAAGGTAGAAAAAGAAATGGGCAGACTGGATGGGCCTTGCGGTCCTTATCTGCCATCATCTTCTATGTTTCTATTCCAACCAGCCACCAAGCTTTCTGTGAAATAGTACCTTCTCATCTCTCTCTCTCTCTCTCTCTCTCTCTCTCTCTCTCTGTCTCTCGCTCTTGAACCTACCTCTTCCAGTTTCAGACTGTGTCCCCTGGCGTCCCTCCCCTCTTTTAACTTAAAAAAGCCCTCTGTGTTAATTCTGTTTATGCCCTTTAGGTACCTGAATGTCTCAATCATATCCCTTCTCTCCCTTCCACCGTCTAGGGTGCACATGGTCAGCTCCCTCAATATCTCCTCATATGTCTTGTCCCCATCCACAGGATCATCTTCGTTATCCTACACTGGACCCCCTCCAGTAGTCTGATGTCCTTTTACAAATAGGGGCACCAAAACTGCATACAGCACTCCAAGTTAACAATACAAATGCACTCCCTCATGAGGTGGTGGGTGTGGATAGCTTGGTGGCTTTTAAGACCGCACTGGATAGGTATATAGGAGAAAAAAAAATTGAATTTATCCACTAATCAGGAGCAGGACCATAAATGGCTCTAGAAGCTGCTGGACCTGACATTCTCACCTATGAACCTATGAAGTGCAGCATCACAAGGGACCTGTACTGGGGCAAAATATCCTCCTCCCTCCTAGAGGTGATGACTGTAAAGCATACCTGGATGATGTTGTCATATTTGGCCCTGACTGGGACAGCAACTCACAGGATGTGGCTACAGTACTTCAATCAATCTGGGAGGCAGGTCTCATAGTCAGTGCAGTGAAATGTGCCCTAGGACAGCAGGAGATTGAATACTTGGGATATATGGTTGGGAATGGCCATGTTTCCCAGATTATGGACAAAGTACTGACTCCAGCTGACTGCCCCATCCCAACTTCCAAGGAGCAGGGTAAGTCTTTGCTTGTACTTGCACAGTATTATTGATGGTTTATTGCTGAATGTTCAACCTGTGCTGCCCCACTGACTGACCTGATGAAAAAAACCCACCCCAAATAAGGTCTGCTGGTTGGTCACCTGAGTGTCGGATGGCATTTCAGACCAACAAAAATTTGCTGTGTGAGAGGCCAGTCATATGAAGCCTGGATTCCAACTGTCCTTTCGTTTTTTCACAGACATCTCTGAGGAGGGTCTCGGGCAGTGTTCTCTTTTGGAAAAGAAAAATAAAGAATGTTTTGTTTGAACTTGAGAATTTGTGTTTATCACTGAGTTATTTCCGCTTATAAAATGGGGTTCAGAATACTAAAAGCTTTACTAGTCTAAGCACATCACCTGACTTTTCACTAGCTTTCATGGACCACCCAGTTCATAACTAACCTAATTTAATCTACCTAGCAGCAGCTAACCACTTGAACATAAAATGGTTGAAAGGTACATGGCCTTCATTACCAAACTCACATATTCCACCTAGTAACAGTCTAATTACAAGAAAATAAAACTTGTTTCCAAAAAAAAAAAAATTTTTCCATTTTCTAAGCACAATAACCCACTCCAGGGCATGAGTCTCTTCAGAATTAAAGCAGCAGTACTACGAAAAAAAATGTGCGCTTTTTTTGACAGTTTATTCACTGTGCTCTGCTGATCATATACCTGGTACTCTTTCCCTCCGGCACTGCACTATCACCAAGTTATTTGCTCAGTTATCCTCTGCTTTTTTTTTTACATTTCTGCCACCAAGCATGTTGCACTGGAATGACATGGGGTCATTATGTCGCACGGCAGAATGCCATGTGGCACAATTGCATTGCACGATTTCTTGTAATGTTTTGTTCTGTGGGGGCTGTGCCCCCCCCACCCCCCACTAAAGATTCCAACTCGGAGGGGTCCAACTCGGAGAGCGCAGAGGTCCGGTTTCACCATAATGCCGTTTGCTACTAAGCATACGACATTATGACCCGGTACACACTGGCACCCCCTCTGCTGTGTATGACTTGCACGTGTATGACTTGCAGAGACATTGGGAGTGATCAGCAGAGGGTCCCACTGCTGTAGTCGAAAGATGTGATGTGACCTGAAGGAAAAGCGCAGGTGAAAATTAGCCGCCATATTTACAGCAGCATCACAACAATTCAAAAAAATAGCAAATATCTAAAAAACTAAAGATGACTGAAAAAAAATATTTATAGGTATAGAAACTAGAACTTTGGATACACGCTTACTGCCAAAAAGCAGAATTTTGATAGATCACTTCCTGATTTGGTAGTACTGCTGCTTTAAAGGGGAACAGTCCGAACAAAAGGCCTCACATCTAGCGGAGGGCTGGTTAGAGCTTATTGAAATGAACAGATTTGGAGTTCACAGACGTTTTGCAAAATCCATCACATTTTGCAAAATGTTGTGGACTTTTCTGAAATTCTTTAATTTCTGATAATTCAGTAAGTCTTCTTATTTATTTAGTTTTTGTTAACTGGGTAAGTGCACTAGACAAATCCTGCCTATTTTCAGGCACGACCCGGGGGAGGGGGATACAGATGAATGCCAACTGACTTTGAACCAGATTAAGCTGTTGGTGGTATTGTTAGTGAATGAGGGAAATTTGGCCAGGACACCGGGGAAATTCCCTTACTCTTTTCGATAAGTGCCATGGGATCTTTAACATCTGCCTGAACTACCACCAATCCAGGCAGATGGGACCTCGGTTTAATGTCTCATCCAAAAGACGGCACCTCAGAAGTGCAGCACTCCTCTCATGCTGCACTATAGTGTCAGTACTGGGATATTAACCGAAGTGCCAGATGTGGGAACTGAACCTTCTAGTAAAAGTTTATAAATTTAGCTTGTATACATTTTGGAAGAGGGCTTAAAAAGGTGCCATGTTTCATGACATTTGAATGAGAGGTGCGGACATTACAGGACATTTGCATCTGGCAATTTATTATTAATGTGAAAATTTCAGAAAATATTTCCATGCTTTCAACAGAGCCACCTTTGGAGCAAGACAATTAAAAGACATGCATGCATACTTTCTTGGAAGAATGTTAGAAATTGCTAAAGAGCTTAATTGGTAATGTAACTTGTTTGTAGTTACAAGAGTTCAACATTTTTAAATTTAATTGTTAAATTGTAGGAAAATGTTCAAAATATTTGAAAGTTTATAGCTCCACTGCTATTGCAGGTATGTACTCAAGATTTAGCATGCACACCAAAGTAAATATGACCTGGAATCTGATAATGCTAGACAAACATGGGTTAGTAAACTAAATGTTATCATGGATACTTATAGAAATTACTAATTGACAACAGTGGCCCAAAAATTATTTACACATCATAGGTAATGCCACTAAAATGTCACTTGTGGAATTTAACTTTCACAAAGTGCAGGTCACTACTGAATCACCTCACCTGCACTAGCATCATGGCCCTGCAATACCCCTCCAACACTCCTGCTACAGTGATACCCAGCATCCTGCTCCATCATGGATTACCTTACCTGCTCTAGCATCATGGCCCTGAAATACCCCTCCAACACTCCTGTGACAGTGATGCCCAGAATCATGCTCCATCATGGATTACCTTACCTGCACTAGCATCATGGCCCTGCAATACCCTTCCAACACTCCTGCTACAGTGATGTCCAGCATCATGCTCCATCATGAATCATCTTACCTGCACTAGCATCATTAAGCTGCAATACCCCTAAAACACTCCTGCGGCAGTGATACCCAGCATCCTGCTCCATCATGAATCACCTTACCTACACTAGCATCATGGCGCTGCAATACCCCTCCAACACTCCTGCTACAGAGATGCCCAGCATCATGCTCTATCATGAATTACCTTACCTGCACTACCATCATAGCCCTGTAATGCCCCTCCAACACTCCTGTGACAGTGATGTCCAGCACCTTGCTCCATCATAAATCACCTTACAAGCACTAGTATCATTACCCTGCATTACCACTCCATCACTCCTGTGACAGTGAAGAACAGCATCAAGCTCCATCATGAATCACCTTACCTGCACTTGCATCATGGCCTTGCAATGAACCTCCAACACTCCTGAGACAGTGATGCCCAGCATCATGCTCCTTCTTGGATCACCTTACCTGCACTAGCATCATCACCCTGCATTACCCCTCCAACACTCCTGTGACAGTGATACCCAGCATCATGCGCCATCGTGAATCATTGTACCTGCACTAGCATCATGGCCTGTATTCCCCCTCCAACACTCCTGTGATAGGGATGTTCAGCACCATGCTCCATCATGAATCACTTTATCTGCACTAGCATCATGACCCTGCAATACCCCTCCAACACTCCTGTGACACTGATACCCAGCATCATACTCCATCATGAATTACCTTACCTGCACTAGCATCACGGAACTGCAATGTCCATCCAACACTCCTGTGACAGTGATGCCCAGCATCCTGCTCCATCATGAATCACCTCATCTGCACAAGCATCATGGCCCTGCAATGCCCATCCAACACTCCTGTGACAGTGATGTCCAGCATCTTGCTCCATCATGAATCACCTTACCTGCACTAGCATCATGGCACTGCAATCCCCCTCCAACACTCCTGTGACAGTGATGCCCAGCATCCTGCTCCATCATGAATCACCTTACCTGCACTAGCATCATGGCACTGTAATCCCCCTCCAACACTCCTGTGACAGTGATGCCCAGCATCAATCAACATCATGAATCTCCTTACCTGCAGTAGCATGGGTCTATGTTATTTCAGTCTCGCTATCTTGCTCCCTGACATTTCGCTCCCGACATCTCGTCCTGACGTCTATTTGCTACCGCTAACTTCACTCCTGTAAATTTCTCTCCCGCTAACTACTCTCCTTTCACTCCTGAGTAACAGCATAACAAATTCACATAACAACTGCATTGCAGTATCTGTGGGTGGAGTACAGTATGTCAGCACAAACCAATTTTTTTTGTGAAACACTGGATAGCACAACCTATCCACTTTTCCTCCTGTCATACTGATTTTAAGATAGATTTCAAATGGCAAACTGTTCATACCCACAGGTACAATCATATTCTCCAGAAAGAAATAGGAGATGATTTGCTCATTAAGACTGCTGTATACTGCAAGTTACACGGATGTTGACCGTTAACTTGGTATGATGCGTTAGTTGCAGTTGTTATTAATGCATTAACAAAGTGTTAGCGAGATGCTGAGATCTGACTCCAATTAATTCTGCATTCACAATGGCTGAAATGTGACAGTTGGTGCTGTTTCCATTGTAACTTTGCCTTCTACGTGCATTTGTTCTATAGGTATCCTCACAGAACATATCGCGTCTTCCCTCACTCCATCCCATAGCATGGCAGCACTGTGAGCCTACTATACCATCTTCAGCTACTCAACCAGCCAGCTCACAATAATCTTTAGCTAACCACTTTTTCAGTAGCACCAATCTGCTAAATCTTGCTAAAAGTATCTTTATTAGTCCATATCTCCCTCCCTTCCTATACCAATAGCATGACAGCACTTTAGCTTACTACGGTCAGTTGTTCCACCAAGCTGATCATACTAATCTTTTCATTTTCCCAGCAAGAAAAGTACAATCAGAAATTGTGTGCCGAATAAAAAAATATTTATTTATTTATTCCGATATTTAATGCTATGTATAAAATAAATAACAGGGACATAAACACCTTCCTTGTGTTTCACTTTTTTTTAATTCACTCCAGTTTTGGGTAGTGTAATTCGGGAGACTGTGGAGCAAAATGACGTGGGAGCGAATTTACATGGGAGGGAAATTGTCAGGCTCGAACTGTCAGGCGCGAAATGTCAGGGAGCAAAATAGCGGGAGCGAATTGTCGTGCTCCCCACTAGCACCATGGCCTTGCAATGCCCATCCAACACTCCTGTGACAATGATGCCCAGCATCACATTCCTTCAAGAATCACCTTACCTGCAGTAACATCATGGCCCTGTAATAACACTCCATCATTTCTGTGACAGTGAATCCCCGTTTCATGCCTCATCAGGAATCACCTCACCTGCACAAGCATCATGGCTCTGCAATATCTCTCCAACACTCCTGTAATATTGATGCCCAGCATCATGCTCCATCTTGAATCCCCTTACCTTCACTAGCATCATGGCCCTGCAATACCCCTCCAACACTCCTGTGACAGCGATGCCCAGCATCCTGCTCCATCATGAATCACTGTACCTGCACTAGCATCATGGCCCTGCAATCCCCCACCAACACTGCTGCAATAGTGATGCCCAGCATCATACTCCATCATGAATCACCTTACATACACTAGCATCATGACCCTGAAATACCCCTCCAACACTCCTGTGACAGTGTTGTCCAGCATCCTGCTCCATAATCAATCACCTTATCTACACTAGCAATGTGACCCTGCAATGCCCCTCCAACACTCCTGTGATAGTGATGCCCAGCATTATGCTCCAACATGAATCACTGTATCTGCACTAGCATCATGGCCCTGCATTACCCCTCCAACACTCCTGTGAAAGTGATGTCCAGCATCATGATCCATCATGAATCACCTTACCTACACTAGCATCATTGTCTTGCAATGCCCCTCCAACACTCCTGCGGCAATGATGCCAAGCATCAATCTCCATCATGAATCCCCTTACCTGCAGTAGCATCATGGCCCTGTAATGCCCCTCTAACACTTCTGTGACAGTGATGCCCAGCATCGTTCTACATCATGAATCACCTTACCTACACTAGCAATGTTGACCCTGCAATGCCCCTCCAACACTCCTGTGACAGTGATTCCCAGCATCACATTCCTTCACAAATCATCTGACCTACACTAACATCATGGCCCTGTAATACCACTCCATCACTCCTGTGACAGTGAATCCCCGTGTCATGCTTCATCATGAATCATCTCACCTGCACAAGCATCATGGCTCTGCAATATCCCTCCAACAGTCCTGCGACAGTGATGCCCAGCATCATGCTCCATCATGAATCACTGTACCTGCCTAGCGTCATGGCCTGGAAACCCCTCCAACACTCCTGTAACAGTGTTGCCCAGCATCATGCTCCATCATGAATCACCTTACCTGCACTAGCATCATGGCCCTGCAATGCCCATCCAACACTCCTGTGACAGTGATGTCCAGCATCATGCTCCATCAAGGATTATCTTACCTGCACTGGCATCATGGTCATGCAATGCCCCTCTAACACTCCTACGATAATGATGGCCAGAATCATGCTCCATCATGAATCACCTTACCTGCACTAGCATCATAGCACAGCAATAACCCTCCAGCACTCCTGTGACAGTGATGCCCAGTATCGTGCTCCATCATGAATCACCTTACCTGCACAAGCATCATGACCCTGCAATGTCCCTCCAACACTCCTGTGACAGTGATGTCCAGCATCATGCGCCATCATGAATCACTTTACCTGCACTAGCATCATGGCCCTGCAATACCCCCTCCAACACTCCTGTGACAGTGATGCCCAGCATCAATCAACATCATGAATCTCCTTACCTGCAGTAGCATGGGTCTATGTCATTTCAGTCTCGCTATCTCGCTCCAAGACATTTCGGTCCCGACATCTCGCCCTGATGTCTATTTTCTACCGCTAACTTCACTCCTGTCAATTTCTCTCCCACTAACTACTCTCCTTTCACTCCTGAGTAACAGCATAACAAATTCATACAACAACTGCATTGCAGTATCCGTGGATGGAATACAGTATGTCAGAACAAACCAATTTTTTTGTGAAACACTGGATAACACAACCTATCCACTTTTTCCTCCTGTCATACTGATTTTAAGATAGATTTCAAATCATAAACTGTTCATACCCACAGGTACAACCATGTTCTCCAGAAAGAAATAGGAGATGATTTGCTCATTAAGATTGCTGTATACTGCAAGTTATACGGATGTTGAACGTTAACTTGGTATGATGCGCTAGTTGCAGTTGTTATTACTGCATCATTAATGCATTAACAATATGTTAGCAAGATTCTGAGATCTGACTCCAGTAAATTCTGCATTCACAATGGCTGAAATGTGACAGTTGGTGCTGTTTCCATTGTAACTTTGCCTTCTACGTGCATTTGTTCTATAGGTATCCTCACAGAACATATTGCGTCTTTCCTCACTCCATCCCATAGCATGGCAGCACTGTGAGCCTACTATACCATCTTCAGCTACTCAACCAGCCAGCTCACAATAATCTTTAGCTAACCACTTCTTCAGTAGCACCAATCTGCTCAATCTTGCTAAAGGTATCGTTATCAGTCCATATCTCTCTCTCTCTCTCTCCCTATACCAATAGCATGACAGCACTTTAGCTTACTACGGTCAGTTGTTCCACCAAGATGATCATACAAATCTTTTCATTTTCCCAGCAAGAAAAGTACAATCAGAAATTGTGTGCTGAATAAAAACATGATATTTATTTATTTATTTATTCTGATATTTAATGCTATGTATAAAATAAATAACAGGGACATAAACACCTTCCTTGTGTTTGACTTTTTTTTCAGTTCACTCCAGTTTTGGGTAGTGTAATTCGGGAGACTGTGGAGCGAAATGATGTGGGAGTGAATTTACATGGGAGGGAAATTGTCAGGCTCGAACTGTTGGGTGCGAAATGTCAGGGAACGATATAGCGGGAGTGAATTGTTGTGCTCCTCACTAGCACCATGGCCTTGCAATGCCCATCCAACACTCCTGTGACAGTGATGCCCAGCATCACATTCCTTCATGAATCACCTTACCTTCACTAACATCATGGCCCTGTAATTCCACTCCATCACTCCTGTGACAGTGAATCCCCGTGTCATGCTTCATCATGAATCACCTCACCTGCACAAGCATCATGGCTCTGCAATATCCCTCCAACAGTCCTGCGACAGTGATGCCCAGCATCATGTTCCATCATGAATCACTGTACCTGCATAGCGTCATGGCCTGGAAACCCCTCCAACAGTCCTGTAACAGTGTTGCCCAGCATCATGCTCCATCATGAATCACCTTACCTGCACTAGCATCATGGCACAGCAATAACCCTCCAGCACTCCTGTGACAGTGATGCCCAGTATCGTGCTCCATCATGAATCACTTTACCTGCACTAGCATCATGACCCTGCACTACCCCTCCAACACTCCTGTGACAGTGATGCCCAGCATCATGCTCCATCATGAATCACTGTACCTGCACTAGCATCATGGCCCTGCAATGCCCCTCTAACACTCCTGCGACAATGATGCCCAGCATCATGCTCCATCATGAATCACCTTACCTGCACTAGCATCATGGCCCTACAATACCCCTCCAACACTCCTGTGACAGTGATACCCAGCATCATGCTCCATCATGAATCACCTTACATGCACTAGCATCATGGCCCTGTAATGCCCCTCCAACACTCCATTGACAATGATTTACTGCAACATGCTCCCTCATAAATCATCTTAACTGCACTAGCAATGTGGCCCTGTAATGCCCCTCCAACTCTCCTGCAACAGTGATGCCCAGCATCGTGAATCACCTTACCTGCATTAGCATCATGACCCTGCAATATGCCTCGGACACTCCTGTGACAGTGATGCCCAGCATTATGCTCCATCATGAATCACCTTACCTGCACTAGCATCATGGCCCTGCAATGCCCCTACAACACTCCTGTGACAGTGATGCCTCGCATCATGCTCCATCATGAGTCACCTTACCTGCACTAGCATCATGGCCCTGTAATGCCTCTCCAACATTCCAGTGACAATGATGTCCAACATCATGCTCCATCATGAATCACCTTACCTGCACTAGCATCATGGCACTGCAATAACCCTCCAACACTCCAGTGACAATGATTTACTGCATCATGCTCCATCATAAATCATCTTAACTGCACTAGCAATGTGGCCCTGCAATGCCCCTCCAACAGTCCTGCAACAGTAATGCCCAGCATCATGAATCATCTTACCTGCACAAGCATCGTGGTCCTGTAATGCCACTCCAACACTACTGTGACAGTGATACCTAGCATCCTTCTTCATCAAGAATCACTTTACCTGCACTGGCATCATGGCTCTGCCATCCCGCTCCAGGACCTCTGTGACAGTAATGCCCAGCATCGTGCTGCATGATGAATCACTGTAACTGCACCAGCATCATGGCCCTGCAATGCCCCTCCAACACTCCTGTGACAGTGATGCCCAGCATCATGCTCCATCATGAATCACCTTACCTGAAATAGCATCATGACCCTGCAATGCCCCTCCAACACTCCTGTGACAGTGATGCCCAGCATCATGCTCCATCATGAATCACCTTACCTGCACTAGCATCATGGCCCTGCAATCCCCCTCCAACACTCCTGTGACAGTGATACCCAGCATCATGCTCCATCATGAATCACCTTACATGCACTAGCATCATGACCCTGCACTACCCCTCCAACACTCCTGTGACAATTATGCCCAGCATCATGCTCCATCATGACTAAAGATATCCAGATACTTATGTCATAATGGCCTAAGTCACAACTAGTTTTAATGCTTGGTATCACTAGGTGTCACATTTTTCAAATGGTAAAAATATCAACTGATGTCTACAGGGTTGTTCAAGAGTCAGCAGGTGACATTGTACAGAAGTCCTTAAGTAACTGAGCTGTACTAGTTATCTGGCATATTGCAAGAAATCTGCGTAGTGCCCAGTGATTTTATTACTATTCTTTATGGTTTGCCACCCAAGATACATGACCAGTCACTTGGAACCACTGTACTTTGACTATGGAGCCTCCTCTGAATGCTACCTTATTGCCACTTTACCCAGTCTTTACCTTCCTGTATAATGGCAACTCAAGTGAATCACTGGGCAAAAGGTATGGACATAGCTTCAACAAAAGTACCACAAAATTCCACAATTTCACAAAAGCTCATGATGTTCAACTTTAATCAGTGATGTAAGTTTATGCTCATAGGCTGTTTATAATCTGGCCAGCCTTTTAGCAAGAGATTAGAAAGCTGAAATACACAATGCCTCTTTTTCCATGTTTTTCTCCCAGCTGGCAGCTCATTTCTCAGGGATATACTCTGTTCACAGGGGTATAGCCTAATTAGGCCAAACCTGGTCATTAAACCGGTCCAGCAGTGTTAGTGGCTCAGCAGATTGCATACTTGTTTCTGAGGCCAGAAGATCAGAAGGTTATGGGTGCTAGCCCAACCCTAGGAACTTCAGATAAATCTCAATACTGACACTGTAGTGCAGCATGAGGGTGGTGCTGCACTCCTGAGGTGCCTTTTTGTGGACGAGATGTTAAATCAAGGTCCCATCTGTCTGTTCTGGTGGTTGTTCAGGGTGATGTTAAAGATCCCATGGTACTTCTCAAAATGAGTAGAGAATTTCTCTGGTGTTCTGGCCAACTTTCCCTCTTTGACTAAAATGCCACTAAAATCTTAATCTGGTTCAGTGTCAGTTCATTTCCATCTGCATCCCCCCTCCCAAGGGACAAGGCAGAAAATAAGCAGAATTGCCTAATCTTCCTTTCCCAGTCATCAGAAACTAACTAAATAAATAAAATCAGATGGCTACAAGGATTTCCTCCCACATTTTGTCCTCTCTCCCTTCCCCTGGTGGGGGCGGTACCTCTGTCAACCTTACAAAACCACAACTTCCTCTGCATCCCTAGCAAGATCCCTGACCTGGTGCAGGGGTTGCTGTGTTGGAGAAACCAGACCTCCACGACCAAGATCCACTGCCGAGTGGTAGCTCTTTCAGCCAAAGTCTGCCTTCAGACATGACTGCCCAGGTTTGCTTCTAAACATGGGATGTCACCATGGCTGTGCCATGCTCTGCTGCTGGTCCATGGGGGTGACTTCCAAGCCTGATCTTTTAGGTCAATGAACCCCCAAAAATAAGTGACATTTCGTTGTCTAGATTTAAAGTTATAGGGGCTTAAAAGTTTGCAGTTTACATAACTAAGAAATATCATTTTAACATATCTGAATGTTTGGAGGCTTGTAACTTAGTCACCTGTAATGACCCAGATGTGCAACTTAATATACCTCTGCATAGATGTTGGTAAAGTAATCTTACCCGAGTCAGTGCCATTTAAACAAATAATTTTTAAATTAGATGGATATCACTCAAGTCACAGTTTTGGCAACATTTTAGATATATCGCACAATTTCATGGAAGCAAAACCAGAATTTTGCCAGCAGAAAATACATTTTGTCCACAATGTGCACTTGGTGTGCAAAAACATTTTTTTTTAATAAAAGTTTATTTTTGAACTTTCAAAAGAGCATACACTGCTGGAGTTACAAGCATACAATTTAACAGTCATGCAGTTGGTATCTAATAGTTATGCTGTTCTCAATGGTGCAGACAAGGAATTGGTAACATCAGTCTCATGTTATCAGCAGGTCAGTGTAACAATACAGTAGACATATAACAATTCTCTGATAAGCTAGGCACCTACCAGAGCTATCTGAAAGTAAAGTTCCTACCGAGTCACATTATACAGTATGTAAGGTCTGTTAAAGTACATGTAATCAATCCAGAAATTCCTGCCCAGAGCCAAATGCTAATACAGTTTCCACCTGGGGCAGATATGTATAATTCTGTAGGGAAACAACATGGACATGGGGCAGTGTGTCGATAATACATATATCCAGGACATGCATGACTAGAGAGTCTAAGTGCTACCAAGAGAACAGTATTGTAATCACTCCATCACACACACCAATCACACACATTTCCTCAAGAGGGCAAGGTGCATATCACTGTCATATCCTCTCTAGCACACTGCACTGACAATATAAGCATACACCTTATATAAATACATATATTTCTATATAATACACCAATCACACACAAAAAAAAAAAAACTAAACAAGGTAGACAGTTATGTGGGGAGTAGTGCAATGTAATGGCTGAGGGGCAGCAGTCTTCCGGGAGTCTTTCTGGAGGCTGAGAAGCTGCCCTGTTTTCAGACAACTATCTGCCCTGAGGGAGGAAGTTGCCCATCTTCAGGCCGCACTGGACAGTGGCAAGGGAACCTCCCCCATCCAGGGAGCACCAAAGCCACCACCACTACCCAGGAGGTTGCGAAGAAAGCACAGCAGTTGGAACACAGTGGGCTCAGGAAGGGTGAGGATGGTGGAACAGAGGCACACCCAGTCAGTTGTTCCACTCCACAATCCATACACCATTCTGGGGGAGCATAGTTCCCTTATGGATGCACCCGCAGAGGAGACTAAGGAGGGTGCAGACAACTGTCACAAGGGAGGCCCTCAGGAAGGAGGCAGAGGGCACCACAGGGAAAGGAAGCAGCTCCTGGTGGGGGACTCAATTATTAGGGGGATAGAACTGTGGGGAGCAGGGAAAACTGAAGTAAGGTGCCTGCCTGATGCCATGGCTTGGAGGGACAGGAAGCGCATCCTTAGGATCATGAGAACATTTGCACAGGAGTCTGAGCTGGACGTCATTGTCCACCTAGGGACAAATGACTTGGCTCATCATGAAATTAGAGCAGTGCAGAAGGACTTTGTAGAGTTGGGGAGGGGCTTAAGACAAATAGCACACACAGTATCCTTCTCAGAGGTGCTGCCTGTCAGTGGCATGGGTGAGGCGAGGGTACTTTGCACCATGAGGTTTATGAATGGTTAAAAATGGTGTGGAGCACAGGGTTTGGCTTCATTGGGGACTGGAGTTCCACCTGGAGGGACATCAGCCTATACTGGCAGGATGGTCTGCATCTGTCAGGAAGGGAACAAGTCTTTGGGCAATCGGTTTAAATGCTTCATTGGCAAGCTTTTAAACTAGTCAAGGGAGGCACTGATAAGCAGCAGGAAAATCCCAGCCTCCCCTACAAAACAGGGTACTAAATGAGAAAAGACCAAGGTAGAAAGGTCAGTGGGGATGCTGCTACAGAAGGTAAAGCCATCAAAATATGGAGAGCAATAGTACCAATGCCCATAGTCTGGGTAACAAGTTTCCTGAATTAGTGGCCTTGATGGAGGAGGAACATCTGGATATCATGGCAATCACAGAAACATGGTTACACAAAACCATGACTGGAGCATTAAACATACCAGGATACTCTATCTACAGGAGGGACAGGGAGGGTAAAAGAGGAGGAGGAGTAGCTCTCTACATAAGAAAAGGAATCAAAGCAACAGAACAAAAGGGTAAACAGGGAGGAGAAGAAGCACTGTGGTTCAATTTGGAGGCAGGCAATGGTACCACAATCCGCACAGGGGTTGTATACAGACCCCCCTCTCAGGGGGAGGAAATGGACAAGGAAATGATAGAAATTATACTTAGAATGGCAGATAAAGGGGAGATATTGCTGATGGGTGATCTGAATATGCCAGATGTTAAATGGAGTGCAGCTGCAGCAGCCACTTCTAAGAGTGGGGTTATTCTACATGCCCTACAGGGGACATGCCTTAGACAACTAGTATTGGAATCCACTCGAGAGGGAGCAATCTTAGACCTGGTCCTCTCAAATGGAAATGGAGAGAGGATCACAGATGTAGAAGTGGGTAGCCATCTGGGAACTAGCGACCATCGAACAGTATGGTTCACAATAAACACAGAAATAGAGTCAAGTCATACAAAGGCAAAAGTATTGGACTTCAGGAGGGCTGACTTTGCCAAAATGGGTGAGTGCCTAAGGAATGCACCAGCAAATGGGCAGGAAGGAGGGGTGGAAGAACAATGGGGAATAATAAAAACCGCCATCACAGAGGTAACAAGCCTTTGTGTGAAGCAAATAAACAAAACAAAATGATGTAAGAAACCACTATGGTTCTCAAAGGAGGTGGCAGTGAAGGTTTAAGAGAAAAAGAAAGCATTCAGAAAGTACAAGGAATCACAGATGGAGCAGGACACAGAATTGTATCAGTTAAAGCAAAAGGAAGCTGGGAAGGCAGTCAGAACAGCAAAGGCCTGAACTGAGGAAAAGATTGCCAACTCAGTTAAGAAGGGGGATAAAATCTTTTTAGGTACATCGGGGAGTGAAGGAAGACTAAGGGAGAGATAGTGAGGCTTAATAAAGGGGAGGGAGGGTGAGCAGAGGGTGACTGTGAAAAGGCAGAGATACTAAACAAATATTTTTGTCCAATATTTACAAATGAAGAGGGGGAGGTACCTAAAACAAACAATAGAAACACTCTGGATACAGAAGTTGATACCAGCCCATTTACAGAAGAAAGGGTTCTGAAAGAACTCTTAAAACTGAAGGTGGACAAAGCAATGGGGCCTGATGGATTCATCCCAGAATTCTAGAAAGAACTAAGGGTAGAACTAGTGACACCACTGACTACCATCTTTAACAAGTCATGGGAGGATGGGGTGGTACCTGAGAGACTAGAGGAGGGCAGATGTGATTCTCCTTCACAAAAGTGGGAGCAGGGCAGAGCGGAAACTACAGACCAGTTAGTTTAACCTCAGTGATAGGAAAATGATGGAATCACTTCTGAAGGAAAGAATTGTCAAGTACCTAGAGGCCAGAGGGCACAGGACCCAAGGCAGCATGGATTCACAGCAGGAAGGTCATGCCAGATGACTCTAATAGATTTCTTTGACTGGGTGACCAAAGTAGTAGATCAGGGAGCGGCTGTGGACATGGCCTACCTAGACTTTAGCAAGGCATTTGACTCAGTCCCACACAAAAGATTAATACACAAGTTAGCCAGCCTGGGAGTGGGTCCCAAGATGATAGCCTGGGTAAAGAATTGGCTGGAGAATAGGACATAGAGAATAATAGTAAATGGAGTCCACTCTGAAGAAAGGGGGGGTTACTAGTGGGGTGCCGCAGGGTTCAGTATCTGGACCGGTCCTCTTCAATGTCTTTGTAAGTGACATTGCAGAGGGACTGGAAGGAAAAGTATGTATTTTTGCAGATGACACAAAGATCTGCAACAGAGTTGATGCACAAGGTGGGGTGGAAAGGATGAGAAGGGACTTGGCAAGGTTAGAGGAATGGTCAAATGTATGGCAGCTTAGATTTAATGCTAAGAAGTGCAAGGTAATGCACATGGGAAACAAAAACCTAGGGGAAGAGCACAAGATGGGGGATGAGATACTAACAACAACAAAAATGGAAAGAGACCTGGGGGTAGTCATATCGGATGACTTAAAGGTGGGCAAGCAATGTGAGAGGGCAGTAAGGAGGGCTGGGGGGATACTGGGATGCATAGGGAGAGGCATCACCAGTAGAAAACAGGAAGTTGTTATCCCTCTGTACAGACAGTTGGTGAGACCCCATCTGGAGTACTGTGTGCAGTTCTGGAGACCCAATCTCCACAAGGACATAGACAGGATGGAAGCTGTCAGAGGGGCAACTAAAATGGTGCAGGGTCTGAACCAGAAGACACATGAAGAGAGATTAAAGGATTTTAATATGTATTGCCTCGAGGAAAAGGAGGAGGGGGACATGATAGAAACATTCAAGTACCTCAAGGGAATCAATAAAGTCCAAGAGGGTAGCATCTTTCAAAAAAAGAGGTGTGCAAGAACAAGGGGGCATAATTTGAAGATGGGGGCAGCTCAGAGGTAATGTAAGGAAGTATTTTTTCACAGAGAGGGTTGTGGATGCATGGAACGGCCTTCTGGAGGAGGTTGTGGAGTCAAAAACAGTGGTTGAATTCAAGCATGCATGGGACAGTCATAAGGCAATTCTAGGGGGTGGGGGTAGAAAGATGTAGGCTGCTGGTTAACTAGGATCTGCAGCTTATCCATTAGGTAGGGAAATGGGCAGGCTAGGTGGGCCAAGCGGTCCTTATCTGCCATCAAATTCAAATTCTATGTAATCTACTACAACATAATGGGGAGGGAGAGGAGGATAAAACATTTTGGTTTACGTACTGTTTATTGTTTTCTGTAATATAGCAGATTATATCAGACTGATTTTGCTTACTTCTAGGCTGACGTCTATAACTACTGACGTCCGAGCAGGGCCTCAGCAATGGGGGATGCAGAAGCCTGAAGTGCATGTTGGACCTTTATTAATCTCTTACCAGAAGTTTTATGGGTCTGCTGTTCTCCAGGAGCCAAGTATAGTCTTCTGTGACTGTACGTAGCCCTGGGAGGGCAGTGGGACCAGCAAACAAAGATCAGAGTTGATATAAATGCCAACATGCACTGCAGGCTTCTGAATCTCCCACTGCTGAAGGCTCTGCTCTAATGTCAGCCACAGGGAATTCTGGGATTTGCAGTTACAGAAATGCCAGCCTGGAAATAAGACTTCATTTAATTTAATGAAGGAACACGACAAAGCATGGAAATATTATAAACAGGATGAGACAATAGTGAAGTTACAATACTATCAGTCTTTAAGGAAAAAGTGTAAACAACAAAAAAAAACTGGCAAAGATGGAATATTTAAAAAAAAACAGAAAATTGAGGGTTTACCTGATTATAGAAAGTTTTGAAGATCATAAGTAATCTCATAAATCCTACCAAAAAACCAGACAGGACTATGAAGAGGGGAGATGAAATAATGTTGTGTCCACTAGTTATAGCTAATTTGGCCCGCATCTTCAAAGGAGATGCGTGGCCCAAAATAGAGATGTGCCACACATCTCAGAAAATGCTCGAAAGCACAATATTTGAAAGGGAGAGATGTGTCGCGCATGTATGAATGTGTGATCATGTGGCAATAATGCAAGCGGCACAAAATAAGGGTGTGTGTACATGAATGTGTCATGCATCAATATATTCAGCTAAATTGTGCAGTGCATCTACTGTGCATCTCAGAAATGTGCCGCGCAAAGTTGGCAGACAAAAGGATGACCTATATATGCCAGCCACCCACAGGCAGGCCGCAGAACTGCAGGCAGGCCATACTGAGACAGACCTTGGAGGTGCACCAGGATGTACTCTAGGCATCCATACACAGCAGTCATGCCAGGATGGAAGTACCCAAAGCCACAGGTGCCGTGATACCAATGCGACCTCCCAGAAAGCCACACCCCATATTGCACCCTTGACAGACACCCAGCTGCCACATGTTAGTGCTGTCATGTGCCCCCCAGAACACCAGTTGAGTGGACAGCCACACCACATCACATGTACCAGGGGCCATGGCTGCACCCATGAAGCCTGCAGGGCACCACCGGTGGTGGCATGCACCTAGGGTGCCATCTGGGGCAACACTGCACAGGTAACATGGTACTACAGCATACCCTTGCCAGGCCCACACAACAGGGAGCCACAGACATAACACCAATGCCTACTGTATGATGTGACACTGCCACAGAGGCCATGTGGCTGGTCTATGCAGTGTTCCTGTGGTAGACATAGCATGACAGTTTAAAGCCGGGGCAGAGGTGGCACAACCTGCAGGCGGGGGTGTCATGAGCTTGCCTCATGGACACTAAACCCCCTTCAGTGTTGGGCATGCAGCCACCATGGTCACATACATGGCCATTGTCAAACTGGACTATTGAGTTACCCAGTGTGATCCTGGTGGGACCCACACACTTGGGTACTTGGTAACTTTCTGAACACTGACTTTCCTTACGTCCGTCACCATGTTTTTATCATGTGGAGGTGTGTGGAACACAACAGGTTACTTTAGGCTGCAAATGTTGCTAGTGTATCACATTCCTGTGGTATACTGCTCAGTGTGTGTCACCCTTTGCCCTCCCTTGTTGCTTGACCAGGTGGGCCCACTGTACCCCATTTGACCCTGTACATGGCCATGGGTAATAGCACTGTGCTTAGGCCAGTGCAGCCCACCACCACCCATCCATCCACAAACATTATGTCATACCTTCCTACTAGGCTGCAGTACCTCCTGCTCACCTTTGCAGAGTGGTGAGGCAGCCCTGCAAAACTGGAATTGTGCATGCCTTGGGTGTGCAAATGGACTGACTACATTCCAGTAATGAGATGCAAATGTGCTGTTTGGGCGCTGACTGTGCAATGAGTCCCCCTGCATATCCTGGCTGAATATTGCAGGTCTGTGCACAGCACAAGTGGCTTTGCATTGTACAATGCTTTATGCTCTGCATTGGGTTCTGGGTGTCTGCATCTTCCGCTGCATGATCGTGCATGTGCAGAATATTCAGCCACACATGTGCGATCACATCCTATGGCGCAACCTTTGAATATACCATTATTTTGTGCCGCCACATCTCAGTTGCATAGCACAGACACTTACACGATGCAGTCTGGAACTTTTGAATATGGGGCCCTTTGAATTTATTGAAATGTTTACCAACCTGGATTCTTATTGCAAAGAAAATAAATACAGCTCCTCGGATGTCCTTATTGGTAGAACAGTGGATAAACCCAATTTTTATTTAAGGGCTACCACAAGGAAGGAATTGCTTAAATTACTGAATCAAATAAAACCAGATAAATCGGGGGGGGGGGCAGTGAAAACCAGGATCCAAATTTATTAAGGGAGGCATCTGCTGAATGAGCTTATCCTATTAGCATTTCATTTCATGTTTCTATTTCTGTGGAACAAGTGCCTGATTTGTGGAAACATTCTTTAGTAGTGCCTATACATAAATCAGGGTCTTTACACAAATTTGGTATTTACAGACCAATATCCATATTGTCATCTCTCTCGAAGGTTCAGGAAAAACTTGTTCATGGACAGCCTATTGATTATGTTGAAAAATATGATCTGTTATCACAAAACGAGCATGGATTTAGGAAGGGACAAGGGACTGAGACTACCTTGTTCAAGTTCATGACAGTGGTCCTCGAGGGCATGGAAAGGGGATGACTGACTGGGGCCACATTCATGGACTTGACCAAGGCATTCAGTTTGGTTGATCATGGACTTTTGATTGAGAAATTAGGCTCCTTGGGGATGGGTCAGTCAGCACTGGAGTGGTTTGCCTATTATCTCACTGAAAGGTACCAAATGGTTAAGTACGGAAGGTGCATCTCTGATAAGACATTGGTAAAGTGTGGAGTCCCACAAGGCTCCATACTAGGGCCAATCTAATTTTCTTTATTATTTTCTTTATTTTGATTCAATATCCACAGTTATCAAAGATGCATATCTTATCCTGTATGTTGATGATGCCGTAATATACGCACATGGCACGACCATAAATGATCTAAATGGGATTTTTTTTCACTTTATCCTTTTATTGAAATTTGAGTATATAAGAAAGCACACATCTTATACAATAGAAGAATATCCTCCATATAAGGTATAAAATATCACTTAAACACAGTATTTAGGGTAAACATATTGGAGAAGCCTTATATACATGTATTGATAATAAAACACAAATGTAGACAAGTTATAAGTGGAAAGCAGAAGGGTTACAATCAATAGGGTATTATAGAATCAGAAATGGCAACCATGTGCAAAATCAATGATACGGCAGGCTATGGCAAGGCATTCAGTAAATTACAAAAAGTGATAAATGTGGTAATATGAACAATGTTCAGTAATGGAGAGGTAACGATAAGAGAAAAGTGTGCAAGGAAAAAAGAAGAGAAAAAAGCAAGGAAGAAGGGAAGGAGAGAGGGAGGTAGAAAATAGAGAAGAAGGGAAAAAAGAGGAGATATCTGTGCACAAAAGTTTTGGGAAAACCTAATCTGAGAGCAAAATAAGAAGAGGGCTAAATATCACTAAGAATTAGGGTCTAGAAGAACTAGATTTGATGTACTTGAAGTAATCCTGCCAACATCTGTCATATACAGTGAGTCGGTTATGAGTCACATGAGATAATCGGTCTAGGGAGGCACGTTAAGAAAGGCTTTGAAGAACATCTGGCAGAGGAGGCACCAGAGTTGATTTCCATTTCATAAGAATCAGATGTTTGACCAGAAGAGAAAGTATGTTTAGCCATCTAAAATGTGCATACGAGAGGAGAGAACTATTGGGGATAAGAATGCCTAGAAGGAATAGCTTGGGGTCAAAAGGTAGTTTTTGTCCTGTTACTCTGGAGGCAAGTAAACAGACTTTATGCAGAGCTTATTAATGGGAGCACACGACCACAAGATATGCAGCAAATCCGCGTTAGCCAAACTACAGTGCCAGCAGTTATTATTATTTAATAGGCCCATTTGTTGAAGCACAGAGGGGGTTCTATAACAAAGATGTAGGATTATAGTTTGTATTAAAGAACTATGGGCATCTTTAAAGTTATTATGTGCAAGACACCAACAATTTCTACATTGTGCTTCTGAAATATTGTAGTTAAGAAGAGTACTCCATTTATGTTTGGCCTGTGTAGACTGATCAGGTAGATTGTCAATAATGTATTTGTAAATGGAGCTATTCAATTTTACTGATAAATTAGTCCAGTACGAAATGTATGGGTTTAGAAGAGTATGCTTATACACTAAACTAGAGAGAGAGTTATAAGCTGCCTTAATTTGCAAAAACTTCCAGAAGTCCTGTTTAGGAAGTTTCCATGTAGCCTGCAAGTCCGAGAATGATCTAAGAGTGAGTGAGTGAATTCTGGACCAAGATATCTCTGAGAAAGAAAATGCCTTTGTTCCACCACGTACAACAGAAAATTGGGTGATCTTCTAGAGTGAGCAGTGGATTGCCCCATAAGGGGGCATAAAACCAGGGTGTCGGATTGGATTTCAGGAATTTGTGGGTTAGTTTCCAATAAAGAAGAGAGGATGATATAGTCGGGTGAGATTTTAGTTTAGAGGAAATTGGATTAAAAATAAAGGAAGTAGAAACTCCTCCTAGGCACAATGCAGATTCCATTGTAACCCATAGCAGTGAGTGATGGGAGGGGTTTCTGAAACCATTTAATGGTTTAGGCCATTCGAAAAGCCCTGAAGTAGCCTTTGACCCAGGGGAGTCCAAAACCCCCTTTTTCCCAATGTGATCGAAGTTTGTTGCAGTTAAATCTCGGTGGTTTCCCCTCCCAGATAAAGCTGCCTATTAATTTATCAATTTTAGCAAACAAGGAGGATGGTAAGACTAAAAGAATATTGGCAAAGAGGTAAAGAATCTTGGGAGATGTGGACGTCTTGATGGCTGCAATTCTGCCCATGAGGAAGAGATTAAGAAGCTTCCATCTGTCCAGAATTGATGTTATCTAGTAATGTCCATATCTTCCCTAAATTACTAGTAATTTTGATTCCTAGATATGTTATACCCTGTAGTGACCAACAGAATCCAAGAGGTATGTTCATAAAGGCTTTACAGTGGTTGTTAAGGGGCAGAGTTTGTGATTTACCATAATTCAAAGCAAGGCCAGAAATGTTAGTAAAATTATTAAGCAAATCAACCAACGGGGCCCAGCCTCATTCAGGTTTTCAAGTAAGATTAAGAAGTTATCTGCGTAGGAGAGAGAGACATATTTTGAATTGCCCATGGGTATGCCCGTAATGCCAGAAGATTTATGTAAACAAGCAGTCAGGGGCTCCATGGTTAAAATAACCGGAGAAGGTGACAGGGGACAGCCTTGCCTAGTTCCCCTTGCTAGATGAAAGTAAGAGGAAAGAATGGAATTAGTAAGTACTTTAGCAACAGGGGAATTATATAATAGCTTGATCCAGGAGCAAAAGGTATGAGAAAGACCGAAAAGAGATAAAACTTGATGAAGGTAGTCCCAGTTTAAGGAATCAAAGGCCTTCTCGAAATCAATAGCTATGGCTGCAGCTGGTGTCTTGAGGGATTTGGCTTCGTGAATTAGATTCAATAGGGATCATAGATGATCAGAATCAGATCTATGCTTAATAAAACCAGCTTGTGAATGATGAGTTAGATTGGGAATCAGGGATTCCAGTTGAGAAGTTAGTAGTTTAGCAAATATCTTCCCATCCGTGTTTAATAAAGAAATGGGCCTGTTACTTGCGGGGTGAGTGGGGTCTTTTTCCTTCTTAGAGATTAGGGTTATGATTGCTTCAGTGCAAGATGGAGGAAGTTTTCTAGTATTGGAAGCTTCCTGATAAACACTAAGAAGAAGGGGACATAAGGTGTCGGAAAACATTTTATAGAAATCGACAGGGAATCTGTCACCTCCAGGGGATTTGCCAGATTTCAAGGAAGACAAAGCTTTCTGGATTTTCTGAAGTGAGAAGGGTTCATCTAAAGAATTTGTTTCAAGAGTAGAAAGATGAGAAAGATGTAATGATTTAAGGAAATATTGAATTTGTAAAGTAGATGTAGGGTTTGTGTTAGAGTATAGTTTTTGATAAAGGGTTTTCATGATATGGTTTATAGAGGGGTTATCAGAGTGAATTGTACCCTGTTCATCTTTTAGGCTTAGGATATGTTGTTCCATTTGTTGTGCTTTGAGCTGGTATGAGAGGAGTTTCCCGTTTTTATCACCGTGTTCCCAAAACTTATATATAAGTTTAAACAAGGCTAGTTCAGTTTTATGAGAAATTAATTCATTTATTTTTGACTCTAAGTTGAAGAATTTCAAGATGAAGTTGAGAATCAGGACAAAAGGAAAAGTATAAATTCTCTTTAGCCTTAAGAGATTTTTCCAAATCAGCCAGTTGCTGTTCCCTTACTCTTTTCCTATGTGCAGCATAACTGATAATTTTCCCCCGAATCGTAGCTTTAAGAGCTTCCCATATAGAGGACATAGAAGATTTGGTTGGGTTATTGTGAAAGAGGAAGTCCTGAATTTGTGTATTGATCATGGGTAAGAAATTGGGATCCTTGAGAAGGAGAGGGTCCAGCCACCAGTTAGAAGATTTAGGTGCTAATGGGCCCCACAAAAGTTACAGTTTGACAGGGGAATGGTCCAAGATTATGATGGGAGAGATATATGAATCAATAGGTTTTTTTCCATTATAGCAGGAGAAGCTAACCAGTAGTCGATTCTACTATATGTCTTATGTAGAGAGGAGTAAAAAGTAAATTCTCAGTCACGAGGGTGAAAGAGGTGCCATACATCAGCTAATCCAACATCTTACATTAGTAATGAGAGGGCTTTAATACTTCTAGGGTGGGCACCTATAGTGGGGCTACTTCTGTCAATGCTGGCTTCTAAAGCTAAGTTAAGATCCCCTCCGAGAATAACTGGTGTATTATCAGTGTTAAAGGATAGAATCTGTTGAGCTAAATTGTGAAAAAACTCTGGGGAATCGAAGTTGGGTGCATAGACATTAACAAGCAGAAGAAGACCTGAGTTGGTATTTAATTTAACCATCACCCATCTGCCATCAGTGTCAGAAAGAGAGTTTACAAGGGACCATTTGAGACTCTTATGAATAAGAATAGAAACTCCTCTTTTTTTTGAAGTACAGGATGATTCATAGATCTGACCGACCTAATCTTTTTTTAAGTTTATGAACATCCTCTGCTAACAATTTTGTTTCTTGAAGAAAATCAATTTGTGTTTCATGTTTTTTGAGATGTGAAAGAATTTGCTTTTGCTTACAAGGAGAATTAAGTCCCTTCACATTCCATGTATATAAAAGTATGTCACTCATATTGTTAGTGTTAAAGAAAGGGAATAATCACAAGAATGTGAAGGGACAAATAAATGAAGCAAAGGATGATCAGAATACAATATAGAGAGCTTACGTATATGCAGAGAGTGGCAGGAACATTCAAGCCAAAAAAAGTGAAATATATGATACATGAGTGGCACAGATATCATATAAAAGTTAGAGTAGAGAAGGGGAAGGAGAAAAGTCATTAATAACAACAACAATGCTAGTAAGCTAAATAACAAAGAACATTTTTTATGGGTGTGAGGAGATATGAGTCGGCCAACTGGCTAAGAGACTCTCTCACCACACTCTGGGGCGTCGATGTAGGGAGGAGACTAGGTAGGATCGGATATAAATATTGGCCCAAACCTAAGTCTGATCCCAGTAATATAATAAAGTAAGTATTCCTGATAAGCTAAACTGAAACGGAATAATACCAAGAAGGGCAGGGGACTGCAATAACCTCAGCATAATTCTAAGCTAACAGGACAAGGTATAAGGATAAAGCTAAACACCAGAACTTATTTGCAAACATTATTAGTAATAGCACAAAATATACCAACTTGAAATAATAGTAAATTAATGAACCATATACAAGATGCCAGTACAACCTAGACATTGAGCAAGGAATTTAGGGAGCCAAGTGTACTGCAAATGAACAAATATAAAAGGAAAAGTAGATCATTACCACATTAGAGTAACTCTGAGTATACTTTGCAGTGCAACAGAATAAGTACATAATAAATACAATATTGGGGGGGGAGAATGGGGAGGCCAATTTAAGCCCTTACACCCTGAGACAGATGCAAATCGGGATTATATGGAGAGGAATAGGCTTCAGTGATAATTGTGGACAGAGGAGATAGTCATATTAAAGGTCCACTCTGATTACTCGAAAATTGCCTAAATAGATGTTATATGGGGTGACTAGGTCTAAGAAACTAGGCCCAGTGAGCCCCAAAACAGGAGAGACCACACAACAGTGGATCTTTATGATATCTGTAGGCTTTGAGCAAAATAAGAAGCACGAGGAAGATGTAGATTGACAAGCTTTTGCCAACAGTACTCCAAACATAGCCCACCTCTTCGAATGCTAATGATAGTTCCATATTGTAAACAGGAGGTAGTAAGAATAATGGAGAGTAGGGAAGGGGATAAATTAAATATAGTTGGCAATATTACTTAAGAACCTGCCATCAGGAGAGGGAAGGGGTAAATTGCCTTGTAATATATAATAATTCACATATAAAAAAAGAAAAGGCAATAATCAGGATGCATACTGATTGAAGATATGCACCTGAACAGCCAAAAGTCTATAAACCTGATGCACTGCTAAACTGGAGAGTAAAAGGCTAGATATAGCGAGCCTCTCTAGTGAGGTAATACATAAGATCTAACACTAAAATAATGACTTAGAAAAGCACTGTTGATATACCAAAGTTCCCTTGAAGACTTTTAAGCTGCTTATTTAAACATTACAACAAAAAGTAAATTGATTGTGCCTCAATGTACAACCTTTGCTTTCTGCACCAGCTGGGAGCGAAAGCAACTAGATAGCAACTGTAGAGCTGGCGGCTAGGCAGAAAAAGTGTACTGGCACTCCCTTTAAGTATCCTGGAAGCAAAACCTACCAAGATATAGCAACTGTGACCATATTACTGACCATATAAGCTCATGACACCTTAGATTTATTAGCCGGATTGTGACTATTGATGTTTTTGCTTTTAGCCTTTGCCATACGTTTCTTTTTGGGTGGCTCTAAAGATTTGAGAGGGGGAACTTGAAATAGCTTCTGCCCATGAACTATTGGCAGAAATACATCCCTGAGGCCCCGGGCCCAAGCTAGAGGGATGTTCATCTGAAATTTGCTGGGAAAGATCCTCCTGCTAGGAGCGCATGTCGTCCTCCAAGAGAGCAAACTTATTGCTCAAGACAATAGAGGGGTTGATTTGAAGGTGAGAGGCTGCAGCTTGGGGTGTTTGGACTGAGACCTCACTAGAACAGCATGAAAGTCTTGAAGAATAATGCCCCAACAGAAGCTTCTCTTGCAGCCCTATTGATTGCCTTGGGGTAAAATCAGTTGAAGCGCTGCTGCGAGTTCTGCAACACCTTCCCCGTGCTCCTGAACCACGTTGTCCTCCCTCCGTGTGGATACCAGAGCTGTGTTCGTATTGCCAATTGCTGCTGAACCTCCCAGGGTAAGATTATAAAGAGAAACCTCCAGATAGTTGGCTAAGGCGTCAGGGGTTTCAAAATCCTTGAAGGAAGAGCCTAAGAAAAGGCATAGTGTTGTGCGGTAACATATAGCAAATTTCATGCTTCTTTGGTGGAGGATTTGTTTAAGTGGATCGTAGACCTTCCTTCTAATGGTTAAATCTTTTAAAAAGTCTCTGTAGATGGAAATATTAAACTCTTGCCATTGTAGCTTCCCCATTTCTCTGGCTCATTTCAATATTAATTCTGTATGGGAATAGTTCAAGAAGTGAGCAATGATGGGCCTAGGTCACTGATCTGATGCTGGCCTGGGACCCGGAGTGCGGTGAGACTGCTCAATGATCAACATTAGGTCGAGAGGCAGATTAAGCATTGCAGGCAGCACATGTAATAAAAGTGCAGTAGTGTCTTCCAATTCTACACCTTCAGGGAAGCCAAAAAATCATAAATTGTTGCGACAATTACGATTTTCCATATCATCAATTTTGGCTTGTAGGGATTTAATAGTTCGATCTTGATTATGGACAGTAGCCTGAAAGTCATGAATAGTAGTGGTATTACAGGCCATTGCTTTCTCATTAAATGCAATTTTCTGGCCAAATGTTTCAAGAATGGTCACATTCTGTTGGGTAGAGGTTTTCAGATCATTAATCGCAGCCATTAGTTTAGAAAACATTACTTCCACTCTAGCAAGTGAGCTTTGCTGTGCTTGGAGATCTGCCATGATGCTGAAGAATGAGGCCGAGTATGCTGCAGCACAGTGTAGAATAATTGAATATCAGTAGACGATGGGTCAAAAATGACTTGCAGACTGTGCAAGGCAGTAGGATTATAGGATGGTCACAGGAGTTGGTACCGAAGAAAGGTCTGGTGAAGGCCATATGAGGTTAGATTGCAGTCATTCCTGCAGAAACATAGAACATAGAAACATAGACTTTGACGGCAGATAAGGACCGCTTGGCCCATCTAGTCTGCCCATTTCCCTACCTACAGGATAGGCCGCAGATCCTAGTTAACCAACAGCCTATTTCTTCCTACCCCCCACAAGAATTGCCTTATGTCTGTCCCATGCATTCTTGAATTCTCCCACAGTTTTAGACCCCACAACCTCCTCAGGAAGGCTGTTCCATGCATCCACTACCCTCTCTGTGAAATAATACTTCCTCACATTGCCCCTGAACCGCCCTCCCTCTATCTTTAAATTGTGTCCCCTTGTTCTTGCAAGTCTCTTTTTCTGAAAGATGCTACCCTCTTGGACTTTGTTGATTCCACTGAGGTACTTAAAAGTTTATATCATGTCCCCCCTCTCCCTTCTTTCCTCAAGGGTATACATATTAAGCTCCCTTAGTATCTCCTCATATGGCTTCTCTTGCAGACCCTGCACCATTTTAGTTGCCCTCCTCTGGACTGCCTCTATCCTGTCTATGTCCTTGCAAAGATGGGGTCTCCAGAACTGGACACAGTGCTCCAAATGGGGTCTCACCAACTGTCTGTACAGAGGATAACAACTTCCTGTTTTCTGCTGCTGATGCCTCTCCTATACATCCCAGTATACCCCAGCCTCCCTACTGCCTTCTCACATTGCTTGCTAACCTTAAGGTCATCTGATATGATTACCCCAGGTCCCTTTCCTTTTTGTTGTTACTACCTCCCCACCCATTGTGTATTCTTCCCTGGGTTCTTGTTTCCAGGTGCATTATTTTGCACTTCTTTGCATTGAATCCTAGCTGCCATACTTCTGACCATTTCTCCAACTTTCCAAGTCCCTTTTCATCCTTTCCACGCCTCCTTGTGTATCAACCCTGTTGCAGATCTTTGTGTCATCTGCAAAAGGCATACTTTCCTTCAGTCCCTCTGCAATGTCACTGATGAAGACATTAAAAGGACTGGACCCAATCTGAACCCTCCGGTACCCCACTAGTAACCTCTCCTTCTTCAGTGGACTCCATTTACAATTACCTTCTGTGTCCTGTTGTGCATCCAATGTTTTACCAGGCTACCACTGGGACCCACTCCCAGAGCTGGTTAATTTGACTATTAATCTTTTGTGTGGGACTGTGTCAAATGCCTTGCTAAAGTCTAGGTAGGCCATGTCCACAGCCCTCCCTGGTCTACTACTTTGGTCACCCAGTCAAAGAAATCTATTAGATCGTCTGACATGACCTTCCCTGTGAATCCATGCTGCCTTGGGTCCTGTGCTCCACTGACCTCTAGGTACTCAACAATTCTTTCCTTCAGAAGTGACTCCATCACTTTCCCTACCACAGAGGTCAGACTGACAGGCCTGTAGTTCTTCTTCTGTCTTGGTCCCACTTTTGTGAAGGGGATCACATCCGCCTTCCTCCAGTCCTCGGGTACCACACCATCCTCCCATGATTTATTAAAAGAGTAGCCAGTGGTTTCACTAGTTCCTCCCTTAATTCTTTTAGAATTCTGGGGTGAATTCCATCAGGACCCATTGCTTTGTCCACCTTCAGTTTTAGGAGTTCTTGCAGAACCCTTTCTTCTGTGAAAGTACTGGGATCAACCCTCCTATCAAGAGTGCTTCTGTTAATTGGATTAGGCACTTCCCCCTCCTCTTTTGTGAATAATGAGCAGAAATATTCATTCAGTATCCCTGCTTTTTCACTGTCCCCCTCTGCCCACCCACCGTTCATTCTATTCAGCCTCACTATCCCTCCCTTTGTCTTTCTACGCTCGCTGATGTACCTATAAAAGGTTTTATCCCCCTTCTTAACTGAGTTGGCTATCTTTTCCTCAGTTTGGGCCTTTGCTATTCTGACTTCCCTCCCTGCTTCCTTCTGCCTTAACTGGTACAGCTCTCTGTCCTGCTCCTTCTGTGTTTCTTATACTTCGGAATGATATCTTTTCTTCCTGACTTTCACAGCCACCTCTTTTGAGAACCATAGTGGCTTTTTCTTTCATTTGATTTGTTTATTTGCTTCACACAAAAGGCTTGTTGCCTCTGTGATGGCAGTTTTGATGATTCCCCATTGTTTGCTCCACACCTCCTTCTAGCGTGTTTGCTAGTGCTTTCTGAGGCACTCTCCCATCTTGCCAAAGTCAGCTCTCCTAAAGTCCAGTACCCTCACTTTTGCAGCTTGACTCTGTAGCTGAGTTTAACGTGAACCACACTGTTTGATGGTCACTTGTCCCCAGATGGCAACCCACTTCTAGATCTGAGATCCTCTCACTGTCCCCGTTGAGAGTACGAGGTCTAAGATTGCTCCCTCATGAGTGGGTTCTGAAACTAGCTGTCTAATGCCTGCCACCTGTAGGGCATCAAGAATGGCCCTGCTCTTGGATGTGGCTGCAGCAAATGTGCTCCAGTTAACATCTGGCATATTCAGGTCTCCCATCAATAGTATCTCCCCTTTCTCTGCCATTCTAAGAATAACTTCCATCATATCCTTGTCCATTCCCTCCCCCTGACATGGGGGTCTGTACACAACCCCTGTGCGGATTGTGGTGCCCTTTCCAGTCTCCAAGGTGACCCACAGTGCCTCCTCTCCTCCCTGTTTACTCTTTTGTTCAGTTGCTTTTATCTCTTCCTTTACATAGAGAGCTACTCCTCCCCCTCTTCTCCCCTGCCTGTCTCTCCTGTAGGTTATGTACCCTGGTATGTTAACATCCCAGTCATGGTTCTCTGTGTACCATGTTTCTGTGACTGCTACGATATCCAGGCATCCCTCTTCCATCAAGGCCACCAGCTCAGGGAGCTTGTTGCCCAGACTGGGCATTGGTACTCATTACCCTCCATTTCCTGATGGCCTTACTCCTTTGCCCCATCCCTGTCCTTCTTGCCTTTGTCACTTTCTCCATTTACCCCTGCCCTTCTCCCTATCGACACCTCTATGTTGGTGTTTGCCGCACTTACTACCATGATTATTTGGGGCTAGGATTTCCCTGCTCCTTTCCAGTGCCTCCCCCCTTGGCTAGTTTAAAAGCTTGCCAATGAAGCATTTAAACCTATCACCTAGGATCCTGGTTCCCCTCCCGGAGAGATGCAGCCCATCATGCCAGTATAGGCTTGCATCACTCCAGGTGGACCCCCAGTCCCCAATGAAGCCAAATCCCTGTGCTCCACTCCAGTTTTTCAACCACTGATTGAATCCCATGGTGCGGAACACCCTAGCCTCTCCTATGCCATAGATGGGCAGCACCTCTGAGAAGGTTACCATACGTGCTACTTGACCAAGGCCCCTCCCCAATTCCACAAACTCTTCCTGCACTTCTCTAATCCCTTTCTTAGCCAGGTCATTTGTCCCTAGGTGGACAATGACATCCAGCTCCCTCCTGTGCAGCTGCTCAGCAATCCTGAGATTTGCTCCCTGTCCCTCAAGCCATGGTGCCAGGCAGGCTACCCTCCCTCCTTCCTCCCCAGTTCTACCTTCCTAACAATGGAGTCCCCCACCAGGAGTTGTTTCCTTCCCTGCAGGGTCCCCTGCCACCCTCCTGTGGGTCTCCTTTGTGGAGGTTCCCAACATCCTCCTTGGTCTCCACTGTGGGTACCTCCACAGAGGAACCACACACTGCCAGAATGGCATGAGTTGTGGAGAGTACAACTGGAGGGATGTGCCTCTGTTCCACCACCCTCACCCTCCCTGAGCCCACTGTGGTCCAACCGCTCCTCTTTCTTGGCAACCTCTGAGGCAGCGGCAGTGGCACTGGTGGTCCCTGGATGGAAGAGGAGGCCCCATAAATCCTGGTCAACTCAGCCTGGAGATGAGCAACCTCCTCCCTCAGCCCAGAGAGGTGCCTGCAGATGAGACAACACTGCATCCTCCAGAACGTCTCCCAGAAGACTGCTGCTCCACAGCCACTGCACTGCACCACTCCAATCAATGTCTTATTTCTGGCCCCTTAACTGTTTTCAATCCTTACTCTTTCCTCTGTTTTTTTTTTCTCTCTCTCTCCTTACTTTCTGCCTGTGTGCCCTTTAAGCTCCTGATTGTCCTGTTCTGAGACAAGAATATCCTATATTTCTCAGTGGACCACTTACTTGCTCAGAGGCAGGCCTCCAGCAGCTAGAGGGGGCCAGAGAGCTACTCCTGCCCTTCTAGGATGGTGGGTCTTTGGTGGTTCTGTGATCACTCACTTCCTGCTCCCAAACAGGAAGTTTCTGTTGTCAGTCAAATCCTGTGCCTATAAAAATAGAACTAGCTTGGGGTGGAGGGAAGGAGGGCAATATAGCCCCAGCAGAGAAGTCCAGTCACACAGCAGTCCTTTCTCCTGGTGTCTTCTGCCAAGAGATTCTGAATTATGCTGCTGTCTTCTGCCTGGTCAGGCCACGCCCCCTCTAAATGGGATTTTAACAAGGGAAATGTGTACTCTACAGAAATGGTTGTTAAATAATAAATTGGTTCTTAATATGATAAACACCAAGACAATGGCCTTTAGTACCGCAGTCAGACTTAGGGATGGTGTGCATAGTTTTAAGGTTACATCACTGGATGGTAAAACGCACAAAAATGTTACCACCTTTCAGTACCTGGGAGTAATATTGGATAATGTGTCAAGTTATAGTCAATACATGGAAACATTAACAGCAAAAATCTATGCTAAAGTTGCTTTATTGTATAAGCTACATAATTTCCTGACCTCTGAATCAAAGGATGGCCATAGCAAACCAGGGCTAATGACGCTGCCTAGGTAACAGATAATGCTCCAGTCTGCACATTACTGAAGAAGTCTTCTTTGATACAAAAAAATTGGAATGTTCACTTTGTTAGTGCCTAACAAATGACATCACTGTGAGGTTTTAAAAAATGGATTGGTTGCCAACCCCTTTGTTTTTCAGACTGTCAATGGCCAGGTTTGTACATAGAATTAAGTGGACAGGTTCTCCTCCCTACCAGTTTATATAAACAACTTCAATCCCATAATTCTAATTATTGTTCACGATCTTCATATGATTGCACTTTATTAAGAACTCCCCTGATGTGTACATCTAGTGGCCAGTATTCCTTTTCTTACATTACACCAGCATATGGAATGAAATACCATCCCAGACCAGGATACTAACGAGTTCATTGCACCCCGCATGTGGAATGAAATACCATCCCAGACTAGGATACTAATGAGTTCATTGCACACAGCATATGGAATGAAATACCATCCCAGACTAGAATACTAACGAGGTCGTTGCACACAGCATATGGAATGAAATACCATCCCAGACTAGAATACTAACGAGTTCATTGCTCCACGCATATGGAATGAAATATCATCCCAGACTAGGGTACTAATGAGTTACACATCTTTTTCCAGAACTTTGTTACAGCATTACAATAATCTGTTTGAGTGTGAATGTTTTTAACTGAATTCTTGTATTATGTAATGACGTGGGATGTTCATTCCTATTTATTTGTATCATGTTGTCAATTGTAAATTATGTACATAATGTGTTATATGTTTATGATTTCAAGTCGCACCTGCAAAAGGAATTAACTTCCAGTGTGCTTAACCATTCTACAAATAAACAAAAATCAACAATTAGACTGATGCAATCTAGCACAGTTCAGTAAACAATAAGTAAAACAAAATGTGTTTATAGACAAACCGCACATTGTTCCTACAATTTGGGCAATTGTAGAGGTGACCTGTAAAGCAGCTTTCATTTATTCATTCACGTAGAAGTCTACATTATCTCTGAATGCCAGTGTTATTTTAGAATGTTATTACCATATCAGCGAAGTGGTTGGTTTCCATCCAGTAACTTTTCTTTCCTTCATCAGCCAGCTTGTTGTGCTCCAATACCTTTTGCCAGGTTTCTTCCCAAATCCCTCTTCGAAACTGTTCCTCCTCAAGGCTTTTGTACTTTTTTTCTGTAAGTCCGGAAATGATAATGATTAATCTGGTGTCCCCCAAGGATCAGTACTAGGACCAATACTCTTCTCCATTTTTCTAAATGACCTCCCCTCTGCATGCTCCCATTCATCCATACAAATGTATGCAGACGATACAGTCTTGTATGCATCAGGCCCCTCAACAAGCAGCGTGGCATCTCTCCTTCAGGAGGATTTCATTGCCATCCAGCTCTGGTTCAGATCTAACCAGTTATTTGTAAACCCTAAAAAAACTGTGTCGCTCACATTTGGCTCCCAACAAAGACTCTCCTGACAAACCGCCTGTCCCCTGTTCAAAACCCTGGAAGGGTCTCCCCTGGAGCAATGCACTAGATATAGATATCTAGGCATCTGGCTCGATCAGTACCTAGACTTTGCACCTCATATGGACTCCCTGCACAACAGGCTGTTCCCAAAACTGGGTGCACTTTATCGAAACAAGAACTGCCTCCCCATGCAAACGAGGCTAGCCATTGTCCAAAAAATGATACTTCCTGTTCTCGACTATGGCGACATAGTATACACTATCGCACTGGCGTCCACCCTGGCAAGTCTAGACACCCTATTCCACTCCTTTTGTCTTTTCATCCTCGACTGCCTGCAATCCACTCACAACTGCATGTTATACAGCTCCCTCATCCTGCCATCCCTCCAAGATCCCAGATTAATAAACTGCGCTAAGTTCACTACCAAATACTGGTCCCTCTCCCTCCCTCTCTACCTGGAATCCACCCTATCCCAACAACCTCCTCCTGCGTACTCCCTAAGAGGCACAGACCCTAGACTACTCCATGTCCCACTCATGTGCACTACCAAACGACAGGCAGCTTTCAAATACAGAATCCCACTACTATGAAACGCCCTACCCGCCCCCATAAGACAAGTGCAAAGTCCCCATCATCGTACTCGACTACTCAAGGCTCATTTCTCCTCCAATTGCTCCTGCTAAGCTAACCATTCTCTATCAAAATGTGTTGTAGTCTTATGTGATATTGTAAATCGGTCCCTATCTGTAAATTCCTGACTATGGTTGCCAGGAGCAAACTTGTCTGTATTCTAATTACTGTATTGTATTGTATTGTATTGTACAAATTATATGCTATGTACCGGGCCTTGGCCCCCAGGTCACATCTGGAATCGAGCATTGTTGCTCAGTATGCCTTCCTGGTAAATCTCGTAAATAAATAAATAAATCACAGTTAGCACTACGGGGTGTGTGCACCCTGCAAATTAATTCCTGTATAAGTTCATTGTACCATGGTTATGTGCGGACCCCAAGCCAGACAGGTGCAGGCACAGGCTCAAAAGAATACTGACAGACAGAGTTACCCTTACCTCTTCAGGGGCTAAATTCCATTCCTGTAACAAACTCGGTAAGCCTCCCGCACAGCGACATTTCTACAGCAACAGACATCAATGCCAACAGCATTGGCATGTTGCTGTGGAAGTCTGCCCGGGACCCAGCCACACTTTCCCCTGTCCTGCATCCCCTCTCTGAACTAACTCCTACTACTATGAGCTGGAATCAAATAGTAGGGGGGTGAAGGGGGGCAAGAGCCTCTACCTGGGGGTTTCGGGAAGAAAAACACTGTCTGACATGCGTGGCTCCCAGCAAATTGCAAATTATGGTCGACATGCAGCCTGCCGCTGTGATACCGGCTTTCATATCAATGAAATAGTTGTTGAACTGGCATCGTAGATCCTACAAACTCAGTGTTCGCACAAACTGGTACAGCAAATGCCCTCATTCACATTATATTAGAATGTGATATACAGGCAATAAATTCAGTTTACAGTTTACCGGCTCCATATGAGAGGAGCTACCCTTTAATTATTTGCCTGGCAAATACATTTCCACACTCATTTATTTATTCATTTGAAAACTGGTGATGGGGAAATGTACACTGAGCCGGGGCTCATTGCCAGGTGCAACCTGGAGGAAGGGAACAAGGGATAAAAACAATACATGGCATAGAAAACTTCAGTGCAAAGTCAAAACACACAAAGACAATAGGTGGTGCACAATGAGCAAACAAGTCATGATCAGGCAGTAAAACAATGCAGCAAATGTATGCGGGACTAGCAAGGGGAAGGGAAGGAGTCGCAAATGATATCTGAGGGAGGCAGGGAAGGTAGTGAAGTGGAGAGAAGAGGGCAGCAGGTTCTAAAGTGAGGGGAGGCATACTGCTCACTTCTAAGCTGACATTTTCTGTAACTATTGACATCAGAGCAGGCACTGGGTTTAGGTCCGAGCTTGGTGTAGATAGCGTCAGTGTGGGCAGTGAAGTCAAGCTTGCTGTCAACCCACACGCCAAGATACTTGAAGGAAGGGACTTCAAGTGGTGAGTCATCCGTGGTGGAGAAGATGGGAACAGATGGGAGCTTGGCCAGTATCTGGCTGGTGCCAAAGGTCATGGACACCATTTTTTAGTGTTGGCCCAAAGCTGGTTTGACTGGAACCATTGTAAGGCACTGTGAAAGTCTTACTGCAGCAGACCTTCCACATCAGTAGTGGAAGGGACAGAAGTGTAGATAACTGGATATCTGCATACATATGAATATGCAAGGTGATATAGGCTGAAGGGAGGTAATTGAAGAAGATGGAAAAGAGACCCCTGCCTGGATGGAAGGAGGAGGTGACAGGTTCCTACCAACCTGTACCAATTGTAGATGGCCCGTGAGCTAAGAGTGGAACCAGACAACAGCAGCAGCTGAGTGACCAGCAAAACCCAGCTTATTCAGGAGGAGAGGGTGAGACAAAGAGTCAGGCCTTCGACGGATGAGGGCGACTGCCCTAATGGGACCATAACCCATCCTCAAAAGGATCTAAGCAGTTACACGCAGCAGGGATGAAATGGTGGCATGATCCTTTGAGGATCAGAGGAGGAAAGGAAGTCAGAGAGTCTATGTAGGCAAGCATCTCTTATAGCTTGGCCAGAGGGAGGATGAGGAGAATAGGCTGATAGTTACCAGAGGAGGAAGTGTCCATCCTTTTGTGGAGTGATATAACTTTGGACAACTTCCAGGACTGTGAGACTGCACTGAGGGAGAAGGAGGGGTTGAAAAGGTGAGTCAAAAGAGATGCAATGGCAGTGACAGGAATATGAGGAAGTACAGGATCAAGTCAGTCAGGGCTAGACTTAGCCAAATTCAGGGAGTCAGTGGCAGTCAGGGCCCACTGGGTGGTAACAGCAGAGAAATGGAAGCCCTGGGAGGGGAGGAAAGAAGAAACATGGTATTATGGAGTTGTAGCATGCAGGGGAGAGGAAGAAAGAGCACAAGTGGTGAAAAACTCATTAAAGCGGGAAGCAATAGAGAAGGGGTCAGATACAGGTGAACCATTAATTAGGAGAACTGAGGGGCCAGACTGGGTTGGAGGGTCAAAATGCAAGTGAATTACCTTCCAGAACTTTGATGGGTTGTTAAGGTTATTCTGAAGGTCGGCCTTGAAGTAATGTGACTTCAGAGGCCTAACAGTCTCTGTGCAAGAGTTTCTGCTAGTCCTATACCTGAAGAGGCCAGGGCGAGAACAAGATAATTTATAGCATGACCAAGCAAGATCAAGCAATAATATCTAGGGTAATCTAGGGGTGATGCAGAGATTTGACCCTGGATTTTCTGAGTGGGGTGTGCTTGCCCCAGATGGAATAGAATTTGGAGTGGAAGATTGAGAGGACAACATCTGTATCAGATGTGGTGTGAATGGCTGACCAATCTGATGTAGCAAGGTCACCTAGGAGGGCCTGAGAGCTGAAGGACCTGAGGGACAAGCTATAGATGTATTTGGGAGAGGAGAGAGGGTGTCTCATCTTCCTGATGCAGAAGGTCATGCAATGTTTGCTGAAAGCACCAGGCAAAATACTAGCTGCAGCAATACAGTGGGGATGGGAGGAGAGAAGCCAGTCCAAAAGGGTGTTGCCTTTGGGAGTGTGGGTTGAGCTGTGTAGGACTGGAGATAATCTGCTTGAAACTGAGGGACTCGACCTGGTGCATGATTGGCCTGGAGGCTGGGGAAAACCAAGTGACATTAAAATCCCCTAGAAGAATGAATCTACCAACAGAGGAATAGGAGGTAATAGTAAAGATAGACTCAACCAGGGATGATAATGTGATTTTGGGAGAGGCATAGAATATACCAATGAAAATAGGCACAGAGGGGAACAACAACCTGATAGAAGTCCAGGTAGACCACATCTACTGCTGCTCCCTGAAGAAACTCAAGCAAGGAGGATACAACCTCTGGTAGCCAAGTTACAGGAGGGGTACTGATGGGTATGAATGACAACAACAGACCCATGCTTACTCCTGTCCTGCCTGAAAAGTTGCTAGCCAGGGAGTACCAGGGTAGAATCTGAGATCCTGGCAGATAGCCATGATTCCGAGATGCATAGGGTTAGGATATCAGGAGAGTGTTTCACTACCCATGTAGACAGCAGGTCAGGGTTAGTAAGAGATACATAGGGATAGGATATCAGGAGAGTATTTCACTACCCATGTAGACAGCAGGTCAGGGTTAGTAAGAGATACATAGGGATAGGATATCAGGAGAGTGTTTCACTGCCCGTGTAGACAGCAGGTCAGGGTTAGTAAGAGATACATAGGGATAGGATATCGGGGAGTGTTTCACTACCCATGTAGACAGCAGGTCGGGGTTAGTAAGAGATACATATGGATAGGATATCGAAGAGTGTTTCACTGCCTGTGTAGACAGGAGGTCAGGGTTAGTAAGAGATACATAGGGATAGGATATGGAAGAGTGTTTCACTGCCTGTGTAGACAGCAGGTCAGGGTTAGTAAGAGATACATAGGGATAGGATATCAGGAGAGTGTTTCACTGCCTGTGTAGACAGCAGGTCAGGGTTAGTAAGAGATACATAGGGATAGGATATCAGGAGAGTGTTTCACTGCCTGTGTAGACAGCAGGTCAAGGTTAGTAAGAGATACATAGGGATAGGATATCGAAGAGTGTTGCACTGCCTGTGTAGACAGCAGGTCAGGGTTAGTAAGAGATACATAGGGATAGGATATTGCGGAGTGTTACACTGCCTGTGTAGACAGCAGGTCAGGGTTAGTAAGAGATACATAGGGATAGGATATTGAAGAGTGTTTCACTGCCTGTGTAGACAGTAGGTCAGGTTTAGGAAGAGGGCTATGAGCATTAAGGTGAAAAATGCTCATGACTTTGGCTGCTGGGAAGGCTGATAAGGCTGGCAGGGTGGCACCTGGGTTGAACTCCATGTTGGCAGACAGGAGAAGGAGCAGGAAAAGGAAAAGGAGCCACATAATGGATTGGTATTTCCATCCCTTAGAGTAGAAGATATGGAAGGGAGTAGGGGGACGGAAAGGGAGGGGAACGTGTGATGGAGAAACTCAAGGTTAAGGGAAGGAGAAGATAAAATATCAGGGTGGACAGCAGAGGATAGGGTAAAGGGAAATACTAAGGGAAGGCCAGACAGAAATTATGTGGGCCATGCATTTCCACACACATTACATGGGCCATACATGGGCAGGGTGGTACCAGAAGACTGGAAAAGGGCAACAGTGCTCCCACTTCATGAATCAGGGAGCAGCAAGAAAGCTGGCAACCACCATTCAGTAAGCCTCACATCAGTTGTGGGAAAATTTATAGAGAGACTCTAACACAAAGAATAATAGCATATCTGGAAGCCAGTGGACAACATGACCCAAAACAGCATTGTTTCACTCTGGGTAGATCTTGCCAAATGAACCCGGTCAACTTCTTTGACTGGATTACAAAGGCAGTTGATCAGGGAGCAGCAGTAGATGTGGTCTACCTTGACTTTAGTAAGGCCTTCAACTCTGTTCCACACAGAAGTCTGGTAAAGAAGCTGGACAACATGGGGTGGGTAAGGAGGTAGTTGGGTGGGTGAGCAGCTGGTTGACAAGAAGAACTCAGAGGGTGCAGGTAAATGGCACAGTATCTGCTGATGGGGAGGGAGGTAACTAGCGGTGTACCACAGGGGTCTGTGCTGGGGCTTCTAGTTTTCAATGTTTTCATATCTGACAATACAAATTAATTAGAGGGAAATGTGTTTCTGTTTGCAGATGACACCAAGATATGCAACAGAGTGGACTCCCCGAAGGAGTAAGAAGTGTGAATTCAAAACTAAAGAAACTGGGGAAGTGGTCAGATGCTTGGCAGTTGAATTCTAAGCCAAAAAGTGCAACATCATGCACATAGGCAGAGGCAATCCCAAAGAGGAGTACTACCTGAGGGGGGGCAGAAGCTAGCTTTCACCAACCAGGAACATGACCTGGGGGTTATAATATCAGAAGACTTGAAGGAGGGGAATAGTGCAAAAAGGCAGTGCTAAAGGCCAGTGGCATGCTGGGTTGCATTGGGAGGGGAATCACAAGTCACAAGAGGGAGGTAGTTCTGCCACTCTACAGGTCACTTGCGAACCACTACATGGAGTACTGCATACAGTACTGGAGGATGCACCTCAAAAAGGACATCAACAGGGGGCATGGCCTGACCAGGCAGAAGATGGCAGCATAGCTTAGTCTCTCTGCAGGGATTTATGTATTCTAACCTCATCTAGCCTTCACCAGTCCTTCTTTTGGTACCAACTCCTAAGATGATCCTGCAACTAAACTGCTCCACAGGAATTGTGAGTCATTTTTGATCCTCCATAGTTTTATTCAGCTTTCTTAATATTGCACTGCACCATACTAGGCCTCAATAACCACCGCGATGACAGAGCCTCACTCTCAGCCCAGCTCGCTTGCCAGAGTGGAGGTGATGTTTTCAAAACTAATGGCTGAGATTAATGACTTAAAAACCTCCACTCACCAGAACATAGCCACACTTGAAGCTTTTGACCAAAGAAACTCTGTCAACGAAAACACAAGGTAGGGAAATGGGCAGACTAGGTGGGTCAAGCAGTCCTTATCTGCCATCAAAGTCTACATTTCTATGTTTCTATGCCGAATGAATTTCACCATAATTCCTCCCCTGCAATTTACTACTCTGTTTTCTTTCCTACAGTATGGAAACATATATAAGTACTCACAGATATTGGCTATTTTCGGTGAACTGTCGCAAAGGGCTCTCTAACCTATACTCTTTTTATACTCCCCATTTTACTCGAAGCCTACAGAAACTAAAGGAGACGTCTAGTTGTGTATTCTCCTCTGTTTTGGGGCTCACTGGGCCTTTTCACTAGACCCAGTTACTCCATACAATACTTACTTAGGTAATTTTTGAGTAAAGGGCACTAGCCTCCATTTATAGATCGCCCTCTGTCCACAGTCACTACTGAAGCCTACATCTCATATATACCTGGTTTATATTTGGCTCGAGTTGCAGGGGCTCAATTTTTTCCCTTCCCTTTTTCTTTATCTCCACTATTATATTTAAATTGTACCCATCCTGAAGCATTATCTTCAGCTAAATTGAGGTATTTAACTCAAAACATTTGCTTGGATTCTTGCTATATGTAGTAATTAATGTCTTTTTTTTCTTCCGATATACAAGTTTAGCCGCCAAGGTACCTGGTGCCCTTGATCCCTTATCCTTTTGTTTAAGCCTCCACTGGTACTCCATATAACAGCTCTGACTCACTGTTATAAGACGTTGGTATTTCTAAAACGTTGTTGTTCTACAGTTAGCAAATAAGTTCTGGTGTCATACCTTATCCTTTTTTTCTGGCTAATTATTTTATTATATTGAGGTTATTACAGCTCCCTGTTCTGATATGGTATAGTTCACTCCAATCTAGTTTGCTAAGAATACCTGTTCTATTAACTAGTGGGTTTAGACCTAGGACTGGGCCTTCAGTTCAGCTGACCCCCTTTGGTCTTTTCCTATTTTTGATGCCCTAGAGTGTGGTGAAAGAGTCTCCCAGCAAGTTTGCTGACTCATGTTTCTCCACACCCATAAGAAGTTTTTCCTTCCTAGTTAGTGTGTTAAATATTGTTGTTGACACGTAATAGTTCTCTCTTTCTTTTTTTACTATCCTAAACATAGAAAGAGATCTGTGCTACTTATACTATATATATATATATCTTACTTCAGTTACCTGAATGAACCTATCACTTCTCTCATATACATGTATTCTGTCTCTCACACTCCGATCATCCTCCACTTAATTCATATGTCCCTTACCATTCCAACAACTATTTCCCTTCCTTAGCAAACTCACCATGAATGACTTACTTCTATATACATGGACTGGGTAGGGACTTAACTCTTCCTGCAAGCAAAAGCAAATCCTTTCATATCTCAAAAAACATAAAACACAAATTGCTTTCCTTCAGGAAACAAAATTATTAGCAGAATGTGTTAACAGACTTAAAAAAGATTTGAGTCTGTCAAATTTATGAATCATCTTTCTCCTCCAAAAAACAGAGGAGTGGCTAGTCTTATCCACAAAAATCTCAAATAGTCTTTTATTAACTCCATCTCTGATAAAGAAGGTGGATGGGTAATGGTTAAATTAAACACTCATTCCTGTCCTCTCATGCTTATTAAGATCTATACGCCTAACTCCAACTCTCCAGAGTTTTACCATCACCTAGCTCAACAGATACTATCTTTTAATACTGACAATACACCCATTATTCTTGTGGGTGAACTTAACCTACATTTAGAAGCTAGTGTAGATTGAAGTAACTTATCCATGGATGCCCACCCTAGAAGTATTGATGTCTGGCATTTTCTTCACCCCATGATCGAGATTTCACCTTCTACTCTTCCCTGCACAAGACATACAGTAGAACTGACTACTGGTTAGCCTCCCCCGCTATAACAGAAAAAAATATTGATTCATCTATTTCACCCATTAGAATCTCGGACCCTTCCGCTGTTAAGCTGCAACTCTTGTGGGACCCTCTGACTCTCAAATCTTCTTTTTGGCATCTGGATCCTCTCCTCCTCAAAGATCTTGACTTTCTACCTATGGTTAAATCACAAATTCGGAATTCCTGTCCCACAATAAACCCTCTGACACATCTATGTGCACCGTATGGGAAGCTTTAAAGGCCACAATCCATGGGAAAATTATTAGCCATGCTGCCACAGAAAAAAAGTAAGAGAGCACCAATTGGCTGAGATGGAAAAATCCCTTAAATCCAAAGAGAGTTTATATTTTAAGTCCAAAAAACACAACCCTGGCTCCCAGCTTCATCCTGAAATTCTTCAGCTCAGAATCAAAATAAACAAATTAATCTCCCATAAAACTGAGCTTGCTTTGTTTAAACTTAAACACAAATACTGGGAGCAAGGTGATTAAAATGGGAAGCTTATCTCTTACTAACTTAAAACACAAAAAATGGAGCGACACATTTTAAGTCTAAAAGATGCTCAGGGTATAATCCATTCCGATAACCCCTCTATAAGCAATATTATGAAATCCTTTTATCAAAAATTATACTCAAACTTACATCCTTCTACTATACAAATACAGCAGTTCCTAAAAAGCCTGCATATACCTCACCTCTCGTCCTCCAAAATAAATAACCTAGACAAACCCTTTTCTCTTCAAGAAATTCAGAAGGCCCTTTCCTCCTTGAAATCTGGTAAATCTCCAGTGGGAGATGGATTTCCAGTAGATTTCTATAAAATGCTTTCTGATACTCTCTGTCCTCTTCTGTTTAATGTCTTTCAAGAAGCCACCAATAACAGCAATCTCCCGCCAACATGTACCAAAGCAATTATCACCTTAATTCCTAAGAATGATAAAGACCTTACTCTTCCTGCGAGCTATAGACCAATATCTTTATTAAATACGGATGGGAAGATATTCGCTAAACTACTAACAACTCAACTCGAATCCCTGATCCCCAAGTTAACTCACTGTTCGCAAGCTGGTTTTATTAAGAACAGAACTGGCTCTGACCATTTACGTTCTTTGTTTAATTTAATGCACAAAGCTAAATCCCTTAAATCACCAGCAGCTGCTATTGCCTTCTATTTCAAAAAGGTGTTCGATTCCTTGAACTGGGACTACCTCTATCAAGTTCTATCTCACTTTGGTTTCTCTCACACCTTCTGTTCTTGGGTTAAATTATTATATACCTCCTCTGTGGCAAAAGTTCTTACTAACTCTACCCTCTCTTCTCACTTTCAGTTGGCAAAAGAAACCAGACAAGGATGCCCTCTGTCACCCTCACTGTTCATTTTAGCCATGGAACCCCTGACTGCTAGTCTTCGTCAGTCCGCAGACATTAAGGGAATCCCTGTTGGCAATTCACTATATGCTTTCCTTTCCTACATGGATGACCTTATAATCTTACTTGAAAACCTAAATGAAGCTGGTCCCCTGCTGGTGTCAAAGATGGCAGTCATGCTGGACCAGCCTCTGTAGCTCGGGAGTTTGCTGGGAATTTGCCCTGATTTTATTGCTGTTATTTTTTTTCACTGTGTTTTATCACTGTTCCATTGTACCATCTCTTTTACCGCTTTGTGCTGCCTTGTGTTGCCTCGTGGTTGTTGGTCGTTTTTTGTTTTCTCTGCATTTTCTCGGTGAAGTGTGTCACTTCTCTGGGAGTTTAGGTATTGACTTGGTGTGGTGCTGTGCCATGGAGTTGGGTGGCTTGCTGCCTGGGTCTGCACCTGTTCATTTGGATACTTGGCTTCTGTTGGACCTTTTGGATCTTCTGTTTTCGTCATCTGGTGCCTGGTTTTAGTACGCTGGACTTTTGTGGAGAGGCACTTTATCGGAGGACCTGGCAGTGATGTTTTGGGGAAGAGTGCGGAGTCTGGCTACAAGAGCGTTGTCTGAAAGAACAGCTGGTGTTGCTTTGAAGTGCTGTGAGTGGTGGACCTGATTCATTTTCTGATGATCGGTGTCTTTCTCCCTTTGGGATTTTACCCTTGTTCAAACTGTTCTTCCTTATCTACACTGAGAGTTCAGCATTGTTTGGGGGAAAGCAGGGCTATAGTAGTGTGTTGAATGAGGGAGGCTCCTACTCCCCCCCGTGCCTGGGTGATCTTGGGTTACACTGCCTGGGACCAAGCAGGAGCAGCTTCATTTTCCCTCTAGGAAGCTAAGGGTTACTGGGGAGCTCCTAAGTTATTCTGGGGTCGGCCTTGATAGTCTGGCCTCGGGATATCTGTAGCTACGGGTCTTGGGTGGTATAACAGAGCCTGATTAGGCAGTCAGGGGTGTGTGGGGGAGTCTTCACTCTCTGTAGTTTGGCCTATGCACATTCTTGGCCTTTATCCTGGATTTCTCTGCTTCCTCTTATTGTTTTGCACTGAGACTATAAGCCCTTATTTTCTGGATCTACGAGCTGGAGTAGTTTGGAGCAGCTATTTGACTTTGGTTTATTGGTGTGCCATTTGACCTTTTGCTGGATCTTTTGTTTCATCTTACAAGGGAAAGTGTGTGCAGTGAGAGTGCCTCATTACTCCTATGTACTTGGATTCCATGCAATTCTGATCATCGTTGGCAGTGAGAGTGCCTAAATTGGAAGAATGGACCATTTATATTTTAGTTTTTGAATGTTTTATAGTCCTATTGGTAGTGAGAGGACCACTGGGACTTAAATTATTATTATTTATTTTTAATTTTTTGCTTTGTTCTGCTTAATTTCTCCTCCTCAGAGCCGTGAGAGGGTCCTGGCATGGGGAAGTTTTATTTTGTTTATTTTTATTTTATTTTTTGGGTTGGGTTTTTAGAGTTGTGTTTTTGAGAAAGGTGTAATTGTGGGTGGGTTTATAGTTTATGGGTAATTCAGGGTAATTTACTTATGAGGTAATTAGAACTTTATTGAGGTGTTTGGTTCTTAGATTGTAACCTGCTTGTGGTATGTGTTGGTTTGTTCCCCCGGTCGTGCGTTACTCGTCCTCCAATCTCCATGCCCTCCATCTGTTTCCCCCCCCTCTCATTTTCCATCTACTAGTGCTGTCGGGCACTTTGTATTGTACGTAGGAGGGATTGGGGTGGGTGTGGGGGAGGGCGCGGACATTGCAGGGCTAATGAATGGACTTCTCATATAGGGCTGGTTAGGTCCAGAAGATGCTCTGGGGTGAAATGGAGCCTAGAATGTGGTGATCCATGTCTAGTCTCCACACCCAAGGGAACCATCCTTTCTGATGGGCAAGAATTTGGGACAGCCCAGGAGCCCTGTCCAACTCAGGCAGTGTTGTGCAATGCCAGATCTGTTAAGAACAAGTCTGCTGTTATTGCTGACTTTGTTGGAACAGCTGATCTGGCTTGCATCACTGAGACCTGGCTGGATGGAAATGCTGGCCCCATTTTTGAGGCAGCAGTTCCAGCCAGGTACTCGGTGATTCACTGCCTGAGATTGGATCACGGGGGGGGGGGAGTAGCTGTATGTTTCAAGACCGGGTTGGGGCTCATGGGTGTACCAGTTGAGGAGGCCAAATCCTTTGAGTGTACTGTAGTAGCTGGTGTGGGTTTCAAGATAGCAATAGCTGTTGTCTACCGTCCACCAGGGGACAAGAAGCGATTCCTGCAGTAAGTGGCAGACTTTATCGCCGATATGGCATTGGAGACGCTTAGATTGATGGTTCTGGGTGACTTCAATGCTTGGGTCGACTATGAACTCTCGTCTTTTGGTCAACACTTCCTCCGGCATGACATCACTGGGCTTTACACAGATTGTTTCTTCAGCTACCCATAATCACGGTCACTCCTTGGATTTGGTTTTCCTCCTGGGGATTGAGGCCTCTGATTTGGTGGTGGAACCTGTCAGTTGGTCTGATCACTACACCTCGGGCTTCTACTTTTGTGCTCCCCTTCGTAGGTCTGCCGCTGTGGAGATGGTTTGTTACCGCCCTTTACAGGATGTGTGCCCTGAAGACCTGATGGCGGCAATGAACCTCTCACAGTTTCCTGAAGCCAGCATGAGTCCGGAGTTGATGGTTCTGGCTTATAATCAGGCCATTTCTTTGGCTCTAGACTTAATAGCTCCTGTCCGTGTTCATCTCCTGCATCTCCACCCTCGGGCCCTTTGGTCTGATGGGTCCTTGAGGGAGTTGCAGTGTGTGGGACAATAGAGCATTGCTGGCGGAAATCTGCTCTAGAGATCGACTGCCTTAGTTTGGAGGGGCATTATCAGCTTTACCAATCAGAGATCTCCCGTAAGAAGGCAGAGTTCCTGTCCAGGGAGACTGCTGTCGCTCAGAATTGGCTGGCTCAGCTCTTCAGAACTGTGGACAGGTTGTGCAACCCAGCCTGTCTACAGCTCCATCGAGCTTTTTCACAAAAGAAGTGTGATGAGATTGCTCAATTCTTTGTGAATAAGGTGGCTGACATCAGATCGGAGATCTACCTGACCAGCTCTGTTAGTCGTTGTTTGGTCACAGTACCTTGAGTCTCCTGGAGTACCTTTGACCTGCCGAAGTTCGAGGATGTTATGTAGATTGTCCAGGGGATGCACCCCACATGCTGGAGTTTAGATCTGGGTCCAACCTCCCTGATTTTGGGTTGTGTTGAGATCATGGGCCCATTTCTGGCTCAAATTATCTGGTGCTCCTTAGAATTGGGTGAGTTCCCAAGCTCCCTGAAGGAGGCAGTGGTGACTCTTCTTTTAAAGAAGGCTTCTTTGGATCCAGATATTTTTGCTAACTACAGACCTATCTCTAACCTTCCCTTTTTTGGGAAAGTTATTGAGAAGGTAGTGGCAAACCAGCTGGAGGGCCATTTGATCATCCATAATATCTATGAACCTCTCCAGTCTGGTTTTCATAAGAGGCATAGTACTGGTACATAGTGCTCTGGTTCGGGTGCTCAATGATCTCTTGATGGTGAGAGACTGGAGAAACTGTTCTATTCTGGTTCTCCTTGATCTCTTCTCAGCCTTTGACACTGTAGACCATGGGGTTTTACTCGAGCGCCTGAGGTCCATCTGTGGACCGTTGGGTACAGTACTCAGATGGTTTACATCTTTCCTATCTGGGAGAATGCAGAGAGTTGTGTGGGTTTTTTTTTCCTCTGACCCATTCTCTCTGCCTTGTGGGGTTCCTCAGGGCTTGGTGCTTCCCACATGTTGTTTGCAGTGTATATACTGCTCCTCGCAGACATTGTAAGATGGTATGGGCTGAGGTTTCACTGCTATGCTGATGCTATCCAGCTTTCGCTCCTGACCAGGCTAGTGTTCTCTAGGTATTTAATAGCTGCCATGCTGAAATCCATGACTGGATGAATTCGAGCTGGTTAAAGTTGAACACAGGTAAGACCGAGGTTATGGTTGTGGTCCCGGGTCACAGGATAGAGGGGTTGAGTACTGATCAGCCCTCTGGTTTATTTCTGGGGTGTGATCAGATCCTTACCTCAGAATAGGTGCGTAATCTGGGTGTGGTACTTGACGACGGGCCGACCCTTCGCTATCAGGTGTCAGCAGTCGTAAAGTCTGCATTTTATCATCTCAGGAACATTACCAGGGTGAAACACCTTGTTCAGTCTAGCAATTTACCTGTGTTGGTCCACGCCTTCATGGCCTCGCACCTTGACTATTGCAACTCCCTGTACCTGGGGCTTCCTGGGGTTGATATCTGCCACTTGCAGCTAGTGCAGAACGCTGCTGCTCAGTTGTTGACAGGGGTGTCAAGAAGGTCACACATTACCCCTGTATTGCGCGATCTGCACTGGCTGCCGATACAGTGGCGGATCACCTTTAAAGTAGGTCTTTTGACCTACAAAGCCCTGCACGGACTTGGCCCCGGACACTTGAAAGAGCTTCTGATTCCTTACAGCCCTGTGTGACAGCTCCGTTCTGCTGACGAGGAGTTGCTAGAGATTCCATGGGTTCCTTTAAAATCTTCTGGGGCCTGAGCTTTTATGTTTATAACCACAACCCTCTGGAATTCTCTGCCCCATCAGCTTCGGGAATGCACGACGGTGGGGAGTTTTAAGCAGGAACTTAAGACCCATCTGTGGAGACAAGCTTTTATGAATTGATGTATGTATCATCATGATTTTTATATATGTATTTATTTCTGTGATTTTATTGTTTAATCTGTAAAAAGGCACTCAACAAATAAAGTTTTATTATTATTATTTTTTATTTATTTTTTTTATCAGGTATAGCACACTAAGCTGAAAGCTTTTTTACAGGAGCGACCTGGGAGCACAAGGAGGTTAAGTGACTTGCTCAGGGTCAGACAGTATGCAAGTGGGGGCTGTGGAATTCAAACTCAAGTCTCTAGATTTGCGGCCCAGAGCATTAAACCACTGCTCTATACTGCCTCCTATCATGGGACATGAATTCCCACACACATTACATGGGACATGCATTTACACACACATTACATGGGAAATGCATTTCCACACACATTACTTGTGAGATACATTTACACACACATTACATGGAACATACATTTCCGTACACTCGCAGTCCTCTTATCCAGATCTCATGTTCAGAGTCTCTTAAACCACTAAGGAAAATCTCGCAGAGGCACTGCTAACCTATAATAGTATAGTAGTCAGGGTAACAATGGAGACCCTTGGTATATTTCACTGGATAACAATAAAAGGCAGCAAATGACAGAAATACAATACATATGGCAATGGAAAAGATGGAAAAATCACTATCTTGGCATGAAACTTCTAATTCATAAGCCATTTATCAGAGTATAATGGAATTTCTGGGGTTTGTAGAATCAGTCAAACACAAGACACTCCCACCACCACCAGTTGCTGCAAAGGCAAGCCTGATCTATTCCAAAATGATTGAAGTTACACAATACTGACTCACTGAAGTGTGGGCTTGGAAACTACCAACACAGAGAACAGCATGAAAGCTCTTCTGTGTACAGTATGTAGTACATTAATTCTAAAACCCCATTTTACCTATTAATTATGTTTAGAACTGGATTTTCAAAGTTAAAAATGTCATAAACTAGCACACATTTTGACTTCTACTTCCCAGAAATCCTTGAAGACCAATCTGCAATGCTACACTAAATTATACAGCTCAAACTCTGACAGTTTTTCTGTACAAAAAAGCAAAAAGGAAAAACAGTCTCACTAGCAACCTAATTGCTGCTGAACACCACATACTGCAAACTATCAGTTTTTATGGCTGTGGGGGTAGCCTATAGCCATCTTGCTATCTGTAACTGGAAAATATCATGAAACACGTGTTTTGGACTTTTCAATGCCAACTGAAATAAAATATTCCCGTCTTTTTGTTAAGAATGTTGGAGACATAACTCCAAGTTGCTTATCAGATGCCATTAGGAAACCAAAACAGCTTGTTATATATTTGTTAATTATTGACTATACCGTATATTGGAGCACTACAAAAGCTGCAGACCCACCAGTGTATGCAGCTGTGTGTATGTCCCAGGCAAACCGTAAAAGGGAATTGACATACCTTCAATGCATGCCTTGTCGATGCTGTATCTTCCTGCTGTCATACACTCTTCCCCATTCCCCTGTGTAACATGCCACCCTCCAGACTGCTGCGGTATCCTGGGTGCCATGGGGTGTGGTATCCTGCAGTGATATTTGTAGTGCACACTCCAGGCTATGGATAGTGCGTTCGTGGTTCCCCAATTGTACAAACAAATGGGATGTCAGCTGTAACATGCCTTTTCCTGGACCTGTATGAGTGAGTACAGGATTGGCTTTCACCCGCACTAAGCAGTGCAATGGCACTGGGTTGATGGATCCACATATGGGTGCCTGAGGTGTATGACCACTGGGCATTATTGCCTGCACACAGCTCGTACCTATGTATCATACATTCCAGCGTCCTACTGCTAGTGCTTCACCACCTGAAAATAAGATGCCCTTCCTTCTGTGAACTATCCATGCTAAATAATAACAATCAGCAGGCATATTCTAGGAAAATACATTGTAAAAATGCATAAAAGGAAGACCACATTGAAACTGCCTCTTGGCAGATCTGCATAGTGCAAATTCATTAGATATAATCAGTAAAAGCCTCACAAAACCTCTCCACAGCCATATGGGATCTGACCAGAGTCTGTTTTATGTATAGAAGATCGGAAAATGACATTGGCACACATAGCAGAAACTACAAACAAGCATTGATTTATTTTGTTTTTAGTGACCAGGTAAGTACACTAGATAGTTACCATGCCTATTTTCAGATACAACCCGGAAGAATTACAAACTGAAATGAAAAACATCATACAGAGTAACACATGAGTTACACTACTTAGAGTAATGCAGGAATTATAAAGGGTGATAAGAGAATACTCCTAACCCATACTAGTAGATACAAAAGGCTGCATCAAAGCATTAGAGACCAGGAAAGGGTCACAAAATCAAGCAAACACAACATACAACAGTCAAGTACAGGGCAAGGAGGGGCACATTGGATGGGGAGGGAGGTACACAGTCCAGAGTTAAGTGGAAGTGCAGGCAATTAACTTTCAGGTGGTCCTCGAGAAGCCTTTTTAAAGCCAGATGGAAGAACACACTGTGAGCAGGCAGTGGGAGGGAGTTCCAGAGCCTGGGTGCACAGACAGCAAAGGCTGGATCGCCTGCAGCAGTACTTCACTGGGGACAACCAGTAGTGGCATAACGTTGGACCTCACCTGAGGGGGCAGCTTTAGTTTACCCCCGTAGCTGTTCAGGTAGGCTAGGTGGAGTGGCAGTTCTAATCATGTTGTCAACAAAACAGCACAAGCCAATTATTCATTTGTTACCTGGGGTCAGCCACCCCACTTTACCATAGCATTCACCACAGTGTGTGATGTGAGCTGCTGCTAAGCAAACTTGCACATACAGAAACATAGACAATGACGGCAGAAAAGGCCAAAGGTGCATCTAGTCTGCCTGTAGTTCCCTGTCTGCATTGGAAGTAGAGCTGTGCAAAATTAGAAAATTCCAAACTCGTGGAACTTCAATGGAAGTCAGTGATATTCTGCACAATTTTGCAGATTTTCATCAGAATTTTGTGACATTTTTAAAAGTTATTACCTTGATCATAATAACTCAGCAGTCTATTAGCTAGAGGTCTGCAATGTTGCATGCTTTTGTTCTGTGAGGCATTCTAATAATGTGCTAATATCATGAAATTGCAATGGATTGTCTCAAAATCATAGGTGCTCAAAATCTGCCATGTTATTTTTTGTGGGAAAGTTCATGAACATTTTTCTGTGCATGTATCTCAAGCATCTATGGGGCCAGTTGTTGTACCTTTGTCATGTTTACTTGACGACAGATGCTCTAACAATGTCCCAAGATTTCATGACATTAGGATGAATTGTCTCAAAGTTATTTGTGCTCAAAATCTGTCATTTTATTTTTGTGGGAAATTTTATTAAACTCTTTATCTGCATATACCTCAGCCATCTATTGGGCCAGAGATCTTATGTTTAGTTGATGGTAGCTTTCTAAAAATGTGGCAACGTTCATGACATTAAAGTGCATCCTGCCAAAAGTACATGTGCTCAAAGTTTGTCATTTTATCTTTTGCGGGAAATTTCACGAAAATGTAATCTGCATATAACTCAGGCACCTTTGGAGCTAGACATGTGGAAATTAGCACAGATAACCTTTTTCCATACAATGATCTAAATATGGAGAGAATTAGATAAGAGATTTTTAAGAGAAAGGGGTTCAAAATGTTACTGTGTAAATATTTGCAACATTTTGTGTAAACTCTCAAGCATCTTGATGTTTGTAACTTCTCTGCTCTTGCAGGCATATATTTAACATTTGACATGCACATCCAATGGCAGTATATCCTGGTGTCTAACACAGCTGGATACATTGGTTTAGCAGTTTAACATTTGACATGCACATCCAATGTCCATGTAGCCTGGTGTTTAACACAGCTGGATACATTGGTTTAGCAGTTTAATGTTTGACATGCATAGCAAAGTCCATGTATCCTGGGGCCCCGATTCCAAGATTGCTGTCGCAGTCGAAAGTTAAGTGCTAAACCCCATTATGTATCCCCATGACCTGCACCATACGTTATGCCATTCCCTATTCCAAAAGGTGCCTTATGCCATGTCAGTTGTGGGCTATGCCAACTGTGGGATACACCACCCACTGCACCACAACCCCCGATGACATGGTGCAAGGGTGGGATACAGCAGCAACTGTGCCCTCTTCCAGAAGGGTGGCTGCCATAACCCACTACCGCAATTCCAGGAGCCACACTGGCAGAGCTAGCTTAGAGCATCTTGGAGATGTTGTAAGGGGCATGCATCAGTGCCATCAGATGGATGCCCTCTCCGCAGTGCAATGGCAAAGGTCCTGCTGTGCTCCCTGTACCTCCATGAACACAGCCATACCCCACCGCTGAATGTCTACTGTGCCCCCGGACTCCTGTGCCACCTGTCCAGTCCCACCATGACCCCTGGTGTGTGCCGTGGTGTTCTGGTGCAGGGGGGCTCCGGGGGGGAGGCAGTCTGCAGTGGGCTGTGGCTTATGACATGTGGGGTTATTATGCCATGACAGTGGCGTTAGCCTACGTATGTTGCAAGTCGCACATCATAAGTGCCAGGATCCTGCCACTCTTAGAGTATGGTGCAGGGTCCCCTGCATAGCGGCAAATGTCACAACTTGCATACGCCTCCGAGTTGCGACATTCTTCCTGGAATTGGCCCACTGATGTCTAACACAACTGGTACATTGGTTTAGCAGTTTAATGTTTGACATGCATATCCAATGTTTGTGTATCCTGGTGTCTAACACAACTGGATACATTGGTTTAGCAGTTTAACATTTGACATGCCTATCCGATGTCAGTGTATCCTGGTGTCTAACACAGCTGGATACATGAGTTTAGCAGTTTAACATTTGAGATGCATATCCAATGTCTGTGTATCATGGGGCCCGACTCCAAGTCGGTGTACACCAGCACAAGCCAAGATAAGCCAAACCCCTTGGCGCAACCCATGACTTGCACCATGTAGTACGCCAGCCCCAATTCCAAGAGGTGCTTTGTGCCATGTAGGCTGCGGGCTAAGCCAACCATGGGTTATGCTACCCACTATGCTGCAGCCCGCAACAACATGACACAAGGGTGGGTTACGGCAATGACTGCACCCTATTCCAAGAGGGTGGCTGCCATAACCCACTGCCACAACCCCAGGTGCTGCACTGGCAGAGTGAACTTAGAGCAGCTCAGAGCTTCTCTAAGGGGCATCCAATGGTACCATTCATTGGATGCCCACTCTGCAGTGCCGTGGCAATGGTGTCAGTATGCTCACTGTACCCCCACAATCACAACCATGCCCCAACCCCCCTGAATGTTGGGGATCCCCAAGGGTCCATTCTCCATTGTGCCCTTCCCAGAATCCTGTGCCACCTTTACTGCCCCCATGCCCCCTAATGCATCCTGTGGTGTTCCAGCTGGGGGGGCTCTGGGGGGGCTGTCCACAGTGGGAGGCAACTTGCAACATGCAGGGCTATTATGCCATGCCCATGGTGTTAGCCTCCGCATGATGCAACCCACAAGTTGTAAGTTCCGGTACCCTCTCGCTCTTGGAATGTGGCACAGGGCCCCAGACATAGTGGTGAATGTCGCAACTTGCATATGCCGGAAAATTGTGACATTCATCCTGGAATGGTGCCTCTGGTATCTAACATAACTGGATACATTGGTTTAGCAATTTAACGTTCGACATGCATATCCAATGTCAGTGTATCCTAGTGTCTAACACAGTTGCATAAATTGGTTTAGCAGTTTAACATTTGACATGCATATCTAATGTCAGTGTATCCTGCTGTCTAACACAGCTGGATACATTGGTATAGCAGTTTTAAATTTACAGTGGGACCCCCCCCCAAAAAAAAAACAATGGCAACATTTTCTCAAATATGTATGGTAGCATATAGATGAAGCATTCAGAATTATTTTTGTGTAATGTAACATTCACAATGCACATGCCACTACTTCATTTAATAAGCTGTGTGACAACCCACCTCTATCTCTGGGCTGGAACAGCTTTTAGAGAGGTGTCTGTCCTCAGGTATTCACTGCCACCAGCTGGAGTCGTCCAGTGCCAATCTCCCAGGTTTACAAAACTGGGTAATTAAACGTGCAATTGCACAAATCAAAGTCTGGTAGTGTGTCTCTTTTGGGTGGCAGATGCTAAACAGAGTTTACCTCAGCCAGTGGAAACCATGTATTACCTTAGAAAAATGACATCACAATCACAACTATTGAGTAAATAAATAGCTTTTTACTTTAACAGAAAGTGAACGGAGTATTACGGGATATCTATATTCAACGCAAGAGAATAACACTGATACAGGAAAAGTAACAAACGTCTTTTTTTTAAATAACAGATGGCAAAAGAAAAAGGTTATTACTGCAGTATGCTAATATTAAACATACCCTTCCCTGTCCTTACAAGAGCACACTGGACCCTATGCTAACTGCCAGCTCCCATGGACATAGCTTAGAAGGTTAGGCCCCAGGCTTAGTTCTTCCTTCAACTCCCAGAGAGTAACCAACAAAGACAACCCTCCTCACTGTCTTTCAGAATCTTATATACTCTCTTGAGAATAGGTGATTCCTATATCCCTTTTGAATCCACCAACCATCTACAGCGTATGTATTTAGTTGTCCCAATCAGATTGCACACACATATCTTTATACTGGAATGATCCAATCCATTTAAACTGCAAGTCTGTGTGTGGACATGTCCACTCTGAGATTTATGACCCACCTAGCAGCTAGAGGTCAGTGAGAATTCAGCTTGGGGAATTTCAGTTTGTATTTTTTTCCAGACTGCTAAACAATGCCAACTACAGAATCCACCATTAACTCCTTCCTTCCCATTTCTGTCACAAGCTGGACTGAGCTTTCTGAAGTCCTGCTGTTCCTCTCTAGCTGATTATTTTGCCCCTTCCCCTTCCCTTTTCGTATCCAGATTGACTCAGTAGAACTACTGATCCCACAGACATCCTCTTTGTTCTTTACAATGACATAACCCCTTAAAATGAGTCACCTATTACTTTTCCTATCAATCTATCCTGTGGAAATAGCCATAGTTCATCCTTCCTGGTGCCTAGATATTGTCCCAGCTCTCTCCCCCCCGAACACACATACATACATGCACACATTTTTTTGAGTATCTGTAAGTGCCAGACTTGCATGTAACTCAGGCTCCCAGGATCATCAATTTACTGGATGTGATCCTTATATATTATATATTCAGGTTGGAAATGTTGACACTCTGTGTGTCCTTACCTCAACTGGATTGTCTACCACTGGTGTGCTACCCAGCTCAGCTGTCCATTTCTTGGTGAAACTATGCATCTAACTCCTGAATCTGGTGACCCCTGCACTAATTGCTTCTCATACCACCATTCTTTAATTTGCATCACCAGATAAGGTTAAGGGAAATGAGCAGATTCCAGTTTTATGGAATTTTCATGAAAATCCACAATTTTCACAAAGACTCATGGGCCTGGATATTCAAACTGCGCCATTCTGAGGCGCAAGCCCTTGCGCTGCTCAAAATAGTTGCGCAGGGGTGTGGCCGGGGTGATATTCAAAGGAGTTGCGCTATTGCGCAACTCCTTTGAATATCACTCCCCAGCCACAGCACTTGCGCATGGCGCAGTGGAACTTGCGCCACCGCAAGTTGCCAGAGATGAGCATTAAACTTGCGGTGGCGCAAGTACCATTGCGCCATGCGCAAATTTCCGATATTCAAAAGGTGACATGCAAATGGGGCCATAATTTATGCAAGGCGCAGGGGGGGCCATTTGCATCTATTTATGGCCCCATTTGCATGCCATTTGCATGTAGGTGCGCCGATCCCCGAGGACTTGCGCCTGGCCACCCTGCCAGGCAGCAGCCGTCGGGGACCGACGCACAATGCAGCCCGATTGCGGGCATTACAGGTACATGTAACACCCCACACGCATCCTCGAAGCCCATCGCGGGCATAACGGTATGAACCCCTAGTGCCCGATCGCTGGCAGAATGTAACCCCCAACCCAAATATCGCCTCTGGTGGTCCAGTGGACCGTAAAGCCCGATCGGGCAGAATATCACAAACCCCCAAACATCTCCCTGGTGTCTAGTGTCCCCCACCCACGAAGCCCCTCCACCCGCTCCCCGCGGGCGGGCGACAGCATCCCACCCGCCTGCCGCCCGCGCCGCGCCGCCGACTGACTGTTCTGGGTTGCACGCTCATTGCGAGTTACAGCCACATGGTTTAGCAGTTCATACCGCATATGACAGTCCAGATTTGTGAATGAACATCACAAAATTGGACTGTCATGGCGGTATGGGCTGCAAGCCCATTGGCTGTAGCTCTGCACCACTGGGTGCAGCCGCACTCGACAGTCAGTCGGGCGGGTGGCGGGCGGCAGGCGGGTGGATGCTGTCGCTCCGCCGCCGCGGGGGAGCGGTGGTGGGGCTCGTGGGTGGGGGGACACTAGACACCAGGGAGATGTTTGGGGTGGTTTAGATGATTCTGCCCGCGATCGGGCTTTATGGTCCACTGGACCACCAGGGAGATATTTGGTTGGGGTTACATTCTGCCCACGATCGGGCACTGGGGGTTCATATACGCGTATGCCCGCGATCGGGCTTCGGGATATGGGGGTGTTACATGTACCTGTACTGCCCGCGATCGGGCTGTGGGAGATGTGTGGGCGGGGGGGGAGTCTGGTTACACTATGCCCGCGATTGGGCTGGTGGGGGGGCACAGGGAAAGAGTTGGGGACCAGCCAGGGGTGGCAGCTGCTGTGTTGCGCCCTGCAATGCAGCAGCTCACCTGTGGGTGGCCTCAACTAAAGCTTTTTTTGGGCTCAAGGTTGTGCAGGCGCAGGTTGGGGTTGGCGATGCACAACTCTGCACAACCCAACTGAATATCGGGTTGCGCAGGTTATGCATGGATCCTCCCCCTCCCGTTGAGCATGCATTCATTTGCATTGCTCTCTTGCGCAACCTGATGCCAGTGGCGTAACTGCCTCCTGCTGAATATCGCAGAATGGCGCATTTTGGACTTGCGCATGCGCAACCCTGTTGCGCATGGCGCAACCCTTTTGAATATCCAGGCCATGGAATTTAATTTTAAAGAGCAGTTGTTATTTTGCAATTTCTGGCAGCAAGCAATTAATAAAATTGACACTCCTTGTAAGTTCTAAGAACTTGTCAAATTAAATGGCATTGCATTCTCTAGTTTTAAAGTTTCAGGGGTTTATAAATCTGCAATTTACATTCTTGCAAAATTTAATTTTAAAATGCTGTGAAATTTGGCTACTTTTAATTCAGTCCCATTTACTGTAAAGATGTAAATACGAACTTTGTCAAAAATGAACATGTTGTATAGTAGTTTAAATGTTTCAGACATGGTTAAGTTTGGATATGTTTTAAAATTCGAGGGAAATAACTGAAATTTAAATTTTTTCAACATGTTTGACAAGTTATAACTCAGTCCCATTTGTAGCTAGAAATATGAAACCATGTAAATACAGTATATAAATGAAGTAGTAACCTGTATACCCATAGATTTTGTAACATTTCAATGGATGCTATTAAAAGTATAACAGAAATCAAATTTTTTGCAAAATGTTTGGCTATGTGTAACTCAGCCCCATTTGAAGTTTAAGATTTAAAACATGGTGCACATACCCGTACTAAATGTTTCCCTAAATCCTGAAACTGCAGAGAAACATGGATAATAACTGTTAAAATTAGATGAAAATAACTGAAAATAAAATGTTGATTAAATGATTAGCCAACCATAAATCCACCCCTTTCAAGCTAGAACTCTGAAATTTGCTACACTTTGGCCCAGATATTTAAAAGGGTTGCGCATGGTGCAACAGTGTTGCACCATGTGCAACCCACTGATGCACTCCGGTGCAATATTCAAAAGGGAATTGAGCCTGCCACAAATCCCGATGCACCACAGCGCATCAGTAATGTATGCAGGTGCAGGTAGTGGGGCGTGCCCATGCATACTCTGCACATCCCGATATTCAACCCAGGATGTGCTGAGCCATGCATGTGCAACCCCTACTTGCGCTGCACAAAGTTGATCCCCCCAAAAAAGAGCAATGGCTGGCCACCCACAGGTGAGCTGCTGTGTTGCAGAGCACAACATGGCAGCTGCCACCTGTGGGTGGCCACCCGAGCTCTGGCTGCACCTCTGTGGTGGTACCCCATGCCCAATCGTGGGCATTGGTATGATAAAATTAGAATCCTATATCCCTGGTGGTCCAGTGGACCACTGTCAGCCCGATCGTGGGCTTAAGTAAAATAATAAAGAATCCTATATCCCTGGTGGTCCAGTGTACCGCTGTCAGCCCAATCGCGGGCTTAAGTAGAATTACAATGATTCCTATATCTCTGGTGGTCTAGCAGACCCCCTCCCCACCTGCCCACTGATCCCCATGGCCCCCTTCCCCCCCGGTCAGTGGCAGGCGGCAGCACCCCACCCGCCTGCTGCCCCACTGCCCACCAACTGAAACCATTGGTAGGGCTGTATGCCCATTAGTCCACAGTATGAGCCAATGGGTGTGAAGCCCATACCATACTACACATTCCAGATATGAGAATGGATCCATTCACATATCTGGAATGTGTAGTATGGTATGGGCTGCATGCCCATTGGCTCACACTGTGGACCAATGGGTGTACAGCCCTTCTGACAGTGTCAGTCAGCGGGCGGTGGGGCAGCAGGCGGGTGGGGTGCTGCTGCCCGCCGCTGACCTGGGGAGGAGTGGCCGGTGGGGATCAGTTGGCGGATAGGGAGAGGGGGTCTGCTGGACCACCAGGGATATAGGAATCATTGTAATTCTACTTAAGCCGCGACATGACAGCGCCCACTGACCACCAGGGATGTTAATCTTCATTATTTTACTGAAGCCCACAACTGGGCTGACAGCGGTCCACGCCCCTGCGCAGCCAAGTTGTGCTGCACCCAGGCTTGTGTCACAGCCTGGTGCTGTTTGAATATCTGGCCCTTTGTATTTCTTTACTAACTGTCCACATATGCAATCTGGTGCCAGGTAGATATTTACGTTTAAAATTAGAGCAAAGTAACGGAAGCTTAAAATGAGGCTACATTCCACAGAATTTTCTTGCAAATTCCATGGCATTGCAAGGAATCAGAATGGTAAGTCTGTGGACATTCCACAAGCAGAATTTTACATTCAGCACAGCTATACCTGGAAGATATCATCCATATTGGGGGTTATCCCTCATGGTCCCCCCCACTCCCCTCCCTACTGCTACTGACGTGAGCAACTACCAAAGCCTTCACTCTGTCCTAGCCATGCTTGAAACCATTTATGGTTTTGCACCCACCACCTTCACTCTCAGCCTGTTCCACGGCTCCACCACCCTTTCCATAAAATAAATTATTATGATCTACATTCCACTACAGCACAGAGGACTTTGCAGTGTGAATTCAGAGAAGGGCAACTAAAATGGTGCAGGGATTGCACCAAGAGCTCTGTGAGAAGACATTGAGGGTTCTCAACATATACACCTTGGAAGAGAAAAGAGCGAGAGGGGATATGATAGAGACCTAGAAGTATCTCATGGGGTGAACAGGGTGCAGGAGAGGAGTCTCTTTCAAATGAAGAAGAGCAGCAGGATCAGGGGCATGTGATGAAGCTGGAATGGGGGGAGTTGAGGGGGATTTGAGGAAGTACTACTTCACTGAAAGAGTAGTGAATGCCTGGAACAGACTGCTGGAGGAAGTGGTGGAGGCAAAAGTAGTGGGGGACTTCAAGCATGTGTGGGACAGACATAGGGTGATGTTACTAAATAGGCAGGGAGGAGGGAGGGTCACCGGAGATCAGTTAGGGTCTGTGGAGTCAGACCATCTGAGCAGACTGGGCAAATCAAGTGGTCCTTTTCTGCTGACAAATTCTGTTTTTCTGTGTTTGTGAGTCTAGGAAAGGAGCCAGTGGTTAAGCCTGGGGAGGAGCACTCTTCTGGGCAAGGCATATCACAAGGGTGAGGATATGCTTAGCCCTATAAGCCATGCCAGGTTTGTAGTTAACTGCCTGGCACACATTAGGGATGTGCAGGGAGGAGGAAAGCTTGCCAATCGTCAATCGTATACTGATTGTTAATATTATGCAAGTCAGTCGTTAACTGTGTACTGCTCATTAATTGTATACTGGTCAATGATTAATCATATACCAGTCAATCATTATCCATATACTGATCTCATCAACAGCATTGAAACTGTTCTATGCATGTGTAGCATTAACTATGAGACCCAACTCTTACTAACTGCGGATGGCCAAAACATATGAACATAAGAAGAAGCCAGCAGAAGAAGGCCATTTGGTCAAATCTGCTTATGCTGCAGGTTCACAGTTTGAGGTACTGTCCCTGCCTCCTCTCCCCACTCCTCCCATCCTCCCTACCCCTGACCCTAACCCTCCCCCTATACCTGTCCCAGCCTCTCTTAAAGCTGCCCACTGTCTTCAATGAGATCACCTCTTTTGTCATCACATTCCAAATGTCCACCACCCTCTCTATGAAGAAGTGCTTCCTGACCTCCCTCCTAAAGCTCCCACTCTCCAGCTTCAGACTATGCCCCCTCATGTTATGGTTAACACCCAGCTTAAAGAGACTCTCCTTATCAACCTTATTTATCCTTTTCCAGTACCTCAAGGTCCCAATTATGTCCCCCTCTCTCTCCTGTCTTCCAGACAGTACATGTTCAGTGCCCTCAACCTCTCCTCATATGCCTTACTCTGCTGACCCGCTATCATCTTTGTAGCCCTGCTCTGGACCTTCTCCTCTGGGTTCTGTCCTTCAGTCAGTTTTCCATCCATCTGGCCATCCATGTTTTTTAGTTAAATATTTAAAAAACAACTACACAAATTTCAACCCTCTTAGCTGCCCCACCCCAAGAAAACCTTCATCATCAAGTTCCATAAGGCCTAGTCCTCTCACACCCCCTCCTTCCCCCACCCCTTTTTATGCTACCCCCTATTTCTCTATCGTTCCTCTAGCTTGTTCTCCAACCTACTTCATACAAAAATGCCCACCCAAGTCCAACTACCCGAGCTCTATCCCTACTATACTGTCTGCTTCTTTCCTCTTAATATGATTTAGGTTTATTGTCATTTTGCCTTGTATATATGTAAATATTTGTATATCTGTCTCATTCATAAATCATTGTATTTGTGTTCATTCTGTACCATGTTTTTGTGTAAAATTTGTAACCTTATATTGTTATGACCACTCAGGTCCATCTTGTAAATGAGCTATGCTCAATGATGTTCGCCTGAATAAATAAAGATTTTGATTGATTGATTGATTGAAGTTGAAAAACCACACTAAGTTCATAATCTCACAATTATTCTTCACATAAGAGCAAGTATTTGGTCAAAAACATAAAAAACTGGAAAATATAATTTTTTTTGAACTGCAATTACTTAACTGATTACCATGAAACTTTAAGGTATGGTATCCTGTTTTGTGGGCAACTCAATTTAAGTGACTCAATTTGAGTGCCTGTGGGGGATAGCGACAGTGAAAGCATAGCGGGGAGGGACAAATAGTGAGTGGAATAGCAAGCAATGAATCAGAGAGTGATAGGCAGCGTGAGTTATGGTGCTTTGTTGGGTGAGGCAACATTAAGCTGCTCTGCAGTGTTCACCTCTAATGTCTGTGGACCTGGGTTCAGGGCTGAGTATGCATTTCTGCAATGTTTTGTTTTATGGGGGGTTGTTAAATTGTTTTTTTGCAGTCCTGTTCCCTCTGCAATGTTCTCCCCTGGAGCTTTCCCCCTCCTTGAGATGTGCCTCCCCGGAGTTGGTTAATTAAATGGGGGGGGCACAGCTGCCCCCACATAAAAATTAAGCAAATATCAGCATCCGGCATAAAGCCTGTGGATTTGTAGATAATTTTATGTTAGGGTGTAGTGTACAAGGCCGTTTTAGGTTTCAGAAGTGTACACTCACTGTATTAGTAGTTGTGGTTGTGTAGTCACTACTGTGACATAGAACCTTCAGGTATTCTAGATTTTAGCACCATCAATAAATCCTGAAAGCTACATTCAGATTTCTCAAACTGTCTTTCTGCAGGCACGCACGCACACACGCACACACACAGGGATTCAGTTAATTTCTTTTTTGTGGTAGTCAAATACTTCTGTGAGTCAAAATCTGAAAGTCATTCCATTTTTGGGAGTCAAAATACTTCCTAGATCCCACAGTTTGAAAACCAGTATTCTAAGTAGGATCAATTAATGGATGTTAATATGAGTATTAGTGGTAAAATACAGTTTCTTTTACAAAAAGCCATAATTTCTGAGCTTCTGTGCTTTCAGTTTGAGAAGTCATCCAGTTTTGTTTTTTACATTTGGAATTCAATGACTTCCTCCCCCTTTATTTTGGAAGTTTTTGCCTTATTTTTGGGAGTCAGATACTCCCAAAATGGAGTTAACTGAAGCCCTGCACACACACACACACACACACACACACACACACACAAAATGAATTTAACATAAAACTAACTAGCAACTAGCAACTTTAAACATAGGGGTGCACTACCACACCCCTATAATGGGGGTGTTCTTTTGAAAAAGTAACAGAAATAGTACCTGCAATAGACAAGTTCTTAATCAGCTGTCAAATTTCACATTGTAATGCCTGGTAGTCCTTGTGGAAGCCTCCAAATTTAGTATTACAAAGTGAAATATCCTGGCCAATTTTGTCAGATTTGCTAATCGGGAGGTTTTGTGACAGAAAATAAATTTTGAACAGTTCAATCCCCTGTCCTTTAAAACAGCAAAGCAACAAGCAAGGCAACCACAGTATTTAAATGTAACTGACCAATCCATTCACAACTGCCGTACTCCAACAGCATATATATTATCACTATAGTAGGAAAGCTAATTATAACGGACACCTTTACTGAACGTACCGTACTTTGCCTTCCAAGAATTCCATTCCTGGTCAAGATGTGCTGCCATCGTTACAGCCGTCAGAACTGCCACAAGAAGTAAATGATTCTTCATCTCCACTTCCTGGCAAGATAAAAGCAACATTGTAAGTATAATGTATTTTTAGATGTAAGTAGTAGACATTTATATGCTGCTGTGACTGCTGAGTTTTATGTTTTTCGTAAATTACTACGTTGTTCTTTTACTCTGCACTCTGTTGTGTATCCTACATTACTATTCCGTTTGGTCTCCTTGTACATTGCATTATCTTTTGATCCTTTCTGTCATTTTTTTACTATCTTGTTTTATGTAGTGTAAAACCCATACTTCCCTTTTCCTCGTGTCTCACCTGGAAACAAGCTTCGGCTCCGTGTGCCTTTTCTGGTGACCTAAATTTTAAATAAATAAATAACTACAATGTCACAATGTAAATAAAAAAAAACTTTTCAAAACATAGGATCTTTGAAGTGACAGTTATTTTGCAAAAGTAAGTTACTGAAATATGCAGTTTACAAAAATGCTAATTGCGTAACTATTTATAAGTTAATTACTTTATTATAAATATCAGGCCTCCTATAAATCTACCAGCCCAAATGCAGCTGCTTATAAGCTATTTGCAGTGGGTGGTTTCTTTTGAGAGTGACTTATCATGGCATCATTTCCTCACTAGCCCTCTGCAAACCTTTCTCATACAGCTGTCTCTTTCAATATCTGGGTTTCTAGTTTCTGATTCATATCTGACTGTGGTTCATAATAACTGACAGGGAAACAACATGTTTATGACAAGAATAATTCCAGTGAGAGGGCTAACATAGAAACATAGAAACATATACTTCGACAGGAGATAACGACCACTTGGCCCACCTAGTCTGCCCATTTCCCTACCTACAGAATAAGCTGCAGATCCTATTTAACCAACAGTCTATTTCTTCCTACCCCCCACAAAAATTGCCTTATGTCTGTCCCATGCATTCTTGAATTCTCCCACAGTTTTAGATCCCACAACCTCCTCAGAAAGGCTGTTCCATGCATCCACCAAACTCTTTGAGAAAAAATACTTCCTCACATTGCCTCTCAGCCATCCCCTCCCCATCTTCAAATTGTGTCCCCTTGTTCTTGTACATCTCTTTCTGTAAGATGCTACCCTCTTGGACTTTTTTGATTCCACTGAGGTACTTAAAAGTTTCTATCATGTTCCCCCTCTCCCTCCTTTACTCAAGGGTATACATATTAAGCCCCTTTAGTCTCTCCTCGTATGGCTTCTCTTGCAGACCCTGCACCATTCTAGTTGCCCTCATCTGGACTGCCTTCATCCTGTCTATGTCCTTGTGGAGATGGGGTATCCAGAACTGGACACAGTACTCCAGATGGGGTCTCACCAACTGTCTGTACAGAGGGGTAACAACTTTTTGTTTTCTGCTGGTGATGCCTCTTCCTATACATCCCAGTATCCCCCAGCCCTCCCTACTGCCTTCTCACATTGCTTGCTAACCTTATGGTCATCTGATATGATTACCCCCAGGTCCCTTTCCATTTTTGTTGTTGTTACTACCTCTCCCCCATTGTGTAATCTTCCCCCGGGTTTTTGTTTCCCAGGTGCATTATTTTGCACTTTGCATTGAATCCAAGCTGCCATACTTCCTACCATTCCTTCAACTTTGCCAAGTCCCTTCTCATCCTTTCCACACCTCCTTGTGTATCAACCCTGTTGCAGATCTTTGTGTCATGTGCAAAGAAGCATACTTTCCCTTACAATCCCTCTGCAATTTCACTAATAAAGACATTAAAAAGGACTGGACCCAGTACTGAACCCTACGGTACCCTGCTTGTAACCCCTCTTTCTTCAGAGTGGGCTCCATTTACAATTACCTTCTGTGTCATGTTGTCCAGCCAATGTTTTGCTCAGGCTACCACCCTGGAACCCTCTCCCAGGCTGCCTAATCTGACTATTAATCTTTTGTGCGGGACTGTGCCAAATGCCTTGCTAAAGTCTAGGTAGGCCATGTCCACAGCCCTCCCAGGTCTACTACTTTGGTCACCCAGTCAAAGAAACCAATTAGATTCATCTGACATGATCTTCCCACTGTGAATCCATGCTGCCTTGGGTCCTGTGCCCCACTGGCCTCTAGGCACTCATCAATTCTTTCATTCAGAAGTGATTCCATCACTTTCCCAACCACAGAGATCTAACTGACAGGTCTGTAGTTTCCTGCCTCTGTCTTGCTCCCACTTTTGTGAAGGGTAATCACATCTGCCTTCCTCCAGTCCTCAGGTACCACACCATCCTCTGATGATTTGTTAAAAAGGGTAGTCAGTGGTGTCACTAGTTCTCTCCTTAAATCTTTTAGAATTCTGGGGTGAATTCCATCAGGCCCCATTGCTTTGTCCACCTTCAGTTTTAGGAGTTCTTTCAGAACCCTTTCTTCTGTGAAAGAACTGGTATCGACCCACCCATCCACAGTGCTTCTGTTAATTGGATTAGACCCTTCCCTCCTCCTCTTTTGTGAATACTGAGCAGAAGTATTCGTTCGGTATCCCTGCTTTTTCACTGTCCCTCTCTGCCCACCCACCGTTCATTCTATTCAGCCTCACTATCCCTCCCTTTGTCTTTCTATGCTCCCTGATATACCTATAAAAGGTTTTATCCCCTGTCTTAATTGAGTTGGCTATCTTTTCCTCAGTTTTGGCCTTTGCTATTCTGACTATCCTCCCTGTTTCCTTCTGCCCTAACTGGTACAGTTCTCTGTCCTGCTCCTTCTGTGTTTCCTTATACTTCCTAAATGCCATCTTTTTCTCCCTAACCTTCACCGCCACCTCTTTTGAGAACCGTAGTGGCTTTTTCTTTCATTTTGATTTATTTATTTGCTTCACACAAAGGCTTGTTGCATCTGTGATGGCAGTTTTGATGTTTCCCCATTGTTTCTCCACCCCTCCTTCTAGCCTGTTTGCTAGTTCTTTTCCAAAGCACTCTCCCATCTTATCAAAGTCAGCCCTCCTGAAGTCCAGAACCCTCACTTTTGTATGGCTTGACTCTGTAGCACAGTTTATCGTGAACCACACTGTTTGGTGGTCACTTGTTCCCAGATGGCTACCCACTTCTAGATCTAAGATCCTCTCACTGTCCCCATTTCAGAGTATGAGTTCCAAGATTGCTCCCTCACGAGTGGGTTCCAGAACTAGCTGTCTGAGGCATGCCACCTGAAGGACATCAAGAATGGCCCTGCTTTTGGATGTCACTGCAGCAAAGGTGCTCCAGTTAACATCTGGCATATTAAGGTCCCCCCATCAACAGGATCTCCTCTTTTTCTGCCATCCTAAGGATGCCTTCTATCATATCCTTGTCCATTCCCTCCCCCCTGACATGGGGGTCTGTACACAACTCCTGTGCGGATTGTGGTGCCATTTCCAGTCTCTAAGGTGACCCACAGTGCCTCCTCTCCTCCCTGTTTGCTCTTTTGTTCAGTTGCTTTTATCCCTTCCTTACATAGAGAGCTACTCCGCCCCCTCTTCTCCCCTTCCTGTCCCTCCTGTAGGTTGTATACCCTGGTATGTTAACATCCCAGTCATGTTTCTCTGTGTACCATGTCTCTATGATTGCTGTGATATCTAGGCATCCCTTTTCCATCAAGACCACCAGTTCAGGGAAATTGTTTCCCAGACTATGGGCATTGGCACTCATTATCCTTCATTTCTTGATGGCCTTACCCCTTTTTGCCCAATCCCTGTCCTTATTGCATTTGTAATTTTCTCCATTTACCCCTACCCTTCTCCCTATCAACATTTATTTATTTATTTAAGAGATTAACCAGGCAGGCATACTGAGCGGGAACCGCTCATTTCCAGATGTGGCCTGGGGGGGTTACATAGAAAATACAGCAGGACATGTACAATACAGGGGTAACAACAACAGGTCCAGCAATAGTAACAGAGCTAGACATGCATTTGTTTCAAATATTACTACAAGGTTGGTCCAAGACCGCAGAGTATATACAGTCAGAGAACTGGCAGGTAAACAGTAATTTACTGAGACAATATTAAAGCTGGTGAGGTACATCCAGGTGCCCCTTGGTTGTGGGTCTGGGCTGCTGGTAGCAGTTGCACGTGTCAGAGAAATGGTCATGGAGGAGTGGTTTAAGGAGCCTAGGGGCGGGGGTTAGTCTGATGCGAGCAGGAAGATCATTCCAAAGTTTAGGCAGGCAGTATTTGAAGGCAGATTGGCCCTTCGGAGTGTGCATTAAAGGGATTTTGAGTAGCCTGGAGTTGGAGCATCTGAGAGAGTAGGCCGGGGAGGGTTGTGCCAACAAAGTGGAGCTGAGGTGGGGGGAGGGAGTTTGTCCAGAATTTAGCTATGATATTTGTGCCATGTATCCGACATTGAGACTCGAGCAAGGGTAATGTTAAGAAGCTGCTTAGGTCACAGTGATGGGTGGTGGGGGAGCATTCCAGGATGAAGTGACAGTAGGAGTGAAAGAGTGTGTCCAGGCTGACTAAGGTGGATGGGGAGCTGATCCGTAGACCACATCACCGTAGTCAAAGATAGGGAAAATCATTTTATGCACTATTTCCCTCCGGACAGAGGTGGGCAGGCACCCTTTATTATGAAGAAGTGTGCCTAGTTTGGAGAGCAATTTTTTGTGTAGTGAGTCAATGGGGATGGAGAAATCAAGGTATTGATCAAGCCATACTCTATGGAAGGTGGGGAGAGCAGCTAGGCGGGAGAGCCAAGGTTGCATACCGAAGGTTAGGGAGAAGGTTTTCTTTGAGTTTAGTACTAGTTAATAGGATCTGTGCCATTTTTGGATTGCATCAAAATCCTGTTGGAGGGCTGCATACACGTCCCTAGTGGAGGTCTAGCTTGGTGTTTACATCACTCAGTACCCTGATTTTTTTGGGGGGGCTAGGATTTCCCTGCTCCTCTCCAGTATCTCCCCTCTTGGCTAGTTTAAATGCTTGCCAATGAAGCATTTAAACCTATCACCTAGGATTCTGGTTCCCCTCCTGGACAGATGCAGACCATCATGCCAGTACAGGACTGCATCCCTCCAGGTGGACCCCCAGTTCCCAATGAAGCCAAATCCCTGAGCTTCTGCACCAGTTTTTCAACCACTGATTGAATCCCATGGTGTGAAGCACCCTAGCCTCACTCATGCCATAGACAGGCAGCACCTCTGAGAAGGTTACTGTGCGTGCTACTTGTCTAAGGCCCCTCCCCAACTCCACACACACTTCCTGCACTGCTCTGATCCCTTTCTTAGCCAGTTCATATGCCCCTAGGTGGACAATGACATCCATCTCCCTCCCCTGTGCAGCTGCTCTGGCCATCCTGAGGATTCGCTCCCTGTCCCTTCAAGCCATGACACCAGACAGGCATCTTACCTCCCTCTCCCCTTCCTCCCCCAGCTTTACCTTCCTAACAATGGAGTCCCCCAGCAGGAGTTGTTTCCTTCCCCTGTGGGGTCCCATGCCACCCTCCTGTGGGTCTCCTTTGCGGAGGTTCCCAGCATCCTCCTAGGTCTCCGCTGTGGGTGCCTCCACAGAGGAACTACACTTTGCCAGAATGGCATATGACTTGTGGAGAGGTACAACTGGAGGGATGTGCCTCTATTCCACCACCTTCACCCTCCTTGTGCCCACTGTTGTCCAACCACTCTTCTTTCTTGGCAACCTCTGAGGCAACGGTAGTGGCCCTGGTAGTTCCTGGGTGGGAGAGGAGGTCCCACAAATCCTGGTCAACTCAGCCTGGAAATGAGCAACCTCCTCCCTCAGCCTAGAGAGGTACCTGCAGATGGGACAACACCGCATCCTAGAGAACGTCTCCCGGAAGACTGCTGCTCCACAGCCACTGCACTGCACCACTCCCATCATGCCTTATTTCTGGCCCCCTAACTGTTGTTTGGAATACTTACTCTTTCCTCTTTTTTTTATTTTCCTTCTCCCTACTTAATGCCTCTGTGCCCTTTAAGCTCCTGATCTTCCTGTTCTGAGACAAGAAGTGCCTATATTTCTCAGTAGTCTCCTTACTTGCTCAGCATCAGACCTCCAGCAGCTGGGGGGATGGAGAGCTACTCTTGCCCTTCTAGGATGGTGAATCTTTGGTGGCTCTGTCACCACTCACTTCCTGCTCCCAAACAGGAAGTTTCTGTTGTCAGTCAAATCTTGTGCCTATAAAAGTAGAACAATGTGAAAAACCTTATCAAACACAAGGAAGAATACAAGTGTTCAGGAGGCTGTACGAGATGTGCTGTTATTGCACAAAGTACGGAAACAGTGGTATCCAAACTGTGCACACGAGCCTAGATGCCTTTAAGTTACTTTCTTCCTCAAGGGTTTTGGTTGTGGTCTGTCTTCCCTCCATTCTTATGGTCTGCTGACAAAATGAAAGACATGTTAGATACTGGGAATGCTGGTATGTGCCAGCCCACCTGGTAGTAGCTGGGTATGAATAATTGATTAAGACAAACACATGCATCAAGGAAAGAATCATTCTTGGCTTTATGATCGTGCACTAATTCAGCAGCGACTCCTGATAGGATTGGATGGTAAAGTGATCTCGTTTCAAAAACCTGGAAACATGTATACTGTGTGTATGTATGTGTGTGTGTATATATATATATATATATATATATATATATATATATATACACATCATATTTGACTTATGGTTTTTCAGTTTCATTACTGCAAACCCCTTCACTGCTAAGGAAATTGTGCTTTCTTTAAATGTGGGTGAATAAAGTTTCAACAGTTTTCAGTTTAAAAAGGGGCACAGGATCCAAGGCGGCATGGATTCTTAGCTGGAAGATCCTGTCAGATGAATCTCATAGATTTCTTTGACTGGGTAACCAAGGTGGTAGCTTAGGAAGAGGCAGTGGATGCGGCCTTCCAGGATTTTAACAAGGTCTTTAACACCATCCTGTACAGGAGCTTGCTAAATAAATTGGGGAGTCTGGGAGTGGGTCCTACGGTGGTAACGTGGGTTGGGAACTGGCTAAGGGACAGGACTCAGAGGGTGGTGGTAAAAGGCATGAAATCTGAGGAGAGGGAGGGAGGTGACCAGTGGGGTGCCACAGGGGTCTGTGCTGGGGCCAGTCTTATTCAATATCTTCATTGGCAGCATTGCAGAGAATCTGGAGGGAAAGGTGTGCCTCTTCACAGATGACATCAAGTTTTGCAGCACAGTGGACACACCGGAGGGGGTGGAAAAAAATAAGAAAGGACCTAAGCCTATTAGAAGAGTGGTCAGGAGTCTGACACTTGAGTTTCAATGCTAAAAGGTACAAGATCATGCATCTGAATCATAGAAACATAGAAGCATAGAAGTTGACAGCAGATAAGGAGCGCAAGGCCCATCCAGTCTGCCCATTATTTCTGCTTTATGAGTGTGCCATAGTCCTGTACTTTGTCAATGGCCTATCTATTCATACTCATCTGTATTGCTCCCTTATGCCTATCCCATGCCTGTTTGAAGCCCTGTACTGTATTCATATCCACCACTTCCTGAGGTAGGCCGTTCCATGCATCCACCACCCTTTCTGTGAAAATGAACTTCCTCACATTACCCCTTAATCGACCTCCCTCTAATCTCATGCTGTGTCCTCTTATCCTGCTATTTTTCTTATATTGATTCATGTTAGACTCTTTCACCTTGTTAATGCCCTTAAGATGTTTGAATGTTTTGATTGTCACAAACTCACTCAGCAGGTCAGCCCTCTACTCTCAAAGTGCCAACCTCTAAGCATGGAATTGTAAACAGTGAACAGAACAAGGTAAAACTCTTGTCTGTTTTGTGGGTTCCAGTCACCTTAGTCCCAAGTTCTGGAAGGATTCAAACTGATAACCTCTTGTTAGTGTACCCAATTATCAGGCTCAGATAATTCTGTCTTCGGGGGGGGGGCAGATATATGTTTGCCTATGGGCACCTAACTAGGTATTTCAAAATGAACCCTTAGAACTCTATGTAGGACCTAGAGAACTCTTTTCTGTTTCCCAGTTTTGTAACACAATAAGCGTATGCACAGTGTCAACTATAACCATCTCAGCTTCACTTATAAGAAAATAAGTTTCAAGGCACACCAGGCAGTTTCTGTTTTTAAAATGTATATCTTTACTTAAAAATAGATAAAAATATCAAAACAGTAAAATACAGAACAAAATATCCCAACACATACAGCCTTAAAAACAAAACAGGTTTAAAAGTGCAAATTTCTACAATCCATACACTCAGACTGGTCTTAACTAATTGTTATCTTACTTTCTTAATCTTTCAGTGCTTCAATGTTCCTCTCTCTCTCGGTCAGAAAATTAATGCCTCTGTGTAAGGTCTGCTCAGTATTTTAAAAGCAGTCTTGTGCCGGCCTTCTCTCTGAGGTCCCCTAACTCCGCCTTGGTGTATTAAAATTTATATTTTATAATACAGGATGTCCTACTAAGATATTTAAAAAAATAATAGGTGACATAAACGTGACTTGGTAAAACTGGTCTGTAGTCTGCTTCACATTGACATCAAAGCCTCTTTGATGTAATTCGCTGTATACTCCAAGCAAATGCTTATTGGACTTTCCTAATTTAGTCCAAGTGTGACATCGATCATATCACCTCTGTCCCTCCTTTGCTCTAGGGTATACATATTGAGCTCCGTTAATCTGTCCTCATATGTTTTCTGATCCTGTCCCTGCACTATTTTGGTAGTCCTTCTCTGGACTGCCTCCATTTTGTTAATGTCCTTGCACAGGTGCGGCCTCCAGTACTGTATGCAGTACTATAGATGGGTCCAAACCAGTGTCTTGTAAAGAAGGATTATTACCTCCCTCTTACAACTTGCAATAACCCTACTAATACACCCCAACATCCCTCTAGATTTATATACTGCCTTAGTGGTCTGCTTGGATGATTTCAGGTCTTCTGTGATGATGATGATGCCCCAGTCTCTTTCTTCCATTGTGATTGCCAGCAACTCCCCTCCCAACCTATAGGTGGCTTCAGGGTTTCTCTTCCCTATGTGCATGATCTTGCACTTCTTTGCGTTAAACCCCAGTTGCCACTCTTCTGACCATTTTGCCAGTTTATCCAGATCTCTTCTCATTCTGCCCACCCCATCTGGATCATCTACTCTGTTGCAGATCTTGGTGTCATCTGCAAACAGACAAACCTCACTCTCCAGTCCATCTATGATCTGCAATATCACTGATGAAGTTATTGAAGAGGACTGGCCCCAGGACTGATCCCTAAGGTACCCCACTTGTGATTAGCATCTCTTCTGACTGTATACCATTTACCACCACTCTCTGTTTTCTGTCTGCCAACCAGTTTGCCAACCAGTTGACCAAAGTCTGACCCACCCCAAGCCTACCCAGCTTATTAATCAATATTCTATGTGGCACAGTATTGAAAGCTTTGCTAAAGTCAAGGTAGGTGACATCAACTGCTCCCCCTTGGTTCACCACTCTGTTTACCCAGTCAAAGAAATCTATGAGATTAGTTTGACAGGAGCTTCCTGTTGTAAACCCATGCTGTCTTGGATCCTGTGCTCCTATCAATTCCAGCTCATTAGGCAACCCATAAAAAATACTATACCAGTGAGCTGGAACCCAGTTTCACTTCTGCAGTGTGCAGTGCAACTTGATTAACATGTCATTCTACCCAATCCCAGGAAGAAGTTCACACCCAAATCCAGCCAATAGTAATCTTGCATTTGGATTGAAAACCCCGCCCCTGCCACCAGGTTGTTTTCCCTGCTTATGAGGACTCCACTCATGCCACAATATTTCTTCCTTTTTATTTTTTTATTCCCCCCAAAATGCCACAGTTTCTGGTTCCAGCATACTGTATCAGCTAAGGAAAACCACTGATGTTTGCTGAATTCAGGAATGGTGGAGTTTCACCCATGAATGGTAGAATGTTGCCAGTGAACAGTGGAATTTTGCCCACAAATGGTAGAATTTCACCTCTACAGGCAAAATTCTGCCATGTAGGATCAAAAATACAGAATTCATGGGTGTAATTCCACTGTTCATGGCAAAATTCCACTGTTCACAGGTGAAATTCAACCGTTTATGGTGAAACCTGTCTCAAAATATACTCTGTCCCACCCCCATCTTCTCTCTTCCGTTCTCCTATGTTTTACTACACCTCCTAGCATATCATGTAATTGTACTTGTAACCAATTTGTTGTAACCATCGGTGTCATGATTGTTTTATTCTGTAATTTCATATCCTGTATTGTCTGTTCTTACTGAATTCAGCAAACAGCAGCAATTTTCAGAAACTGTGGTAATACACTGGACATACATGCTACGGAAATCTAATCAACAATCGCAACAATCATTTGGGTCTATAGATACGCACACTTAGTCATGGAGACACTGCAAACAAAGGTTACACCACGTGGGGCAGGTCAGTAGTTATTGTAGTATATTAGTAAAATTGATAGTAGACAAGAATAAACATTTTCACATCCCCTAGTAGTGCAAGTACATGTTTTGAGGTACAAGCAGTTTTTCAGATTGGGGAACTTAGACAGACTCATGTACATTTGGGAAAATATGCCCTTCAGTGTGCGCAGGTGTAATTGCTTTTGGTGAAGAAGGGAGCTTTCAGTGAGCACATGAATTCAGTGAGTGAGGTGTAGCTCTGCAAGGCAGGAGAGAGAGCTTGTTCCAGAACTACATTATTCTGTATGTACATGACCTTTGTCCAGTTACCATGTGTACCCTTGGTACTTCCAGAATAGGTTGCAACGTTGTGTGGAAAGTTCTTAAATGCTGCCTATAAACCACTTGGTTCTGGAGGAGAGGCAGGCAGTTGTTCAGGATTTTGAACATGAAGCAGAGCGAGGGAAGCTTAAACCTGTTGTCTAGGTGGGGCCAGTTTAGCGTTGAAAGTGTGATGCAATGATATTCTTTGCTACCAGCCTGAGTTGTAAATCTGAAGACCTTGTGATAAAGCATGCAGAGCCTGCTGCGTTCAGTTTCCTTCATGGATGCCAGTACTGGGGCTTTGTAGACAAGTGTTGGGAGCAGAATGGAGTTAACCACCATTTAGCAGGTCGCATTGGTGAGGTATGCAATTAGTCTGTACAACAGACCTAATTTCTGGTGAATTATTTTAGTGGTGTTTTCAATATGTGCTTTTAGCATGAGCTCTGGGTTAAGCCACATTCTGAGGTACTTTGAATTGTCCACAATTTCCAGCTTGGTCCCACTGGTATTGACTATCCTTGGAAGCTCGGTTATATCTGCACCCAGCCTTCTGGGCTCAAAGAGTACAGTCTTTGTCTTGCTGATGTTGAGCACTATGTGATTAGATGAGAGCCAACTACCAGGTATGGCAAAGTCACTGGTGTGCCCTTGTTCAATGTCTGGCATGACATTACCGTCCCTGTACAGGACAGCATCATCTGCATAAAAGTTTGCTTTTGCTTCCCCACAGTTGAGTGGAAGATCATTAATAGAGAGAGAGAAGAGTAATTGATGAAGAATTAATCCCTGTGGGACTCCATCAGTGATTGCATGGTGTAAAACTTGGCCAGTGCTCAATTTAACAGTTTGGCTATGGCCTGCTAGGTTGCTTCTGCACCGGGTAATAGCTAGGTGGTCCAGCCCAAGACTCTCTAGTTTGAATAGTAGCACCACATGATTCACCAGATCAAAAGTCTTGGTGAGATCAATTTAGATGGCTCCTGTAGCTTCCCCCCCGTCAGTGGCTTTGACTATGTCTGAGGTGAGGTGTACCAGTGCCATGTCAGTCCCATGGTGTGTTTTGAAATCTGTGCTGGGACTCGGTCATTATGCTGTATGCTTCTAGGTGGGTAGCTAGTTGGTTATACTGTAAATAATATGTTCTTGTACTTTTGCCAAGGCGCTGAGTATCAAGACTGGGTGATAGTTTTCTATTGTGTTCATTGTGCCTCCTTTTTGGACAGGGTTAATCCTATCAGTTTTCCATAGTAGGGGGTCTTCACTGCAGAGCAGCAACATATTATACAACCAGGTCATAGGAGTAGAAAGTACCGAGGCTGCAAGCTGGACAAGCTTGGGTTCAAACCCATCATGCCCCACAGACTTGTCAGACTTTATCTAGATCAAGTGTGTTAGAATCTCCTTCCTGATTACCAATTTGAATAGGGGTTGTTGGTAGGGAGGGGCAGGGAGGGGTTGGGTTGGGAGACTTTAAAATGGTCCAAGCCAGTGAAGAACTTGTTGAAGCCTTCTGCGATGAGTTGGGGATCCTCGATCAGTGTGACATTTATTCGTATCCTGACTGGAAGCAGTTTAATGCCCTTTTACGATGTTGTTGATTTGAGCCTAGAAGTGCTTTGGCTTGCTCAGGTTTCCTGTTTGCAGTTTTCTGATGTAGCAGATCTTGGCTTTCTTCATTGTGGATTTGCACTGGTTGCATACATTTCTAAACTCTGGCCGGTGCTGTGGTGAACCAGTTTCCTTGCAAATGCTCCAGGCCCTGTCACACTGTTTCATCAGGATGCAGTGATCAGGAGAGAGCCAAGCAGAGCATGGACCCTTATACTACCTTTGTATAAGCAGGGCATCTCTATTTATGGCTGTTATAATTTTGTGGATTATGAAGTCCAGGCTATATTTATGTCGGACATGTAGTCCAGGGTTTCCAGCTAACTTTAGAGAGGTCATTGAGGAAGATTTCACTGTCTAGCTTGCAATAGTCTCTGGTAGACACAGTTCTATGTGGAGGGGTTCTATGTGATAACGGTGATTGCACAAAGGTGATCGCTGTTACGATGAATGTACATTGGTGAAAATCAATTTTGCCGATATACATCATGGTGCATGGCAAAAGGGCACCAGGGACTTACATTTTTTATGTTTATGTGGGGGGCTGTGCCTCCCGCAAACACACACCAGCACCCCCCCCACTAAAGGAGTCTCAACTCCAGGGGGGTGTATGTCAGGGGGGGTGTAAAATCCCCCCCCCAAAAAAATTGGGTCCGGGCACAACAAAATGTATGCATGCCCAAACCCCAACCCAGCACCCTAGCAGATGGAGCCTGCGACCCACCCACCACACCATGGGGCACCTCGGTAGGCCATTGCTGCAACATGCTACACAAACCCTCTCTCCCCTTCCACCATGCTTGCCCCCCCGACACATGCATGCATATATAGCGACAGGATGTTGCTATACCTGCAGTCACCCAGCCCATCCAGTAGCCCATTGATAAGGCACCACTACTGAGTCGCCCTTTTTGGTGTGCGCTCAACAGCAAGCTCCCTTATCACAGGATACCCTATTGGGGGTTTGGGAAATGATTTCTCCAGATACAGTAGATGGGGGAGTACTCACACAGTGAGTCTAAGATGGTCCCAGCAGCTTGGAGTCTTTTAGGCCTGGACACAAGGATCCAGTCTAGCAGTGTATGGTTCCCAGCCCTGCTGCTGTGCCTTGTTGGCTCCCCAGTGATTTGGCGGAGATGGGCATTATTGATTAGGTTCATGTAGCCTCAGATCCTTTCTCAGGCCAGTTTAGAGTAAAGTCCCCCCAAGATTATGAAAACATGAGGGTATAGTTCCTTGAGACATTCTAGGAGCTCTGGCAAGGCTGATTTGGCTATTGTTGGGGGGGACTGTAGTTACAGACTATATACAGAGGTTTAGTGCTGCCTAGAAGGAGTTTAGTAAGGACACACTCACTTGCCTTAGAATTGAGTAGAGATCGCAGGACCTCAGGGGACTGAAGGGAGTCTCTGATGTATAGTAGTGCCCCTCCACCTCACTAAATTGCCTTAGAATCGAGTGGAGGTTGCAGGACCTCAGGGGACTGAAGGGAGTTTCTGATGTATAGTAGTACTCCTCCACCTCACTCACTTGCCTTAGAATCGAGTGGAGTTCACAGTACCTCCAGGGACTGAAGGGAGTTTCTGATGTATAGTAATACTCCTCCACCCCACTTGTTTGCCTTAGAATTGGGTGGAGGTTGCAGGACCTCAGGGGACTGAAGGGACTAGTACTCTTCCACCTCATTCACTTGCCTTAGAATTGAGTGGAGATCGCAGGACCTCAGGGGGCTGAAGGGAGTCTCTGTTGTATAGTAGTAGTACTCCTCCACCCCACTTTGTACACTGGGATATCTATTTCACTAGGAAGTTTCAGAGACTGCCACAATATCAGGGGAGTAGAGGTTAATACATGCTTCAAGTTCTGGCATCTTGGGGCACAGGCTGTTAATATTCATGTTTGCTATATTTAATCCTTTGGTGCAGTTCCATGTGGGGTTTGCAGGGGATTCAATTCTACTGCTGAGTAGCTGAGGACCAGGATTGGTCTCTGTCACCATCAGTCAGCAGCAGTAGTAGTAGAGCTGCCTTTGGATTGGTTGCTAGAGGATGGATAGTCTACATGGTGGGTGATTGACCCAGTGGCTATATACATCGTGGACAGTACCTTTTTGTTTGCCACTGTAAAGCCAAATTGTCTTCCAGCAGACATGGGATACTTAGCATACAGAAGGGACCATACAGAGTCATGATGCAGGGGGGGTTTTGGTGGCATTCCTTACCTGGTCCTGTATAGGGCCTAACTCCCCACAAGCCCTTTGTTAGGTACTCTGGTGAATAGACAGGTGTGCAACTATGGAAAGCAAGAGCACAAACTGTGAATACAGGGGAGTGCCACAATGAAAAACAAGAGCACACATTCAGCCCTATTCACTATGGGGAGGGTAATACTTGCCAGAGACATGTAGCCCACCCACAGAGGTCCGCACCCATGGAGAAATGCATGCCAGTGGTATTCATCATTGGCCATGGCTCTTCCCCCCAGTGCACAGGACTCCATAGGATGGCTGAGGAGGAGTCACTGACCCAGTCAGGCATCCAATCAGATGCCTGGACAGGGACCCACAATGGAATCCATATGCAGTGGGGTGCATGTTGCCAGCATGCCCTGCAGAAGTCCAAGGGCTGTTGGCTGTGCTGGGGTGAGGAGGGCAATGTGTCTGGCCCTCTGATGGCACCAGAGAGGTGCACTGGGATGGGGTGGGAGGATGTCTGTCCGCAGTGTGCGGGGAGGCACTGTACACTGCTGTTAGTGGGGAGTGGGCAGGTGGTGCTGTTTGGGGGCCTAGGGGTAGCATCCATGACCTGTGCCCCTGTGTGGAGGAGTTGTGCTGGGAATGGGGAACTCATGTGTGCTAGGGTGGGTGGAAGGCACCAGGTGAACATATGTAGTGGCCATGGAGGGTGGGTGGGCTACTCGCCCTTGTGTCAGGGGACTCACAGTGTGTTCATGGGGCACATAGGGGACTTACAACAGGGTCCTCCATGGTGTACCCTGCACCCCCTCTGCACAACCACTGCCAGCACTGCACACCTTTGTACATGGTGCATAGTGCTGGCAAACCCCCATCCTGCCCCTGGTGTGGTGCGATCCATGGACCAGGAGAATCATGTCCTGAGCACCCTCCCTTGCTGCATCCCACGCAGAGGGTGCATAGGGCACAGAGTGGTTATGCACCCCAAATACGTGTGTGTAGCCACTCTGTAGGGTTCATGCATAGGGTCCATTGTGTACCACAATGGAAAACTAAAGCACAACTTGTGTACAGAGGCGTATGCCGTAATAGAAAACAAGAGCACAAGCTGTGAATAGAGAGGAGTGCCACAACAGAAACCAAGGGAACAAATTGTGAATAGAGAGAAATGCCAAAATGGAAAATAAGGGCATGAATTTTGAATAGAGGGGAGTCAGTGGTCTGTCAGATGCCAGAAAGTGAATTGGGTTTGGATACTCATGAATCCACCCAACAGTCCCCTGTGTCTGTTTCATGTCCATTTTGGAGTGGTAGATCGAGAATGGCTTATGGGTTTGGGAGCAGGATCCACCATGCTAGGCCAAACGACTGGGAGTCAGCATGCACCAGCAGGGGTTGCTCGGAGAATACTGTATCTCCTTTGTGTGCTGTTGAAAAAGTATAGCACTGCAAAATTGAGAAAAATTAACATAACTTATGTGCAGCACTCTGAGTGTGCCCAAAGGACTAGGCAAAAATCACTGATATTAAAATGTCTCATTAATCAAACAGTTTAAAATAGCAGTATTTGTTAGCAACCATACACATTTTTATGTTGGCGCACTTGCACAGCCAACATCTTGTGGTAGTGCAGATTTGGAGGCTCGGTCGCTGTTGGGTGAATGTAGTGCACGCACCAGTAGTTGCGTTCCTCATTCCCCAATCAGCCTGCATGCCAGCGCCACACCATGCATACATAATGTGCAAGCACATCTAAGGAAAGGTCCACTGCAATGTGAGCAAAGCTCATCACACGCAGCTGACCCTTCCTATGTGCTTTGCCAGCTGCAAACATGGCAGCACAGTGGTCACTAAACTGCCGACTTCAGGGCTGCCCAATCACCCTGGTCAGCTTACCCTGCTCAAGTATGTGCCGATGGCGGGGCCCACTCCCTGTTGGCAGAATGTGCCCCCCCACTTTCATTGTTTGCCGATGAGGGTGACCAATCCCCGCCGGCATCCATCCCCTCCTTTCCCATTTTAATGTGCCAACGGGGAGCCCACTCCCAGTCAGCATGATGTCCCCTCTTTCTGCTGTGCTGATGGGGGTGCCCAATCCCCCGTTGGCTACTGTACCCCCAAAAAAAAACCACCTGTAAAAAAGAAAACCATCTGCAATGTTTTCTTTTTCCACCTGTAAACAGAAAACGGTCCCTCGTAGTCTCCCTACCCACCACCCATACCCACTCACTGCACGCCCTGCCTCCCCACACACACCCTCACCCCATATTTAGCTCTGGAGCTCAGTGCGATGATCTTCGGGTGGACCGGGAACACATCTGCACTCTTCAAAGTTGACCACGAACTGAGGAAATGCCAGTAAACTGTATAATGGAATAAATAGGGTTTTTTCAACTTTGATGCATATCTCAGGCATTTTTTTGGAATTTTTGCACCAAATTTTCAACATGGGGTTTTTGGGACCCTTCCTCATGAATTCTGTCACTGTTATGACGTTAATCAGTCCCGAAAGGTGATTTTGCAGTCACTGCATGAAATCACCTTTTGGGACCGATTAATGTAAGGAGAGTGGTAGTGTTCATGAGGTGGGCTCTCAAAAAGCCTATGTTGCAAATTTGGTGGAAAAAATCAAAAAATGGCTGTTTTACGAGCGTGCATTTCGCAGTTGCTACGCACGCTCATAACTGCACTAATTCACAATATTTCCATGCCACATTTTCAACACTGTCATTTTTCTACACCTCCTTGTGAACAGTACAGCTGTCATTTTTCACATCCTGGCCGAAATGTGTTTCCGCACTTCCGGTGCACAATACCGCGGTCGCTGCAGGAAATCAGTGTTTGGGGCAGATTACCAAAATGAAAATGACACTGTCCATGAGCAGAGGTCATAAAATGCCTATGTTGAAAATTTAGTGACGATACTCCATAAAATGACTGTTACGAGCGTGGGTTGCACAGTTTGCACGCACGCCCGAACATTGTGATTTTATACTATTTTCATAGGAATCATAGGAAGATACTGAGCTAAATGGACTTTCGTCCTATATGCTCGCCACGGTTATCTAATTTCTAATCTAATACATATTCCTGTCCCACATGGATTTGAACTCGGCTATAGATCTACTTGCCACAATATCCAAAGGGAGTACATTCCAAGCATGCACTACCCTTTGGTTAAACCACCATGTAGTTCTCACTTTATTACATTTAGTTGCTGTTAATTGCATTGGGTGGGACCTAGTTTTATACGTACAACTATTAAATGTTAACCCTGTAACATCCCACAAGTCATCATTTTGCCAAACTCTGTATACCAAGCACATGTCCCCCTCGCTTTCTACGTTCCTCCAAGGAGTACATATTCAAATCTCTCAATCTAGTCCTATAGTCTCTACCCTGCAAACCACAAACAGCTCTTGTTGCCCTCCTCTGCACTCCCTCCAACAGGGCAATATCCTGTTTTTTAAAAGGTGACCACACCTGTGCTCCATATTCCATAATTGGTCTCACAAGGGATACATACAAGGACAGAACAACCCCCCTACTTCTAGATGATATATGCCTCAATATGCAATTTAGGATACTGTTTCCTTTCTGGGCTATATTTTGGCAATGAGATGAGAATGTCATATTGTCGGAAACTATTATACCCAAATCCCTTTCCTCATATGTTATTTTGAGTGGAACAGTTCCCAATTTATAGGGTAATTTAGGGTTTCTATTTCCCAAATGCATAATAAAGCATTTATCTAGGTTCAGTGCCAATTTATATTTATTAGACCATGTGGCTATATCATCTATTACATCTTGTAGTTTAGAAGTATTTAATTTAATATTTACTTCAGCTCCAGCCCTACAATCATCAGCAAACTTTTGCATCCAAACAGATTTTTGTTTTATTTGGAGTGCTGATACATATAGATTGAAGAGGCAGGGGCCCAAGACCGAGCCCTGGGGCACCCCGCTAGTCACCCCCAAACTATCGGACAATTCCCCTCTAATACTCACATGCTGACTCCAATCAAGTAACCAGTTTTGAACCCAATCTACTATATAAGGATTTATGTTCAGGTTACTCATTTGTTGTATTAGTTCCTGGTGAGGTAGTCTGTCAAACGCCTTAGAGTAATCAAGGAATAGCACATCAACGGGGATACCCTTATCCAGTCTATCAATAACTAGATTGTAAAAAGCCAACATCTTTGTCTGGCACGACCTTCCCTTTACAAAGCCGTGTTGGAGATTATCTGTAAGATGATTTGTATCTAAATGTTCTTGTATTTTATCCTTGAGCACCCCTTCCAGGATCTTAGATGGTATAGCAGTAAGACTTATAGGTCTATAATTAGCTGGATCCATCTTATCTCCCTTCTTATATATTGGAACCACTACTGCTGATCTCCAGCACTCCAATACCTCGCATATTTTAACTCTGGATTTTCACCATTGGCATTTTTCCACACCTCTTCATGAACAGTACAGCTGTCATTTTACATATACTGCCCAAAATGTGTTTTCGCACATCCGATGCAGAATAGCGCAGTCGCTGTGCGAAATCACTTTTTGGGACAGTTTGAGGAAATGACAGTGACACTGTACATGAGTAGAGGTGCTAAAATGCCTATGTTGAAAATTTGGTGCCAAAACTCCATAAAATGACTGTGTTACAAGTGTGCATTGTACATTTCCCACGCACCCTTGTAACTTCACAAATTTGCAATATTTACATGCCACATTTTCACCAATGCCATTTTTTTACACCTCCTTACGAACAGTACAGCTGTCATTTTTCACATCCTGCAAAAATGTGTTTTCGCACTGCACTACCAAAGCCAATGCCAGCGCGACAACATTGGGCATTGACAAATGCTTGTTCACTAATAAGGTTCATCTGGGAAAAATATCAAGATACACATTTTCCTTTTTGTTTTCTTTCATTCCTAAACCAAGATATAAGTTCTTGAAGTTTTAAAAGTTCCCACGCCCGTGCCACATCCACCATGAAAAATTGTTCATATTTTGTGCTGTTTACTATAAGAAACATGTAGAAGAAGCATCCTAATACAACAACAGCATGAATCTAGCATGCACATTCAACAAGTAACACCAGGGGAAGAGATTTATAAAACATGGTGAATGGCGACCATCTTTAATGATGCGAGTCATTAATTACAAAATCTGCTGTAAAAAAAGTTTTAACAACATCTGAGAAAACAAAAAATATTCTGAGCATGAATCTTGGGTTATCAGAAATACATTTTTGGTAAAAAAAACTATATGATGAATTTTTTCACCGGCTAACAAATACTGCTGCTTTAAGTGAGACTGTGGAAATGCACATTAATTTAGGAGTTCTGTGTCATACATGAACATAGTGAAACTTACGGTTATATTCCAGTAGTATAGTCATATTCACCAGTACATTGAACTACATTCATTACTAACAGCCAAAAAAAACAGCACATATACCATATTATACAGCCAAAAATGTTGTACATATAGGATATCATGCAGCATAAAGTATAGCACATATACTATATTATGCAGTAAAAAGTATTGTACATATATGATATGATGCAGAAAAATGTATAGTATATATAGGGCAGGATTCATAAAGCAGATGCACTGGGCACAAATGAAATGCACCGGCGCAACTCAGAAATGCACCATGTAGCCATTCAAGGAGAGCATAGATGCCCTGGTGCAACCCAGATGCACTGCGCCAAACAGGATGCGATGGATACAGAAAGTAATGATATACAGCGCATCTTGTGGGGCCATGTAACTGCATATACAGCGCAGAGCCTTTCACAGAGCAAAATGAATGCACAAATAAGTAGCATCCACAGCGCAAGTACCAAAAGCGCCATGTGGAGGTAAGTATAAAAGAAGTAGACTTAAGTGCAAGCCTCCAGCAGGCTGACTGTAGGATAGCAGCAGCATGTGGGGGGAGAGCAGCAGCAGAGTAACACAATGGATGGGGCACCATTCCTGATGGTGGGAATGTTAATGGGGATGAGAAAATGGGTGAACCAGCAACATGGCGATTGAAGACACCATAGGCAGCCAGACCCATGGTGGTATCGGGCTAGACTGATGTTTGAACAGCTAACGGACACCACAACAATCAATCGACACCATCTGAACAGGGTTATTCTGAGGCAGCTCTGTGAGCTGTGCCATGACAAAATGCAGGCACCCACTGGAAGGGGTCATGCCATATCAGTGGAGACCAAGATGACAACTGCAATGTGCCTGCTCACCATGGGAACCTTCCAGATGCCAGCCAGGAACACCACTGGCATATCCCAGCCATCCACGTCCCATCTCCTCACACAGTTCCTCACCGCACTGCTCCCAAATGTTTCAGAATTCATTCAATACTCAAGCACACAGGCAGAGTGGACAGAAGCCATGCAGTAGTTCCACAGGGTGGCATGGATGCCAGGCATCATGGGGGCTATTGACTGTACCCATGTGGCAATCCACACACTACCTGGTGAGGATGCCATGACATGCATCAACCACAAGGGCTACCACTCAGACAATTGCCAGGTGGTGTACAACACCACTGGGTGCATCAGCAATGTCTACACCACACTCCCTGAGAGTACACATGATGCCTTCTCATGGCACCAGTCCACCCTTTGCTGCTGGTTCAAGACTGGGAACATACCCAGCAGCCAACTTGTAGGTGGGTGGGGCATGCAGAACTACCCATTAACTGGCCACCATGGTGCAACAAATGAAGGGAGAGGGAGCAGGTGTGCAATTGTCCTGATACAATATGTGCAGGGGAATGTGCACAGGTGGGACAATGGAGGGGGAGCACTTATGGAACCACGCACACAGGGGGACAGTGCAGCAGAACAGCAAAGCATGGGAGGTGGGGTGCAGCACAACACATGGCACACGTGGCAGGGCAAAACACATCACATGAAGCCATACATGGTTGACCACTGGGCAGTCATGGGCAGACAATGGGGATGGGAACATAGGTGGACAGCCATGGCTGCGAGCACGGCCAGGTATGGGCAGATGTGTGCAGCCTGGCCAGACTGTAGCAGTCATGAGGGGGTGTAGGCAGCCAGGAACAGTCAACACAGGGACCAGGGTGTACATTTGGCAGTCAAACCAGCGTATCATGGTGCAGAGGGAGGGCACTCTGCACAGCTAAGCAACAGAGTAACAAGCTGCACTTGCTCCCCGCAGGTGATATGGCATTGCCCCTCTGACCTTGGTGACTGACACCCTTCTGCTGACCTGGAACAGAGGCAGAGGAGTGGTATAATGAGGTACACATCACTACACGCACCATCATCAAGCGTGTCTTTGGCATGCTGAAGATGCACTTCTGGTGTCTATATAGGTCAGGTGGTGCCCTACAGTATAGTCCAGAGGAGGTCTATGGCATATTCCTGGCCTGTTGTACACTGCACAGCATGGCCACTGACCATGGAATAGCTGTCCAGGCCAAGGAGTGCAGCAGTTCCAGGGATGAGGATGAGGAGGGGGTATGAGGATGCATTAATTCAGGGGCAGCGTGATGGAGCACCACTGCCATGGCGAGACCCACAGCTAGTCACCAGTGCACAGTGGCACAGGGGCACCATCATGGACGAGCACTTCAGGGACTGCAGATGAGTGCCTCAGGTGGGTAATAAATGGATAACACCCCACCCCACACACACACATACACACACATCCAAACACCCAGATACACACCACAGGGCACTCCACCACACCAGTGCTGCAGTGTAGTGCACCCGTGAGGGTGACAATGCTGCACACACATGCACTCATGCACATACAGTAGTATCCACATGTCCAGAGGGCGCAGCGTATGTGCTGAGGATGTCATGGATCAGTGCACTGCTGCTGGTACACATGCACAGCAATAACCACATGTCAGGGGGCACAGTGTATGTGCTGAGGATGGCATGGATCAGTGTACTGCTGCTGGTACATGTGCACAGCAGGAACCACATGTCCGGGGGCACAGCGTATGTGCTGAGGATGGCATGGATCAGTGTACTGCTGCTGGTACATGTGCATAGCAGGAACCACATGTCCAGGGGGCACAGTGTATGTGCTGAGGATGGCATGGATCAGTGCATTGCTGCTGGTACATGTGCACAGCAGGAACCACATGTCCAGGGGCAGAGCGTATGTGCTGAGGATGGCAGGGATCAGTGCACTGCTGCTGGTACATGTACACAGCAGGAACCACATGTCAAGGGGGGCACAGTTTATGTGCTGAGGATGGCATGGATCAGTGTACTGCTGCTGGTACATGTACACAGCAGGAACCACATGTCCAGGGGGGCACAGTTTATGTGCTGAGGATGGCATGGATCAGTGTACTGCTGCTGGTACATGTGCACAGCAGGAACCACATGTCCAGGGGGCACAGTGTATGTACTGAGGATGGCATGGATCTGTGCACTGCTGCTGGTACATGTGCACAGCAGGAACCACATGTCCAGGGGCACAGTGTATGTGCTGAGGATGGCATGGATCAGTGTACTGCTGCTGGTACATGTGCACAGCAGGAACCACATATCCAGGGGCACAGCGTATGTGCTGAGAATGGCATGGATCAGTGTACTGCTGCTGGTACATGTGCACAGCAGGAACCACATGTCCAGGGGGCACAGTGTATGTGCTGAGGATGGCATGGATCAGTGCACTGCTGCTGGTACATGTACACAGCAGGAACCACATGTCCAGGGGGGCACAGTTTATGTGCTGAGGATGGCATGGATCAGCGTATTGCTGCTGGTACATGTACACAGCAGGAACCACATGTCCAGGGGGCACAGTGTATGTGCTGAGGATGGCATGGATCGGTGCACTGCTGCTGGTACATGTGCACAGCAGGAACCACATATCCAGGGGCACAGCGTATGTGCTGAGGATGGCATGGATCAGTGTACTGCTGCTGGTACATGTGCACAGCAGGAACCACATGTCCAGGGGGACAGTGTATGTGCTGAGGATGGCATGGATCAGTGTACTGTTGCTGGTACATGTGCACAGCAGGAACCACATGTCCAGGGGACACAGTGCATGTGCTGAGGATGGCAGGGATCAGTGCACTGCTGCTGGTACATGTACACAGCAGGAACCACATGTCCAGGGGGTACAGTGTATGTACTGAGGATGGCATGGATCGGTGCACTGCTGCTGGTACATGTGCACAGCAGGAACCACATGTCCAGGGGGCACAGTGTATGTGCTGAGGATGGCATGGATCAGTGTACTGCTGCTGGTACATGTGCACAGCAGGAACCACATATCCAGGGGCACAGTGTATGTGCTGAGAATGGCATGGATCAGTGTACTGCTGCTGGTACATGTGCACAGCAGGAACCACCTGTCCAGGGGGCACAGTGTATGTGCTGAGGATGGCATGGATCAGTGCACTGCTGCTGGTACATGTACACAGCAGGAACCACATGTCCAGGGGGCACAGTTTATGTGCTGAGGATGGCATGGATCAGCGTAGTTGTTGCTGGTACATGTACACAGTGCAGGAACCACATGTCCAGGGGGCACAGTGTATGTGCTGAGGATGGCATGGATCAGTGTACTGCTGCTGGTACATGTGCACAGCAGGAACCACATGTCCAGGGGCACAGTGTATGTGCTGAGGATGGCATGGATCAGTGTACTGCTGCTGGTACATGTGCACAGCAGGAACCACATATCCAGGGGCACAGCGAATGTGCTGAGGATGGCATGGATCAGTGTACTGCTGCTGGTACACGTGCACAGCAGGAACCACATGTCCAGGGGCACAGTGTATGTGCTGAGGATGGCATGGATCAGTGTACTGCTGCTGGTACATGTGCACAGCAGGAACCACATGTCCAGGGGGCACAGTGTATGTGCTGAGGATGGCATGGATCAGTGTACTGCTGCTGGTACATGTACACAGCAGGAACCACATGTCAGGGGCACAGTTTATGTGCTGAGGATGGCATGGATCAGTGTATTGCTGCTGGTACATGTACACAGCAGGAACCACATGTCCAGGGGCACAGTGTATGTGCTGAGGATGGCATGGATCAGTGTACTGCTGCTGGTACATGTGCACAGCAGGAACCACATGTCCAGGGTGCACAGTGTATGTGCTGAGGATGGCATGGATCAGTGTACTGCTGCTGGTACATGTGCACAGCAGGAACCACATGTCCAGGGGCACAGTGTATGTGCTGAGGATGGCATGGATCAGTGTACTGCTGCTGGTACATGTGCACAGCAGGAACCACATGTCCAGGGGCACAGTGTATGTGCTGAGGATGGCATGGATCAGTGTACTGCTGCTGGTACATGTGCACAGCAGGAACCACATGTCCAGGGGACACAGTGTATGTGCTGAGGATGGCATGGATCAGTGCACTGCTGCTGGTACATGTACACAGCAGGAACCACATGTCCAGCGGGGCACAGTTTATGTGCTGAGGGTGGCATGGATCAGTGTATTGCTGCTGGTACATGTACACAGCAGAAACCACATGTCCAGGGGGCACAGTGTATGTGCTGAGAATGGCATGGATCAGTGCACTGCTGCTGACACACATGCATGGCAGCCACAGGACCGCACTCATCATGCCCACACCACACAGCATAACACTAAAGCACCAGGGCATGCATGTAGCACTGCACAGGTGACCTGCACTGGGGCAGGCACATTAAGTGTGCTGCAAAGGGTGCAGGCAATGGGGCCATGTGAGCTATCACCCTGGCATCAGTGAGAGGCACCACTACTGCCATGAATACATGGGCATCCATGCCCATGACCAGTGGTCAACTGATGCAGCACCACTGGCACAGGGGGTTAGACAACACCCCTGGAGGGGTACTGCAGTGAGACTGTGAATGGGTGCTCACCGGTGTGTCAGCCCCATGATCCATATCAGATATGGGGATGATGGAGAGGTGTGGTGATGTCATCAGCAGCAATGGGTACACCTGACACCGCTGCCTGGGCATGCATGAGGCACTCCTGGGGGGGTTCAGCCAGAGGCCCAGTGACCACATGGTGCACTGGTTGCACAAGCCACCTTGGCAGCATGCGAAATCTGCTCCAGAGTTGTGGTCATGCCCACATGCAGTAGGTGTCCCTGTGCCAACATCTGAGCATGCAACATGGCTTGATGACTCATGTTCAACCCAGCAGCATCTGAAGGCCTCTGAGCTCCACCCATAGGGATGCCTGCCCCTCCATGATGGCCTGCAGGAGGTGTGCATAGCTCTCAATCTCATTGGTGGGTGAAGGCTTATGGGGACATTGTTGATGAGCAGGTGGTGTGCTGGCCAGCTGCTGCACATCCACTGTAGGTGGACGCACCACAGCAGACCAGGGTATGGGTGGGAAATGGGCTTGTGCAACTGCTGTACATCCAGGGATGACAGCATCATGGACCACCACCACCTGTGATGGAACCATGGCACCCTGCAGACCTGTGCTGGCAGTCCCCACCACCACAGCAGGACCAGGAACAGAGCCCACAGCAACCACCACTGTGGGCAAGTGTGATGGGGCCACAGGACTGCCATCACTTGCTGGTGCCACCCATGCATGCACCTGTGCATCATACACTCCACTGTTGGCCATGTCCCCGCATATTTGCCTGACATCAGAATCATCATCAACATTTCTGTACATCCCCTGTGTACCAGACACCAATACCAGCAGGGCATTGGTGATGTCCACCACATCCCCTGGGTTGTCATCATCAACCAAACCCAAGAACCCCTCCAGCAAAGTGGCATCCCACTTGCCAGCCATGGCACCACTTGCTGAGGTGTTGGAAGGCCCTGCAACCACTGGTGATGCATCCAGGGCAGCTGTTGTATGTGACAGACCTGGGAAGCACCATCCCCTGAACTGGCTGCTGCCCAGTGAGACAGATGGGTATCATCCTCTACAGTGGCACTCTGCAGTGCACCAGATATGGCTGCACCCACCATGAGGTGTGATGGAGCTGCAACAGAAATAAGGGATACATGGTTACAGACATGGATGACAGTAATGGTCGGACATGTACAGATGGACATACACGTGTGCCAGAGGTGCACCTGACATGCCCTGTGGATAATAGTCAACACCCATTCTGTTGATGCAGCCATGCACTGGCTATAACTGGACAGGCACAGTGCCTGTATGTGCCCCCTTGTTAATGTGTGGGACCATGACAACACCCTGCCCCCTCATGACATGTCTGGCCTGTCATGCAACTGCACAATACAGTCCCCTGATGGGGCATACAGATCCATGGTTGGTGCACACAGGCACATGGTCAGATAGTGACACACAGTGGGGCAGTCATGGCACACATGGCACACACACACACACACACACACACACACACACGACAGGCATATGTCCAGGGCATGTATACTCACAGTGCTGCAATGGACTGCCACCCATCTGGAAGCCCCCTCCAGGAACACCCTGCACAGTCACCCTGCCCATGCTGGCCACCAGCAGCTCCTCCATGGGTGTAAGGTACACGCCTGTCTGTGGCTCACCCTCTTTCCTACTCAGGGAGGCCTATATGTGTGCCACCTTCTCCTTGGCTCCCCTTCTTTCATTATTCAGGTGCTTTCTGCACTCCTGGGGCATCCTGTTTAACTTCCCAATGGCATTGACATGCCATGCCACAGCCTCCCAGCCCACATCCTGCAGCTGTCCACTGCCACACCAGCCAGACAGGATATTCTTGCTCAGCAGGTATGCCTCGATTAATGTCCTATCCTCATCATTAGTGAAATTGGAATGTCTGTGTCCAACAGCTGTGTCCTTTCCAGACATGTTCATTTCTGTGGGTGAGAATATGCAACCATTAGCACATGTCAGTTGGCTCTGTGTATGTGCAGGCACAGTAACTGGCTGCTGCAGGGCCATAACACCCTGTCTGCAGACCACACACCTGCCTGCTCTGCATTACTGTAACAGGATTGGGGACTGTCAGGGACAGCTGGGCATTGGCATAATCAGTTCTGTAGCAGTGGCACATGTAGCTGCAATGTCCTACACATATGTCTGGTGTAGCTTGATACATACCACCAGATGGTGGTCAATACTGCAACACACATGTCATCTGTCTGTGGTCCCATGCTACACCACCCACCAGTGACATTCTCCCCCCACAAGCTGGACCAAGTATGAACAGTAGGACACAGTGGGGAACTCACCTGGATATGCCTGTTGACCAGATACATGTGTAGACCATGGCTGTATGTCCTAGGACTCACGCTGTCCTTTTGAGCTGCAACCCTGCTTTTGGAAGAATGTAAACAAACCTATCATCAAGGCTGCAATTCCACTCAGTCACCTGAGCTCTGTGCAGGCACACTGAGGAGCATTTATGGCTCAGCACATATAAATGAGGCTGGGAGCACATATAATGAGATACTAAAGAGGTGAGATTGGGAGCATCTCTAATGAGATGCAAAGCACCTGAGATTGGGAGCTTCTGTAATGAGATGCAAAGTAGGTGAGATTGGGAGCATTTGCAATGAGATGATAAGCAGGCGAGATGGGGAGCATCTGTAATGAGCTGCTAAACAGGTGAAACTGGGTGCATCTGTAATGAGCTGCTAAGCAAGTGAGACTGGAAACATCTGTAATGAGATGCTAAACAGGTGAGATTGGGAGCATCTGAAAAAAGCTGCAAAACAGGTGAGATTGGAAGCCTCTGTAATGAGCTGCTAAGCAAATGAGACTGGGATCATCTGTAATGATCTGCTATACAGATGAGATTGGAAGCATCTGTAATGAGCTGCTAAACAAGTGAGATTGGGAGCATCTCTAAAGAGATGCTAAACAGGGGACATTGGGAGCATCTGTAATGAGATGCTAAGCAGGAGTGATTGGGAGCATCTGTAATGAGATGCTATGCAGGTGAGATTGGGAGCATCAGTAATGAGATGCTAAGCAGGTGAGATTGGAAGCATCTGTAATGAGATGCTTAAAAGGTGAGATTGGGAGCATCTGTAATGAGATGCTAAGCAGGTGAGACTGAGAGAATCTGTAATGAGACACTAAGCAGGTGAGACTGGGAGCATCAGTAATGAGTTGCTAAGCAGGTGAGATTGGGGTCATCTGTAACGAGATGCTAAGCAGGTGGGATTGGAAGCATCTGTAATGAGATGTTAAAATGGTGAGAAATGCTAAATAGGTGAGATTATGAGCATCAGTAGTAAGATGCTAAGCAGCTGATAATGGAAGCGTCTGAAATGAAATGCAGAACAGGTGAGACTGGGAGCATCAGTTGTGAGCTACTAAGTAGGAGAGCTGGAAGCATCTGTAATGAGATGCTAAACAAGTGAGATTGGAAGCATCTGTAATGAGATGCTATGCAGGTGAAATTGGGAGCATCTGTAATGAGTTGCTTAACAGCTGAGATGGGGAACATCTGAAATGAGATGCAGCAGGTGAGACTGGGAGCATCTGTAATGAGATGCTAAGCAGATGAGATTGGAAGCATCTGCAATGAGATGTTAAACAGTTGAGATAGGAAGTATCTGTAATGAGATGCTAAGCAGGTGAGACTGGGGCATCTGTAATGAGATGCAAAGTTGATGAGATTAGAAGCATCTATAATGAGTTGCTAAGCCAGTGAGATTGGGAGCATGTGTAATGAGATGCTAAGTATGTGAGATTGGGAGCACCAGTAACAAGATGCTATGCAGGTGAGATTGGATACATCTTTAATGAGGTGCTAAGCAGGTGAGATTGGAAGCACCTGTAATGAGATCCTAAACAGGTGAGATTGGGAGCATCTGTAAGGAGCTGCTAGCATGTGAGACTGGAAACATCTGTAATGAGATGCTAATCAGGTGAGATTGGGAGCTTCTCTAATGAGAAGCTAAGCAGGTGAGACTGGAAGCATCAGAAATGAAATGATTAACAGGGGAGATTGGAAGCATCTGTAATGAGATGCTAAACAGGTGAGACTGGGAGTATCTCTAATGAGATGCTAAACCGGTGAGAATAGGAGCATCTGTAATGAGAAGCTAAACAGGTGAGATTGGGAGCATCTGTAATGAGGTGCTAAACAGGTGAGATTGGAATCTTCTGTAATGAGAAGCTAAGCAGGTGAGATTGGGAGCCTCTGTAATGAGATGCTAAACAGGTGAGACTGTAAGCATCTGTAATGAGATGCAAAACTGGTGAGATATGGAGTGTCTGTAATGAGATGCTAAACTGGGGAGATTGGGAGCATATGTAATGAGATGCTAAGAGGGAGAGATTGGGAGCATCTGTAATGAGATGCTACACAGGTGAGTCTGGGAGCATCTGTAATGAGAAGGTAGGCCATTGAGATTTGTAATGAAATGCTAAATAGTTGAGATTATGAGCATTAGTAGTAAGATGCTAAGTAGCTGAGAATGGAAATGTCTGAAATGAAATGCAGAACAGGTGAGACTGGGAGCAGCAGTTGTGAGCTACTAAGTAGGAGAGCTGGAAGCATCTGTAATGAGATGCTAAACAGGTGAGATTGGAAGCATCTGTAATGAGATGCTATGCTGGTGAAATTGGGAGCACCTCTAATGAGAAGCTGAGCCTGTGAGACCGGGAGTATCAATAATGAGATTCTAAGCAAGTGAGACAGGCAGCATCTGTAATGAGATTCTCAACACTTGAGATTGGGAGCATCTCTAATGAGATGCTAAACCGGTGAGAATAGGAGCATCTGTAATGAGAAGCTAAACAGGTGAGATTGGGAGCATCTGTAATGACATGCTAAACTGGTGAGATTGGGTGCATCTGTAATGAAATGCTAAGCAGGAGAGATTGGGAACATCTGTAATGAGATGCTATGCAGGTGAATTTGGGAGCATCTGTAATGAGTTGCTAAGGAGGTGAGCTTGGGAGCACCTCTAATCAGAAGCTAAGCAGGTGAGACTGAGAGCATCTGTGATGAGATGCTAAGCAGGTGAGATTGGAAGCATCTGTAATGAGATGTTAAACACGTAAGATTGGAAGCATCTGTAATGAGATGTTAAGCAGGTGAGAGTGAGAGCATCTGCAATGAGATGCCAAACTGGTGAGATTAGGAGCATCTGTAATGAGATGATAAGCAGGGAGAGAATGGGACAATCTGTAATGAGATGCTAAGCAGGTGAGACTGGCAGCATCAGTAATGAGATGCTAAAGAAGTGAGACTAGAAGCATCTGTAATGAGATGCTCAACACGTGAGATGGGAAGCATCTGTAATGATATGCTTAATAGGTGAGATTGGGAGCATCTGTCATGAGATGCTAAGCAGGTGAGGCTGGGAGTATCTGTAATGAGATGCTAAGAAGGTGAGATTGGAAGCATCTGTAATGAGATGTTAAAAAAGTCAGGATTGGAAATATCTGTAATGAGATGCTAGACAGGTGAGATTGGGAGCATCTGTAATGAGATGCTAAGCAGGTGAGACTGGGAGCATCTGTAATGGGATGCTAAACTGGTGAGATTGGGAGCATCTGTAATGAGATGCTATACAGGGGAGATTGGGAGCATCTCTAATGAGAAGCTAAGCAGGTGAGACTGGGAGCATCAGTAATGAGATACTAAATAAGTGAGACTGAGAGCATCTTTAATGAGATGCTCAACACTTGAGAGTGGAAGCATCTGTAATGAGATGCTTAAAAGGTGAGATTTGGAGCATCTGTAATGAGAAGCTAAGAGGTTAGCCTGGGAGCATTTGTAATGAGATTGTAAACAGGTGAAATACAGAGCTTCTATAATGAGATGCTAAGCAGGTGAGACTTGAAGCATCTGTAATGAGAAGCTAAGCAGGTGAGACTGGAAGCATCTGTAATGAGAAGCTAAACAGGTGAGATAGGGAGCAACTGTAATGAGTTATTAAGCAGGTGAGAGTGAGAGCATCTGCAATCAGATGCTAAACATGTGAGACTGAGAGCATATGTAATGAGATGCTATGCAGCAGAGTTTGGGAGCATCTGTAATGAGTTGCTATGCAGGTGAGATTGGGAGCATCTGTAATGAGAAGCTAAGCAGCTGAGACTGGGAACATCAGAAATGAGATGCTAAACAGTTGATATTGGGAGCCTATGTAATGAGCTGCTAAGCAGGTGAGACTGGAAGAATCTGTAATGAGGTGCTAAACAGGTGAGATTGGAAGCATCTATAATGAAACGTTAAACAGGTGAGATTGGGAGCATCTGTTGTGAGCCGTTAAGCAGGTGAGAGTGGGACCATTTGTAATGAGATGCTATGCAGGTGAGATTGGGAGCACCAGTAATGAGAAGGTCAGCAGGTGAGACTGGGAGAATCAGTAATGAGATGCTAAAGAAGCATCTGTAATGAGATGCTCAACACGTGAGATTGGATGCATCTGTAATGAAATGGTTAAAAGATGAGATTGGGAGCATCAGTAATGAGATGCTAAGCAGGTGAGACTGGGAGCATCTGTAATGAGTTGTTAAGCAGGTGAGATTGGGAGCATCTGTAATGAGATGTTAAATGGTGAGACTGGAAGCATCTGTTATGAGATGCTAAGCAGGTGAGACTGGGAGCATCTTTAATGAGATGCTAAATAGGTGATATTGAGAGCATCTGTAATGAGATGCTAAGCAGGTGAGACTGGAAGCATCTGTATTGAAATACTTAAAAGTTGAGATTGGAAGCATCTGTAATGAGATGCAAAGCAGGTGAGACTGGAAGCATCTGTAATGAGATGCTAAACAGGTGATATTGGGAGCATCTGTAATGAGCTGATAAGGTGCTGAGACTGGAAACATCTGTAATGAGATGCTAAACAGGTTGGCTTGGAAGCATCTGTAATGAGATGCTTAGCAGGTGAGACTGGAAGCATCTGTAATGAGCTGCTAAACAGGTACGATTGGGAGCATCTGAAATGAGCTGCTAAGCTGGTGAGACTGGAAGCATCTGTACTAAGATGCTAAACAGGTGATATTGGGGGCATCTGTAATGCGCTGATAAGATGCTGAGACTGGAAACATCTGTAATGAGATGCTAAACAGGTTAGATTGGAAGCATCTGTAATGAGATTCTTAGCAGGTGAGACTGGAACCATCTGTAATGAGATGCTAAGCAGATGAGACTTGGAGCATCTGTAATGAGATGCTAAACAGGTGATATTGGGAACATCTGTAATGAGATGCTAAGCAGGTGAGAACGGAAGCATCTGTAATGAGATGTTAAACAGGTGAGATTGGAAGCATATGTAATGAGAAGCTAAGCAGGTGAGATTGGGAGCATCTGTAATGAGCTGATAAGGTGCTGAGACTGGAAACATCTGTAATGAGATGCTAAACAGGTTGGCTTGGAAGCATCTGTAATGAGATGCTTAGCAGGTGAGACTGGAAGCATCTGTAATGAGCTCCTAAACAGGTACAATTGGGAGCATCTGAAATGAGCTGCTAAGCAGGTGAGACTGGAAGCATCTGTAATGAGATGCTAAACAGGTGATATTGGGGGCATCTGTAATGAGCTGATAAGATGCTGAGACTGGAAACATCTGTAATGAGATGCTAAACAGGTTAGATTGGAAGCATCTGTAATGAGATGCTTAGGAGGTGAGACTGGAACCATCTGTAACGAGATGCTAAGCAGGTGATATTGGGAGCATCTGTAATGAGATACTAAGCAGGTGAGAACGGAAGCATCTGTAATGAGATGTTAAACAGGTGAGATTGGAAGCATATGTAATGAGAAGCTAAGCAGGTGAGATTGGGAGCATCTGTAATGAGATGCTAAACAGGTGAGATTAGGAATATCTAAAATGAGTCGCTAATCAGGTGAGATTGGAGCATCTGTAATGAGCTGCTATACAGGTGAGATTGGGAGATTCTGTAATGAGATGCTAAGCAGGTGAGACTGGAAGCACCTGTATTGAAATGCTTAACCGTTGAGATTGGGACCATCTGTAATGAGATGCTAAACCAGTGAGATTGGGAGCATCTCTAATGAAATGCTAAACAAGTGAGATTGGGAGCATATATAATGAGATGCTATACTGGTGAGATTGGAAGCATCTGTAATGAGATGTTAAAATGGTGAGATTGGAAGTATCTGTAATGAGATGCTAAGCAGGTGAGAGTGGGAGCATCTGTAATGAGATGCTAAACAGGTGATGTTGGGAGCATCTGTAATGAGTTGCTAAGCAGGAGAGATTAGAAGGAACTGTAATGAGATGCTAAGCAGGTTAGATTTGGTGTTTCTGTAATGAGATGCTAAGGAGGTGTGACTGGGAGCATCTGTTATGAGATGCTAATCAGGAGAGAATGGAAGCATCTGCAATGAGATGCTAAACACATGAGATTAAGAGACTGTAATGAGATGCTATGCTGGTGAGATTGGGAGCATCTGTAATGAGTTGCTAAACAGATGAGATTCGGAGCATCTCTAATGAGTAGCTAAGTAGGTGAGATTGGGTTCATCTGGAATGAGCTGCTAAACAGGTCAGATTGGTAGCATCTGTAATGAGATGCTAAACAAGAGAGATTGGGAGAACCTCTAATGAGAAGCTATGCAGGTGAGACTGGGTGCATTAGTAATGAGATGTTATCCAGGTGAGATTGGAAGCACCTATAATGAGAAGGTAAACAGGTGAGATTGGGAGCATCTGTAATGAGATGCTAAACTGGTGAGATTTGGAGCATCTGTGATGAGATGCTTAGCAGGTGAGATTGGGAGCATCAGTAATGAGATGCTAATCAGGCAAGATTGGAAGCATCTGTAAAGAGTTACAAAGCAGGAGAGATTGGGAGCATCTGTAATGAGATGCTAAGCAAGTGAGATTGGGAGACTTTGTAATGAGTTGCTATGCAGGTGAGATTGATAGCTCCTCTAATGAGAAGATAAGCAGGTGAGGCTGTGAGCATCAGTAATGAGAAGCTCAACACTAGAGATTGGAAGCATCTGTAATGAGCTGTTAAGCAGTTGAGGCTGGAAACATCTGTAATAAGATGCTAAACAGGTGAGATTGGAAGCATCTGTAATGAGAAGCTAAGCAGGTGACATAGGGAGCATCTGCAATAAGATGCTAAACCAGTGAGATTGGTTGCATCTGTAATGAGATGCTAAACAGCTGAGATTGGGAGCATATGTAATGAGATGCTATGCAGGGGAGATTGTGAGCATCTGTAATGAGTTGCTAAGCAGTGAGATTGGGTGCATCTAGAATTAGCTGCTTAACAGTTGAGATTGGAAGCTTCTGTAATGAGATGCTAAACAGGTGAGATTGGGAGCACCTCTAATGAGAAGCTAGAAACATAGAAACATAGACTTTGATGGCAGATAAGGACCGCTAGGCCCATCTAGTCTGCCCATTTCCCTACCTACAGGATAGGCCGCAGATCCTAGTTAACCAACAGCCTATTTCTTCCTACCCCCACAAGAACTGCCTTATGTCTGTCCCATGCATTCTTGAATTCTCCCACAGTTTTAGACCCCACAACCTCCTCAGGAAGGCTGTTCCATGCATCCACTACCCTCTCTGAAATAATACTTCCTCACATTGCCCTGAACCGCCCTCCTTCTATCTTTAAATTGTGTCCCCTTGTTCTTGCAAGTCTCTTTTTCTGAAAGATGCTACCTTATTGGACTTTGTTGATTCCACTGAGGTACTTCAAAGTTTCTATCATGTCCCTCCTCTCCCTTCTTTCCTCAAGGGTATACATATTAAGCAGGTGAGACTGGGAGCATCAGTAATGAGATACTAAATAGGTAAGAATGGGAGCATCTGTTACAAGATGCTAAGCAGGTGATATTGGAATAATCTGTGATGAGATGCTAAACAGTTGAGATTAGGAGCATCAGTAATGACTTGCTATGCAGGTGTGACTGGAAGCACCAGTAATGATATGCTAAACAGGTGAGACTGGAAGCATCTATAATGAGATGCTAAACAGTTGAGATTGGGAGCATCAGTAATGAGATGCTAAACGAATGAGACTGAAAGCATCTATAATGAGATGCTCAACACATGAGATTGGAAGCATCTGTGAGGAGATGTTAAAAAGGTGAGATTGGAATCATCTGTAATGAGATGCTAAGCTGATGAGACTGGGAGCATCTGTAATGAGATGCTAAACAATTGATATTGGGAGCATATGTAATGAGCTCCTAAGCAGGTGAGACTGGAAGCATCTGTAATGAGATGCTAACCACATGAGTTTGAAAGACTCTGTAATGAGATGCTAAGCAGGTGAGATTAGGAGCATCAGTAATGAGATGCTATGCAGGTGAGATTGGAAGCATCTTAATGAGATGCTAAACAGGGCAGACTGGAAGCATCTGTAATGAGATGCTAAACAGTTGATATTGGGAGCATATGTAATGAGCTCCTAAGCAGGTGAGACTGGAAGCATCTGTAATGAGATGCTAAACAGGTGAGCTAGGAAGCATCTGTAATGAGCTGTTAAGCAGGTGAGAGTGAGATCATCTGCAATGAGATGCTAAACAGGTGAAATTGGGACCATTTGTAATGAGATGCTAAGCAGGAGAGATTGGGAGCATCTATAATGAGATGCTTTGCAGGTGAGATTGGGAGCATCTGTAATGAGAAGGTAAGCAGGTGAGACTGGGAGCATCAGTAATGAGATGCTAAAGAATTGAGACTGGGAGCATCTGTAATGAGATGCTCAACACGCGAGATTGGATGCATCTGTAATGAAATGTTTAAAAGGTGAGGTTGGGAGCATTAGTAATGGGAAGCTAAGCCGGTGAGATTGGGAGCATCTGTAATGAGATGCTAAGCAGGTGAGATTGGAAGTATCTGTAATGAGATGTTAAAAAGGTGAGATTGCAAGCATCTGTAATGAGATGTTAAGCAGGTGAGCCTGGGAGCACATGTAATGAGATGCTAAGCAGGAGAGATTGGAAGCATCTGTAATGAGAGGCTAAAGAGGTGAGATTGGGAGCAACCATAATGAGATGCTAAGCAGGTAAGACTGGAAGCATCTGTAATGATATACTAAACAGGTGAGAGTGGGTATATCTGCAATGAGATGCTTAACAGGTGAGATTGGGTGCATCTGTAATGAGATGCTAAACTGTTAAGATTGGGAGCATCTGTAGTAAGATGTCAAACAGGTGAGATTGGGAGCACTTGTACTGTGATGCTATACAGTGGAGATTGGGAGCATCTATAATGAGCTGCTAAGCAGGTGAGACTGGAAACATTTGTAAAGAGATGCTAAACAGGTGAGATTGGAAGCATCTGTAATGAGATTCTAAGCAGGTGAGAATGGAAACATATGCAATGAGATGTTAAAATGATGAGATTGGAAGTTTCTGTAATGAGATGCTAAGCAGGTGAGAGTGGGAGCATCTGTAATGAGATTCTAAACAGGTGATATTGGGAGCATCTGTAATGAGATGCTTAACAGTTGAGTCATTGCATGTGTTTTGCGTGTTTGGTGTGGAAGTGTGGAAGGGTTGCAGAAATTGTGAGTCCTCTGATCTCTAAGCTTTATTTTGATCTATCTAGTTTAACTTGTGGTGTTCAATAGTAGTGCCAATGAACTTGTACTTCACTTCTTGTGCCTTTTTGTAACTCGCGGTACTTAACTGATCTGTAGTTTATATGTTTCAGGACTTTGATTGTTAGAAGGAGAATTTACTCTTTTATTTAACTAACCTTAGCTGTTTTTAAGGGACTGGTCATTTCAGTCTGCTGGATGGTACAATAGTCCGATTAGTTAGATTTTAATTTTAAGGAGTTATTCTCACAATTTACGGTCTGGTTATTTATGTTTATCAACAAGTGTGATACACTGTTGTTTTAACTTTTACTCGGATTTAGAAATTAGAGTAAAGTCATGGCAGATTGTAGTGATTTTACAATCACAACCACTACCGGATCCATAGGCATTAAATGCTCAGCTTGTTATATGTATACTTTAGTGGTGGGTGAGCAAATAACCAACCCTATACCTGTAGCAAAAAGTCTTGAAATTATGGATTTATAACAAATGATTGAGCAATTCCAATCTAAGATTAATTACACTTGAAAATAGTCAAAATGATATGCAAAACCGTTTCAAAACAAATATTTTAGCATTGAATCCAGAAATCAGTACCAGCAATGTTGGCATCCAGATGTTACACAAGCACCTCCCATCCTTCTGTAATTCCCATGTCAGCAGTTATTAACAATCCCAAGTGATATAAGGAAGGTATTAGAAAAGAGCTAGAAGAGGAAGGTTTAACTGATCACAACCAGGATATCTGATGACAGCTGGTTTTGTTACACAAAATTCAAGAGTTACTAAAGAGGTAGAAAGGCCCAACATTTTGCATTGAGTAATTTAAAAGATTTGACCCTTTATCTTCTCCTGTTTCAAAGGTCAATAATGTGTCTCCAGATAATCTTAATGAGTCAATTGACTGTGGCATTTCTAATTTACCACTAGTTAATGATCGGCATACCAATGACATCCCGCTCATTGATTTGTCCTCTGAACCTACATTACCACCTATTATTGACTCACACTCCATGCCTAACATTCCCTTTCACCAAAAAATTTATGTATTGGGTGATTCATTGACTAAACATCTGGATAGGACTATTTGCAACCCAGACAAAGCTAACAGAACCTGCTCTAGTTTTAGTGGATGCAAAATATCTGACCTCACACTTATGTTACCCGAGATTATGAAGGACCGTGGCAGTAATCCCATTGCACTGATACATGTTGGTTCCAATAACATTTATAAAGAATCTGTCCAATCAATTAAAGAGGATTTTGTAGCTTTAACAAATAAACTTGTTGATATGGGCAGCACGATTTGTATATCACAAATTTTACCTATCCCTCATTTTTCATCTTTTCTAAATCATAAAATCAAAGCTGTGAATGAATGGTTAAGAAAAGGGTGTTTAAACCAAAATTTGAAATAACACATTGGGAGGAATTTGATCTCCATCCAGAATTATTCAGCTACGATGGGTTACACTTAAGCAGACAGGGTAATGCCACTTTGGGCAAACAATTTTTGACATCCATTCACCATCTTTTAAACTAAAAATTGGGAGTGAGATGGTGGACAGGCTGCCATCTCTAAAAACTCCAGTCAGTAGCTCTGTAAAATGCCATAAATTACATTTTCTATATTTTAATGCTAGATGTTTAACTCAAAAATTGGACGAATTAAAATGTAGAATTAATAATGGGGATGTTGACATTATTTCCATCAGCGAAACTTGGGGGGATGCAAAAACATCATGGGGAACTAACATACCTGGTTTCACAACCTATACTTTCAATAGACTTAACAGGAAAGGTGGAGGAGTGGCATTATTTATTAGGAATCAAATTAACTCTATAGATATAACAAAGTATATTACAATTCATAACATACAGAGTCTATCTGAATTAAGATAAATGTATCTACTTCTGAGGCCCTCATATTGTGTTCTTGTTACTATCCTCCGAATTCATCAACTGATATATTAGATGCACTTTTATCCAAATTTGAACAGGCAAAATCATTAGGTAAAATTGTCATCACTGGGGACTTTAACATTGGCTCGATTGACTGGCATAATTTACGTGCAAATACCTGCAATGGGAAGAAGTTATTATATACTTGTACTCAGTTGGGACTTCGGCAAAATGTATTTTGCCCAACCAGAGGAAAAATAATCTTAGATTTGGTCCTTTGTGATGATGACCTTGAGTTAGAAAATATGTTAGTCAGCAATCCTATAGGGAATAGTGATCATAATATTATCACATTTAATATTGTACAAACTTTTGTATATAATCCCAACTGTACTAAAATCTATCTGTACAACAAAGCTGACTAAGATTCCATGAAACATATTATGGGAAACATCAATTGGGAACTCATATTGTCAGACTTTACCCCGGAAGATTACTGGGAATATTTTAAGAATATTATATTTCAACTTAAAGAACTATATATTCCATCCAAACTTAAAATGAGACTAATATTAAAGCTCCTAAATGGATAAATCAATCTATCAAGAAATGTATTAGACAAAAGCAGAAAAATATATTAAATTTCAAAAGACTAAAATGTCCTCTGACTGGATTTCCTATAAACATATACAAAGAACATGCAAAAGATTGATTAGGAAGGCTAAATCTAACTGGGAACAAAACTTAGCATTCAGTGCCCACAAATCTAATAGCAAACAATTTTATTCATATATCAATTCTCTAAGGAAACCTACATGTCAAGTAGGTCCATTATTGGACTGTGACACTTTAATATATGAGCCTAAAAAAATGGCCGATTTGTTTAATGCAAAGTTCTGTAAAAATTTTTCCGGATCCTCTAATCAAACTTATGATTATACCTTACTAGACACCGCCAATGTTTCACCAGTTACATTTTCTTTGGACACCATTAGAAATAAAATATTGACATTGAAAGGAAAATATAGTCCTGGTCCAGATAATATAGCAGGTCATTTATTATTTTTATTAGTTGATGTCATTACAGTTCCTTTAAAATTGATGTTCAAATATTTTTTGGCCACCAATTTTGTTCCCCATGACTGGAAAGAAGCCCATGTCATCCCTATTTACAAAAAGGGCCAAAAAAATAAGTGGGATAATTATAGGCCTATAAGTCTAACTTCTTCTATTTGTAAATGATTAGAGAGTTTAATGAAAGATTTAATTTCCCCAGTCCTGGATTGTCACGATGCAGAACAACATGGCTTCAAAAAAGGTAGAAGTTGTCTGACAAATTTAATATGTTTCTATGAACATATCAGCTTATTATTAGACAGAAATGTTCCATGCGATATTTTTTATATTGATTTCAGTAAGACTTTTGACATCATGCCACATTGGGCCTTAATTACTAAACTTCACAAGCTCAATATAAATAAGTTTCTAGTCAATTGGATAATTAGCTGGCTTTATAATCGCTCTCAGCAAGTGACCATTAATGGGAGCATTTCAGCTAGGGGTAGTGTGACTAGTGGGGTGCCACAGGGTTCAGTCTTGGGCCCTTGTCTGTTCCAGGCATTTATTGCTGACCTTACTTCTGGCTGTTTCTCATTTACTATTAAATATGCTGACGACGCAAAATTAGGTGGCCCTTGTGCCTCTGATCATCAGGTTGTTGCCATTCAAAAGGACCCTAGACCATATCACAACATGGGTTAAGAAATGGGGTATGGATTTGAATATATCCAAATGCAAAGTAATGCATTTGGGTTCTAGTAATTTACAAAGTCCCTATTATTTGGATGGCATATTACTTGAGACCACATCTGATGAAAGGGATTTGGGTGTCAATATTTCAGATAACTTTAATTACAATAATCATGTACACAATATTATTAACAAATCTAATAAAGTGATATGGTCTATATTACCTAATATTAGATCTAGAAAACAGGAAGTATTGTTGCCCTTGTTTATCATCGTTAGACCACATTTAGAATATGCCTCACAGCTTTGGAATCATTATAAAATCTGAATGCCTGTTACTGGAAAGAGTTCAAAGAAAATATACAAAAAAAGTTTCTGGGCTATTCGCAGTTCCTTATGAGAACAGATTAGACATTTTAAAACGTATGCCCTTATCTACACGTCAACTTCATGGTGATCTTATGTTACTGTATGATATTATTCAAGACCCTTATTTATTGTGTGAACTGGGTCTAGAATTTAAAAACTGTGGTCATAACATCAGGAGCCATCCCTTACAATTGGTAATAAAACCTTTTGTCAAGTCTAGCCGTAAATATTTTTTTACTGTCAGAGTTGTTGGCCCCTGGAACAAGCTACCACTAAATGTTGTTATCAGTGAAACAAAAAGTATTTTTAAAAATAGATTGGATAGTCTTATATGTAATGGGTATGACCTCTCCTATTATGTACTGGATAAGTATAAGAACTTCATGGGCTTCTGTCTTCTTGCTTTTGCACCTAACCTTAATATGCTCCTTAGATGCTAAGCAGGAGAGAATGGAAGCATCTGTAATGAGATGCTAAACAGATGAGATTGGAAGCATCTGTAATGAGAAGCTAAGCAGGTGAGATTATGAGCATCTGTAATGAGATGCTAAGCAGGTGAGATATGGTGCTTCTGTAATGAGATGCTAAGGAGTTGTGACTGGGAGCATCTGTTATGAGAGGCTAATCAGGAGAGAATGGAAACATCTGTAAAGAGATGCTAAACACATGAGATTGAAGGCCTCTGTAATGAGATGCTTTGCAGGTGAGATTGGGAGCACCTCTAATGAGAAGTTAAGCAGGTTAGAGTGGGAGCATCTGTAATGAGATGCTAAGCAGGTTAGTTTGGAAGCATCTCTAATAAGATGTTAAACAGGTGAGATTGGAAGCATCTGTAAAGAGATGCTAAGCAGGTGAGACTGTGAGCATAGGTAATGAGATGCTATTCAGTGGAGACTGGGGCATCTATAATTAGATACTAAGCAGCTGAGATTGGGAGCATCTGTAATGAGTTGCCTAGCAGGTGAGATTGGCTGCATCTATAATAAGAGGTTAAGCAGGTGAGAGTGAGAGCATCTGCAATGAGATGCTAAACAGGTGAGATTGGGAGCATCTGTAATGAGATACTAAGCAGGAGAGATTGGGAGCACCTGTAATGAGAAGCTAAGAAGGTGCCACTCTTAGCATCAGTAATGAGATGCTAAACAAGTGAGACTGGGAGCATCTGTAATGAGATGCTCAACAACTGAGATTGGAAACATCTGTAATGAGATGCTTAACAGGTGAGATTGGGAGCATCTGTAGTGAGATGCTAAGTAGGAGAGACTGGGAGCATCGGTAATGAGATGCTAAGCACTTGAGATTGGAAGTATATATAATGACATGTTAAACAGGTGAGATAGAAAGCATCTATAATGAGATGCTAAGAAGGTGAGACTGGGAGCATATGTAATGAGATGCTTATCAGGTATTATTGGAAGCATCTGTAATGAGTTGCTAAACAGGTATGATTGGGAGCACCACTAATGAGAAGCTAAGCAGGTGAGACTGGAAGCATCAGTAATGAGTTGCTAAATAGATGAGATTGGGAGCATCTCTAATGAGATTCTAAGCCAGTGAGACTGGACGTATCTGTATTGAAATGCTTAACAGGTGAGATTCGGAGTATCTGTAATGAGATGCTAAACAGGTGAGATTGAAAGCATCTGTAATGAGCTTCTAAACAGGTACAATTGGGAGCATCTGAAATGAGCTGCTAAGCAGGTGAGACTGGAGGCATTTCTAATGAGATGCTAAACAGGTGATATTGGGAGCATCTATAATGAGCTGAAAAGAAGGTGAGACTGGAAATATATGTAATGAGACACTAAACAGGTGAGATTGGGGGCATCTGAAATGAGATGCTAAACCTGTGAGATTGGGAGCATCTCTAATGAGATGCTAAACAGGTGAGATTGGGAGCATATATAATGAGATGCTAAGCAGGTGAGATTCCAAGCATCTGTAATGAGATGTTAAAATGGTGAGATTGAAAGTATCTGTAATGAGATGCTAAGCAGGTGAGAGTGGAAGCATCTGTAATGAGATGCTAAGCAGGTGAGAATGGAAGCATCTGTAATGAGATACTAAACAGGTGAGATTGGAAGCATCTGTAATGAGCTGCTAAACAGGTATGATTGGGAGCGTCTGAAATGAGCTGCTAAGCATGTGAGACTGGAAGCATCTGTAAAGAGATGCTAAACAGGTGATATTGTGAGCATCTGTTATGAGCTGATAAGGTGAGACTGGAAACATTTGTAATGAGATGCTAAGCAGGAGAGATTGGGGGCATCTGTAATGAGATGCTAAGCAGGTGAGACTGGAAACATCCGTAATGAGATGCTAAATAGATGAGATTGGAAGCATCTGTAATGAGAAGCTAAGCAGGTGAGACTGGGAGCATTGAAATGAGATGCTAATCTGGCAAGAGTGGAAGCATCTGTAATGAGATGCTAAGCAGGTGAGATTGGGAGCACCTCTAATGAGAAGCTAAACAGGTGAGACTGCGAGCATCAGTAATGAGATGCTCAACACTTGAGATTAGAAGATCTGTAATGAGCTGCTAAGCAGCTGAGACTGGAAACATCTGTAATGAGATGCTAAACAGGTGAGATTGGAGCATATGTAATGAGATGCTATGCAGGGGAGATTATGAGCATCTGTAATGAGTAGCTAAGCAATGAGATTGGGTGCATCTAGAATGAGCTGCTAAGCAGATGAGATTGGAAGCTTCTGTAATGAGATGCTAAACAGGTGAGATTGGGAGCACCTTTAATGAGAAGCTAAGCAGGTGAGACTAGGAGCATCAGTAATGAGATACTAAATAGGTGAGATTGGGAGCATCTGTAATGAGATGCTAAGCAAGTGAGAATGGGAGCATCAGTTACAAGATGCTAAGCAAGTGATATTAGGAGCATCAGAAATGACTTGCTACGCAGGTGAGTTTGGAAGCACCAGTAAGTAGATGCTAAATAGATTAGATTGGGGGCATCTGTAATGAGATGCTAAACAGGTGAGATTGGAACCATCTATAATGTGATGCTAAACAGTTGAGATTGGGAGCATCTGCAATGAGTTATTAAGCAGGTGAGAGTGAGGGCATCTGCAATGAGATGCTAAACAGATGAGATTGGGAGCATCAGTAATGAGATGCTAAACAAGTGAGACTGAAAGCATCTGTAATGAGATGCTCAACACGTGAGACTGGAAGCATCTGTAAGGAGATGTTAAAAAGATGAGATTGGAATCATCTGTAATGAGCTGCTTAGCAGGTGAGACTGGGAGCATCTGTAATGAGATGCTAATCAGGTGAGATTGGAAGCATCTGTAATGAGATGCTAATGAAATGAGATTGGGAGCATCTGTAATGAGATGCTCAACACTTGAGTTTGGAAACATCTGTCATGAGATGCTAAAGAGTTGAGATTGGGAGCAACCTTAATGAGATTCTAAGAAGGTGAGAATTGAAGCATCTGTAATGACTTGCTAAACTGGTACGATATGGAGCATCGGTACTGAGCTGCTAAGCAGGTGAGACTGGAAGCATCTCTAATGAAATGCTAAACAGATGATATTGGGAGCATGTGTAATGGCCTGCTAAGCAGGTGAGACTGGTAGCATCTGTAACAAGATGCTAACAACTGAGTTTGAGAGCCTCTGTAATGAGATGCTAAGCAGGTGAGATTGGGACCGTCAGTAGTGACATGCTATGCAGGTGAGATTGGAAGCACCTTAATAAGATGCGAAACAGGTGAAGCATCTGTAATGAGATGCTAAACAGTTCATTTTGGGAGCATATGTTATGAGCTCCTAAGCAGGTGAGACAGGAAACATCTGTAATGAGAAGCTAAACAGGTGAGCTAGGAAGCATCTGTAATGAGATGTTAAACAAGAGAGATTGGGAGCATCTGTAATGAGCTGTTAAGCAGGTGAGAGTGAGAGCATCTGCAATGAGATGCTAAACAGGTGAGATTGGGACCATTTGTAATGAGATGCTAAGCAGGAGAGTTTGGGAGCGTCTGTAATGAGATGCTTAACACGGGAGATTGGATGCATCTGTAATGAAATGCTTAAAAGGTGAGATTGGGAGCATGAATAGTGGAATGTTAAGCTGGTGAGACTGGGAGCATCTGTAATGAGATGCTAAGCAGGTGAGATTGGAAGCATCTGTAATGAGATGATAAATAGGTGAAATTGGGGGCATCTGTTATGAGATGATAAGCAGGTAAGTCTGGGAACATCTGTAATGACATGCTAAACTGTGAGATTGGAAGCATCTGTAATAAGAAGCTAAGCTGGTGAGATTGTTAGCATCTCTAATGACATGCTAAGCAGGTGAGACTGGGAGCATCTTTAATGAGATGCTAAACTGGTGAGATTGGGAGTATCTGTAATGAGATGCTAAACAGGTGAGATTGGGAGCATGTGTAATGAAATGCTAAACCGGTGAGATTGGGAGCATCTGTAATGAGATGTTAAACAGGTGAGATTGGGAGCACATGTGCTGAGATGCTATGCAGTGGAGTTTGGGAGCATGTGTAATGAGATGCTTAGTAGGTGAGATTGAAGGCATCTGTAATGAGTTGATAAGCAGGTGAGATTGGAAGCATCTGTAATGAGATGTTAAACAGGTGAGATTGGAATCATCTGTAATGAGAAGTTAAGCAGGAGAGACTGGGGGCATCTGCAATGAGATGCTAAGCAGGTGAGATTGGAAGCATCTGTAATGAGATACTAAACAGCTGAAATTGGGAGCATATGTAATGCACTGCTAAGCAGGTGAGACTGGAAACATCTGTAAAGAGACGCTAAACAGGTGAGATTGGAAGCATCTGTAATGAGATTCTAAGCAGGTGAGAATGGAAACATCTGTAATGAGATGCTAAAAAGGTGATAATGGGAGCTTCTATAATGAGCTGCTAAACAGGTGAGACTGGAAACATCTGTAATGCAATGTTAAGCGGGAGAGATAGGGAGCATCTGTAATCAGCTGCTAAGCAGTTGAGATGGGAAACATCTGCAATAAGATGCTTAACAGGTAAGATTGATGGCATCTGTAATGAGCTGCTAAGCTGGTGAGATTGGAAGCATCTGTAATGAGATGCTAATCCGATGATATTTGGAGCACCTCTAATTAGAAGCTAAGCAGGCGAGACTGAAAGCATCAGTAATGAGATGCTAAATAGGTGAGATTGGGAGCATCTGTAATGAGGTGCTAAGAAGGTGAAATTGGATGCACCTGTAATGAAATGTTTAACTGGTGAGATTGGAAGCTTCTATAATGACATGCTAAACAGGTGAGATTGGGAACTTTTGTAATGAGATGCTACGCAGGTGAGTCTGGGAGCATTTGTAATGAGATGCTAAACTGGTGAGATTGGGAGCATGTGTAATGAAATGGTAAACAGGAGAGATTGGTAGCATCTGTAACGAGATGCTAAGCAGGTGAGATTGGGAGTACGTCTAATGAGAAGCTAAGCAGGTGAGACTCGGAGCATCAGTAATGAGGTGCTTAACTAGTGAGACTGGGAGCATATGTAATGAGATGTTCAACTCTTGAGATTGGAAGCATCTGTAATGAGATGCTTAACATTTGAGATTGGGAGCATCTGTAATGAAATGCTAAGCAGGTGAGATTGGAAGCATCTGTAATGAAATGCAAAGCAGGTGAGACTGGAAACATCTGGAATAAGATGATAAACAGGAGAGATTGGGAGCATCTGTAATGAGATGCTAAGCAGGTGAGACTGGAAGCATCTGTAAAGAAATGCTAAACAAGTGAGCTTGGTAGCATCTGTAATGAGAATCCAGGCAGGTGAGACTGGGAGTATCATTATGAGATGCTAAACAAGTGAGATCTGGAGCATCTGTAATGGGCTGCTAAGCAGGTGAGACTGGAAACATCTGGAATGAGATGCTAAACAGGTGAGATTGGTAGCTTATGTAATGGGATGCAATGCAGAGGAGATTGGGAGCATCTGTAATGAGATGCTAAGCAGGTGAGATTGGGGGCATCTATAAGGGTTGCTAAGCAGGTGAGATTGGAAGCATCTGTAATGAGATGCTAAACAGGTGAGACTGCAAGCATCTTAAATGAGATGCTAAGCAGGTGAGACTGGGGCCTTTTGTAATGAGATGCTAAGCAGGTGAGATTGGGAGCCTCTGTATTGAGGTGCTAAGTGATGAGTCTGGAAGCAACTGTAAAGAGATGCTAACCAGGTGAGATTGAAAGCATCTGTAATGAGCTGCTAAACAGGGACAATTGGGAGCATCTGAAATGAGCCACTAAGCAGGTGAGACTGGAGGCATCTCTAATGAGATGCTAAACAGGTGATATTGGGAGCATCTATAATGAGCTGAAAAGAAGGTGAGACTGGAAACATATGTAATGAGACGCTAAACAGGTGAGATAGGGGGCATCTGAAATGAGATGCTAAACCTGTGAGATTGGGAGCATCTCTAATAAGATGCTAAACAGGTGAGATTGGGAGCATATATAATGAGATGCTAAGCAGGTGAGATTCCAAGCATCTGTAATGACATGTTAAAATGGTGAGATTGAAAGTATCTGTAATGAGATGCTAAGCAGGTGAGAGTGGAAGCATCTGTAATGAGATGCTAAGCAGGTGAGAATGGAAGCATCTGTAATGAGATACTAAACAGGTGAGATTGGAAGCATCTGTAATGAGCTGCTAAACAGGTATGATTGGGAGCATCTGAAATGAGCTGCTAAGCATGTGAGACTAGATTCATCTGTAATGAGATGCTAAACAAGGTGATATTGCCAGCATCTGTTATGAGCTGATAAGGTGAGACTGGAAACATTTGTAATGCGATGCTAAACAGGAGAGATTGGGGGCATCTGTAATGAGATGCTAAGGAGGTGAGACTGGAAACATCCGTAATGAGATGCTAAACAGATGAGATTGGAAGCATCTGTAATCAGAAGCTAAGCAGGTGATTGGGAGCATTGAAATGAGATGCTAATCTGGCAAGAGTGGAAGCATCTGTAATGAGATGCTAAGCAGGTGAGATTGGGAGCACCTCTAATGAGAAGCTAAGCAGGTGAGACTGCAAGCATCAGTAATGAGATGCTCAACACTTGAGATTGGAAGCATCTGTAATGAGCTGCTAAGCAGCTGAGACTGGAAACATCTGTAATGAGATGCTAAACAGGTGAGATTGGAGCATATGTAATGAGATGCTATGCAGGGGAGATTGTGAGCATCTGTAATGAGTAGCTAAGCAATGAGATTGGGTGCATCTAGAATGAGCTGCTAAGCAGGTGAGATTGGAAGCTTCTGTAATGAGATGCTAAACAGGTGAGATTGGGAGCACCTTTAATGAGAAGCTAAGCAGGTGAGACTGGGAGCATCAGTAATGAGATACTAAATAGGTGAGATTGGGAGCATCTGTAATGAGATGCTAAGCAAGTGAGAATGGGAGCATCAGTTACAAGATGCTAAGCAAGTGATATTAGGAGCATCAGAAATGACTTGCTACGCAGGTGAGTTTGGAAGCACCAGTAAGTAGATGCTAAATAGATTAGATTGGGGGCATCTGTAATGAGGTGCTAAACAGGTAAGATTGGAACCATCTATAATGAGATGCTAAACAGACGAGATTGGGAGCATCAGTAATGAGATGCTAAACAAGTGAGACTGAAAGCATCTGTAATGAGATGCACAACATGTGAGATTGGAAGCATCTGTAAGGAGATGTTAAAAAGATGAGATTGGAATCATCTGTAATGAGCTGCTGAGCAGGTGAGACTGGGAGCATCTGTAATGAGATGCTAATCAGGTGAGATTGGAAGCATCTGTAATGAGATGCTAAAGAAATGAGATTGGGAGCATCTGTAATGAGATGCTCAACACTTGAGTTTGGAAGCATCTGTCATGAGATGCTAAAGAGTTGAAATTGGGAGCAACCTTAATGAGATTCTAAGAAGGTGAGACTGGAAGCATCTCTAATGAAATGCTAAACAGATGATATTGGGAGCATGTGTAACGGCCTGCTAAGCAGGTGAGACTGGTAGCATCTGTAACGAGATGCTAACAACGTGAGTTTGAGAGCCTCTGTAATGAGATGCTAAGCAGGTGAGATTGGGACCGTCAGTAGTGATATGCTATGCAGGTGAGATTGGAAGCACCTTAATAAGATGCAAAACAGGTGAAGCATCTGTAATGAGATGCTAAACAGTTCATTTTGGGAACATATGTTATGAGCTGCTAAGCAGGTGAGACAGGAAACATCTGTAATGAGAAGCTAAACAGGTGAGCTAGGAAGCATCTGTAATGAGATGTTAAACAAGAGAGATTGGGAGCATCTGTATTGAGCTGTTAAGCAGGTGAGAGTGAGAGCATCTGCAATGAGATGCTAATCAGGTGAGATTGGGATCATCTGTAATGAGATGCTAAGCAGGTGAGATTGGAAGCATCTGTAATGAGATGTTAAACAGGTGAGACTGCAAGCATCTTAAATGAGATGCTAAGCAGGTGAGACTGGGGCCTTTTGTAATGAGATGCTAAGCAGGTGAGATTGGAGGCATCTGCAATGAGATGCTAAACAGGTGAGATTGGGAGCATATATAGTGAGCTGCTAAGCAGGTGAGACTGGAAACATCTGTAAAGAGATGCTAAATAGGTAACATTGGGAGCATCTGTAATGAGCTACTAAGCAGGTGAGATTGGAAACATCTGTAATGAGATGTTAAATTGGTGAGATTGGAAGCATCTGTAATGAGAGCTAAGCTGGTGAGAATGGAAACATCTGTAATGAGATGCTAAATAGGTGATAATGGGAGCATCTGTAATGTGCTGCAAAGCAGGTGAGACTAGAAACATCTGTAATGAGATGCTCAACACTTGAGTTTGGAAGCATCTGTAATGAGATGCTTAACAGGTGAGATTTTTAGCATCTGTAATGAGATGCTATGCAGGTGAGACTTGGAGCATCTGTAATGAGATGCTAAGCAGGTGAGACTGGGAGCATGTGTAATGAGATGCTGAAGAGGTGAGATTCGAGGCATGTGTAATGAAATGCTAAACAGGAGAGATTGGGATCATGTGTAATGAGCTGATATGCAGGTGAGATTGGGAGCATCTGTAATGAGTTGCTAAGCAGGGATATTGGGAGCACCTATAATAAGAAGCTAAGCAGGTGAGACTAGGAGCATTTATAATGAGATGCTAAACAAGTGAGACTGGGAGCATCTATAAAGAGATGCTCAACTCTTGAGATTGGAAGCATCTGTAATGAGATGCTTTACAGGTGAGATTGGGAGCATCTGGAATGAGATTCTAAGCAGCTGAGACTGGGAGCACCTGTAAAGAGATGTTAAGCAGGTGAGATTGGAACCATCTGTAATGAGCTGCTAAGTGGTGAGTCTGGAAGCTTATGTAAAGAGATGCTAAACAGGTGAGATTGGAAGCATCTGTAATGAGAATCTTAGCAAGTGAGATTGGGAGCATCGGTAATGAGATGCTAAACCGACGAGATTGGGAGCATCTATAATGAGATGTTAAACAGGTGAGATTGGAAGCATTTGTAATGAGATGCTAAACAGATGATAGTGGGAGCATCTGTAATGAGCTGCTAAGCAGGTGAGACTGAAAACATCTGTAATGAGATGCTAAACAGGTGAGACTGGAAGCATCTGTAATGGGATGCTAAGCAGGTGAGACTGGAAGCATCTGTAAAGAAACGCTAAACAGGTGAGCTCAGTAGCATCTGTAATGAGAATCTAAGCAGGTGAGACTGGGAGTATCATTCTGAGATGTTAACCAGTGAGATCTGGAGCATCTGTAATGAGCTGCTGAGCAGGTGAGACTGGAAACATCTGGGATCAGATGCTAAACTGGTGAGATTGGGAGCATATGTAATGGGATGCAATGCAGAGGAGATTGGGAGCATCTGTAATGAGATGCTAAGCAGGTGAGATTGGAAGCATTTGTAATGAGATATTAAACAGGTGAGACTGCAAGCATCTTAAATGAGATGCTAAGCAGGTGAGACTGGGGGCTCTTGTAATGAGATGCTAAGGAGGTGCGATTGGAAGCATCTGCAATGAGATGCTAAACAGGTGAGATTGGGAGCTTATATAGTGAGCTGCTAAGCAGGTGAGACTGCAAACATCTGTAATGAGATGCTAAATAGGTGATATTGGGAGCATCTGTAATGAGCTACTAAGCAGGTGAGACTGGAGACATCTGTAATGAGATGCTAAACTGGTGAGATTGGAAGCATCTGTAATGAGAGCTAAGCTGGTGAGAATGGAAACATCTGTAATGAGATGCTTAGCAGGTGAGACTGCAAACATCTGTAATGAGATGCTAAACAGGTGAGATTGGGAGCCTCTGTAATGAGGTGCTAAGTGGTGAGTCTGGAAGCATCTGTAAAGAGATGCTAAACAGGTGAGATTGGAAGCATCTGTAATGAGAATCTAAGCAAGTGAGATTGGGAGCATCGGTAATGAGATGCTAAACCGATGAGATTGGGAGCATCTATAATGAGATGTTAAGCAGGTGAGATTGGAAGCATTTGTAATGAGATGCTAAATAGATGATAGTGGGAGCATCTGTAATGAGCTGCTAAGCAGGTGAGACTGAAAACATCTGTAATGAGATGCTAAACAGGTGAGACTGGAAGCATCTGTAATGGGATGCTAAGCAGGTGAGAATGGAAACATCTGTAATGAGATGCTAATTAGGTGATAATGGGAGCATCTGTAATGAGTTGCTAAGTTGGTGAGACTGGAAACATCTGTAATGAGATGTTAAGCGGTGAGATTGGGAGCATCTGTAATGAGCAGCTAAACAGGTGAGATTCGGAGCATCTGTAATGAGCTGATAAGGACATGAGATTGGAGGGATCTGTAATGAGATGCTAATTAAGAGAGATTGGGAACATCTGTAATGAGATGCTACACAGGTGAAATTGGATGCCTCTGTAATGAAATGCTTAACAGGAGAGATTGGGAGCATCTGTGATGATATGCTAGGCAGGTAAGACTGGGAGCATCAGTTATGAGATGATAAGCAGGTGAGATTGGAAGCATCTGTAATGAGATGGTATACAGGTGAGATTTTGAGCATCTGTAATGAGATACTATGCAGGTGAGATTGGGAGCACCTGTAATGATATGCTAAACTTGTGACATTGGGAGCATCTGTAATGAGAAGCTGAGTAGGTGAGATAGGGAGCATCTGTAATGAGATGCTAAGCAGGTGAGTCTCAAAGCATCTGTAATGAAATGCTAAACTGGTGAGATTGGGGGCATGTGTAATGAGATGCACAACAGGTGACATTGGGAGCATATGTAATGAGCTGCTACGCAGGTGAAATTGGAAGCATCTGTAATGAGATGCTAATCAGGTGAGATGGTGACCTTCTCAAATTAGAAGCTAAGCAGGTAAACCTGGGGGCATCAGTAATGAGATGCTAAATAGGTGAGATTGGGGGCATCTGTAATTTGATGATATACAGGTAAGTCTTGGAGCTTCTGTAATGACATGCTAAACTGGTGAGATTGGAAGCATCTGTAATATGAAGCTAAGCAGGTGAGATTGGAAGCATCTGTAATGAGATGCTAAGCAGGTGAGACTGGGAGCATCTTTATTGAGATAATAAACTGGTGAGATTGGAAGTATATGTAATGAGATGCTTAACAGGTGAAATTGGGAGCATGTGTAATGAAATGCTAAACAGGAGAGATTGGAAGCATCTGTAATGAGATGCAATGTAGGTGAGATTGGGAACAACTGTAATGAGTTGCTAAGCAGATGAGACTGGGAGCACCTCTAATGAGATGCTAAGCTACAGACTCGGAACATCAGTAATGAGATGCTAAACAAGTGAAACTGGGAGCATCTGTAATGAGATGCTCAACTCTTGAGATTAGAAGCATCTGTAATGAGATGCTTACCAGGTGAGATTGGGAGCATCTGTAATGAAATGCTAAGCGGGTGAGATTGGCAGCATCTGTAATGAGATGTTTAACAGGTGAGATTAGAAGCATCTGTAATGAGCTGCTAAGATGTTGAGACTGGAAACAACTGTAATGAGATGCTAAACAGGTGAGATTGATAGCATCTGTAATGAGATGCTAAGCTGGTGAGACTGGAAGCATCTGTAAAGAGATGCTAAACAGATGAGAGTGGAAGCATCAGTAATAAGAATCTAAGCATATGAGATTGGGAGCATTGGTAATGTGATGCTAAACTGGTGAGATTGAGAGCATATGTACTGAGATGCTATGCAGTGGAATTTGATAGCATCTTCAATGAGATGCAAAGTAGGTGAGATTGGGAGCATCTGTAAAGAGTTGCTAAGCAGTTGAGATTGGATGCATCTGTAATGAGATGTTAAACAGGTGAGATTGGAAGCATCTGTAATGAGATGCTAAGCAGGTGAGACTGAAGGTATCATAATGAGATGCTAAGCTGGTGAGATTGGAAGCATCTGCAATGAGATACTAAACAGCTGAGATTTGGGAGCATATGTAATGAGCTGCCAAACAGGTGAGACTGGAAGCATCTGTAATGAGAATCTAAGCAAGTGAGATTGGGAGCCTCAGTAATGAGATGCTAAACCAATGAGATTGGGAGCATCTATAATGAGATGTTAAACAGGTGAGATTGGAAGCATCTGTAATGAGATACTAAAAAGATGATAGTGGGAGCATTTGTAATGAGCTGGTAAGCAGGTGAGACTGGAAACTTCTATAATGAGATGCGAAATTGGTGAGATAGGAAGCATCTGTAATGAGATGTTAACCAGGTGAGAATGGAAACATCTGTAATGCGATGCTAAATAGGTGATAATGGGAGCATCTGTAATGAGCTGCTAAGCTGGGGAGACTGGAAACATCTGTAATGGGATGTTAAGTGATGAGATTGGGAGCATCTGTAATGAGCTGTTAAACAGGTGAGATTCGGAGCATTTATAATGAGCTGATTAGCACATGAGATTGGAAGCATCTGTAATGAGATGCTAATCAGATGAGATTGGGAACATCTGTAATGAGATGCTAAGTGGGTGAATTTGGATGCCTGTGTAATGAAATGCTTAACAGGTGAGATTGGGAGCAACTGTAATGAGATGCTAGGCAGGTAAGACTTGGAGCGTCAGTTATGAGATGATAAGCAGGTGAGATTGGAAGCATCTGTAATGAGATGGTATACAGGTGAGATTTTGAGCATCTATAATGAGATACTATGCAGGTGAGAATGGAATCACCTGTAATGAGTTGCTAAGCAGATGAGACTGGAAGCATCTGTAATTAGAAGGTAAACAGGTGAGACGGGAGGCATCTGTAATGAGATGCTAAACAGATGAGATTGGAAGCATCTGTAATGAGAAGCTGAGTAGGTGAGATAGGTAGCATCTGTAATGAGATGCTAAGCAGGTGAGACTCAGAGAATCTGTAATGAAATACTAAACTGGTGAGATTAGGGCATCTGTAATGAGATGTGAAACAGGTGACATATGGAGCATATGTAATGAGCTGCTACACAGGTGAGATTGGAAGCATCTGTAATGAGAAGCTAATCAGGTGAGATGCGGAGCTTCTCAAATTAGAAGCTAAGCAGGTAAGATCGGGGCAACGGCATGAGATGCTAAATAACTGAGAGTAGACATCTGAAATGAGATGATATACAGGTAAGCCTGGGAGCATCTGTAATGACATGCTAAACTGGTGAGATTGGAAGCATCTGTAATAAGAAGCTAAACAGGTGAGATTGGGAGCATCTGTAATGAGATGCTAAGCACGTGAGACTGGGACCATCTCTATTGAGATGATAAACTGGTGAGATTGGAAGTATATCTAATGAGATGCTAAACAGGTGAGATTGGGAGCATGTGTAATGAAATGCTAAATAGGAGGGATTGGGAGCATCTGTAATAAGATGCAATGCAGGAGAATTGGGAACATCTGTAATGAGTTGCTAAGCAGATGAGACTGGGAGCACCTCTAATGAGATGCTAAGCAGGCGAGAGGATTAGTAATGAGAAGCTAAACAAGTGAAACTGGGAGCATTTGTAATGAGATGCTCAATTCTTGAGATTAGAAACATCTGTAATGAGATGCTTCCCAGGTGAGATTGGGAGCATCTGTAATGAGATGCTATGCAGGTGAGACTTGGAGCATCTGTAATGAGATGCTAAGCAGGTGAGATTGGAAGCATTTGTAATGAGATGTTAAACAGGTGAGATTTGAAGCATCTGTAATGAGATGCTAAGGAGGTGAGACTGGGAGCATGTGTAATGAGATGCTGAAGAGGTGAGATTCGAGGCATGTGTAATGAAATGCTAAACAGGAGAGATTGGGATCAAGTGTAATGAGCTGATATGCAGGTGAGATTGGGAGCATCTGTAATGAGTTGCTAAGCAGGGATATTGGGAGCACCTATAATAAGAAGCTAAGCAGGTGAGACTAGGAGCATTTATAATGAGATGCTAAACAAGTGAAACTGGGAGCATCTGTAAAGAGATGCTCAACTCTTGAGATTGGAAGCTTCTGTAATGAGATGCTTTACAGGTGAGATTGGGAGCATCTGAAATGAGATTCTAAGCAGCTGAGACTGGGAGCACCAGTAAAGAGATGTTAAGCAGGTGAGATTGAAACCATCTGTAATGAGCTGCTTAGCAGGTGAGACTGCAAACATCTGTAATGAGATGCTAAACAGGTGAGATTGGGAGCCTCTGTAATGAGGTGCTAAGTGGTGAGTCTGGAAGCATCTGTAAAGAGATGCTAAACAGGTGAGATTGGAAGCATCTGTAATGAGAATCTAAGCAAGTGAGATTGGGAGCATCGGTAATGAGATGCTAAACCGATGAGATTGGAAGCATCTATAATGAGATGTTAAACAGGTGAGATTGGAAGCATTTGTAACGAGATGCTAAATAGATGATAGTGGGAGCATCTGTAATGAGCTGCTAAGCAGGTGAGACTGGAAGCATCTGTAATGGGATGCTAAGCAGGTGAGAATGGAAACATCTGTAATGAGATGCTAATTAGGTGATAATGGGAGCATCTGTAATGAGTTGCTAAGTTGGTGAGACTGGAAACATCTGTAATGAGATGTTAAGCGGTGAGATTGGGAGCATCTGTAATGAGCAGCTAAACAGATGAGATTCGGAGCATCTGTAATGAGCTGATAAGCACATGAGATTGGAGGGATCTGTAATGAGATGCTAATTAGAGAGATTGGGAACATCTGTAATGAGATGCTACACAGGTGAAATTGGATGCCTCTGTAATGAAATGCTTAACAGGAGAGATTGGAGCATCTGTAATGATTATGCTAGGCAGGTAAGACTGGGAGCATCAGTTATGAGATGATAAGCAGGTGAGATTAGAGCATCTGTAATTAGATGGTATAAAGTGAGATTTTGAGCATCTGTAATGAGATACTATGCAGGTGAGATTGGGAACACCTGTAATGATATGCTAAACTTGTGACATTGGGTGCACCTTGTCAATGAGCTGAGTAGGTGAGATAGGGAGCATCTGTAATGAGATGCTAAGCAGGTGAGTCTCAAAGCATCTCTAATGAAATGCTAAACTGGTGAGATTGGGGGCATGTGTGATGAGATGCACAACAGGTGACATTGGGAGCATATGTAATCAGCTGCTACGCAGGTGAAATTGGAAGCATCTGTAATGAGATGCTAATCAGGTGAGATGGTGACCTTCTCAAACTAGAAGCTAAGCAGGTAAGACTGTGGGCATCAGTAATGAGATGCTAAATAGGTGAGATTGGGGGCATCTGTAATTAGATGATATACAGGTAAGTCTTGGAGCTTCTGTAATGACATGATAAACTGGTGAGATTGGAAGCATCAGTAATATGAAGCTAAGCAGGTGAGATTGGAAGCTTCTGTAATGAGATGCTAAGCAGGTGAGACTGGGAGCATCTTTATTGAGATAATAAACTGGTGAGATTGGGAGTATATGTAATGAGATGCTTAACAGGTGAGATTGGGAGCATGTGTAATGAAATGCTAAACAGAAGAGATTGGAAGCATCTGTAATGAGATGCAATGTAGGTGAGATTGGGAACATCTGTAATGAGTTGCTAAGCAGATGAGACTGGGAGCACCTCTAATGAGATGCTAGCAGGCGAGACTCGGAGCATCAGTAATGAGATGCTAAACAAGTGAAACTGGGAGCATCTGTAATGAGATGCTCAACTCTTGAGATTAGAAGCATCTGTAACGAAATGCTTACCAGGTGAGATTGGGAGCATCTGTAATGAAATGCTAAGCAGGTGAGATTGGCAGCATCTGTAATGAGATTTTTAATAGGTGATATTGGAAGCATCTGTAATGAGCTGCTAAGATGTTGAGACTGGAAACAACTGTAATGAGATGCTAAACAGGTAAGATTGATAGCATCTGTAATGAGATGCTAAGCTGGTGAGACTGGAAGCATCTGTAAAGAGATGCTAAACAGATGAGTGGAAGCATCAGTACATAAGAATCTAAGCATATGAGATAGAGAACATCGGAATGTGATGCTAAACCGTGAGATTGGGAGCATATGTACGGAGATGCTATGCAGTGGAGTTTGATAGCATCTTCAATGAGATGCAAAGTAGGTGAGATTGGGAGCATCTGTAAAGAGTTGCTAAGCAGTTGAGATTGGATGCATCTGTAATGAGATGTTAAACAGCTGAGATTGGAAGCATCTGTAATGAGATGCTAAGCAGGTGAGACTGAAGGTATCATAATGAGATGCTAAGCTGGTGAGATTGGAAGCATCTGCAATGAGATACTAAACAGTTGAGATTGGGAGCATATGTAATGAGCTGCCAAACAGGTGAGACTGGAAGCATCTGTAATGAGAATCTAAGCAAGTGAGATTGGGAGCATCGGTAATGAGATGCTAAACCGATGAGATTGGGAGCATCTATAATGAGATGTTAAACAGGTGAGATTGGAAGCATTTGTAATGAGATGCTAAACAGATGATAGTGGGAGATTCTGTAATGAGCTGCTAAGCAGGTGAGACTGAAAACATCTGTAATGAGATGCTAAACAGGTGAGACTGGAAGCATCTGTAATGGGATGCTAAGCAGGTGAGAATGGAAACATCTGTAATGAGATGTTAAGCGGTGAGATTGGGAGCATCTGTAATGAGCAGCTAAACAGGGGAGATTCGGAGCATCTGTAATGAGCTGATAAGCACATGAGATTGGAGGGATCTGTAATGAGATGCTAATTAAGAGAGATTGGGAACATCTGTAATGAGATGCTACACAGGTGAAATTGGATGCCTCTGTAATGAAATGCTTAACAGGAGAGATTGGAAGCATCTGTAATGATTTGCTAGGCAGGTAAGACTGGGAGCATCAGTTATGAGATGATAAGCAGGTGAGATTGGAAGCATCTGTAATGAGATGGTATACAGGTGAGATTTTGAGCATCTGTAATGAGATACTATGCAGGTGAGATTGGGAGCACCTGTAATGATATGCTAAACTTGTGACATTGGGAGCATCTGTAGTGAGAAGCTGAGTAGGTGAGAAAGGAAGCATCTGTAATGAAATGCTAAACTGGTGAGATTGGGGGCATGTGTAATGAGATGCACAACAGGTGACATTGGGAGCATATGTAATGAGCTGCTACGCAGGTGAAATTGGAAGCATCTGTAAAAGATGCTAATCAGGTGAGATGGTGACCTTCTCAAATTAGAAGCTAAGCGGGTAAAACTGGGGGCATCAGTAATGAGATGCTAAATAGGTGAGATTGGGGGCATCTGTAATTTGATGATATACAGGTAAGTCTTGGAGCTTCTGTAATGACATGCTAAACTGGTGAGATTGGAAGCATCTGTAATGAGATGCTAAGCAGGTGAGACTGGGAGCATCTTTATTGAGATAATAAACTGGTGAGATTGGAAGTATATGTAATGAGATGCTTAAAAAGTGAGATTGGGAGCATGTGTAATGAAATGCTAAACAGGAGAGATTGGAAGCATCTGTAATGAGATGCAATGTAGGTGAGATTGGGAACAACTGTAATGAGTTGCTAAGCAGATGAGACTGGAGCACCTCTAATGAGATGCTAAGGCAGGACTCGGAGCATCAGTAATGAGATGCAAACAAGGAAACTGGGAGCATCTGTAATGAGATGCTCAACTCTTGAGATTAGAAGCATATGTAATGAGATGCTTACTCAGGTGAGATTGGGAGCATCTGTAATTGAAATGCTAAGCAGGTGAGATTAGCAGCATCTGTAATGAGATGTTTAACAGGTGAGATTAGAAGCATCTGTAATGAGCTGCTAAGATGTTGAGACTGGAAACAACTGTAATGATATGCTAAACAGGTGAGATTGATAGCATCTGTAATGAGATGCTAAGCTGGTGAGACTGGAAGCATCTGTAAAGAGATGCTAAACAGATGAGAGTGGAAGCATCAGTAATAAGAATCTAAGCATATGAGATTGGGAGCATTGGTAATGTGATGCTAAACTGGTGAGATTGAGAGCATATGTACTGAGATGTTATGCAGTGGAGTTTGAGAACATCTTCAATGAGATGCAAAGTAGGTGAGATTGGGAGCATATGTAAAGAGTTGCTAAGCAGTTGAGATTGGATGCATCTGTAATGAGATGTTAAACAGGTGAGATTGGAAGCATCTGTAATGAGATGCTAAGCAGGTGAGACTGAAGGTATCATAACGAGATGCTAAGCTGGTGAGATTGGTAGCATCTGCAATGAGATACTAAACAGCTGAGATTTGGGAGCATATGTAATGAGCTGCCAAACAGGTGAGACTGGAAGATCTGTAATGAGAATCTAAGCAAGTGAGATTGGGAGCTCGGTAATGAGATGCTAAACCAATGAGATTGGGAGCATCTATAATGAGATGTTAAACAGGTGAGATTGGAAGCATCTGTAATGAGATACTAAAAAGATGATAGTGGGAGCATTTGTAATGAGCTGGTAAGCAGGTGAGACTGGAAACTTCTATAATGAGATGCGAAATTGGTGAGATAGGAAGCATCTGTAATGAGATGTTAACCAGGTGGGAATGGAAACATCTGTAATGCGATGGTAAATAGGTGATAATGGGAGCATCTGTAATGAGCTGCTAAGCTGGTGAGACTGGAAACATCTGTAATGGGATGTTAAGTGATGAGATTGGGAGCATCTGTAATGAGCAGCTAAACAGGTGAGATTCAGAGCATTTATAATGAGCTGATTAGCACATGAGATTGGAAGCATCTGTAATGAGATGCTAATCAGATGAGATTGGGAACATCTGTAATGAGATGCTAAGCGGGTGAATTTGGATGCCTGTGTAATGAAATGCTTAACAGGTGAGATTGGGAGCATCTGTAATGAGATGCTAGGCAGATAAGACTGGGAGCATCAGTTATGAGATGATAAGCAGGTGAGATTGGAAGCATCTGTAATGAGATGGTATACAGGTGAGATTTTGAGCATCTGTAATGAGATACTATGCAGGTGAGAATGGGAGCACCTGTAATGAGATGCTAAGCAGATGAGACTGGAAGCATCTGTAATTAGAAGGTAAACACGTGAGACGGGAGGCATCTGTAATGAGATGTTAAACAGATGAGATTGGAAGCATCTGTAATGAGAAGCTGAGTAGGTGAGATAGGGAGCATCTGTAATGAGATGCTAAGCAGGTGAGACTCAGAGCATCTGTAATGAAATGCTAAACTGGTGAGATTGGGGGCATCTGTAATGAGATGTGAAACAGGTGACATATGGAGCATATGTAATGAGGTGCTACACAGGTGAGATTGGAAGCATCTGTAATGAGAAGCTAATCAGGTGAGATGCAGAGCTTCTCAAATTAGAAGCTAAGCAGGTAAAACTGGGGGCATCAGTATTGAGATGCTAAATAATTGAGAGTGGGGGCATCTGAAATGAGATGATATACAGGTAAGCCTGGGAGCATCTGTAATGACATGCTAAACTGATGAAATTTAAGCTTCTGTAATAAGAAGCTAAAAGGTGAGATTGGGAGCATCTGTAATGTGATGCTAAGCACATGAGACTGGGAGCATCTCTATTGAGATGATAAACTGGTGAGATTGGAAGTATATCTAATGAGATGCTAAACAGGAGAGATTGGGAGCATGTGTAATGAAATGCTAAATAGGAGAGATTGGGAGCATCTGTAATAAGATGCAATGCAGGAGAGATTGGGAACATCTGTAATGAGTTGCAAAGTAGATGAGACTGGGAGCACCTCTAATGAGACGCTAAGCAGGCGAGAGGATCAGTAATGAGAAGCTAAACAAGTGAAACTGGGAGCATCTGTAATGAGATGCTCAACTCTTGAGATTAGAAGCATCTGTAATGAAATGCTTACCAGGTGAGATTGGGAGCATCTGTAATGAAATGCTAAGCAGGTGAGATTGGCAGCATCTGTAATGAGATTTTTAATAGGTGAGATTGGAAGCATCTGTAATGAGCTGCTAAGATGTTGAGACTGGAAACAACTGTAATGAGATGCTAAACAGAGTGAGATTGATAGCATCTGTAATGAGATGCTAAGTGGTGAGACTGGAAGCATCTGTAAAGAGATACTAAACAGATGACAGTGGAAGCATCAGTAATAAGAATCTAAGCATATGAGATAGGAGCATCGGTAATGTGATGCTAAACCGGTGAGATTGGAGTATATGTAATGGAGATGCTATGAGTGGAGTTTGATAGCATCTTCAATGAGATGCAAAGTAGGTGAGATTGGGAGCATCTGCAAAGAGTTGTAAGCAGTTGAGATTGGATGCATCTGTAATGAGATGTTAAACAGCTGAGATTGGAAGCATCTGTAATGAGATGCTAAGCAGGTGAGACTGAAGGTATCATAATGAGATGCTAAGCTGGTGAGATTGGAAGCATCTGCAATGAGATACTAAACAGTTGAGATTGGGAGCATATGTAATGAGCTGCCAAACAGGTGAGACTGGAAGCATCTGTAATGAGAATCTAAGCAAGTGAGATTGGGAGCATCGGTAATGAGATGCTAAACCGATGAGATTTGGAGCATCTATAATGAGATGTTAAACAGGTGAGATTGGAAGAATTTGTAATGAGATGCTAAACAGATGATAGTGGGAGATTCTGTAATGAGCTGCTAAGCAGGTGAGACTGAAAACATCTGTAATGAGATGCTAAACAGGTGAGACTGGAAGCATCTGTAATGGGATGCTAAGCAGGTGAGAATGGAAACATCTGTAATGAGATGCTAATTAGGTGATAATGAGAGCATCTGTAATGAGTTGCTAAGTTGGTGAGACTGGAAACATCTGTAATGAGATGTTAAGCGGTGAGATTGGGAGCATCTGTAATGAGCAGCTAAACAGGTGAGATTCGGAGCATCTGTAATGAGCTGATAAGCACATGAGATTGGAGGATCTGTAATGAGATGCTAATTAAGAGATTTGAGAACATCTGTAATGAGATGCTACACAGGTGAAAGTGGATGCCTCTGTGAAATGCTTAACAGGAGATTGGAAGCATCTGTAATGATTTGCTAGGCAGGTAAGACTGAGAGCATCAGTTATGAGATGATAACAGGTGAGATTGAAGCATCTGTAATGAGATGGTATACAGGTGAGATTTTGAGCATCTGTAATGAGATACTATGCAGGTGAGATTGGGAGCACCTGTAATGATATGCCAAACTTGTGACATTGGGAGCATCTGTAGTGAGAAGCTGAGTAGGTGAGAAAGGAAGCATCTGTAATGAAATGCTAAACTGGTGAGATTGGGGGCATGTGTAATGAGATGCACAACAGGTGACATTGGGAGCATATGTAATGAGCTGCTACGCAGGTGAAATTGGAAGCATCTGTAAGAAGATGCTAATCAGGTGAGATGGTGACCTTCTCAAATTAGAAGCTAAGCGGGTAAAACTGGGGGCATCAGTAATGAGATGCTAAATAGGTGAGATTGGGGGCATCTGTAATTTGATGATATACAGGTAAGTCTTGGAGCTTCTGTAATGACATGCTAAACTGGTGAGATTGGAAGCATCTGTAATGAGATGCTAAGCAGGTGAGACTGGGAGCATCTTTATTGAGATAATAAACTGGTGAGATTGGAAGTATATGTAATGAGATGCTTAAAAGGTGAGATTGGGAGCATGTGTAATGAAATGCTAAACAGGAGAGATTGGAAGCATCTGTAATGAGATGCAATGTAGGTGAGATTGGGAACAACTGTAATGAGTTGCTAAGCAGATGAGACTGGGAGCACCTCTAATGAGATGCTAAGCAGGCGAGACTCGGAGCATCAGTAATGAGATGCTAAACAAGTGAAACTGGGAGCATCTGTAATGAGATGCTCAACTCTTGAGATTAGAAGCATCTGTAATGAGATGCTTACCAGGTGAGATTGGGAGCATCTGTAATGAAATGCTAAGCAGGTGAGATTGGCAGCATCTGTAATGAGATGTTTAACAGGTGAGATTAGAAGCATCTGTAATGAGCTGCTAAGATGTTGAGACTGGAAACAACTGTAATGATATGCTAAACAGGTGAGATTGATAGCATCTGTAATGAGATGCTAAGCTGGTGAGACTGGAAGCATCTGTAAAGAGATGCTAAACAGATGAAGTGGGAAGCATCAGTAATAAGAATCTATGCATATGAGATTGGGAGCATTGGTAATGTGATGCTAAACTGGTGAGATTGAGGGCATATGTACTGAGATGCTGTAAGTGGGTTTGAGAACATCTTCAATGAGATGCCAAAGTGGGTGAGATTGAGGGCATATGTAAAGGTTGCTAAACAGTTGAGATTGGATGCATCTGTAATGAGATGTTAAACAGGTGAGATTGGAAGCATCTGTAATGAGATGCTAAGCAGGTGAGACTGAAGGTATCATAATGAGATGCTAAGCTGGTGAGATTGGTAGCATCTGCAATGAGATACTAAACAGCTGAGATTTGGGAGCATATGTAATGAGCTGCCAAACAGGTGAGACTGGAAGCATCTGTAATGAGAATCTAAGCAAGTGAGATTGGGAGCCTCGGTAATGAGATGCTAAACCAATGAGATTGGGAGCATCTATAATGAGATGTTAAACAGGTGAGATTGGAAGCATCTGTAATGAGATACTAAAAAGATGATAGTGGGAGCATTTGTAATGAGCTGGTAAGCAGGTGAGACTGGAAACTTCTATAATGAGATGGAAATTGGTGAGATAGGAAGCATCTGTAATGAGATGTTAACCAGGTGGGAATGGAAACATCTGTAATGCGATGGTAAATAGGTGATAATGGAGCATCTGTAATGAGCTGCTAAGCTGGTGAGACTGGAAACATCTGTAATGGGATGTTAAGTGATGAGATTGGGAGCATCTGTAATGAGCTGCTAAACAGGTGAGATTCGAGCATTTATAATGAGCTGATTAACATGAGATTGGAAGCATCTGTAATGAGATGCTAATCAGATGAGATTGGGAACATCTGTAATGAGATGCTAAGCGGGTGAATTTGGATGCCTGTGAATGAAATGCTTAACAGGTGAGATTGGAGCATCTGTAATGAGATGCTAGGCAGATAAGACTGGGAGCATCAGTTATGAGATGATAAGCAGGTGAGATTGGAAGCATCTGTAATGAGATGGTATACAGGTGAGATTTTGAGCATCTGTAATGAGATACTATGCAGGTGAGAATGGGAGCACCTGTAATGAGATGCTAAGCAGATGAGACTGGAAGCATCTGTAATTAGAAGGTAAACAGGTGAGACGGGAGGCATCTGTAATGAGATGCTAAACAGATGAGATTGGAAGCATCTGTAATGAGAAGCTGAGTAGGTGAGATAGGGAGCATCTGTAATGAGATGCTAAGCAGGTGAGACTCAGAGCATCTGTAATGAAATGCTAAACTGGTGAGATTGGGGGCCTCTGTAATGAGATGTGAAACAGGTGACATATGGAGCATATGTAATGAGCTGCTACACAGGTGAGATTGGAAGCATCTGTAATGAGAAGCTAATCAGGTGAGATGCAGAGCTTCTCAAATTAGAAGCTAAGCAGGTAAAACTGGGGGCAGTATTAGATGCTAAAAATTGAGAGTGGGCATCTGAAATGAGATGATACAGGTAAGCCTGGGAGCATCTGTAATGACATGCTAAACTGATGAAATTGGAAGCTTCTGTAATAAGAAGCTAAAAGGTGAGATTGGGAGCATCTGTAATGAGATGCTAAGCACGTGAGACTGGGAGCATCTCTATTGAGATGATAAACTGGTGAGATTGGAAGTATATCTAATGAGATGCTAAACAGGAGAGATTGGGAGCATGTGTAATGAAATGCTAAATAGGAGAGATTGGGAGCATCTGTAATAAGATGCAATGCAGGAGAGATTGGGAACATCTGTAATGAGTTGCTAAGTAGATGAGACTGGGAGCACCTCTAATGAGACGCTAAGCAGGCGAGAGGATCAGTAATGAGAAGCTAAACAAGTGAAACTGGGAGCATTTGTAATGAGATGCTCAACTCTTGAGATTAGAAGCATTTGTAATGAGATGCTTCCCAGGTGAGATTGGGAGCATCTGTAATGAGATGCTAAGCAGGTGAGACTGGAAACATCTGTAATGAGATGCTAAACAGGTGAGATTGATAGCATCTGTAATGTGATGCTAGGCTGGTGAGACTGGATGCATCTGTAAAGAGATGCTAAACAGGTGAGAGTGGAAGCATCTGTAATGAGAATCTAAGCAGGTGAGATTGGGAGCATCGGCAATGAGATGCTAAACCGGTGAGATTGGGAGCATCTGTAATGAGATGTTAAACAGGTGAGATTGGGAGCATATGTACTGAGATGCTTTGCAGCGGAGATTGGGAGCATCTGTAATGAGATGCAAAGTAGGTGAGATTGGGAGCATCTGAAAAGAGTTGCTAAGCAGTTGAGATTGGAAGCATCTGTAATGAGATGCTAAGCATGTGAGACTGGAAGCATCCTAATGAGATGCTAAGCAGGTGAGATTGGAAGCATCTGTAATGAGATGCTAAACTGTTGAGTTTGGGAGCATATGTCATGAGCTGCTAAGCAGGTGAGACTGGAAACATCTGTAAAGAGATGCTAAACAGGTGAGATTGGAAGCATCTGTAATGAGATTCTAAGCAGGTGAGAATGGAAACATCTGTAATGAGATGCTAAAAAGGTGATTATGGGAGCATCTGTAATGAGCTGCTAAACAAGTGAGACTGGAAAGATTTGTAATGAGATGTTAAGTGGGTGAGATTCTGAGCATCTGAAATGAGTTTCTAAACAGGTGAGATTAGGAGCATCTGTAATGAGCAGCTAAACAGGTGAAATTGGAAGCATCTGTAATGAGATGCTAATCTGGTGAGATCTGGAGCACCTCTAATTAGAAGCTAAGCAGGTGAGACTGGGAGCATCAGTTATGAGATGCTAAATAGGTGAGATTAGGAGCATCTGTAATGAGATGCTAAGCAGGTGAAATTGGATGCATACTGTAGTGAAATGTTTAACTGGTGAGATTGGGAGCATCTGTAATGAGATGCTAAGCAGGTAAGACTGGAAGCATCTGTTCTGAGATGATAAGTAGGTGAGATTGGAAGCATCTGTAATGAGATGCTAAACAGGTGAGATTTTGAGTGTCTCTAATGAGATGCTGAGCAGGTGAGATTGTGAGCATCAGTAATGAGATACTTTGCAGGGGAGATTGGTAGCACCGGTAATGAGATGCTAAACTTGTGAGATTGGAGCATCTGTAATGAGATGCTAAGCAGGTGAGACTGGGAGCATCTGTAATGAGATGCTATGCAGCTGAGGCTGAAAACAATTGTAATGAGATCCTAAACAGGTGAGATTGGAACCATCTGTAACGAGAAGGTAAGCAGGTGAGATAGGGAGCATATGTAATTAGATGCTAAGCAGGGATATTGGGAGCACCTATAATAAGAAGCTAAGCAGGTGAGACTAGGAGTATTTATAATGAGATGCTAAACAAATGAGACTGGGAGCATCTGTAAAGAGATGCTCAACTCTTGAGATTGGAAGCATCTGTAATGAGATGCTTTACAGGTGAGATTGGGAGCATCTGGAATGAGATTCTAAGCAGCTGAAACTGGGAGCACCTGTAAAGAGATGTTAAGCAGGTGAGATTGGAACCATCTGTAATGAGCTGCTTAGCAGGTGAGACTGCAAACATCTGTAATGAGATGCTAAACAGGTGAGATTGGGAGCCTCTGTAATGAGGTGCTAAGTGATGAGTCTGGAAGCATCTGTAAAGAGATGCTAAACAGGTGAGATTGGAAGCATCTGTAATGAGAATCTAAGCAAGTGAGATTGGGAGCATCAGTAATGAGATGCTAAACCGATGAGATTGGGAGCATCTATAATGAGATGTTAAACAGGTGAGATTGGAAGCATTTGTAATGAGATGCTAAATAGATGATAGTGGGAGCATCTGTAATGGGATGCTAAGCAGGTGAGAATGGAAACATCTGTAATGAGATGCTAATTAGGTGATAATGGGAGCATCTGTAATGAGTTGCTAAGTTGGTGAGACTGGAAACATCTGTAATGAGATGTTAAGCGGTGAGATTGGGAGCATCTGTAATGAGCAGCTAAACAGGTGAGATTCGGAGCATCTGTAATGAGCTGATAAGCACATGAGATTGGAGGGATCTGTAATGAGATGCTAATTAGGAGAGTTTGGGAACATCTGTAATGAGATGCTACACAGGTGAAATTGGATGCCTCTGTAATGAAATGCTTAACAGGAGAGATTGGGAGCATCTGTAATGATATTGTAGGCAGGTAAGACTGGGAGCATCAGTTATGAGATGATAAGCAGGTGAGATTGGAAGCATCCGTAATGAGATGGTAAAGAGGTGAGATTTTGAGCATCTGTAATGAGATACTATGCAAGTGAGATTGGGAGCACCTGTAATGATATGCTAAACTTGTGACATTGGGAGCATCTGTAATGAGAAGCTGAGTAGGTGAGATAGGGAGCATCTGTAATGAGATGCTAAGCAGGTGAGTCTCAAAGCATCTGTAATGAAATGCTAAACTGGTGAGATTGGGGGCATGTGTAATGAGATGCACAACAGGTGACATTGGGAGCATATGTAATGAGCTGCTACGCAGGTGAGATTGGAAGCATCTGTAATGAGATGCTAATCAGGTGAGATGATGACCTTCTCAAATTAGAAGCCTAGCAGGTAAGACTGGGGGCATCAGTAATGAGATGCTAAATAGGTGAGATTGGGGGCATCTGTAATTAGATGATATACAGGTAAGTCTTGGAGCTTCTGTAATGACATGCTAAACTGGTGAGATTGGAAGCATCTGTAATATGAAGCTATGCAGGTGAGATTGGAAGCATCTGTAATGAGATGCTGAGCAGGTGAGACTGGGAGCATCTTTATTGAGATAATAAACTGGTGAGATTGGGAGTATATGTAATGAGATGCTTAACAGGTGAGATTGGGAGCATGTGTAATGAAATGCTAAACAGGAGAGATTGGAAGCATCTGTAATGAGATGCAATGTAGGTGAGATTGGGAACATCTGTAATGAGTTGCTAAGCAGATGAGACTGGGAGCACCTCTAATGAGATGCTAAGCAGGCGAGACTCGGAGCATCAGTAATGAGATGCTAAACAAGTGAAACTGGGAGCATCTGTAATGAGATGCTCAACTCTTGAGAGTAGAAGCATCAGTAATGAGATGCTTACCAGGTGAGATTGGGAGCATCTGTAATGAAATGCTAAGCAGGTGAGATTGGCAGCATCTGTAATGAGATGTTTAACAGGTGAGATTGGAAGCATCTGTAATGAGCTGCTAAGATGTTGAGACTGGAAACAACTGTAATGAGATGCTAAACAGGTGAGATTGATAGCATCTGTAATGAGATGCTAAGCTGGTGAGACTGGAAGCATCTGTAAAGAGATGCTAAACAGATGAGAGTGGAAGCATCAGTAATAAGAATCTAAGCATATGAGATTGGGAGCATCGGTAATGTGATGCTAAACCGGTGAGATTGAGAGCATATGTACTGAGATGCTATGCAGTGGAGTTTGATAGCATCTTCAATGAGATGCAAAGTAGGTGAGATTGGGAGCATTTGTAAAGAGTTGCTAAGCAGTTGAGATTTTATGCATCTGTAATGAGATGTTAAACAGGTGAGATTGGAAGCATCTGTAATGAGAAGCTAAGCAGGTGAGACTGAAGGTATCATAATGAGATGCTAAGCTGGTGAGATTGGAAGCATCTGCAATGAGATACTAAACAGTTGAGATTGGAAACATATGTAATGAGCTGCCAAACAGGTGAGACTGGAAGCATCTGTGATGAGAATCTACGCAAGTGAGATTGGGAGCCTCGGTAATGAGATGCTAAACCAATGAGATTGGGAGCATCTATAATGAGATGTTAAACAGGTGAGATTGGAAGCATCTGTAATGAGATGCTAAA